>CM040172.1:21040187-22240187 GCA_022606695.1 Vaccinium macrocarpon
CAAACACCATGCGAAAGCCGTGCTTGCTCAGCAGAGAGCCAGATATCAAATTCTTGCGAATGTCTGGCACGAACAACACCTTGTTCAGGGTCAATGTCTTCCTCGAAGTCATCTTCAGGACCACTATTCCTTCACCAGCAATATCTGAGGTCGCTGAATTCCCCATAAATAGCTTCTCCCCATTAACCGGCTCAAGTGACGTGAACATCTTCTTGTCACAGCAGATATGGCGGGTAGCCCCAACGTCAATCCACCACTCCCGTGGATTTGAGCCCACCATGTTCACCTCAGATACCATAGCTGAGAAGTTCATGTCAGAACTACCTCCCGAGGCTTCTATAATATGCGCCTGTGGACGAGGTGGCTTCTTGCATTCTGATGCTTTATGGCCAAACTTGTCACAATTGAAGCATTTCCCTTGGAACTTCTCCTTAGGCTTCTTAGCAACACCACCCTTTGGTCCCAGATGGACACTCTTGCCCTTCTGCTTATCTGACCGCTTGTCATGTTGGTTCTTTCTCACACCACTTGAGGAAGGACGACCATGCTCCACCATATTGGCCTTTGCCATTTCGGCCTCCTTGGCAGCCCTTTCTCTAGCCCGATTTCCTTTCGTGACATTGAGCTTGTAGAAGAGAGTCTCCAATGTCATCTCCTTGTTCTTGAACATGAGATAACTCTTGAACTCCTTCCAAGTTCCTGGAAGCTTGTGGATGATAGCGACCACCAAAAAAACGCGCTCGAGCAATAACATCCCTTCGCTTTGATTTCATTGATAAACATCCGAGCTCTTGGACCTCGCTCGATTCTGCACCTTTCATCTTTCATAGTATAATCAAGGAAGCGCCCCCACCACAAATTTTTAGGCCCAGCTCCCTCAATCTTGTACTTTTTGTCCAAGGATTTCCACAATTCCTTGGCTGACTCCGCCTCATTGAACACAGAGTACAACGAGTCATCAAGAGCATTCAAGACATAATTCTTGGCCAAATAATCAGCATTCTTCCCAATCGATCCGAGCACCGCTTCGTTGTCCGTCTCATTTTCAAAGAACAATTGGGGCATCCTCGCACAAGCACCCAAATGAGATGGAGAGTGGTCAGATAGAACATCATCTTCTGTTGCCATCTCTTGAAGTCAACCCCTGGACCAAACTTCCCAAGCTTATCAACATGGGACATTGGTATCGAGGGGACTCCATGCAAAGGAGCAGCAACACTTGAGCTTGCCACATTTGGAGTCTCATTGCTCTTTCCAGTTGTCATCTTAACCTAAGAAATGACAAACCAAAAATTGGTGAAACTACTTTCACAATCATGACAATAAGTATAGATTAACAATCTAAACTTAGCAACCAAACATGGTCTTTGCACCCACAACGCACAAGCGTACCCTGAGGGTCCTAGGGGGCTTGCCCCCTGGTGGGGGTTTAGGGGGCCGTGCCCCCTAGCGGGGTTCTTAGGGGCAGTGCCCCTAGGCGGGAGTTCGAGGGCAGCGCCAAGTTACTACACTGGCCGAACTAGCCCAACCATGTTCTGCCTCTGCTAAGTATACACAATTCACTGCTTAAGCGATCAAGGCAATTCATGTTCTGCCTCTGCTAAGTATACCAATCCTTGTGCCAAGTTACTACACTAGCCATGTACTAAGGCTGAGTGATTAACCTTCCACTGGTTATATTACTGCAGGCAAAGCACATGCTTAGGCCAAACTAGCCCAACCACTAGCTGTTCTCAAACCCAACACAAGGACTACTATCACAAAGCAGAGATCCAGAGGACTGTGGCTAAGCAACGTCACTGCTTAAGCAGAGTAGGTTGCTCCACAATTCAAACAATCCACTGATCACAAGTTTCTGACCGAGCAATGTCAAGGCTTAATCCAAGTAGATTGCTCCAGAGGCCAAACAAACTCAACAGATCAAGGCCAGTTGCGCACAACTGCCTAAAGCTGTGGCTTAATCAGTGAAGTTCAATCGCGCATGATTGACTTAGGCCGTAGCCCCTGATATTGAATCTATTTCCCACGAGCAATCTGGTCAGATTACTATATGATCTCAACGAGATACCACCAATTCTGTTCCTCAATCCTGTTCTTGCAACTCAAAGGTCAGTCTAAACAGAATTGTCTTTTTGAAATTCGATTGCCAATCGATTACGAATCTTTGTTATGCTTGTTGGAAAAATTACAGCGGCAATCGTGATTCCGAAAAACAATTACTTCTCATATATATATATATATATATATATATATATATATATATACATGAACAGATTACAATAAAATGAACACAAAAATTTACGGAAACTGAAAATACATAAACTGTAAAAACTCAGATACAAATCGCCCCAACGACGCCGAAGTCGCGGTGTAACCACACTCTCCTTAACAAAGATTCGCCGCCTACTGTGGGTGTTGTAGACTGAATCGGCGTCTTCGTCCCAGGCTACAACGGCTAAACCACAACCACCGGAACACCACCGCTGGAAGCCTTGGCGAATTGTAACTCTTGTCTACCTCACTCTCACAAGAATGATTTCTCTCCAATTTCTGGTGATGAAAACCAAAGGCCAAAGCTGCCTTTTTATAGCTGATGAAAAGCCTCATGCCATGAATACGAAAATGAATATGCCATTCAATTGAGGAATTGAATCAAAATAAATCAAAGACAATGAATTGTCAGAACTCCTGATTTGAATTGAATCATTAACCTCAATTCATGAAGGGCAATAACCATACGAAACTACTGGATATTTACTCTTCGTCCAAATTCATCGAATCCGGAGTAGACCGTTTAGTTGCCTCGTCAGACCCCCCGAAACGTCCCAGTTTCATTCATCTGAATTTCGTGAAAAATTCCAACAGCACACGCGCATCCCAATCAAGAACAAGACTACAAACAACATGCGCATCCCCTTTAGGAGGGGGCATCCTCCCATTTTGCTCACCTATGTTTGTTGTGCATCGGATGTGGCATCAACCAAGCCAAGCCACGAAATCTACTGCTACGTTTGTGCCTCAAATAGCAAATTGCTTTCTGTGTTAGATACCATATGCTATTTGAGGGGTTCCCTCTCGAATCGTTTGTTTGTTCTATCCTCTGAGTTTCTGGTCCATCTTACTAGATTGGGTAGAAACTCTTTTGGTTTCTTGTAAGTACGTATTAAGTCTTGTTTAGGTAGATTTCTTTTATTTCCCCATGTAGCCATTTGGCCTTCCCACTTATTCCTTTTGGCAGCCTTTTGTTTTCTTTCTTTGTTTTTGTTTGGTCCTCCTAGGGTATGTCCTTTTTAAGCTGTATATTTTTTTGCCTCCTTTTATTTTCATGCTAAATTACCCACAAAAAAAAAAAAAAACTAAACTAGAGAACAAAGCTGCAAATAGATACATCAACAAGAAGCAAACACTTTAGCTTAGATTTGCCAATCAACACAACAAACAAGTCTGACTTCATGATATTCCTCCGAGTATTAGTGTAGCATCTCAAATCTTTCTCAATCCTAGCTATGAAAGAGCCTAGATCCATAGCTTGATTCCTGAAAATCATGTCATTCCTCTCCCTCCACAAATTATAAACAATCGTAGTTAAGGCCATATGAATTAAATCCATTCTCTCACTGTTATTAGTATTGTCATTAGTAATCCCTACATCTCTTTTTAAATGTGTTGCTTCGTAAATCCAACATATTAACGAACTGAATCCAACTTATTAAAGAACATCATCATTACTCCTTTCACATCAACTTTTATCTTCACTATACACCTTTTACATCAATTTTTACCTCCATTTTTCAAAATTATCCTCATCTTCTACTATCAACTCTTTACCCATTAACTTTTCAAAAGGGCAAACCAATAGGGCCTCGTTTGATTAGGGTATTAGGTACCTGGGATTGGACTATTTGTATGTTCCCGCACAAGCCCTCGTTTGGTTCTTGAAAAATCACATGGGATTAACAATCCCATTAGTCCAATACATATGGGATTGTGTAATACCAGGGCGTGTGGGAACTTGTAATGCCCCTAAAATTTGGGCACGTTAATTGTTATTATTACAATCATAATTAAGTTTAATCCTTAAACTTCAATACAAATTACAATATCCTTAATCATTATATAAATAGTAACCGGGGTGGTTCTAGGTCGACGTCTATCCCTGCGCCGGGTTATCCCCCATTCCGGCAGCATTTCTTGCTTCATAGGACTAGTCTCCAAAATATTGTCCCTATCCATCTAGATAATCTGACATAATACATCCGAGTCGCACAGGCAACATCATGGTATTATGCCAAGGTTATACGAGTGCAACATCGTGAGCAAAGCCCAGTAGTTCACTATGCTAAACTTCTAAGTAGCAATTCTAGAACAATAAGTGCAAAAACAGTACATGTAACTTATGAGCAGTAAAACCATGCAATGCACCATGCGTGTCGATGTGGATCAGAGTAAACATGCGCAGAAAATAATATCTCATTTCAGTATCTCAGAACTATGCCACGTGTCATTTTCTCAAAATAAATCTTAATCGGTTTCTCAAATTTAACTCATTTATCAACAATTTCCCAAAAATCGATTTTTCTCAAATCAGTGCCCTTTTCAGCATTCTTCTTCAAATTTCATATATCTCCCACCACTCGAAAGTTATTGGTCCGTTTACGCCTCCTTTCAGCAGACGGTACCAACCTTTTCCGCCGAGGTCAGCCGTCGCGGTGATTACCGCATTTTAACAAAACGGCTGCTTGCACGGTCCGCCCATCCCGTGACTCACACGACATAGTCCCGGCCGTCTCATATCACTGAACTTAACCAGTCTGTTTATAAGGTCCATTCACCGTGTGTTGTGCACGCTTAGCTCAAACATCCAAGTTCTCTCCGCGAACTTGAGGTGGTAACAAATTCATCTCATCACATTTCATTTCCAAATCTCATTTCATTTCATTTCCGAAAATCTCATTTCTCATATCAAAAATCCATTTTCATTCTCATCTCTATTTTCCCGTCAACTGCTATTCAAAATTTTGAAGTCCCGTGTCGTAACTCATATTTTTCCAAATAGACATTTCTCACATAAAATCATACTTTCTAAGACACCAACTCTCTCAAAAATAATATTTCCTCTAGAAACTTTCCCACATAAAATCATACACCAATTTTCTCCAGAATAATATTTTCCAATTCTCTCAAATTTTATTTCTCATAAAAAATCTCATTTCTCCCTTATTCTATTTCAAACTATTTTATTCTTTTCAAAAGAAATAAAACTAGTCAACTTGCTCTCTCTAAAATAATTTAAACATATCTTCTTTTCTAGAAATTTCTTGCCAAAAATTTAACTCGTCTAATTATGGACTTTCTAAAAATATTTTTATATATGTGTTTAACCTTTCCCAAAAATATACTCTTTATATTTCTAGAAATCTTTCTTTCTAATAAACTTAAATAAAACATATTTTCCATATCTTAATAAAATCATAACTTCTTTCAAGGAAAAGATTGGTCAACTCTAGTTACTCGTCTTCTTTTAACCATAAAATATACTTACTAATTAATTTATTAGTAAAACTTTTCTAGAAGAAAATTTATTAAACTCTCTTTCATATTTATCTAATAAAAACTCCATACTTTCTTACAAAAATTTCATAAAACAATTAGGTATTTCTTTCTAGTAAGAAATAAGTCCTTTATTAAATAAGTTAATCTACTTATTTCAAGACAAAATTATCTAATCATCAATCAATAGTTTAATCAACTAAGATTAACTAGTTCTTCCAAGAAATATCAACATAATGATGCTAGAATCTTGTCTAGTAAAATACACATCTTCTAATTCTTTGTAATCAACTTCTAATCACTTTAATATTACTAATCACTTCTAATTTCATGAAGAACCATTCTAATTGGAACCTAACTAACTCTCTTGTTAATTTTTCAACATGAAATCCTCTTTCTCAATCACTAAGTAACATCCTTAGTAACTTAATACATGCATAAATTAACCCAATCAAGCTTCAAAATCATCTTAGAAAATTAATTAGAACAACTTATTGAAACTAGAAATAACTAAATAAAAGGTTAGTTTAGTAAACTACCTTGTTTTCCAGGTGTAAAACAGAAGCTGAAAAGCTATCCTTTGATGTAGAGACTCCTTAATCTACCTAGCTCACTCACTAATTAACTTAGTAAGTAGCTAAATAGTATCCTAATAGGTTGGCTATAAAGGTGGTAGAAGTGGTTGGTTTGTTGGGAAATAGAGAGACAACATTTGTGGAAAGCATAAAAGGTGGTCCAAAAGAACACAAAAGGTGGCTATTTATAGCAAGTGATAGCCCTCTCTCTCCCTCTTGAAATTTTCACACACACACACCCCTTGGCCGATGCCCTCATGTGGGGGAAGTAAATGGTGCATTAACTTGCACATGGGAAGTACACGAGTGGCACTCCTAGATTTTTAGGTTAGGTTCTAGGCTAGTTTACTTGCACACAAAGGAAATTTGGGAAACACAATGGGAAGCCAACATGGAAAACATGGTGGGGAAAAATACCCCTCGTTGTGTAGGTTTTGCATAGTCATCTTTGTTATGGAGTGTTTTTAGGGCCAAATACACACAATGTGCATGTGAAAGCATCTAATAGCTAAGGGGTAGCCTTAGTGGGCTAAAAAGTAGGGGAATATTCTTTCCTAAAACAAGGAAGCATGTCTCATGGAGACTTGGAGTGCAAGGTTAAGCATAATAGGTCTAGGTTGTGTAGATTGTGTTCTAATACATGTATTGTGTGGGTATGCATAGGTACTCCTAAAATAACAAGACTTATTCTAACTAGTTTGGGTAGAAAGTGTAGGCTTAGGAAGCTACCCTAAACCCTCAACTTGCTTGTGCAAGTGAACTTGCATTAAAACTTGCATGTGCATGTGTACTACATGCACACATTCACACACACTCTCTTTCTCTCTCTACCGAGCTCTCTCTCTATCTCTAACTCTAACTTGGTCAACACCAAGTTTCAAGGTAGGGATGGTGGGTATCTCCAAGGTACAATATGGTTGGATGGAGTAAAGATAGTGGTTGGGTGGGTTTCGGGTATTAAACACAGTCTCCGAGTGCTATGGTAGTGTAACAGATGTGTTACTCAATCTTGTACGCGCATATACACGGCTAGAATTCTATTTATTCGAATTCAAATAATTAAATAATATTTTAATAGAAAAATATTCCAATAAACTGAAATTTAAAATAATTAATTAAACTTTTAAACGAAATTTTTAGTTATGAAAATCCGGGTTGTTACAGAACTAAACAGTCCCAGATAAAAAACACGGAAGTAATTGAGTTCAATAGTTACAAAATTGCCATGGAAATGAAACCCTTGTACAGATTGTTTCATTCTTCTTCCTCTTAGGCCTACTCTCTCTCTCTCACGCACACACCAAGCTATGGAAGATTGAGTTCATCATTCTCTCCATTCATGATTTTAGGTTTTCCGAGCAAACCCATTTCGTCAGTACGGGCTGCAATCAAAGTAGTGAATTCATGTTGAACTTTGTCTAGACTTTGTTATTCTGAGCAAACCCATTTCATGTTGAATTTTTTTTCCAGATCTGTTTCATCTGTAACCTTTATTTTTTATTTTTAGATTTCTTGTTTGTTTCATAGAGATGGGTTTCTAATTGAAGACCTCGAGTGTTGTTGGCTCCTTCATAGTGATTTCACCTGAAATGTAGTGAAAATGGGTTTCTGGGTTCTTTTAGTTGAGATAATCTGTTAAGGAATCTAGTTTGGGACTCCCGGAAATAAGAAAAATCGTATTTTTTTTTGTTTTGCAAATTGTTTTTGGAAAATCCAAGCCGTCCAATGTTTTCAGAAGGTGTTTTCAAGGGTCCACGCAAAAAATCTTCAAAAAAAAATACCAGGAAGGGCTTAATCCAAGCAGTTTTTCGCAAAAACTGTATATTATCTTTGAAAACATCTTCTGAACACATTGGACAGCTCAAATCATCAAAAAAATGATTGGATTATGGAGGTCCGGAGTCCCGGATCCCAGAGGAGAAACTTACCCTATATATATGTTAAGCTTCACATACGGACTTTTCATTTCCGGACTTTTTATCCAATTTTTTTTTGACGATCCGATCCATCCAATGTGTTCAGATTTTCCAAAAAAATTTTGCAGCACAAAAAAAAAACACATTTTTTTCTTATTTCCGAGAGTGTGGATAAGAAGATTTTTGTGTGTATATATATATATATATATCTGTCAAAAAATTATGGATTTTAGTGTTGGAAATATCATCCAATGGGCAAGCTGTACTTATGGACACCTTATTAGTGTTTGTGTCCAAGTTGGTCTTTCTATCTGTAATGACATGAAGCTGCAGTAGCAGCTCAAGAAACAGAACCTCACAAGTAAAAGAGAAATTGATGAGTTTTGCCAGCAATTTGCTTATGAAATACCCACCAACTATCCTAAGAAGCATAGAAAAACTAAGTCCTCCAAACCATACAGAAAGAAGTATAGGAGAAAATCCTATGATAAGGATTATTCCAAATATAAACCTAGCAGTAATCGAAAAGGAAAGGCAAAACCAAACCCTAAGAAGAAGCCTAAATCCGAAGTCAAATGTTACAAGTGTGGAAAATTTGGTCACTATGCCAATAGATGTTTAACCAAGAAAAAGCTGAATGAGCTTTAGCTAGATGAAGGACTCAGGTTACAAATCAATAAGTTGCTCCTCAATTCTAGTGACGAATCTGAATTTGAATCAGAAAGCGAAGAACTAAATGAGTTAGAATATTCCTCCTCAAAATCTAAATATTCTCCGCCAGAAATTTGCACAAGTAAGTGTTGTACTTCTTCCAAATAGGATCATCTGAAAGTTTTTGCTAATCTTAATGGATTAAGTTTAAATGTTTTATCAAAATCTCAACAATAGATTTTTGACCTTGTTGATAAAAATCAAGATCCAAAAATCCGAAGAAAGATTATTGAGATATCACTAAGTTCTTCTATGTCAAATGTTGAACCAGAAAGACCTAGTAATACCTCTAGATATTACAATATTAATGAAGTTTTTAATCGATTAGAAGAAACCACTTCTAAACCAGCTACCCTTCAGGATCTTCAGAAAGAGGTCAATGATCTCAAATTTGAATTAAAATAGTTGAAAATGTCCCAATTAGAAACTCAGGGTAGTATTACATCTGTAAAGAATAGACTCTCTAGCTTAGAGCAGTTGAGTCTAAAACCCATCGCTAAACCAGAATTTAACAGCAAACGTCAGTTGTCTAAAGGATTGACTTATTTGAATAGAATTAGTAAAGTCACCCATCAGAAATGGTATATTCAAATTAATCTTGTTATAATTTAGGAATACACAATTCAGGATATAGTTGCACTAGTTAATAGCGGTGCTGACATGAACTGTATTCAGGAAGGATTAGTTCCAACTAGGTATTTTGAGAAAATAGTCCAATCTTTAACTGCCACTGGAGGCAATAGGATGCATATACAGTATAAATTATCTGATATTTTGATATGTAACGATGGTATTTGTCTACCAACTATGTTTTTACTTATTAAGAATCTACAACAACAGGTGATTCTAGGAACACCTTTTTTGAATATAATCATGCCTATCTATAAGATTGATCAAACTTGTATTTACAGTCGTATTCAAGATCATGATATTACTTATCCTTTTGTTACTGATCCTGAAACTAGGATTATTCAGGAGCTGCAAGGTTTTCTGCGAAATAAGGAGAAACAATTAAATTTTCTTCAAAAGGAAATTCTAATCATGGATATCAATCAGAAAATTCAATCTCCTATTTTACAAGAAAAAATTAAAGAAATTGAAAATCAATTTTTAAAAGAAGTTTGCAGTGATCTGCCAAATGCTTTTTGGGAAAGGAAACGTTATATTGTTTCACTTCCTTACAATCAGGATTTCAATGAAAAACATATTCCAACCAAAGCTCGACCTAGCCAAATGAAATTTGATTATTTGGAACTTTGTAAGAAGGAGATTAAACTCTTCTTGACAAAAAATTAGTTAGAAAAAGTTATTCTCCTTGGAGCTGTACTACTTTTTATGTTTTCAACAATGCAGAGAAAGAACGAGGAATTCCTCGTCTTGTTATCAATTATAAGCTTTTGAATGATGTTTTGAAATGGATAAGATATCCAATTCCAAACAAAAAAGATCTGCTTGACAGATTGCAATCCGCAGTTATTTTTTCAAAATTTGATTTAAAATCTGGATATTGGCAAATTCAAATTGAAGAAAAAGATCAGTATAAAATTGCATTTGTCGTTCCTTTTGGTCATTATGAATGGAATGTCATGCCATTTGGTTTGAAAAATGCCCCATCAAAATTTCAGAATATTATGAATGAAATATTCTCACCTTATTTTGATTATTGTATTGTTTATATAGATGATATTCTTGTGTTTTTTTCATCTATAGATCAGCATTTTAAACATCTTAGAGCTTTGAAAGAAGCAGTAAAGTGTAATCGATTAGTCATATCCACTACAAAGATGAAATTATTCCAAACAACTGTACGATTTTTAGGTCATAATATAAATCAGGGAACCATTATCCCTATTTACCGTAGTATTGAGTTTACTTCTAAGTTTCCAGATGAAATTAAGGATACTTCAAAGATTCTTGGGTAGCCAAGTTATATAACAGACTATTATCAGAATTTAGCCCAGGATACTGCCATATTATGCCAACTTTTGCAAAAGAATCCTCCTCCTTGGACCGAGGAACATCCCAAAGCAATAAAGAAAATCAGGCTTAGGGCAAAACAGTTGCCTTGTTTCTGTTTAGCCAACCCAACTTGGAGAAAAGTTGTGGAAACTGATGCCTCAAACATAGGTTATGGAGGAATTCTTAAGCAGCAGAATCCTAACATACCAAAGCAATAAAGAAAATCAAGCTTAGGGCAAAACAGTTGCCTTGTTTATGTTTAGCCAACCCAACTTGGAGAAAAGTTGTGGAAACTGATGCCTCAAACATAGGTTATGGAGGAATTCTTAAGTAGCGGAATCCTCATTCTCAGAAAGAGGAATTGGTTAGATTTACATCAGGAATGTGGAAAAAAGCTCAGCTTAATTATTCCACTATTAAAAAGAAATGCTTTCTATTGTGAAATGTGTTTCTAAATTCCAGGATGATTTATTAAACCAAACCTTCTTACTCCATATTGATTGCAGTTCGACTAAATTGATCTTAGCAACAGATGTTAAAAATCTTGTTTCTAAGCAAATATTTGCTAGATGGCAATCAGAATTATCTGCCTTTGATTTTGAAATTGAATATATCAAAGGAGAACAAAACTCCCTACCTGATTTTCTAACTAGGGAATTTTTGCAGCATGGATGAAGCAGAAAGAGATTGAATGAGGACTGAAATGAACCGTATTTGGATTCAATCCGTAGTTCGACCGTATACAAAGGCTAATCTCCGATATTAGATTTATGAGCTTAAAAAACATATTAAAAAGCTCAAAGAAAATGGCCATCCGGATGATGAATATCTTTGCCAATATATGAGCATCACATTCATTAGACTAAATAAGGCACTAGAAGTTCTATCTCGTGCCTAATTCAAATTTGTTTCCTTGCAGAATGGAGCTTCCCTCGACCGAGGTCGTGGTCGGTGCGTAGCCGTGGGCGTAAAAATCGATCTTATCAGTATGGAAGAGGCCGAACTTCTCTTTCCTTATCAGAATTTCCAGCACTGGGAGAATCTTCCAATGTTTTGAATTAGCATTTTTACGCTGCATGACTTTGGTAATAAAACCATCCTTATACCATCTAAAATGGGTTAAAGAAGGACATCTTAAATTCTATAATAGTTCGCTACCACGCTCTTGGCGTTGGTCTACAGCTCCAATGAAATGTAAAATTATAGCTTGAACAAGAGTATAAATAGCATCTTGAACTTGTTGCTCTCTAGTCTTAGATACTGTTTGAACTATTGGTGGATCAACCACCATGTCAGTGACAATTTCTGATTTTAATGACACCAAGTACCTAAGTTTGCTAGGCTAACGAAAGATAATTATCCCACCATCCTTTAAGGCTACCGGTAAAACCATTAACAATAAATACAGCGATATCTTTATCACTATTATTTGCAGCTTTACAAACACTTGAATACATAAGCATCTTTTCAAAAACTGCTCTGATCAAGCCCTTCCAGGGTTTTTTTTTTTTTTTTGCCAAATCCTCGCGTTGGACCTTAAAAACATGTTTTAAACACATCTAACAGTTCGGATCATCGAATTTTGGTCCGGAAAGTGAGTTCCGGACGGTAGGTCCGGATTTAGTGGTTTGGATGCTCACTATATATATATATCTTTTCTTGATTTGATAATCTTCTCTCTTTTCAACCTTGAGATCTGTTTTGTCTTGGCAACCTTGAGATCTTTTCTTGAAATTAATCCCGAAATGTAGTTTAGGGAACCAAACATGGGATTGACCAAAACATTGGATATCCCAATGTTAATCATGCATGAATCAAACAGGGGATTTTGTGAGATTTAGTCCTAAATTAGTCTCAGGACTAATAGTCCGAGACTATAAATCCCACCTATTTTAGTTCGCGAATCAAACGAAGCCTAATTGTACAAACTTTTACCATTCACTTTTCAAAACACATAGCTATTAAGGGACAACCCAAATGGATTACTCAACTCTTAAAAAGGGATGGATGGAGTAATTTGTTCAACTTCTTGGCCAAGAGGATAAGGCTTTCTTTGCATCTCCGTCTAACCCAAAAAGAATGATCACATCTGTCAGGAAAGGGGACAACTGAAGTAGAGGTGATCATGGCCCAAAATTATTGAGCACACACTCGCAGAATCATAGGCGGCTCCACCATTTGGGAATTTTATTATTAGTAATTTTGTTCTAGGCTTTTGTAGTGGGTCAAAATAATTAGGCATAATGCAGGTTGGTCCAATCCAAGTCAATGGGTACAAATAGGCCCAAGCAGCCAGCCAAGGAATGGTCAAGATGAATGGTCAAGATCTGAGCTCAGTGCTCTAATACCAAATGATGCAAACCAAATCAAACGATATATTTAATTAGAGATAGAGGATCTCAAAAGGGATACAAGGAACAAAAAAGCTCTCTAGTACTAAAGAGGGGTTGAGAGCTTCTCTCTCTAGATTCTAGGGAGAGAATGCACTCCCCCTTATCTCCTACCAAAATTTTTTTGCAAAATATCTGGCAATCTGTTGGGTTATCATGGTCCATTCGGTGTGGATTGTAACACTTCTATCCAAAATCTATCCAAGGGTTTTTCAGATTTTCAACTTTAACTAACAAAGGGGATGCCACCCCTGGGTACTTCAACAAAATGGGTCTATTTCCCATTCCATTCAGCAGCGTCAGAGGTTGAAATCCATGTTCACCATGGGTTATCATTCAAAGAAGTCTGGTTCTAAGGGCATCAAACCCCAGGGGTTGGTCTTCCCAAATACAAAGGATTCTTGGAGGGTTTCACGCATTACGGATCTGAACTCTAGTTCTAGCACAGCCGGTGTCCTTCCTTGCGTATCAATTCTCCTCCTCTATGTGTTGATGGTGTCACGGAGGATGGGGTAATGCCATTGTGGACCCTGGCGCTACAGGTAAGGTTATGGCAGTTTTAGATCTGGGTTCCTCTATTATGCGTTGGTTCTGTGTTATGGAATCCTTGAGCTCCATTCTTTTGGGGTTGATTTACATTAATTTAGGCCTTTTTTTAATCATCAATTTCAGATTGTTGTCTGGAAATTTTGTATAAATCTAGGTTTTTGTTGAGGAAGGAAAACTTCGGTTAATCACGCCCTTTCTGTGGAAGATGACAGTGGGCCCCATGGTCCAATTTTGTAAACCCTTTCTTTGGTTAAATCAAGAATACTCTGTTCAAGGAAACACCACTTTTGCTTAGTGGTCTCACGAATCTGGAGTAGTTTATGGCTGATCTAGAAAATCAACCGTACCACCCTTCTTATGGTTGTTATTGCTGTTGAAATTTTGAGAAATTACATGGGTTTTGTGGGTCTAGATCCATTCTAAATTCTGAGCTTCATTGAGAAGAAAGAGGAAACCCACGCACTTGGTGCGACTGGGCAATTGCAAATCTAGAAAGTGGTTCCCTCCAGGGGGTCACCTTGGTTCACGTAAAAAGGGTGGTCAATCTTGAGCCACAAGTACTACCCGAGAGTGGGTCTTCCAAACCTGATGCTACACGTGATTTGCTGGGGAAAAGGGGAACGTGGGCACAGCTGTAACAAATGGCAGTGTGCATGCACGTGAATTTGGAGTAGTGCATTCAAAAAATTTGAAAATTTCAAATTTGGAATTGACTGGAAAGTGGGGCCATTCGGGACAGCATAGGTCCTTATCTTGGTCCTATACACGCATATATCTTGGTCCATTTGGGACAGCAACAAAAGGCAGTTACAATTCCTATTGCAAGTAAACGAAAGGAAAAAAGGGGGTACAGCTGTACTCCTAATAACAATGCCAGTGTGCTTTTGAATTCAACAAAGTATGGGTGGTTCCCACCTCACAAATTTGATAATTTTGTTTTAAACATATGTATTCCTATTCTAGCGGGTTGTGCTGGTTTTCATATTTTCCACCCTGACGGATTGTGTTGGGGAGTACGTAATTTTTCTTTTCTTTTTTTTATTTTGTTTTGTCCTCCTGGGGTATGCCCTACTTAACCCCTTTTAATTTCAAGCTAAATTACCCACAAAAAAAAAAAAAAGCTCTCTAATACTGAGATTCTAGATAAGAAAGAAAAATGAGGCAGCAGACTTTCTCTCTCATGCGACTTAGGCGATTCCCAATGAAACCCTAGAAATGGAGGCTACATCTGCAACCACCATGGAAGATCTGGGCTCCAAAACCCTAGACTCTAACGACCTCAGGAGGAAACACCTGGGCTTCCCACATCTACACACAGTTCAAGCTATTCAATGGAGGAGAGGAAGATCCACAACAATCTCCTCATACCAGGTACCACTTATACCGTACCAACCAAATTCAGCCCTATCAAACCTTTCTCTACCAGTCATAATCTTCCCGATCCAAGCCCCAACTCACCTACTCCCTCTTCTCCCACTACCCTAAGTCTTACCCACTCCAATAAATCTTCCGAGTTTGGAGTACACAACCCCAAAATCGTTTAAAACCCTAGCCCAACCAACAAATTACAACAAATCTTTCAGGAAGAACTACAACATGTGGAGTCTGAGGATCGTCCGAAACATGAAGCAAAGCAAGATATGCAAGACGTTAAGCAGAGGCCTCACATTTCCACAATCGAAGATACCGAGCCTAGGGCTTCCATCCATTTAGTTCTTCGCAATGCAAGGGGCGATCCATATTCTGCCTCTAACCCCAATCTTGGGTATCCAGTTTTTTTTTTTGAACTGGATCTTGGGCATCCAGTTGATGCTACTAAACCTCGCTATCCTATCAACAGCCCAAAATCGAACCCTAAATCACTTGTACCTCCTCCTTCTGATATCCCTCCGCTACCTGTCCAAACTCAAAGAGCTTCATCCTCATCTTATTCAGGTAAAGTTCAAGCAAACCAACCAATTACTTACCCCGATCCCAACAGAGGGAAAAATAAGAATTGGGCTTCCATCCTTAAATCCCAAAGGCCTGCTCTTGATACGAAGCTAGATTATTTCCCTGAGCTCCGTAAAGGGAAGATTGCAGAGGTTGAGATCGATGAGGAACTCACTGAGGTAGACTCGTGAGATAAGTATCTAGTTGGGTATTTTTTGAATGGCCGTGTGCCTTTTCCTTTATTGCTGGCTACGGCTAGAAATGCTTGGAAAGATCGTTTAGTGTCTCTTAAGATTGATGCCACTAGGTTCATTATTTTCCAATTTTGTGATGAACAAGCCAAGCAATCCATTCTTGATGAAGGCCCTTGGTTTTTCTCATGTAAATACCTGGTATTGAAGAACTGGCAAAGGATGATGAAGCCAACTAAGGAACATCCCTCTAAGATTCCCATCTGGGTGAAAATATTAGATCTTCCGTGGGAACTGTGGAACAAAGAGTGCATTAGTCGCATCGCAAGCACCTTGGGCGTCCAATTCATTTGGATCAAGCCATGGCCAAGAGGACCAAAACATCACATGCCCGTGTCTGTGTCGAAATTGACGCAGAAATAGACTTCCTAGATGATGTCACTGTCACGGTTGGAGGTGAGGGAGTAGTTCTCCCCATTCAATACCAAGTTCTACCTCCAATGTGTAGTAAATGCAGAGTGTTTGGTCATACCTGTCGTATAGTGCCACCTCTTGCATTTGCTCCTCCCATTGATGTTGGGGAGAAGGTCGTTACTACGGGTTCAAGAGTTATTTCTGCTACTGCTCAACCTCCTGATTTGAAAGAGGAGAGAGAGAAGCCTTTATCCATTCCGTCCAAAATTGAGGAATGGCAGATCATTGGCAAGGCTGCAGCCATTAAATTAGGAGGTATAACAGCATTAGAAGCCATTACTAAATTTGTCCCTATTAGTGTTTATACGGCTCAGAGTGGTGCAGACACTGGTCCTAGCCAAGAAGAGGACACTCTGAGTGAAGCCATGGATGATGAAATTAAGGTTCTTGATAGTCCTATTATGCAGGGCTCGGGCAAATCACCGGCAGCTGAACCATCTGGTTACTCTGCCATACTACACCCTGATTTGTTGGTAGATAAAGGTGGCCACTCGGCAAGTGCTGACGAGTCTTCGGAGCCCAAAACTACGAGTCTGTGTAGTGCTTTCCAGGAGGAGGATTTTGAAAATGGGGAGTTTCAAACTCCTGACGTCAAGGACCCTACTCCTATTAGTTAATCATGAGGGGGGTTGAGAGCTTCTCTCTCTAGAATATAGAGAGAAGAGAATGCACTCCCCCTTAACTTTCTATCCTAATTTTTATACATCCTTCAAAACAATCTGTTTTGATCTATCAAGGAGCAGATCTCGTTTGTTCCTTTCCCATCTGGCTCGTCCGCAACAATCAGTTCCTTTTCATGAGCTGAATAAACACATATTATTTCACACTTTGTGTGAAGGTTATCAAAGATGGATGCACATCCCACAACCACTTTCTTCAACAAATTGATTGGGCCTGTAAGGGTTTCGATCTAGGCTCATCATCGTCTGGATGAGCTAGCACAAACCTGATGGGGGCTTGTTCCTCATCCCTCTTAACCATACAGAACCCATCTTCTGAAGGTGTTCACCAAGATTCATCCATGGAGCTCAGACATGGAGTTCACGCTAACTTGAGCTCCTTTCCGGGTGAGTTCAGGGGTGGGTCGTCTCAAATACAAAGGATTCACGGAGGGTTTTCACGCATTACGGATCTGAGATCTAGTTCTAGCACAGTCGTTGTTCTTCCTCGCGTATCAGTTCTCCTCCTTTATGTGTCGATGGTGTCACGGAGGAGGGGGTAATGCCATTGTGGACCCTGGCGCTACAGGTAAGGCTATGGCAGTTTTAGATCTGGGTTCCTCTATTATGCATTGGTTTCTGTTTTATGGAATCCTTGAGCTCCATTCTTTTGGGGTTGATTTACATTAATTTAGGCCATTTTAATCATCAATCTTGGATTGTTGTCTGGAAATTTTGTGTAAATCTGGGTTTATGTTGAGGAAGGAAACCTCTGGTTATTCACGCCTTCGTGTGGAAGATGACAGTGGAGCCCGCGACCCAATTTTTCAAACCTTCTTGGTCAACTCGAGAATACTCTGTTCAAAAAGGGGCAAGGTACATTTGTGTTAGCAGCAGATTACTTGGTCCAATCCCCAATTTCAACTCAACACTCAACCGTCCATTCTGGACAATTTTGCCTTGATGGGCCCCATGAACCAATTGCTATTTCAAGCAATTTTCATTGCTTTGATGGCCTTCACTTGCTTTAATCAGATTTATTAGAAAAGGGTACCACACAAGCCTTGTGCCATTAATTAAATTGTCCAGCAACTTCAAGTGGGACATCCAACTTCTGCAATCCATGTGTTCCAATCTAAAAAGTCCAACTTTTCAAGCTGTCCCCAAGTTGGTGACAACAATATCACGAGCTTCTAGCTGTCCCCAAGTCGGTGACAGCAATAAGGCTCATGGTGGGGCCGTATTTCAATTTTTTGTATACATTTGTAAACTGGTCAAAGTTTAGTAGATTTTGTACTGATTTATGCTTATTTACCTAACTCAGCGGGTTGTGCTGGTCATCTTAGTTTCTCACCCCGACGGGTTGTGTCGGGGAGTACGCAATTTTCTCTTCTTTATTTATTTTTGTTTTGTCCTCCCTGGGGTATGCCCCTTGTAGGCTGTACATTCGATTAGCCCCTTTTAATTTCAAGCTAAATTATCCAAAAAAAGGACCCTACTCCTGACATCATAGCTAGCTCGGGTGGTTCGAACAAAGCATCCATATCCAAGAAGTAGCGGAGCAAAAATGGCTCCAAGCGCAAAGGGAAGTCCTAATCCTCTTAGCTTAATTTTATGCTTTTAATTAGTAGTATTTTTGTGGGGCTGTTGTCCCTTGCCCTAGTAAATTGTGCGGGTCTCTTTTGTACTATTGCTTGCTGCCTTGAGGTGCTTAACTATTCTGGTATAGTGCATACTTTTGCTTCTTGCTATATTTTTTGGGCATTTAACATGCCACTATTAGCCTTATGTTCTGCAATAGGAGACTCTCAAGTTTACCAAAAAAAAATAGGAGACTCTCAAGTCTATATATATGTCTGACATTCCACTGCATTTTGGATTTTGGAATCTAAGGGGTTTAAATGACCCTCTCAAGCAAAGTGAAGCTAAGAGATGGGCTAAAAATAATAATCTTGCTCTGGTCGGTCTCATTGAACATAAACTTAAGGCAACCAGAGTACAAAAGATTGTTAGTTATATGTTTCCTATGTGGCAGTTCTCCACCAATCACCTTTCTGCCCCTTCTGGCAGAATATTATTGTGTTGGGACCCCAAGGTGGTGTCACTACTTGTCCTAGATCAATCCAGCCAACACATCCATTGTGAGGTGCAGGCATGTAATGGGACTTATGCTTTTTGTGCTACTTTTGTTTATGCCTCGAACAATTACCTAGAAAGGCAAAAACTATGGTTGGATATCCAACTGATTGGCTGCAAATCACCTTGGGTTGTGTTGGGAGACTTTAATGCAATCAAGTCAATTAATGAAAAAGTTGGAGGAGATAGGACTTGGACACCTTGGATCAATGATCTTGGTAATTGCCTCCAAACTGCAGAGCTAGAGGACTTAAGATATTCAGGGTGCCAATTCACTTGGTCCAATAAACAAGAGGCTTCCTCTCTCATCTCCACCAAGTTAGATAGGGTTCTTGTTAATGAGAGCTGGATTAAACTCTTTAGTTGGTCCAATGCTCATTTTCTTAACCTTAACACTGGAATCTCTGATCATTCATTAGCTGTGGTGTATCTCACCCCTCCACTTAAAAACACATTGAAGCCCTTTAGATTCTTTAATTTTCTTACAGACAACCCATAATTCCTCCCAACTGTCCAACAAATCTGGAGGAAAATCATCCTTGGGAATCCCGTGTATTGTGTCTATGAGAAACTCAAGCTACTGCAATCTGAATTTAAAAAACTGAATGCCTCTACGTACAGTGATATCACTGCTAGAGTTATTGAATCCAGACAAAAATTGGATTTTGTTCAGTCTGAGTTGGGTTCTGATCCTACTGATATTAACAAACAAGCTAGAGAGAGAGCACTGTGCAAGCAATACTCTTCCTTAGCCAGAGCTGAGGAGAGCTTTGCTCGCCAAAAATCTAGAATTGAATGGCTGAAATTAGGAGATCAATGCTCCTCTTATTTTTTCAAAGTTGTCAATAATTCTAGAAATAGGAATAGAATTACCAGCTTAGTGCTTAATGATGGTTCTATCACCCATGATATGGCTATCATTAAAGACACTTTTGTTAATTTCTATTCTAATCTTTTTGGCACCTCCCATACCAAAACCAACTCAGGATCAGCCAAAGTACATCAACTAATACAAAGAAAATTATCTGATTCTCAGAGCCTTGAAATGATAGTTGATATATCTGATATTGAGATCAAGAACACCTTTGTATCCCTCAACCCACAGAAGGCTCCTGGCCCGGATGGATATAATGCGAGGTTTTTTCACAAAAGATGGAGTATAGTTGGCCATGAAATAACAGTTGCTATCAAATTATTTTTCAAATCAGGGTGCCTTCTAAAGAAAGCCAACTCCACTTCTGTTGCCTTGGTTCCCAAAGTCCTTAACCCCTCTAAGGTACTTTAGGCCCATTTCTTGATGCAACACCATCTATAAGTGCATCGCAAAAATCTTTGCTAATCGTCTTCAAAGCACAATGCCTCATCTTATAGACCATGTCCAATCTGGCTTTGTTAAGGGTAGAAGAATTGCGGACAACATTTTCCTCACGCAGGAACTTATGAGGGGTTTCCATAGGCACTCCTCTTCTCCTAGATGTGCCATGAAAGTGGATATCATGAAAGCATATGACAATGTGAGATGGGAGTTTCTGTGGGATGTCTTATCCTCAATGAACTTCCATCCACATATGATCAAGTGGCTTCAAGCATGTGTATCCACTGCTAACTACTCATTATGCATTAATGGTGAAGTTACGGGCTTCATTCAGGGTAGAAGAGGTTTGAGGCAAGGGGATCCCTTATCTTCCTACCTATTTGTAATAGTCATGGAAGTCCTCACACACTTAGTTAGAGAGAAGTCTCTCTTACCTGACTTTCACTTCCATTGGAGATGTGGTACCACTAAAATAGTTAATCTTTGCTTTGCAGATGATCTTATGATCTTCTGTAAAGCTGAAGTGAGCTCTATCCAAGCCTCTCTGTTTGAATTTGAGGCTCTCTCAGGACTTTCACCTAGCCTTGGTAAGAGCAATATATTTTTCTCTTGAGTGTGCCCCACAATTAGAACCGCCATCATTGAACTCATGGGATTCGAGGAGGGTACAATCCCAGTTAATACCTTGGGGTTCCTCTCCTCTCCACTAAACTCAGATATGTTGATTGCCAAATCATGGTCAATTGTATTGTCCTTAAAACAAAGTCATGGACAAATAGGTACCTGTCCTATGCTGGTAGAATCTAGCTAATCAAATCAGTCCTATTCTCCATGCAGACCTACTGGTCTTCTCTCTTTATTCTTCCAAAAAGAGTCATTAAAGAGGTGGAGGCCATACTCAGAGCCTTCTTCTGGTTTGGTCCTGACCTTAAAAAGACTGGAGCCAAGGTGTCTTGGGAACACTTGTGTTCCCCTTACAAAGAAGGTGGATTGGGACTTAAATCGATGCAAATATGGAATAAATCAGCTATCTCTAAACATATTTGGTTCCTCATCTTTGGGGTAAAGTCCTATCTCCTCAAAGGTAGGAACTTTTGGAATCTTAAAATTCCAAGTGACTCTTCATGGATTTGGAGGAAGATACTTACTTTAAGACTAATTGTCCATCCCTACATTAAGCACATCATTGGTGACGGTCATCTCATCTCCCTATGGTATGGCAATTGGCATCCATTGGGCCCTCTTTTCCCTAAGTATGGGCCGAGGATTGCTTATGATTCTGGGCTACCCTCTGATGCAACTGTCAGTATGATACTGAGGGGCGGCAATTGGGCATTCCTTGTCACTCAAACATTAGAGTTGAACGAAATCAGAAATTCCCTTCCCACCCTTAGAATGAATACCAGTACTTGTGATACCCATCACTGGACACTCACTCCCACTGGTAAATTTACAATCTCCTCCATGTGGAATGCTCTTAGGACCCATTACCCCCAGATTTCTTGGCACCATGTTACCTGGTTTCCTGGGCATATTCCCAAGAGCAGTGTCATAGTCTGGCTGGCTCTACAAAACAGGCTCTCCACCGAGGATAGACTTGTTTTATTTGGGGTTAAACCCTCCTCTTCTTGCATATTTTGTCTAGGGAGTGAGACACATGAGCATCTATTTTTAACTGCCCTTTGACAACTCAAGTTAGGAATCTATTGTCTCTTAGATTCCCAACTAACTAGAATGTACTTTCATGGACCCATTGGTTGAGCTTACTGTGCAAGTTGAGAGGTAAAAGCTTGTCCAATGTCATCACCAAACTCTTATTCACTGTCTTTGTGTACCAAATTTGGCTGGAGCGCAATTACAAGAAATTTCAGAATGTTAGTTGCTCTCCTAACATTATTGCAACTAAGATAATTAATGAAGTGCGATAGAAATTGCTATCTCACTTCATTAAGATAGAAATTGCAACTAAGATATCTCTTTTTTACCGAAAAAAAATTGCTATCTCTCTCTAATTTGCCCAAGGACTCTCACTTTGATTACTTGGTGTTTTTTTTTTGGGTAAATGATTATTTGGTGTTACTCTGGCAACTTAAGTGACTAAGTGTAGTGGATACATTAGCCCATAATTGCTGCATCTGCAATCTGGTTTCCATTCATTTTCCTGATGGTTACATTAATCCATAACTGTTGTTTTTTCAGGGGCTTGCTGCAACAGAGTTGCTGTAGCAGTTTGCTTGCTGCTGATGCAATGGTACTGCTGCCCGTTGGTTGTTCTCACTGCTGCATCCTGCTGGTTGCTGGCAGCAGATTCATTGGTCCCCATTCCAACTCCTCTCACGGTTGAGGCTCCTAATACGGATGGTAAGTACCTTACTCTCACGTTCTTTAGTGGCAGGGACCTCCTATGTTAGTGTTGGTTCACATGGTTTTGGCTACATACAACATCTTAGTAAGGATTTGAGTTGTGTGTCCCACGATACATGTGATCCCAATGTTTTGAGTGCTAGAGCCTCATCCATTCTTTGAGAGTGGAGGTAATAGTTTGTGGGGGAGCATTGTGAGGATTATTAGTTGAGGGAGTTCGGACCCTTAGAGAGAGAATTGGAAGTTGCGAGATTTCCGAGGGCATTGTAGTGAGAGCCATATATAACTTAGGCCTCCAGATTGCTCACTAGTTTGCTTTGAGATCTGCTAGTGCATGGGTAGATTGGCCAAGCTGTGTATGCCCACGCACATGATAGATTTTGTTACGGCTGCACTTTGCTTATGCTATATCGATTTCTGTACAGTTGTTGATGCACCTGTGGTAATTCTCAACTACTGTCATTAGTAGCTGCACTTTCCTATTGCTGATGCTTCTTTTCTAGCATATCATATGTTGCTGCTGTTTGTTTGGCAGTTGTGTATACTGCTGTTATTATATATTTGCTGCCATAATGTGCATTGTGCCTTCTGTTGCTGCCATATTGTCCATTTAGTTAGCTTCAGTTTGTAGCTGTTGTTTGAGTTTGTTACAGGATATCTTGTTTTTGGGCTGCTCAATTTTCAAACGAAACTCTGCCCAAATTTTTAAGGAACTGGTTGCACTTTTAGGTTAGGCCTAGCCTTGGGGGGCTGTCCCTAGGCTTGATTGATCCACCTTGGGAGGGGGGCGTCCTCCCGTTAATAGGTTACTGGGAAACATATGCTTACTTTGAAGCATGTAATGTGAAAGCCTCAAAACAGGGAATCATTTCCCTTTGTTATGCAAGTTGGGCTAGGTCTAATGATCCCCAAGATTGACCTCAAGTTGTGCTGAAGTTTTCTGTTCATGCAAGTTGTTTTGGCAAGGTTCTGTCCATGCAAGTTGTTTTGGCAAGGTTCTGTCCATGCAAGTTGTCTTGACCACAAGTTGAATTCGTGAAGTGTTCTTTGAAGCAAGTGGAGACATACTTTATGCTTAATGATAATACAGTCTAGCTCCTTTTGAGAGTTTCTAATCCATCTTCTTTATGGGTTAGAAACTCTTTTAGTTTTATATTTTGAAGTTGATGCTTTGTAGTTATGATTATGTTTTAGGTTTCCTAGCCATGTTTTGGCAAGATTCCCGTATTATTCCCCATGTAGCCTTATGGCCTTCTTCTCACTCTTAGCCGTTTGTCCTAGTTTTTTTCTTGTATCTTTCTTTCTTTTGTTTCGTCCTCTTGAGGTATGCCCCTTGTAGGCTGTATATTCGGTTATCCTTTTTTATTTCAAGCTGATTTACCCCAAAAAAAAAACTCTCTATATTCTTTAATCAATTTATCAAAAACTACCAAAATGAAAGACACACACACACACTTATTGACGTTGCATCATATTGATGCTCGTTGGTCTAAGCTGCTTTGAGACCAGCTCAAATTCGCAACAAATCTTAAAGATAGAATCATCTTCAAACTCTTCGTGTGGGAACTCACCAAGTTTAGAAATAACATAATCATCATCATCAATGTCCTTATATTCGCTAGGGATACTCATAATACACAGGAATTCCTTCTAAATCACCTTCAAAACCGTCATTTAGAGAGATTCATCAAAGATTGGCAAGTCTTCAAACTTAAATGCCAAATCATTCCCAAGAAATCCTTCAAGTACTTCACTTGGATATTCATCAAAGATGGAAAAACCATTGAAATAACCATGTTTCTTCACCTCTTAAAACACATCCAGAGTGAGGTTCGTCTCCCCCTCAAACTTGGCCGGATTGACGGGTCCATAGGATTTTCCAAGGTCATCACCAAGGTTCTCCTTCTTCTTGCAGATGAAAATGGACTCAAATCAAATTTGAGAACCACTCACATTCACTTGGAGGTAACAAGTGGTGCACCTTTTTAATCAAGGTAGCGACTCGTCTTTTCATTACCAACAATTGCACCTTGTCACTTAAGGTAGCAATTTGTTCACTCAACTCTTTAATCTCATTCCTATTATGATTTTTGTTTGCCAAATTTATCAATTCCACTACCATTATTCACCATGAAAGCTCTACCTCCACATCCTCTTATACATTTACCTTTATAAGCCATTAGAACACCAAAATCAACTCCAGTAACCAACATTCGCCCCAAATCTTAGTAACACCCAATCAATTGGGGCCCCAAACTTCAACAAATCACTAATAAAAACTACAAATAATGACCAAATTGAAACAAATCACGACAAACTTCAATAAATAACACAAACCCAGTGAAATCTGACCTTAATACACTACTTAAGTGTTGAATAGTAGTTTTTGAGTGTTCAAACACTGATATGGAAGACTGGATCACAGACTCGAGTGTCTAAATCACTGTTTCAAGAGTGAACAGGGGCTGACTGGTACAAGAATCACTGTTTTGAGTGTCGAATCATTGTTTTGAGTAGGAACAAGGTTCGATTGGGTTTGAATAGCCTTCTAATTGGCAGATCAAGGGTTGACGAGGTTCGATTGATTATTTTCGTACCTTAATCGAGGGTTTCTAGCACTGTAGATGTACTAGGTCAGTGTTTCGAACAAGAACATGGCTTGATTTGGATCGAATAGCCTTCAAATCAACAAATTTATGGTTGAACAACCCTTTAATCAATAAATTGAAGGTTGAACAGGGTCAAATCACTATTTCGAGCAGTAACGAGGTGCGATTGAGGTGGTTTGAGGTCTGACAAAGATCGAAAATGGTTTACAACCTTCAAAAATGGGTTTGTAGCCTTTTTTTGGGTAATTAATTTGTAGCCTTTGAAATGGGTAGATCTGATGATTTGGAGTGAAATAGGTTGACCAATATTTTTTTAGCGAAATTCCGGAGCGGTTTCTGGCGAGGTCCAGATTACATGCGAGGTTCTGGCGAGATGAATGGTCAAGATCTGAGCTCAGTTCTCTAATACCAAATGATGCAAACCAAATCAAAGGATATATTTAATTAGAGATAGAGGATTCCAAATGGGATACAAGGAGCAAAAAAGCTCTCTATATTCTTTAATCAATTTATCAAAAACTACCAAAATGAAAGACACACTCACACCTATTGACGTTGCATCATATTGATGCTCGTTGGTCTAAGCTGCTTTGACACCAGCTCAAATTCACCACTAATTTTAAAGACGGAATCATCTTCAAACTCTTCGTGTGGGAACTCATCAAGTTTAGAAAGAACATCATCATCAATGTCCTTATCTTCACTAGGATACTCATCGTACACAAGAATTCCTTCTAAGGGTGAGTTTCCGAACGGATTTTATCAAAATCTGATAAAATCAAGCCTTTGATTTTATCCATTCGGAAACTGAGTTGATAAAATCTTAGATTTTTGCATTAAAAAATCTAAGATTTTATCAACTCAGTTTCCGAATGGATAAAATCAAGGCTTGATTTTATCAAATCTTGATAAAATCTAGATAAAATCCATTCGGAAACTCACCCTAAATCACCTTCAAAGCCATCATTTTGAGAGATTCATCAAAGATTGGCAAGTCTTCAATGCAATTAGGAAACCTATGGAAAAAGTTGGGGGGGCTAACCAATGCCCCCTACATGGATGATCTTAAGAAATGCATATACTCATGTGAAGTCGATGATCTGAGATACTTTGGTTGCTTATTTACCTGGTCCAATAGGCAAGACCCTCCTCATCATATCTCCACCAAACTTGATAGAGTCCTTGTAAACGATACTTGGATTAAAACACACACTTTCTCATCAGCTTTTTTCCCCACTCCTGGGATTTCTGATCACTCACCTGCAGTTGTACATATTAATCCTCCCCCTAAGCCCCCTAAGAGACCTTTTAGGTTCTTTGAGTTCCTAGAAGATCACCCTTCTTTCCTCCCAACGGTCCAAAAGGTTTGGAGGCAGATAATTATTGGAAACCCCATGTACAGTCTTACTGAAAAACTCAAAAGGTTACAAGCTGACCTTAAGGAGTTGAATCACAAAGAGTTTAGTGGTATCTCTGGTAGGGTTTCTACCATTAAAAGCCATCTTGATGCTCTTCAGATCAAGCTTGGCATTGACCCTTCTAATATTGCTAATCAATTGGAAGAAAAGTTGGTCTACAAGCAGTTTCTCACTATCTCTAGAGCGGAGGAAAGCTTAGCTAGACAGAAATCCAGGATCCAATGGCTCAAGCTTGGCGATCAAAGTACTTCTTTCTTCTTCAAGTCAGTCAACAATAATAGTAATAGAAGTAAAATTACAAGTTTCGTTTTGAGTGATTCCAGCACTACACATGATATGAAAGTGATCAAAGATGCCTTTGTCAGTTTCTACTTTGGTCTACTTGGTAAACCTCACATTACCCCTTATGCTGGGTACGATAGGATCAATCAGCTCATTAGTAAAAGACTCACCACTGTTCAAAGTATACACATGGTCCAAGATGTAACCAACGCTTAGATTAAGGATATGTTCATGGGTCACAACCCACACAAGGCCCCCGGCCCTGATGGCTATAATGCTAGGTTTTTCCAAAAAGCTTGGCACATAGTTGGACATGAGGTTACTGCAGCCATTAGGAATTTCTTCAAGTTTGGTAAGCTCTTGAGTAGAGCTAATGCCACCATTGTGGCTCTTGTACCTAAGGTCCCTAACCCCTCCACAGTGGGTGATTATAGGCCTATTTCATGCTGCAATGTCATTTATAAATGCATTGCCAAAATTCTTGCCTGGAGAATCCAAAGTGTTCTCCCTGATCTCATTGATCCAGTCCAGTCTGGATTTGTTTTTTTTTTTTGGGTAAATAAGCTTGAAAATAAAAGAAGGCTAAGCGAATGTACAGCCTACAAGGGGCATACCCCAGGGAGGACAAAGAAAAGGAAAAGAAAAGGATAAAGAAAATTGCATGAAATAAAGGAGGGCCACAAGGGCTACTTGAGGAAAACATAGGGGAAATTACTTACAACGTAAATTACCTACAATAAAGAAAGGAAATTAAGAGCCAACACATGTTGGACTGGAACATAAGCAAGTAAACTAAGAGGGTAGAACCTATAGTAGAATAGGGGAAGTCTAATTATGATGAGGACAATACACAACACTTGGATGAAATCGGTAGCTACAGTCAGCAACCTATGTTAGAGCCTTTGGTATTTGAACATGGGGCTTGTGCAGTTTACCCAACAGAGACAAAGACTACAGCACATGGCACAACACTTGGCATTCGTAATTGGGGAAGAACCTCCTGCTGATGCACTTGACCAACACTTGGCATTCATACTTGGCACTTGAATTTGGGGTAGACCCTCTTGAGATGGTACTTGAATTGGGAGGACATCCCCCTTCCAGAAGGGAATTATACAAAGCCATGGGACAGCCCCCCATGACTAGGCCAACAACTAGCAAAATACATCCCTGAATTTCCAGATATCCAACTAGAGAGCAGATGAAAAATTGGGCAGCACCTTGTTTGAATATGGAGCAAACCAATCGAACAAGAAAGCTGCCAGTTAAGTACAACAATACAGCAAAGAAAACCAAAACTCTAGGTACAACAGCTCTGCCCAACTAGATGGCAGTCCACAAGTTAAGTTTTCCAGAAAATGAGTCATCTCTGACCATAAATCCTAACTAATTAAGCACAAACATATGAAATTCAGCAGCATTATGCTTCAGAAGATCAGGACCAACATGTGTTAGTAGTGTGCAGCAGTGCTGTGGTGTATCCAGTGCAATGTGCAGCAGCAACTGCATGTAGCAGCAGCATGCTGCAGAGTGCAGCAGAGTTGCAGCGGCAGTAACAGAAATAACATGGAACACAGCAGTAAACAGGAGCAATATGGGACACAGCAGTGTGCATCAGAACTGCAGCAACAGTAAACAGGAGCAACATGGGACACAGCAGTGTGTATCAGAACTGTAGCAGCAGTAAGCAGGAGTAACAGCAGGTGCATGTAGTGGCAGATTACAGCAGTCAAAGTAGCGAATGCAATGAGGATCCTCGCAAATGCAAACAATTGGAGTAGACAATTGGTGCAAACAATTGGTGTAGACAGCAAATGGGCACAGTGCACGTATCAAAGTAATAATATGAATGATATGTATGATAGAACAAATCTCAGGATTTAGTCCTCACCCCTACTCCCTCAAAACCTGACCTCCCACTCACTTTTCGCACATTCCTGAGATCATGCATGGGTATCATTTAAGGGTAGGAGAATTGCAGATAACATATTCCTCACTCAGGAGATCATGCATGGGTATCATAGGTCCACCTCCACTCCCAAATGCACCATGAAAGTAGACATCATGAAAGCTTATGACAACTTTAGGCGGGAGTTTCTATGAGATACTCTAACTTGTATGAATTTCCATCCTAAAATGATCACATGGTTAAAGGCATGTGTCACCACAACTAACTATGCACTGAATATTAATGGTGACTCGACAGGCAACTTTAAGGGTGCAAGAGGCCTTAGACAGGGTGATCCACTCTCATCCTACCTTTTTGTAATAGTCATGGAGGTTCTCACTTGCATTTTAAGAGAGAAATCAAATGAACCTGACTTTAAATTTTACTGGAGATGCAATCAACCTAAGATTATCAATCTGTGTTTTGCAGACAATCTTATGCTTTTTTGCAAAGGAGATGTTAACTCAGTGAAACACATACAAAACTCCTTAAGTGAATTTGAATCACTATCTGGACTATCCCCTAGTCCTGGAAAGAGTAGTATCTTCTTCTCTGGTGTACAACACTTTACCAGAATTGAGATCCTACAATTGTTAGATTTCAAGGAAGGCACATTACCCGTGAGATACTTGGGGGTCCCATTGTTATCCTCCAAACTAAGGTACATAGATTGTAAACCCATGATTGATAAAATCACTTCGAGGACCAAGACTTGGACAAACAGGGACCTAACTTATGTTGGTAGGATCCAGTTGATTAAGAATGTCCTTTTCTCAATGCAAACATATTGGTCCTCCCTCTTTATACTTCCTAAGAAAGTCATCAAGGATGTTGAAACCACTCTTAGGTCTTTCCTATGATCTGGCCCCGACCTCAAAAAGACTGAGGCTAAGGTCTCATGGGAACATTTATGCTGCCTTAAACAAGAAGGTGGGTTAAGTTTCAAGTCCATCCTTGTATGTAATAAGGCTGCCATTGCTAAGCATATTTGGTTCCTTATCTCTGGTGGGGAACAATCTATGTGGTGCCAATGGTTAAATCTTATTTATTAAAGGGGAGGAACTTTTGGGAAGTTAAGATACCTAATTCTCCCTCTTGGGTATGGAGGAAGTTGCTTAATCTTAGGCCTCTTGTTCAATCCCGCATTAAAGTTACAATTGGCAACAGCAAATCCACCTCATTGTGGTATGACAATTGGCATCCCTTTGGGCCCCTCGCCCTTAAGTTTGGTCAAAGAGTCATTTATGATTCTGGACTTACCAAAGCTGCCACTGTGAGTGCAATTATTAGGAATTCCAGATGGTGTCTTCCCATTACCCAGACCCTTGAACTCAATGAGATCCGGGATGCTATGAGCTCTGTTCCCAGCCCTAATCAAGAGCTTGAAGACCATCACAAATGGTTACTTACCTCTAATGGGGATTTCACCATTTCTTCACTATGGGATGACATTAGATTGCATTATCCCAAAGTACCTTGGCATTCTAGCATTTGGTTTTCGGGCCATATCCCAAAATGTAGCATGATCACTTGGCTTGCAATCCATAATAGGCTATATACGGGTGATAGGGTGGTTCTGTTTGGCACTATTCTTGTTTCTTGTTGTAGTTTTTGTCATGGTTTGGAGTCACATGATCATCTTTTTTCCAATTGTCCATTTACTTCACAAATCTGGACTGACATTCTTACACATATCAATGTGAATTGGCCCTCAAGGTCTTGGGCCAATTGGATCAATCAAGTCTCAAGTCTTAGAGGTAAATCACTTAAAAACTTGATCACCAAGCTTATTTTTATTGTTACAGTTTATCAAATATGGGTTGAAAGGAATGTTCAAAAATTCCAAAATGTAACTTGCTCTGGACCTAGTGTGGTCATCAAAATTCACTCAATGGTGAGATACAGATTGATGTCCCTGGGTAATCTTCCTCAAGGACATCAATCCCAGTGGCTATTAACTAAGTGGGGAATAAACTAAAGGCATTCATACTTAAAATACTTGTCTTCATAACCACTCATTGGTTTTTTTTTTTTGGGTAAAGATAGCTTGAAATAAAAAGGGGGAGACAAAAGAATGTATAGCCTACAAGGGGCATACCCCAGGAGGACAAAGAAAGAAAAAGAAAATGAAAATTACGCCGAAAGGCTACATTGGTAATGACTAACCTATGACTCCTAACCCGCTACAAAATAGGGAGAGGAATCACAAGCCTAAATACAAGTGAACGACTAAAGTAAAACAGCTGAAATCTAGAAACTTGGAACTTGGACGCCATATGCACATGACACTTGGACTTGAAAATAATACATGGAGCTTGGACTTCACATGAACTTGAGACATGGACCGTGGCTGACTCGAGCAGTGAATATTTATGGTATCTTGCCTGAATTGCTTCAATTCCAGTAGTTGCTTGGGATCAAGAAAATTTTGCCATGACCCGTTCGTAACTGGAGCACCCTCAAGGTGCCAGCCACTGCCTAAACAATAGCAACAGCTGAAAATAAAAGAAGGAGAGGGAGAAGGGAAAGAACTTCCAACATCTAGGAAGCTAATCAGACACCACAGATTGCAGCAATATTAACAAATTGCAACAGAAGTAAGATTGCAGATTGCACATATACCACAGTAGAGTAGAGTGCAACAAAGATAGAAAGTGCACCAGCAGATGGGGAGCAGTTGCAATAGCAATAAGGACGGTTTGGAGTAGCAATGCGATAGTGGGTTCAAAGAACTGAGTGCGATGCTTGATTGTAGTAGCAAGAAAAAGCAAAGGTGCAGCATCAATAGTGCAACAATATGCAGCATCAGTAGTGGCGAGGAGAGTATGTGAACTTGAAGTAGTACCACTCAGGAATCAGATGCAGTAAGCATCAGTGAACCGTGTGCCGTGACCAGTAGAAATACCATCTATATATGTCTACCTAATTGGGAGGACTTCCCCCTCCCCAAGGGAATTCTACATTCCAGGGGACAGCCCCCCCTGGATAAGCAAAAACCAGCTACAAATATAACTGCAAGATTGGATCTGAACAATAACCTGCTGTAGTTTGGACTCCGATTCCTGGATATCACATCATAATAATAACGCCACCGTCCGCATTAGAGTATTGGAATGCAACTACTCATGTCAATCAAGCACTAGTTAGCAATTCCCAGAAAATAGTAAAGTCCCAGAAAATAGTAGATTCCAAACTGCTGACAGTCCACAAGTTAGCAAACTGGACAGCAACAGAATTTTGAACATTTTGACAGCATCTTGTTTAAATGATAGCATCTCGGGAGTACAGTGAAACTGTCCAGATCATAACAGTAAAGCAATACAGCAGGCAAGAGTAACTCATAAACTGGGCAGAAAACAGATACCAAATGCAGAACATAGAACACAGGAACAACAATCAAATCAACAAATATAGATGACAAGCTGGATGCTAGTTTCGTAATGCTCAGAAAGCAAAGCTGAAAAGTCTATGCAGAATATCAACCTAGAGAATTTAGAGGCTCGCCCTTCCTCTCCCTCGAATTCTCACACTTCAAGCACTCTCTAAGGGACCAAACACCCTCAGCTAAACCTCACCATTAGCCCCCTCTTACTATTACCTCTTCTCACAATGGAATCAGAGGCACAAGCACTCACTCACTTAGGCTCTCTATTTAGTGGTTCACACAACTCATAAAACCATCAACACTACAAGTGTTAAGCTTGCAAGTAAGACTTCAGTCTTCAATCCAACAGTCAAAAGTTTTAAGATAGTTCACCTGATACTAGGAGTAGTAATAGCTAGAGGCTCTTGCTTGTTGAGTATCTGATTGTAACAAGTACTCCTACCTAAGCTGAATATATCTACAAAACAATTGTCAGTAGCAAAGATAACTATAACCAACATTACTTAAGAGATACCCCAAATGGTTAGGAGCCTATGTGACTGATGATCAGCTGGAAGCTTTGCCAGAGTCAACAATCTGGTCCTAACCATTGAGTGTATCTTGCTCACAACGGCTGTGGATGGACATGCTTTGTTTTGGAACTTACGCGCATTTCTCTCTATCCATATTTGATAAACAGTGGTTATGAAAGCCAATTTGATAATTAGAGATTTCAAATTCTTGCCTTTGAATGTCGAGATATGAGCGACCCAACTATCCCAAGATCTAGACGACCACTTTAACTCAAGGAAGGCCTGAGTTTGATTCCATACTTGTGTAGAAAAGGGACAATTAAAGAAAAGATGGTCATGGGTAAAAGCCAATTTTATCATAAGAGATTTAAGAGTTTTGCCTTTTATGGATGATACAAAGGATACCCAGCTGGACCAGGGCTTAGGGGGCCATGCCACATTGAGGAGCTCGGTAATTTGAGTCCAAACCTGAGAGGTATATGGGCAATTAAAAAATAGATGATCATGACTCTCCTGACCTTGAAAAAAACTGCAGCAAGAGTGAGTTTTGGTCCCAAATGTGACCAACCTATCCTCAGTGTACAACCTATTTTGGACAGCCACCCAACTTATGAGGCTACACTTAGGGATGTAACCAGGGAACCAAATACAGTGATGCCAATGGACCTTAGGGAAATGTGCTCTCAAATGGTTCCACATGGAATCAATGCTATGCTGTCCATTAAGGGTGAGCATCCATCTATGGGAATCCTTAGCCATATTGGGCTCAGGCATAGTGGTCAAGGAGGATCTAATCTCATTAAGCTCCAAAGTTTGAGTTATGGGAAAAGACCAGTGGGAGTTCCTGATGATTGTAGAGACCTTAGCATCTCTAGGAAGACCAGAGTCATAAAATATTCTAGGTCCAAACTTTTCAACTAGGGGGCCAAGAGGATGCCAATTATCAAACCATAAAAGGGTGGTCTGACCATTGCCAATTATGGTTTTAATGTGTGGTTGCACAATGAGTCTAAGATTTAGCATCTTCCTCCATACCCTTGAGGGATTCCCTGGCATTTTAACTTCCCAAAAACTCTTCCCACGTAACAAATAGGACTTAATCCACTGGCACCACATGGATTGCTCACCCCTGGAGATGAGGAACCAAATGTGTTTAGTGATGGCAGCTATGTTCCATATGTGCATGGATTTGAAACCAAGACCCCTTCATGTTTGGGAACCACAGAGATGTTCCCAAGAAACTTTGGCACCTGAGTTTTTTAAATCAGGGCCAGACCAAAAGAAAGCTCTCAAAATAGCTTCCACCTCCTTCTTAACTCTTTTTGGGAAGATGACGATTTTTGCGTTCAGCAAATCCATTTTGTTGTGGAGTGTCAACAAAAGTTGTCTGAAAAAGAATACCATTTTCATCCAAAAAAGCCTGAAAACTCTTATCTATATACTCAATACCATTGTCACTACGGAGAATTTTGATATGCATATCAAATTGAGTGCGTATCATCGCATGAGAAAATTTAAAACAAGAAAAAACTTCATTTTTTGATTGAAGTAAATACACCCAAGTGGCATGAGAATAGCAGTCAATAAAAGTGACAAACCACCGATGACCTTTTAAAGAAGTAACAGGAGGTGAAGGACCCCACACATCTGAATGGATAACCATAAATGGAGAGTCACTCCTTCTATTGATAGGAGCATAAAATGTACGCTTATGTTTCCCAAGCTCACAAGCTTCACAAAAAAATTGACTCCGAGAACAATGTTTAATTAAATTAGGGAAAAGTTTTTCCAAAATCCCAAATGAAGGATGACCTAACCGACGGTGCCATTGATGTAACATAGAGAGAGTTGAACCAGTATCTGCTTGCAGAGCTAGACCACATGATTGGGGTGAATGAGATGGGTGAGGTGCAGATTCTAAAAAATAGAGGCCACCATGTGCGCTACCACTGCCAATCACCTTCCCTGTATCCAGTTCCTGAAAAACACAATGGGTAGGAAAAAATGTTACGGAGCAATTTAAAGCTTGGGTAAGACTACTAACAGATAGAAGGTTAGTAGAAAAATTGGGAACGTGAAGAACTAAAGAAAGGGAAAGGGTTGGAGAACAATGAATAGAACCTTTCCCGAAAATAGCAGATAGAGATGGTGAATTCACCATTAGAACTAAGGGTCCATCTATGGTGGTCCTCCATCTCTTGATTTGGATTAGGAAGAGAATTCAAGGTATCTCTAATTTCATTGAACTCAAGGGTTTTGTGTAATGGGGAGGCACCAATTAGAGCCCTCTTATAATGGCAGCCATAGTGGCATCTTTAGTAAGTCCAGAGTCATAAATAACTCTAGGACCAATGTTTTAGCAATAGGGCCAAAGGGGTGCCAATTGTCATGCCACAGTGAGAGTTATCAATGTTACTACAAACCAAGTCAATGATGAAAACTTAATTAAATTACAAAATCATCTTTTCAAAATCATAAGTTTCAAAATGATAGTAAATCCTCCGTTAAGCTTTCAAAAGAGATGCATGCATGCACTCCAAGAAATCCATATCATGCTCCGTGCTGGGTACCTGAAATTATAAGGGTGAGCTCACTAGCCCAGTTGAGAAAGGTCTAGCAATCTTAAATGCAAGTGAATGATAGACAAAGAAGGCACAAGTCACGCAACAAGTTTCAAGAATAGTAAAAAACTTGTCCTAGATAAATGACGTCATCAACCTTTCTCTGGCGATTTTCGCGATCCTCTGTGAAACCCAAGAGATGGCTAGCAAATCTACATCTCTGATGGCAGATCTTGTCACCACTACCTTCTTTGGTGGATTGGGTCAAAAAAACACTTGACTCTATCGATCTACTCAAGCATAAACAAATTCTTCAGCATATTTATCACATAAGAGGATCGATGTCCTCATCTACACCACAAAAGTACTCTGATCTAGGTCATGAGGTTAGAGATACACCTCGCAGTGCTGATAAACTTCACTCTTCACCAAACTTCAATCTTACCCAGTCGAGCGTTTACCCACTAAGGTTTGAATCTAAGGTCGATCTTCCCTTATCTCCGACTTCTCTAATCAGTTTAAACATCAGGTTCCAGCCCTAACACTTGGTTTCCCAAGTTCTTCTCTATCATCGAGTTACACGACGGTTGGATCCCCGATCCAAAATCAACTACCAGTCCATGATCCGAATCCCACGATCGGTCCTCATAGCCCAGTGTTAACAAGCCCCAATTCCTCACAGAAATTGCAAGAAGTCTTCTTTCAAACTGCAGGTGTACAGTTGGAGAAGGAGGAGATGATTGCTTCGATGGTTCACTCTTTTGAGGCCGATTTGAGGAAATCAGGTATGAGTGTGGGTCTCTCTCAACTCAAAAAACAGATAACTTATCTACAGGAGAATCCAATCTCCCCAAATTCTCAAACTTTTTTTTTTTAGGTAAATCCAAATTCTCAAACTCGATATCTTGAAGGGGATTTCCATGTGGTTGAGGATCCTTCTAAGCCTACTAAGTCTAAGAATGCATCTAGCTCCAATCAGAACTCAGGAAGGCACAAGATTGGTCTACACATTTCAAAGCTCAGGCCCCTTCAAAAATCATGAAGCTTGAGCACTATTTGGAGATGCAACGAGGTAAAGAAGCTGTAGTTGAACTCGATGTATCTGATATAGATACTAATTTGTGGAATCAGTGTCTAATTGGATACTTCCTCGATGGGAGGATGCCATATAATTTATTATGTGCCACAGCCCAGGCGATTTGGAAGGAAAATGCTCCTACTTCTTTTGAACAGGTTGGCTCGTGCTTCTTCTTCATTTTGAAGAATGAAGAAACCAAGTTGAAAGTCCTGGAGGAAGGCCTGTACTTCTTTTCTTGTCGTTATTTGGTTCTCACAGACTGGAGGCATATGTTAGTTCCCACAGCAACCCATCCATCATCAATTCATGTTTGGGTAAAACTTCACAAATTACCTTTGGAGTGCTAGACTGAGGCAAGGTTTAGTCGCATTGCCAGCACAATTGGGAGACTTATACATGTTGAGAATGCCACAATAAGCAAGAAAAGGATGGACTTCGCAAGGGTTTGTATAGAGATCGCTGCAGGGGATGAGCTTCCTAGTGAAATTGTGGTTAAGGTTAATTGGTGAATCCATGGTAATCAGGGTAGAATACCAGTGGCTACCTTCCAAGTGTTCTGAATGCAAGGTGTTTGGACATAAGTGCAATCCCAAACCAGCCCCTACCTCTTCTAAGGATGAGGATAATTTGGAGTACAAACAAATGGAGGCTGAGATGTCTAATAAGGATCCGGTGATCCAGAGTAGAGTGCTGGCAGCTTTGGCGAAGGGAGGAAGTTCAGCTCTAGATGTAGTCACCAAAGTAGTTCCCCCCTCCAACTAAAATTCCTAGTCCAGTTCATACTTCAGTTGAGAATGACTCCCTTGAGTTAGTAGAATCTGCCGTGGCTATTACCTAGCTGGAGGAGGCACAGCTTAAAGGGGAAGGTGGGCTTGACTCTGTCCCAAAACCCCCTTATCAACAAGCTCCCATTCCAGCCACTAAACATCCAAACATTTCTGTTGGCAGCAATGGTGGACAGCAGCAGTTTGCAGCAAGTTGCAGTTTGTTGCAAGATGTTCTCCCAAGCATCATGTCCAAGTTCATGTTCAAGCTTCGTGTCTGTTACTGCACCCTTTTGGCTATGTTTCTCATCTCTAGTTTATTGCTGGGGTTGAGTTACATATATAGGTTTATCTTAGGTATTCTCTAGGTTTCCTTGTAGCCACTTGGCCAGCTTTCCTTTGTTTTGCCTTTGGCATGTACTTTTCTTTCTTTTATTTCTTTGTTTTGTTTTGTCCTCCTAGGGTATGCCCCTTGTAGGCTGTATATCCTTTTTCCTCTTTTTATTTTCAAGCTGATTTATCCAAAAAAAAAATGGTGGACAGCTGGAAGTTGGCCAAGAGTTTGAGAACAACTTCAAGTTGGTCTCAAATAAGAAGAATAACAAAGGGAGGAGCAATCAGAAGGCTCTTCCTTATTCAAAAAGGTGGTAATCCTTCCCCTTTATCTTTATTTTTTTGTGGTAATTCAGCTTGAAATTAAAAGAGGTTAAGCGAATGTACAGCCTACAAGGGGCATACCCCAGGGAGAACAAAATAAAAATAAAAAGAAAAAAAAATGCGTACTCCCCGGCACAAGCCGCCGGGGTGGGAAATTTGGAGGCCCTAGCACAACCCGCTAGGATAGGAGAAAATGGACAAAATTTAATGGGCACAAGTGCCAATTGATACGTTGTCCTAATTGGACCATTAATTCCCATGTATTGAGTGAGGTAGCAATTTTAACCCATTTGAAACATTGGACCACTACCATTTTGTCGAAGGCCATTTTTGGTCCAAACATGGGCCCACCTCTTGGGTCATCACGTGAATCCACAGTTTTGGAAGGTTAGACTTGATTTTCTCCATCCCAATTGGGACCAAGAGAGTTGACAAATGATCACTTTACAACTGAATCTCAGCTCTTTTCCAGCTGTATATTGCGTGTAAATGCTTCAAAAATAGGACCATAGTCCCACTTTTCACTAGACTTCCTCGACAATTCATTACAAAACTGAGTAAAGGAAGTGGGCCCCTTTTGTTATTTGCTCGATTAAACAGCAGTAATAAAGCTGTGTACCACTTTTAGCAATTTAAAGTTAGCACCGGTTGCCCCAAATTGTGGGCCCAAGAGCTTTAACACTGCACCCACTATGATTTATGCATGGGTGGGCCCCACTACCTTCTTCTCCGGTAGAACACAAAAGAATTAGAGAAGGACCCAATTTACGGTAAATCAAAACCCAGACTTTCCACAATTTTTCTAGATCATAACTGGGAAACGAAAATTGAAAAGAAATCTGCTAGTACTTCATTATCCTTGGAGAGGCAAACAACACCATATAAAACATAAAGGACAACAAGAATCATCTTCAACAATAGCTACCCTAGTAGAACCAGGACCCATGTGGTATTACCCCTCTGCCGTGATATCAAAACACATAACAGAAAAGAACTGCAACACCGAGGTAGAATCGAAAGATAATTCCATATCCAAAAGTTTCCGAAGGAGCTTACCCAAAAAGGAGTCCTAGCTGGGGTACGCTCTCCATGGTATGAAGTTCCAAATAGATCTCGTTGTATGCTTGAGAGTTGGGGACGAACCCAGTTTAATGAAGACTACCCCATCTAGTGAGCATTGCCCCGTATGATGTAAAGATCTGAAAAACCCAGACCCTTGTTGTAGTTGCTGTTGACCCATGACGAACCTGGGATTTGCTGCCTCGCGGCCTTTTGAATAAACTAGGTATAAACCAGGTTAAGGCGAGATGTGTTGAGTGGAGATGGAACTTGAACAAGCTCTCAACCAGGAAGACTGAAGCCAGATTTAAAAAATTTGTGGTGGGGGAGTGCATTCTCTCTCTAATCCTAGAGAGAGAAGCTCTCAACCCCATTCTTGGATAGATCACACGTTCCCCTTTTATCTTTTGATAGCACTAAATTCTTTCTATCTTCTGCTACATAGTTTAGCTTCTTTTTTTTTTTTGGAAAAACCAGCTTGAAAATAAAAGGGGGAAAAGGATATACAGCCTACAAGGGGCATACCCTAGGAGGACAAAACAAAATAAATAAAGAAAAGATGGAAAAGGCCAAGTGGCTACAGGCTATCTAAGCAAAAACCAAAACTACAAATAATGCAACTCTAGAGATCTAAAAGAGTTTCTAAACCATCAGGTAGATGGCCAGAAGCTCATCAAAAGTAGTAGGGTGAATCATTGCAATCAACTGACTTTGAATTAAATCTTGGAATTCCTCAAATAGCACTTCATGCAGCTGTCCTTGAGTTGGGTGAACAGCATATTAGATGGGTGCATGGATTGAACAGTTCCTCCTTTAGGACAGCCCCCCAAAGGTAGGCCAAAAACGCAACACACTGGGTAATAAAATTTGGGACAGTTCCCCATAGAGCAAATGAAATAAGCTAGAAGCAACTGGATAAGTGTGCAATGATGGGGATGGTAAATCACATTAAATTGAATCTAACATTCAGGGTGACCCTTGAACCATGATAAGCGTGCAATGACGAGAATGGTAAATAACATTAAATAGAATCTAACAACTAGCTTAGCAAGTACCACTGGAATTTCAGAGAAAATTTGGGCAGAGTTTCGTTTGTAACTTGGCTGCCCAGAGCATGACAACAACAAGACACAACCAACACAAACAGCAGCAACAAAACTGCCACATTACCAGCAGTATGGTACACTAAAAGCAACTGCAGCAACAGGAGTGTAACACTTTTTTTTGGGTAAATTAGCTTGAAAATAAAAGAGGATAAGCGAATATACAGCCTACAAGGGGCATACCCCAGGAGGACAAAACAAAAAAAGAAAATAAAAGGCAAATAAAACAAAATAACTACCTCCCTAGCACAAACCGCCAAGGAGGGAGTGGGATGGCCAAAAGGCTACAATTGGGAACGAGTGTTTCTAATCTATCTGAAGGAGGGAGGAGAAACACACTTAAGGGGAAACAAGATCTTGAATCTAAGGAGAAAAACTCTCCCTATACTGTTGGGAGGGAAATTTTGAAAATTTCGGCATGACCCGTTCGTAATTGGAGCACCCTCAAGGTGCCAGCTACTGTGTATACAACAGTAGCAGTAAAAAGGAAAAAAGAAAAGAAAGAGGAAGAGATAGAGGTAGAACTTCCAATAGCAGAACTCAGCAGCAGGTAGCAGCATAAGATATTACAATGTAGCAGAGCAAAATCAGCGTAGCCTTAATGCTTGATGCTTGAACATGATACTTGGGTTAATCTTGAGAACGAGACTTGGTTTTGCAAATAAGGCTTGGGAATTGGAGTAACTTGGGAGAACTTGCGATAAAGCACCTACAACACTAATTGGTTGCTGCATATGGTCCAAGCTGGGACTGCAGCACTGATCTGCTGCATATGGTCCAAGCAACTGCAAACTGCAGCACTAACCTATTGCTGCCCAAATTGTGGCAACGGGAGGACGCCCCCTCCCAAAGGGGATCAAACTTTGCAAAGGGACAGCCCCCCTAAGCTAGGCTACATCTCCTAAACATAGTCCAAATACAAACAATACAGGGAAAACAACAGCTCTGCCCATAGAGTGGCAGTCCATAAAGCAACATAATATCTTTCCATTATACTACAAGTACACAATGAGCATAAACTGTCCAGAAACTAACAGCAGCCAGTGATCACACTTTCAGTATACCAACATATAGAATGCAACAGCCCTTGCACTCCGAATAAATTGAATAATTGAGTAAACTAACAATATACCATTTACCCAAAAAAAACTAACAATATACCAACATATAGAGTGCAACAGCCCTTGCACTCCAAATATCAATGCGAGATGCAAACTTATGCAATATCAAAATATAAAGTAAAGAGGAGAAGAAAAGGAAAGAAAGTTCCCATGGCTAATATGTACTCACACTACATACCCCCTCGAAAGCCTCACCCTCCCGCTTTACTTTTCACACTTAGCCACGAGACAAAGGGTCCAAACTCCCTCCACTAATTACAGGAATGTAACACTACGTGAACAGTAGATGCAGCAGCAGCAGAAAGCTGCCACGTAATGTAGTCCATATATCTGGACCTAAGCAACAATTGGAGAAATGTCCTACGTTATATGGCTCACACTTCATCTCCCTCGGGACCTCACCACTCCTATTCTCTCACTAAGGACCCAGTCACCCTCAACTAAACCTCACAATACTCCCCCGCTAATTATTACCTCTACTCACAATAAATCAGTGGCTCAAACACACAACTCACATGACTCATATAAATCAGTGACTCAAACCCACAACTCATATAAGTGGAACACAAACTCAATGCAACAATCTACTTATGGCTAAACCACAATGCAAAGCATATCAGAAGAGAAAATATCGCCAAATAATAAATAAGGATTGCCTCCATCCTTGGAGACAAAATGCCTATGCATAGTAAACTTATAAGGACCTGCAAACAGAGTACGCAATTGGGTAAGATAGTGCAATAACCAGACCATCCTTCCAGCCTATGGCCCTGGGGAAAAACTTGAACCTGTAACATACTCATCAAGGAGATTAAAATACAATACATACCACTCATATCGAATATGCATGACTAATTAATTTCATACCCCTTATCATTTTCCATATAATCAGCTAAGAGCAACATCCCACTGCGCCAAAAGACAGTTTGTTTGAGGTCTTCTGGGGAGATTCCCCAGGGACATCAACTTATGCCTTATGACAAAGTGGATCTTACTTACCACCATAGAAATAGGACTTGCAATATTCTGTATATGTGATATACAGAAGTGGTAAAAAGTAGTTTGATTAAAAGTGCTTTCATAGTTTTGCCTTTGATTGTTGCTAAGAGAGCAATCCAGTTATGCCAAGTTCTATCCGGCCAATGTACATTAACTCTAGCAATTAATTGAGTCCAAACTTGTGAAGTGAATGAGCAATTAAAGAACAAGTGGTCATGACTTTCACTACCGGGGCAAAAACTACATCTAGATTGAGACTTAGAGCCAAATAGTACAAGTCTATCCTCAATGTACAGTCTCTCTTGAATAGCCACCCAGGTAATGAAGCTACATTTGGGGATATGTCCAGGGAACCATACACTATAACTCCAAGGAACTTTAGGAAATGGAGTCCTAAGATTGTTCCACAAGGAGCTCACAGTAAAAGTACCACTAGTAGTAAGAGTCCACCTATGTCTATCACCCTCAACATCAAAAGGATCAGGGAGGGTAATGAGACCAGCTCTTATCTCATTAATCTCCCAAGTTTGAGTGATAGGTAAAGCCCATTTGGAATTCCTTATAATTGAGGAAACCTTAGTTTCCCTAGGCATCCCTAAATCATAAACAACCCTATCCCCAAATCTATCAGCCAGGGGACCCAAGGGGTGCCAGTTATCAAACCACAGTGAAGTGCTTTGCCCATCACCTATAATGACCTTGCTATAGGGATGGACAATAGGCCTGATATTGAGGAGTTTCCTCCAAGTCCAAGTGGGACTACTGGGCATCTTAACTTGCCAAAAGTTCCTTCCCCTAAGTAAATAAGACTTTAACCACTGACACCACATTGACTGCTCATTGCCAAAGATAACGAACCAAATGTGTTTGGATACTGCAGCCTTGTTCCAGATCTGCATAGATTTGAGGCCAAGTCCACCCTCCTCTTTGGGAGCATCACTTTAGCACCAGACTTCCTTAGATCAAAACCTGACCAAAGGAAGGCTCTCAACACAGATTCAACTTCCTTGATAACCTTCTTAGGAAGAATGAACAAGGAAGTCCAGTATGTTTTGCATAGAAAACAGTACATTTTTTTATCAATTGGAGTCTCCCCACATAGGTCAAGTCTCTATTAGTCCAAGACTTGGTTTTGGAGATAATTCTATCTTCCATGGGCTTGCAATCCAAGTGTGTTAACTTGTTGGAGATAAGAGGAACACCAAGGTATTTGATAGGTAAATATCCTTCTGAGAATCCAAGAATATCAAGTATATCTCTCCTAGTGGCTATATCTACACCAGAGAAGAAGACGTGACTTTTAAGAGGGCTAGGTTTTAACCCAGACAAGGACTCAAATTCAGAAAGAGATGCCTGAATGTGTTTTACAGACCCAGTATCCCCTTTGCAGAAGATCATAAGATCATCTGCAAAACAAAGATTAACAATTTTGTTCTTTTTGCATTTCCAGTGAAACTTGAAGTCTGCATAAAAGGATTTCTCTCTAAGAATGCATGTAAGAGTCTCCATGACTATTACAAATAAATAAGAGGAGAGAGGATCACCTTGCCTTAGGCCCCTCCTCCCCTCAATATGGCCAGTATTCTCCCCATTAATGCTTAGCGTGTAGTTAGCAGTGGTCACACAAGCTTGTAACCATTTAATCATGGTGGGATAAAAGTTCATGCTTAATAGGACATCCCAAAGGAAATCCCACCTAACATTGTCATATGCTTTCATAATGTCGACCTTCATAGCACACTTCGGTGTAGAAGAGGACTTATGGTAACCGTGCACAAGTTCCTGGGTTAGAAAAATATTGTTTGCAATCCTCCTTCCCTTAACAAATCTAGACTGGACAGGATCTATAAGGAAAGGGGAGGGCACTCTGTAATCTCCTAGCCAGGATTTTTGCAATGCACTTGTAAATGGTGGTGCAGTAGGAAATGGGTCTAAAATCCCCAACCTTAGAGGGATTGGTGATTTTAGGAACAAGAGCCACCACAGTGGCATTTGCTTTCCTTAACATTTTACTAGATCTAAAGAAGTTCTTAACTGCAGCTGTGACCTCATGACCAACCACTGGCCATGCTCTTTGGAAGAAACCAGCATTATAGCCATCCGGACCAGGTGCTTTTTTAGGATTCATACTCATAATGGTTTCTTTGATTTCAACATCAGTAATGGTTTGAACCATTGCCAGACTTTGATCATCAGTTAGTACTCTCTGGATTAGTTCTTTAACTCTTACGGAGCCATCATAATGGGAGCTATGAGGAGCCCCCCAGAAGATCACTATAAAACTTAACAAATGTGGACTTAATCAATGGCATGTCCTGGGTAGTTGTAGACTCACTCAGGGTAAGACTAGTAATCATGCTTCTATTCCTGTTATTGCTAACAGATTTGAAGAAGAATGAGGTGCATTGATCACCTAATTTAATCCATTGAATTCTTGACTTTTTCTTAGTCAGACTCTCTTCGGCCCTAGACAAGGTGAGATACTGTCTAAGGGCAAGTTTTTCTTCAACTTGTTTAATGATATTGGAGGGATTAGATCCCAATTCTTTTTGTAATTTATCAAGCTAAAGTTTGGTACATTGTACCCTACGTGTGATATCACTAAATTCTTTATTGTTTAATTCCTTGAACTAAGCCTGCAGCGATCTCAGCTTTTCATTAACACAAAACATTGGATTACCAAGTACAATGGTTCTCCACACTCTCTAGACGGTGGAGAGAAAACATAGGGTGATCAGCCAGAAAGTCAAAAAATCTGAAAGGTGTAGACTTAGGGGTGGGGGTGAGGCTTACCACAATAGGGGAGTGATTAGACATCCTAGGGGTTGGAAAGAAAGCATTGGAATAAGGAAAGGATCTCATCCAGCTTTCATTCACCAAAACCCTGTCGATCTTAGTGGATATATGAGTTGGAGCATCTTGTCTATTGCTCCATGTATAAAAACACCCAAGAAACCTGAGATCATCCAACTCACAAGCATAAAGACTATTGTTAAAGTCATCCATGTAGGTTGGCCAGCTGATTGAGCCACCAACATTATCCCTAGGGGCTCTTATAGCATTGAAATCACCTAGAGCCACCCATGGAGAGGTGGACTTAAGGTTTAGCATACTACTCCATAAGTCATGCCTGTCCATGTGGTCATTTGCACCATAGACAAAGGAAGCGGAGAAACTCAACCCAATATGGATTGCAAAAACCTCACAGTGTATGTATTGACTGGATTTACTCAATACATTAACATCAAAATTGTGAGGATCCCAACACACAAGGATTCTACCAATGGGAGCATGGTCATAATTGTGTGCGAAGAGTCATTGAGGATAGACAAAACTCAAAACCCTCTTGACATTGACCTCCTTAACTTTATGCTCTAAAAGTCCAATCAAAGACAATTTATTATTATTAATAAACTTTTTGGCCTCCTTTTGTTTAAGAGTGTCATTAAGACCACGCAAATTCTAAAACCCAAAATTCAAAGCTGTATTCATTATAAACTTTAGGCAGCTAGACTACATAGCAAAAGATGGAAAGTATTGAATGCTATCAAAAAGAAGGGTAGAGAGTTACCGCCCTTTAGGAGAAGGAAGAGTCTTTTGATTGCTGCTCCTTTTTTTCTTTTTCCTATTTGAGACCACTTGGAAATCTTCTCCATATTAAAGGGTATCCTCCAGTTTCCCACTACTGCTAGAAGGAAGGAGAGGGGGGTTTGTGGCTAGTGTGGAACCTTGTTGATAGGAAGCCTTATCAAGCCCTCCTTTTGGGGCTATAAGCACATCCTCCTTTGCTACATCTCTAGTACTATCCCCCTCTATAACTGCTATTGTACTACTCGAAGCTACCATTGGGCAAGAGTCTACATGTATAGCTGTTGTGATAACATCCAGAGCTTTACTACCGCCTTGCTCCAGAGCATCCAAGACACTCTTTTGTACTATAGGGTCAGGATCTGATATCTGTGCTACAACAGGCTGTTTGTTCAAAACTTCTTCAGATCTAGTTGGAATAGGAACTACAGGGACTGGTCTAGGGTTGCACTTGTGACCAAAAACCTTGCATGCCAAGCATTTAGCCGGTAACCACTGGTATTCCACCCTGATTACTACTGAAGTACCATTAGCCCTTACCACCACTTCATCAAGAAGATCATCTCCTGCAGTAATCTCAACACATACACGTGCATAATCCAACCTCCTTTTGCTAGCCATAGCATGGTTTACATGGATTGGTCTCCCTATTGTGCTGGCAATTCGACTGAAACCTGGCGCGGTCCAACATTCTAGGGGCAATTTGTGCAGCTTAAACCATGCTGGTATTGACGAAGGATGAGCTGTATTAGGCACTAACATCCGTCTCCAGTTAGTCAGCACCAAATATCGCCTAGAGAAAGAATACGGGCCTTCCTTTAGAACTTTCAATTTGGAAGCTTCATCCTTAAACACAAAGAAAAAACATGATCCAATCTGCTTGATAGCGCTAGGCGAGTTCTCCTTCCTGACTGCTTAGCTGTGGCACACAATAAATTATATGGTTGTGGGCAGACACAATGTAATATTTATTTTACGGCTTTATTGCTTATTTACATTTCCCAACCCGGCGGGTTGTGTCGGGGAGTACGCAATTTTTTTCTTTATTTTTATTTTGTCCTCCCTGGGGTATGCCCCTTGTAGGTTGTACATTCGATTAATCCCTTTTATTTTCACGCTAAATTACCCCCCAAAAAAAAATTATATGGCATCCTCCCACCTAAGAAGTACCCTATCAAGCAATGGTTCCACGAATTTGTATCAACGTCTGATTCATCTAACTCAGCGACTGCCTCCTTACCCTTTTGCAACTCTAGATAGTGCTCAAGCTTCATATTCTTTGACGGAGCTTGAGCCTTGAAAAGTGAAGACTAGTTTGCAGTCTTACCTTGAATCTGCGTGGGATTTGGTTTTGGAGCATCATTGGGAGGCTCTGTAGGATCTTCAACCTTATAGAAATCCCTTTCGAGAAATCGGGTTAGGGATTCCGAAGTGGGAAGCCCCTCTTGTAGGAACGTTAACTGGGATGTGAGTTGGGTGAAATCCACATCTAAACCCACTTTCTTCATCTCAGCTTCGATAGACTGAACCATAGATGCGATTTTCTCTTCACTTTCTAACTGCTCACCTTCCTTCTAGAAAACCTCTTGAGTCAACCGTGAGGAATTAGAGCTAGATCTGGTAGAGCTTAGAACTTGGTAGGAGTGGAATACTGCGCATCTTTGGCAACATCGTGTGAGGATGCTAACGTGGGTTTCAACCTACACAGCAAACAATAGTAAAGTTGATGGCAAATTAATCAACCTTGGAGGTGCACTATTATCAAATCTGGCGTGGCAGCTATGTGTGTTTCAATTTTTGTTCACACTTGTATTTCGATTTTTGTGGCTTATCTATGCTCACTATACCTATCTCAGCGGGTTGTGCTAGACCCCCTAATTTCCCACCCCGGCGGGTTGTGTCGGGAAGTACGCAATTTTCTTTTCTTTTTTCTTTTTGTTTTGTCCTCCCTCCCTGGGGTATGCCCCTTGTAGGTTGTACATTCACTTAACCCCTTTTAATTTCAAGCTGAATTACCAAAAAAAAAAAAGAAGAAGAGTTAGGGTTACCTGAAAAATCAGCTTACTTCAGACCGAATTGGTAGGTATCAACAGGCTCGAAAGGAAGAGCCGACTTGGATCTCTGAGGGTATACGTTTGATTGGGGTATGGCTATGTTGAATCCTTGGTCCCCCGAATGTGGAGATTGGACGAAGAGTGTGTTGGATTGAAGTTAAGAAGCTTTCCTCTGCTTCATACGGACCTCATGTGAATCGATTGCAGAAGAAAGAGGTCCTTCGGCCATGGTAATCGCAGGTGAACCTTCCATATCTACGGTTTCCTCACTTGGAATCGCTCTAATCACCAAAATTGCCTAAGGGTGATAGTGACGTCATTCGCATCAGTGCTATTTACATAGTTTAGCTTTTATCTATAGTTTTTTTTTTGGGTAATTTAGCGTGAAATTAAAAGAGGTTAAGCGAATGTACAGCCTACAAGGGGCATACCCCAGGAAGGACAAAATGAAAAGAAAAAGAAAAGAAAAAACGGCGTGGTCCCCGGCACAACCCACCAGAGTAGGATAGTAAGAAGTCCTGGCACATCCTGCCGGGATAGGTGCACATATGCATAAGGCAGAACTGCAAAAATAAGCATAAAAGAGAAAGTGTGTGCTCCTAGGCACAACCTGTGCATGGTGGGAAAATAGGAGTTCCTAGCACACTCGCCAAGATAGGTACAAAATATGCATAAAGCTGTAATGTAGGTATACTCGGGATGTCTGATCCTCAACAATGGAAACGACAATAACATGGCATCTCGGATCAAATGAGATAAGTCTCTGGCATTTCGGCAAGCATGAAAACCCAAGGGACCTCCCCAAAGACCCATACACAGAACACATGCCTACTACACCACTCACTCCTAACATCCTCATCCAAGTTCCAGCGTCATCATCCAACCCCACAACAATGGATACTTCAATAACAGAGTAGCCTAGATAAATGAGATAAGCCTCTGACATTTCGGTAAGCAATAAAAGCCCAAGGGCACCCCTCCATAGAACCCATATATAGAATACATGCCTACTGCGTCACTCGCTCCCAACATTCTCTCCTAGCTCCAAGGTCATCAATCATCCACAGTACAGAGGTCAACCAAATTGATTACAGATAAAATATATGAGTAGGCCACATATTAAGTAACCAATCAATTACTCCATCCCTTGTACGTGTTGCATTACATTATCCAATTGTGTGACTTGCCCATTGTCAAAAACATAAATTTTAGCCCAGCTAATATAATTGAATGGGGGCCCAAATGGCCCCTTACGAAAATTAACCTCTCTTGCTAATGTGATCAATAATACAGCAGTGCACTTGACCATTTAAAGTTCGCCCTTAGAAGTCTTCAGGTGGGCCCTACTCACTTGCCCACGTTGTCAAGAGCTCGGCAGTCCATGGCATTGACCCGACAATAACCAGGCAGAATGTGGGACCACCGAGTATTAAAATACTCATACACTAGCATCAGTCGGTGGTTGTAAACAGCTGTATACCCCTTGTGTTTCCCACGATTTTTGACAAAACCAATGTCAGAAGGGGAGTGCTTTGCACTCTCTTCTTCTTCCCCAAGTGCGGACTGTAAAGTGTTCGAAATCTCTTCTTTTTTTTGAAAATCGATTTGGATGGCCAAAATAAATCAGCCAACATTTTTGGCAAAACCAAAAAAACCCCAACACAGCCGCATAAACAGTATAGGGTCCATCTCCCAAACAGCTTGAACTTCACTACGCCAGAAACCAATATGGAATTACCACTCCACCGTGACATCTAGACACCTAACGGACGTGAACTGATACGAAGTTAATGAACAAGCCAAAGGAAGCCGAACCTGGAACTGTGAGGCACCCAAGTGGTGCTCTCTAGCAAAGCACTCTTGAAGGAGTTTGACCCATGTCTCAGACCCCTTTTGGTAGAGCAAAGCCGTGAGCTTCCTCTAATCTTCACTGATAGTGTTGAAAAGTGACCTTGAACACTGCATATGGGCTGAGTCATCCGTAGAATTCCTCAGATCCCATTTTAGGACCGCAAGAGATGCGGGATTCTTCATTGCAGACTTCAATCGGTTAAGGTTGAAGAACCAAATGTTGGGTAATTAGAACAAGATGAAATGAAAATACGAATGGATCAAAACATGACCCATTAAGAGTATGTGATAGTGGTGAACCAGATTAGGCAGAGAACCCGAAATTGCTCCATCAAATATGCGGAAGATGAAGCCAACAAACATATTGTTTGAGGCAGATAATAAAAATAATGGCAGAAATTTGTTGGGGGAGTGCATTCTCTCTCTATTCAGAGAGAGAAGCTCTCAACCCCTTTTCTTTTATCTATAGTTTATGATGAATACAGCTTTGCATTTTGGGTTTTGGAACTTACGTGATCTCAATGACACTCTTAAACAAAAAGAAGCAAAGAAATTTATCCCTAATAACAAACTGTCTTTGGTTGGGCTATTAGAGCATAAAATTAAGGAGGTCAATGCTAAGAGAGTTTTGAACTTTATTTGCCCTTAGTGGCATTTTTTTTTTGGGGTAAATTAGGTTGAAGTTAAAAGGGGTTAAGCGAATATACAGTCTGCAAGGGGCATACCCTACGGTGGACAAAACAAAAAAAGAGAAGGAAAAAAAAGAGAAAAGATTGCATACTGGGGCACAATCCGCTGGGGGAATAAGAAAACCAGCACAACCCGATGGGTTAGGGATACATATATTAATCAAAATTAAAAGAGGTCCAAATAATCTGTTGCAAAACCAACAGCTATTTGATCCTTTAGAATCGAATGGTACCCACTATGATACGGTACAACCCTTGTACAAGCACCCATGTGCTCAGAATATGGTACAGTTGCTCAAACCAAACAAGACGTGCGTGTAATGGTAAAAACTTGCAAGTAATAGTGAGAGCACAAAGACCCATGCATAGACATGCTGCCACTTTGCAGACCCCATGTGCTTTCACATTATAATAATAGAGATGTAGGACTACCACTGTGTATGGCACTTGAATAGCCAACAGTGCCTTTGCGTGGGATATTGGTCTAGCTGACCACAAAGTTGTGCTTTCCCACAATTTACAGCCACAAAGCAAATGTTGACTCAAATATGCCGTGAAGTCACATTGTATTACTACCATATGCCATACTTTAGACAACCAACTTACAATTGACCAAACCAGGCCTCAGTGGCATTTTGCTCATAACTATGACCATGCTCCCATAGGTAGGATTTTTGTATGTTGGGATCCTCACAAGTTTGATGTTAATGTTTTGAGTAAATCCAATCAAACAACGTGAGGTCAGGTCCTTTGTTAATAAGAACAATTTGTCTATCATTGGCCTGGTAGAACATAAAATAAAAGAGCCTAATTTTAACAGGATTTCTTGCTCCATGTTTCCTTTTTGGTCTTTTGTTCACAACTACTCCCACTCTCCTAGTGGGAGAATTTGTGTTGGCTGGGATCCCTCTATTGTGAGTGTCAGTGTTCTTGGGCAATCTAGTCAAGCTATTCATTGTCATGTGAGCTCGATATCTGGTAACATACAACTTGTAGCCACTTTTGTTTATGGCTCCAATTTGTATAATGAGAGGAATGACTTGTGGCAAGAATTAAGCTCTTGGAACAATTCTAGCCCATGGGTTATCTTAGGTGACTTCAATGCCTTAAGATTTCCTTCTGATAAAGTGGGAGGTGATAATCAATGGCCTCCCCACATGGATAACTTTGGCCAGTGTATTGATGACAATGAGCTTGATGATCTAAAGTATACTGGGTGTCATTTCACTTGGTCTAACAAACATGATCCCTCCCATATTATCATAACTAAAATTGATAGGGTGCTTGTGAATGAGCAATGGATTAAAACATTTGTCCACTCTAATGCTCATTTCCACCCCCCTGGGATTTCTGACCACTCCCCTGCTGTGGTGTTTTTGAATCATTCCAATGGGAAATCCATCAAACCATTCAAATTCTTCAATTTCCTTGCTGATCACCCAAAATTCCTTCCAGTTGTTTAGCAAGTATGGAGAGGAATTATTATTGGAAACCCAATGTTTTTTACCTGTTAGAAGCTTAGACTCCTCCAAAAGGAGCTCAAAAAGCTAAATACAAGAGAATATAGTGATATCACCTCTAGGGCTCTTGCTGCTAAGCAGCAGCTGGATGTTGTTCAAAAGGATCTGGGGGTTGATCCTAATAACATCACTAATCAACTACAAGAAAGGGTTCTCTACCATCAATACATAATGTTGGCAAGGGCTGAGGAAAGCTTTGCTAAGCAAAAATCTAGAATCCAATGGTTAAAGCTTGGGGATCAATGTACCTCTTATTTCTTCAAATCCATATCCCATAATAGGAATAGAGGTAACATCACTAGCCTGGTCTTAAGTACTGGCAATCTCACACATGATCCTGGACTGATTAAAGCTACATTTGTGGACTATTATACTCAATTGTTGGGCACCCCACACTCCGCACAATACCATGGTGGTCCAAGGATCAACCAACTTGTCAGTACCAAACTTTCAGATGTCCAAGTTATTTCTTCTGCCCTTGTTAAGAGCCTCTAACACTTTACACTACTCCACTGGATCCATGTTAGAGATGTCTGCCTCTATAGTCTATTTCTCGAGGTTTAGCACTGGATTGGCAGGGGTAGGGGTTGTTTTAGAGTGCATTTGTGGCCAAATACTTTACAATCTGAGCACTTGGTAGGAATCCACTGATATTCTACTCGAATAGACACAGCTTCCCCATTTATCTTCACTATCACCATATCAGGGAGTTCATCAACATGTATAGGCCTGCCAATGGTACTGGCTATAGGGCTAAAACCAGACTCAGTCCAGCATTCCAAGGGCGTTTTGTGAAGTTTAACCTAAGTTGGAATGGAAGAAGGATGTGTTGTAGTGGGAACCAGCATTCTTTTCCATTCAGTGAGTACTAGAGAAAAAATATGGACCACCCTCCAAAACTTTCAGTTTAGTGGTCTCATCTTTGAATTCAACTGTTGGGGCTGAACTTGGAAGTCGTTCCATAAACAACCTCTCCCTTGGCTATGTACTTTACATCTATTATCAGGTAACATAGCTTAAATCCTTATCTGCTTTACTGAATGGTGACTGAGTATAGTTAAGGCTGTCGTTCTTGGTGACATCATTGGCTGGATTGAATGTTGTGTTGTGTGTACCACTATATTGAGAGCCATTGTGAGTTTTTTTTTTTGGGTAAATAAGCTTGAAATTAAAAGAGGTTAAGCGAATGTAAAGCCTACAAGGGGCATACCCCAGGGAGGACAAAATGAAAAGGAAAGAAAGGAAAAGAAAGAAAAGAAAAGAAAAGTGCGTGGTCCCCGGCACAACCCGCTGGGGTGGGAAAATAAGAATTACTGACACATCCCGCCAGCTTAGGTGTAAATAAGCAAAAATGTAATAAGTGAAGCAAATAATTGTTTAATGTCATGAACAACCCGCAAGGCTAGGATAATAGCAAAACATGCACATAAATGGATAACAAGTAGTGAGTCTAAGAAGGCCCCAATGTAAGGAATGTGATTACGCCTGTGCTCACGTCCCATTAGCCTAGCTATCCCAAAGGAAAGAAGGCACCAAGGACACGAGCAAGAGCAATGTGGAAGAACCATATGTAAGTGGTGAAACTGTCAAATGCCTCCTCAAATTAAAGGAGATACAAAGAGCGATGGACACATCAACTCATATGATTAAGATCCGCCTAATCTCCACTACGGTAGTAACAACAGCAGAAAACTTGGCGCCAAGGGAACTAATCTCTAGTGGAACAACGACAAAGCCCAAGGGAGCCATTGTGAGTTGTGTGTTCGATCCCCAGAATTTCCTTGTGAGAGGAGATAATAATTAGTGGGGGCGCCTGGTGAGACAGAGTTGAGGGTGTTTAGAGAGAATGTTGAAGTGTGAGATTTCGAGGGTGAAGTAGAGTGAGCTACTATACAAGTTAGGTTATGCACAATTGTTCTGTTTGATATGCTTCTTAGCCTTACGGTTAGTGCTTGATCAATATGCATGTTCTATGCCACTACCATCAAGGGCATTTGTATTACTGCTACCCATGAGTTTCTGGGCAGTGAGCTACTGCTGCCCTTGCATACTGTGTTTTGGGCAATGTGCCTCTGCTCGTGTAGCTTGTATGTTGCTGTTCATGTTTGGGCAGTGTGCTTCCCGTGTGGTTCTGCGGTTGTAGTTCACTTGAAGTGCTGCTGTTTTACTAATTGTATTGTACTGCTGCTGTTTATTCGTGAATTGCTACTGTTCTTCATAAGTAGTTGCTGTTTCTACATGGGTATTTAAACCGCTATTTGTCCTCCCCCGCATATATCTTCCAAGCCGCAGTTCTCGTAGCACTTATGCTATTGCTACTTAGCTTTAACTTATAATGGGCTGCCATCTATTCGCTGTCCCATATAGTTACTACCTATTCTATATTGGGGCTGTAGGGCAGAGTTATTGTAGAACAACAGGTTTGTTAAGGCTACCAATTCCGGGCAGTAGATGCAATCTGATTTTATCAAAATTCAGCAGAAATGCTACTCAATTTTCTTTAGAATCCTATATTAATTAGCTTCTCAGATGTGTTTTTAACCTAGCCTTGGGGGGTTGTCCCTTGGCTTGTTTGAACCCCTTGAGGAAGGGGCGTCCTCCCGTAGTGATGTGTATCTTTCGCTATGCTGGCCGCTGTTGTAGTTAGTCAGTACTGGATTATCTTCTGATGTTCCCATCTTCCATTATCTTGCTATGCTTACTACTGTTTTTGGGCTTGCCAAATTCAAGCAAAGTGCTATCCATTTCTCAAATTCTGGGCTCTGAAGTTGTGCTATCTTCTTCTTCTTTATTAATCAAATGTACCATCTTGTTACTTAATCGAAGTTTGTCTGTTCATGAAGTTTGCATGTTATTCAGAACGTGCTTCTACTGCACCCAAGTCCAAGTGTGATTTCCAGAAAGATACTCAAGATCTGATTAGGCTTAATGCATTTTGTCATGTGTTTCTTGTTCATCTACTTTAGAAGGCTAGGAAACATATGTTAGAGATCTTTTGTGGCCTCTTGGCTCAAGTTTCATTTCCTTTTCTTCCTTTCTTTTTTGCTTTTCTTTCCTCCTAGGGTATGCCCCTTGTAGGCTATATATTCGGTTAGCCTCTTTTTATTTCAAGCTTGTTTAACCAAAAAAAAATCTTTGAATTCAAAAAAGAAACATGAACCTATCTGTTTGATAGAAATAGGTGCATGCTCTTTCCAGACTGCCCTAGCTGTGGCACACAGAAGTCTATATAGAGCATCTTCCCATCAAGGAAGTACCCAATCAGGCAGTGGTTGCATGTATCAATATTGACATCAGTCTCCTCTAATTCAACAGCTTTTGTACCGCATTACATGTAAAGAAAATCCTCTAGTTTCATAGTTTTGGAGGGAGCCTAAGGTGTGAACAAGGCTGACCAATTTTTAGGTTTACCTAGTATAGAAGTAGGTATTGTACCACTGTTTTGAGAAACCTTGGCTTGCTCCTTGGACTCAGAAGTGGAAGGATCAGAGGGAGCTCGAGCATGATGAGGGGAATTGCTTTCCACCTCAACAACCTTCCCATTAATAACCACATCAGATGCCAAGCTAGGTTTAGAGTAGTCTTCCTGAATCTGAAGAAGATGTGATTTGAGTTGGGTGAAATCAACATTTACCCCTGATTTGTGCATCTCTTCCTCAATCGATTGAACTAGAGAACAAATGCGATCTTCGTTATCTCTTTCCTGTTGAAACACCTCTTGTAGCTTATGCGAAGGGCTAGATCGAGTGGGGCTGTGTGAGGGAACTATTGATTCGTGAGGGGTTAAAGCGTTACTGGGTACGGAAATGGAGGTGGAAGAGATGATCAAAGAAATTTGGTTGGGTTTGGGGGTAACAACAACAGCGGATAGACCAGGAGCTAATATCGTTGGGTTAGGGTTCTTGGAAAAATTAGAGGATTTTAGTCCAAAAGGGTAGTTATCCTGTGGTTTGAAGGGAGAGAAGTTGGTAGGCACTGAGTAGGTTGTACCTGAAGCCATAGAAAGCTTGTTGTGATCTAGGGAGCTTTGATCCTCCATATTTGTGTCGCTAGATGTATGTTGAGTAGTACCCAACTGCTTCCTCACCAAGTAGGATTCGAATGCTTTACCGCCGAGATCTACCAAAGGAAAGGTAGGATTACTCGACTTCTTCAATCGTGGTCTGAGGGGATACACATTGGATTGCTGAAAGTCTGCCATTTCTAGGGTTTACTCGAGGAATCACCTAAATCGCATGAGATAGAAAGTCACCATGCCTTAGACATTTTTGTGGGATCAATTGGTAATGAGTTACGTTTTCATCATTGACTTGGTTTGTAGTAACATTGGTAGCTCATGTACTTATTTTGGGCACGGGAATCCCGTGAATTATCTTGTGTATGACTTTGACCTTATGGGGCAAGTTTGGATGTTGACCTAGACTTTGGATTTTATTGACTTTCCACTTGGATTTATATTACTTTTACCTTTAAATATTTGAGGGCGTTACATGTTACATTTCATGCATGATTATTTGTGATTGCTTGGGTAACATAGTTGAGTAAATTTTGAGGGCAAAATTTTTTCAAGGAGGGTAGAATGTAAAGACCCGTAAATTTATTTATTTTTAAATGTTATTTAGTAGAAAATAAAGTTGGAGAAATGTGAGAAATTGTTTGAAATGTTTAAGTGTTGAATTATTTAGTCATATGAGTAAAGCTAGGCCAAATTGCATTACACAAGCCAATACAAGGGCCAGGGGGTGTAATTATTTGATTTATTTGTGTATATGCGGTGTGTGAGAGGAGTGAGAACTCATCTCTCCGCCCAAAATCAGCCCACCCATCTCTCTCCCTCTCTCTTCTCCTCCATATCTCCTCCACTCCTCTCACCAAACAACATCTCTAAACCCAAATTCCTTCAAGATCCACACTCAACCTAGTCTTCTATGCGTATTTGGAAGCTTGGTTCGCATTTATTTCACTCCAGAAGGTGGTATTTAAGTTGGAACTAAATGCTAGGGTTTGTGGGATTTTGAGGGTTTTGCTCAAAAACCCTTTGATGTACTGTGGGTGGGTGTATAGCTTCCTCTAAATCAATCTTGTATATAGTTTGAGGTCTTTCCATTAGAAAAACTCATTCTTTGTCATGTTTGGCCTAGTTTTGATATTGACCTTTGTTCCCACGAAGTTGTTGAAAGGTTATTGATGATCTACTGTTCTCTAGTGCATATGAGCTTTTAGTACCATGAATTTTGTGTTGGGGGCCTTATCTCGTTAAGTTTGGGGGAGACCCATCCGAAACATGTCTTGTTGTGCCACGAAAATTTCTGTGCATAGCTTGTGTATTTATAGACCAGAGATAGTGTATCAATACGCTTGCTCTTTGGAAATTTTGTAGTTTGTGTATTGATACATCAAAAAAGTGTATCAATACACTTGTTGTCTGTAATTTCGCGACTTGGGTATTCATACACCCAAAACAGTGTATCAATACACTTTTTTTGGGTAATTTAGCTTGAAATTAAAAGGGGTTAAGCGAATATACAAACCTACAAGGGCATACCCCAAGGAGGACAAAAAAAAAAAAAAATTACATACCCGGCATAACCGCCGGGGGAATATGAAATCCAGTACAACCCACTGGTATAGGAATATCAAAAGCTATGGCCTTTTAAAGAAGTGCAAATGTACTCCACGTTTGCTATGTTGATGCATTTAACACTCATATGGCTGTCCAGGAGGGACCAAGGATGTAGACCAAGTAGCACTTGCCCACTTGGATGTAAAAAGTAGTCTATGATGCAACTCACCACTGCACACTTATCCACTATTCTTTAATACTTCGTTATCTTGTTCTTTAAACCTTCAGTAAGGCTCGGATCCTCCTGTAAAGTTTAGAAACTTGTGATTTCTATTAGATAAATTTGTTGTAAAGACTCGGGATTTCCATGAAATTGTTTGTATCTTTTACTCATTTTAAAGTAATGTGAATGAGTGGATAAATGTTTTAAAATGTGTTTCTTTCTAAGTGCTTGGGTGTGTATATCCTGGTACGTATATGTATTACAATGTTGTGTGGGTGTTTGGAGATGTTAAAAATGTGTTAGAAATGATCGGGGTTCGAATTGGTGAAGGTGATAAAAATTTAGAAATTTTCATTCCAGATACCGGTATGGGTTTTTCTTGATACTGGTATCCAGCTTCATTTTGAGCCATCAAAAATTCTAGATATCGGTATGGGTTTTTCTTGATACTGGTATCCAGCCTCTTTTTCTGCAAATTATGAGTCCGACATTGCCTTCTACAAATAGGGTCTTGGACTCATTTCTTCACTCCATAACCACGAAACAAACCCTAAAATCACCCCTTCACCTTCTATCTTCATCCCCACCTCAAATCTCGTGATTTTAAGCTCAATCCACCTCAAAACTTCAAGATCTACACATTGGATTTGTGATTCTCCCTTGGATTTCAGGTTTTGCACTCAAGGAGGTAAGCACACTTGATTTGGTTCTTGTTCTTGTTCCATTCCCGTTTCTCCCTCTCTCTCTTCGATTGTGAGTGTAACCTCACCCTTATAACTCATTTTTGACATGATATTGTCTCTTGTATGCGTAGTGGAGCTTCGATAGAGGTCATTCTTGAAGTTTGGGATCTATATCACTTGGGTAGTCTAGGGTTTCGCTCAAAACCCATCTTGGTAGGGGAATGTCTACTCTCTCTAGTTGTATACATGTGATGTGTTGTACATATCTCTCCTTTGGCTTCAATTCCACTAAAAATCATGCTTTCCCCATGTATAGCCTACAAGGGGCATACCCCAGGAGGACTAAAGAAAGACAACGAAAGAAAGAAAAGAAAAAAGAAAAATGAGCAAAACCGGCAAAATCGGAAAGGGAATGAATGGGGGAGGCCAAGCTTGGCTACAAGGGCGATCCTAATGGAAGGGATATGCAATAAAATCAGACAATACAATAACAGAGCGGTAAGAGAAGTGTTTCTATGCCATTTATGAAGAGGGCAGAGAAACACTCTAAAAGGTACCAAAGTGATCTATTAATAACTCACGACACCGGGAACAGTGTTGTGGGATATGGACATCAATGTGGAAGCAGCAGAATGGAACTTGGGAGCTCCACCTTGCACCTTGTGTTGACTTCGGTTGGGCAAATTGTTCCAGAGGACACCCCCCTCTAGCATAGGTAAACCCACACAGTGGGATGGGGATGATTTATAAGGTAATAAGCGGTAGGGACAACCCCCACTACCTAGGTATCCATCTGAACCACACTACTTAAGGACAAATCACTTCGTACAATATAGTAGCACAACAACAATAGCAACAATCATTAACAAGTGAACAACAGGATTAACAATCGGCAGCAACTATGCTCAGAGCAGCAGCAACATATCAACAGCAATCACTGCTGGACCGAGCAGCAGTATCAGATCTGTGACCGGCAGCAACAATAGATAGACACATGTATACAGCAGCAACACGTAGTAGCAGGAAAATGTAACACCAACCGAGTAACACATGCAGCAGCACGTGACAGAAGTATAAAACATGACAGCTTGGCAGACTAACGTCTATAGCAGCAGCACTACAGCAGCAACCATGACAGTGACATAGATAGATGCATAACATGGTAAGAAGTAACATATGCAACAACACTACAGCAGCAGATTAACATGACTAAACCTCTGCAACAGCCCATGACAGAGATATAGACAAATGCAGCATCTTTACGACAGCAGGAATTGCTTTGTCCAGAATATAGCAAGACAAAATTATAGAAGATGCATAATATATCTGCCCAAACTTGGCAGACCTATAAGACTATATTAAATGATGAAAAGAGTGAATTTGTAAAGTGAAAAGTGACTAATGAAAAGTGAAACAGGGCCCAAAGGAAAGCATCTCACACAACCGAACACCCTCACTTCTCGCCCTCCCTCTTTTCTTTTTTGTGTACACAATGGGTCCCTCTGGTAGTCAACCTGACTCCCTCCTCTCACACATGCTCCATTCATTGAGTATCGCTCTGAAAAAAGGATGGGGTTCAAAACACATCTCACAGGTCTCTCATATAAGTAGTTCACTCCACTCAAAATGAACATCCAGCTACGTAGAATGACCATGAACTGAATCACGAATTTGAACCTTCAACACAAACTACCCAACTGGGTTATTAGTATAAACATCATACTGAAACATCACACCACTCGACTGGCCCTAAAGGATGCCACCATCCTGCAAGCATTCATTGGCTCAACTGCAAATTGTGTAAACATTCGTACAATCAGCACCCTGATGAAACTCAATTGCAGATTATTAGTGATACAAGGATAAAACAATATGGCAGAATATGGCAGATAATTTAAAGGGAAAAAATCAAGAGGATATATGCCAAGCTTCCAATAAGGAGAATGGTCCATGTGGTAGTCTGTGGAGGGACATCAGTCTGAACCTAATGTCAGTGCATATCTTACTCACAATGGAAGGTATACCATGATGTAAATCTTGAAATTTCCTGAGGTTCCTCTCAATCCAAATATGATAGAGGGAGACAGTGAAGGACAACTTTGCCAGGGTGCTTTTCAGACCTCTACCTTTCATTGTAGAGACAAGGGTGACCAATGTGTGGTCATGTGATTCTTCAGCAGAGCAAAAGCTACAACATGATGTAGTTTTGATGCCAAATAGCATAAGTCTATCCTCAGTGGATAACCTGTTCTGGATGGCAATCTAGGCTATCAGGCTACACTTGGGAATATGAGATGGAAACCACACGATGTGATTCCAATCAATAATGGGAAATTTGGTCCTAAGTTGCTCCCATAAAGGATATGGAAAACTTCCCATCTTTGGTGAGAGTCCAAATGCAGGAATCATTCCCAGGAGGGTTATGGGGATTAATAGTAGGGAGACGAGTTCTAATCTCATTTAACTCCCAGGTTTGTGTGATGGGGAAGGACCATTGGTTAGCAGTGCTAAGAATGGTATTGGCAAGGGCATCATGTGGTAGCCCTGAGTCATAGACCACACGACTACCAAAATGATCAACAAGAGGACCACAATGACCAAGTTCTCTGTAAACTCCAGCAGATTAGGAAAAACCGAAAAGCACTAAATACTAGGTTTTCTTCCATGAAAACAAGGAAGAAGAAGAGGGAAGAAGAGAGTGCGATAAATCCACAACAACATTTGTCTTTGGGGAAAAATCCCTTTGACAAGGTTGAGGATCAAAGCTATGGGTTGGGGATCAAAGCTACCGACTCCCGTAGCCTCTCCACAGCAGAACTCAAGCAGTCAAACATTTTCAACGTCAAGGGTAACTCTGATTCTCCTCTTTGTAGCGATCAATCTGGGGTTCTTTCTTTCCCAATCGTCCCGTCTAACCTTAACCCAATGCTTACTGCGATTGAATCCCAATCCAAGAACCTCACATCCCAAGATCCCCAAATCGGGTCTGGTGTGCATAGCCCTAGACGCACCTCTCCTATTCCTGGTTTGAACTTTTCAATTCCAACTAAATCCTCATCTCCAAAACCTCTAAATCTCCACTCATGGCCAGATATATCCTCAAATTTCAGAAGTTCAGCTAAACCTACCTCTTCCAAGTTATCCTTGAATAGCCCTGGGTTTCGTAACCATGGCAAGCCTTCATTTCCATCTGTATCTCACAGTTCTACCCCTCTCAAACTACAACAGGGTTTTCATCATGAGAGTAATTGTATGGCACCTGAGGAACGACTTTCAACTATTGTTCATTCACTCGAGTTCGAGTTGCAGAACTCAGGAATCAAGGTCGATCGCTCCAAGTTACAAACCCAGTTGATTCGACTCAAAGAGACTCAAGGAAACTCAGTCACTCCTTCAGTCATCACAGGCGGCTGTGACCAAACCATAAAGGGGGGGCTTCAACTCCAATCCCAACCTAAAAGAAGATCAGTCCCTGGCTTTGCAAGTTCCAACGAAAGACAACACTCATCTCCCTCAGCATGCAAGCAATCAACCCTCCAGTCGAAATCCAGGTAAACCTAATAATTGGGCTGCTCTTTTTAATGCCTAGGGTCCCTCCAAGTGTATGAAACTTGAACACTATCCAGAATTGCAGCAAGGGCTGAATGCAATAGTTGAGCTTGATGAAACGCATTTAGACCTAAATACATGGAATCACTGTTTGATTGGTCATTTCCTTGATGGTAAAATGCCATATGCATTGTTAAGTGCTACGGCACGTGTAGCTTGGAAGGAGAATGCTCCTATATCCATTAAACAAATGGGGGCCTGTTTCTTCTTCGAATTCAAGGATGAAGCTTCAAAATTGAAGGTCTTAGAAGAAGGTCCCTATTTTTTCTCTAGAAGGTGGTTAGTACTCAAGGAATGGAAAAGGATGTTGATTCCTACTATGGATCAACCTTCAACAATTTCAGCCTGGATTAAGTTTCATAAACTTCCCCTCGAATGTTGGACCGAAGTTTGTCTTAGTCGTATTGCTAGTTTAGTTGGTAAACCACTGCATGTAGATAAAGCTACAGCTAACAAGCAACGTCTAGATTATGCTCGGATCTGTGTTGAAATTGATGCTGGGGATGATCTACCAACCGAAGTCATGGTGAAGGTGAGTGGTGAATCAGTGGTGGTACAAATTGAATACCAATGGCTGCCCCCAAAATGTACAAAATGCAAAGTATTTGGTCATTCCTCTGATTCTTGTGGCCTAAAACCCACTTGCAAACCTTCCAATACAGGCAACAATTGGCAAAATGTGGGGACAAGGAAGCATGCTGCAAGTAATGGTATTCTTACAGCCCCCACTTTTCAACCAAGTGTATGCCCATCTTCCTCAACTACTGCAATCTCACAAGATACTGAAATTGGTCCTCAAGTTACTGCTCCAAGCTCTTCATATGCTGAAATAGTTCGGAATGCTACATTAGGGGGTATTGTCTCAGCCCCTCTCATTGTAGAAAATATTAACACAGTAAACAAAGAGATTGAGTCTGAATGTAATGTTGGGCACCCTTTTATCCAACTCATTTCACATTTTGGAAGAAGTTATCCCTCCGGATAAGAAATGCCCAGAAATTGATTCTAATTCTAATTCTAAATCAAGTCCTATAACAATCGAGGAGATCCCTGATACTATCTTAGAGAGTGAAGCTGATTGTGAATCCCCTATCACTCCAGTTGCAAATGCCACAGAATTCCTTCCTGATGTAATTCCTGCCTTTGGGGGTTCCAAAAAAGCAGCAAAGAAAGCTGCGAAGGCTGCTCGGAACAGGAGCTCTTCCAAATCCAAACACAAAGGGCAGTCCTAATTGCTCGGATCTCTTATGGGCCAAACGGTTTAAGCATCAAGTCTAGTATGGGCTAATATAGTTTCCAACGTGGATAACCAAGTTGACATGGATCAATTTTGTGTTGATGTTCTACTATTAAGTGGTTCTTTTCCCTCTCTTTGATGGGTAAGAAACACTTGCTTCGCTTTTCACCCTATGTAGCCACTTGGCATAACTCCTGCAATTTTCTTTCTTCTCTTCTTTTTTTCTTTTCTTTCCTCTTGGGGTATGCCCCTTGTAGGCTGTATATTCGGTTAGCCCCTTTTATATTTCAAGCTTATTTACCCAAAAAAAAAAAGAGGACCACAATGGTGCCAGTTATCATACCAAAGGGTTATAGTGGATCCAGTCCCAATTTGGTATTTGATATATGATTGAATGAGAGGGCGAAGTTGAAGCAGTTTTCTCCAAGTCCAAGAGGGACTAGAGGGGATTTTGACCCTCCAAAAACTTCTCCCTTTGAGTAAATAGGATTTCACCCATTGACACCACATGGATTGTTCTCCCCCAGAGACAAGGTACCATATGTGTTTGGCCATTGCAGCTTTGTTCTAGACTTGAAGTGATTTAAACCCTAAAAACACCTTCTTTCCTTGGGGAACAAAGGTGTTCCCAAGATACTTTGGCACTTGTGTGTTTGAGGTCAGATCCAGTCCAGAAAAATGCTCTAAGAACTCCTTCAATTTCCTTTATCACTCTTTTAGGAAGGGTAAAGATTGAAGACCAATAAGTCTGCATAGAGAATAATACAGACTTGACTAACTGAACCCTGCCAGCATAGGATAGGTATTTATTGGCCCAAGATTTAGTACGATTTGTAATTCTATCTATGAGAGATTTACAATCAACGTACTTGAGTTTGGTAGAAATGAGGGGAACTCCAAGATATCTCACAGGGAGTGAACCTTCCTGGAAGTGTAGTGAATCAAGTATGGATTGTTTGACAGTAGAAGGTACACCGGAGAAGAAAATGCTGCTCTTTCCTGGACTAAGTGTTAGGCCAGACAGCGATTCAAACTCAGACAGGGCCTCCTGGATACATAGAATGGAGCTTAACTCCCCTTTACAGAAGATCATGAGATCATCAGCAAAACACAAGTTGATTATCTTGGTTTTCTCACATCTCCAGTGAAAGTGAAAGTTGGGGCTATGGGATTTCTCTTTGAGAATTTGAGTAAGTACTTCCATGACAATCACAAAGAGATAGGATGATAGTGGATCACCTTGTCTCAACCCCTTTTTCCCCATGATACCCTGTGGCTTCTCCATTAATACTCAAGGAGTAGTTAGCTGTGGACATGCAGGCCATTATCCAAGTGATAAATTGGGGATTGAAATTCATGGAAGTAAGTGTAGCCCGAAGAAAATCCCAATTAACATTATCATATGCTTTCATGATATCAACTTTCAATGCACACTTTGGGTTAGGAGAGCTCTTGTGATATTCCCTCATAAGCTCTTGAGTGAGAAAAATATTATCAGTAATTCTTCTCCCTTTCATGAATCCAGATTGTACAGGGTCAATAAGGTTGGGAAGGGCAGCTAGGATTCTTTTGGCAAGAATCTTAGCAATACACTTATAAATAGTGTTGCAACAGGAAATGGGTCTAAAATCCCCCACCTTTGTGGGATTAGGAACCTTAGGAACAAGTGCAATACTTGTTGAGTTAGCCTTAGTGAGGAGTTTCCCAGATCTAAAGAAACTCCTTATCGCAGAGGTCACCTCATTACCAACAACACTCCAAGATTTTTGAAAGAACCTTGCATTGTACCCATCAGGGCCAGGGGCCTTGCTAGGGTTGAGGGACAAAAAAGTTTCTTTGATCTCCAAGTTAGTGATCTCAGAAATCATGACATCCCTCTGGGTGACTGTGAGTTTGGTTTGAACTAGCTGATTAACTCTAGATGTTCCAGAGAACTCAGAAGGATGGGCAGTACCCAAGAGGGAGGTATAGTACTCAACAAAGGATGTCCTAATCTCAACAGGATCATGAGTTATAGTATCATTTGGGAGAGCCAGACTTGTGATTTTATTCCTATTTATGTTGTTGTTTATGGACTTGAAAAAATAAGAGGAGCATTGATCTCCCAGCTTAAGCCGTTGTATTCTAGATTTCTGCTTAGCAAAACTTTCCTCAGCTCTGGCTAAAACAACATATTGTTTACACAGATTTCTCTCAAGAGTCTACTTTGCTGGGTCTGTGGGATCTTGACCAATATCACATTGGATTTGGTCAAGTTGCTGCCTAATAACATTTGTTCTTTGGGAGATATCACTATACTCATTTGTGTTCAATCTCTTAAGCTCAAATTGGAGACGTTTGAGCTTCTCACACACAACAAACATAGGATTGCCTATTATAACCTTTCTCCAAACTTTCTGGACAATAGATAAGAAATCAGGATGATGAGCCAGAAAGTTGAAGAAATTAAAAGGTTTGCGAGTTATCCTAAAATCAGGGTTGAGGAACACTATGGCAGGAGAGTGGTCAAAAATGCCAGGAGAAGGAAAATGAGCATTTGAACAAGTGAAGGACTTGAGCCAATGCTCATTAACTAAAACCCTATCAATTTTAGTGGCTATATACTGGGGAGGGGCCTGTTTATTGGCCCAAGTATACTGACACCCAGTATATCTAAGATCTTCAAGTTCATTGGTGACTATACATTGATTGAGATCCTCCATATGAGCAAAGCCCACTTTGTTGGTCTCCTCAAACTTCTCATCCTGAAATCTGAGGGCATTAAAATCCCCTAAGATGATCCAGGGATCAGGGCATTTCCAATTGGTCAACTCTTGCCATAGATCTCTTCTCTCCATGTGGAGATTAGAGCCATACACAAATGTGGCCCTAAACTTGAGGTCTGAAATCAAAATTTGGACTTGATAGTGGATTGCCTGGCTTGATTGATTCAAGATATGAACATTTAGGATGACTGGATCCCATACCACACAAATTCTACCACTTGGAGCATTAACAAAATTATGACTAAAGGACCATAATGGAAACATGGACTTAATGATCCTAGAATAGTTTACTTCTTTTATTTTATGCTCAACAAGTCCAAAAAGTGACAATTTATTAGTTCAGACAAAAGAAACAACCTCTTTTTATTTGATAGGATCATTAAGACCCCTCATGTTCCAAAACCCAAAGTGTAGAGGTGTTTTAATCATAAAATGTTAGCAGAATATAGACCTTGATAGTACACTGCCCAACAAAAAGTGAGGGATAGTAGTTTACCTCTTTTGGAAAAGGGAAGCCCTGTTCCCCTTCTGCATGTGCCCTTGTTTGTTCTTATTCTTATTCTTCTTCTTGTTAGAAGACCAGCCCCGATTATCATCAGGTGGGTCAAGAGATTTAGAGCCATCAGAATCCTCAAACCCTTTGCCACCATCCTGGGTCCTTTGAGTATCCTGACCTATAGGCACAATGCTTACCTTCAGCTCAGTTGAACTGTGCTTTGCATGAATGGGGGAGGTGGTGGGGTCTCCACCAGCAGAAGGGCTAAGGGTGATATGAGGGGGACTTGGTTCTGGGGAAGAGGGTTCCTTGGAAGAGGTTGAGTCTGGCTGTCCAGTACCTAGAGGGGCACACCCTGATTCGTGTGCAACAGCCTTTTCAACAGCTATATCCTTCACCTGAATAATTTTCGCAGTGCTGGTCATAGCAATGGAATCATTGACAGCATCCATTATTTCAATTTCATCGTCTAGAGCCTCACTCATGTCATCATCATCTCTAGGAATTAGTGCTGAAGTTGAGCCCAATAGAGTAGTATTAGTAGCTGTTGGAACAAACTTGGTAACTGCTTCTAAGGCTGATATACCCCCTTGGTTCAAGGCAGCAACTTTTCCAATGACTTGCCACTCCTCTGGGGGTTGATTCTCAATAGACTCAGTAGACACTTTCCCTTTAGTTATTGACTGCATTGCCACTTCAGATTTGGTGCTAGCAGACTTTGAACATCGTGAATGCCCAAATACTTTACAAGCTGGGCATATAGGAGGCAGCCACTGATATTCCACATACACGGATGCACTATCCCCTTCCACTATGACTTGGATTTCATCAGGAAGCTTCGCGCCAGCTTCAATTTCAATGCATATTCTAGCAAAACCCAATCGTGATCTCCTTGCCGTGGCCTTATCCACATGGATAGGAATACCAATTGTGCTGGCAATCCTACTTAGCCCATTTTCCGTCCAACATTCAGGAGGTAACTTGTGCAACTTGACCCATGCAGGGATCGAAGAGGGAGGTTCTTTGATAGGAGTCATCATTCGTCTCTAATTTTTGAGAACGATGTACTTTTTGGAGAAAAACCAGGGTCCTCGATCTAGCACTGCCATTTTTAATTCTTCATCTTGAAATTCAAAATAGATAAAGCCAGATACATCCATTTGAACTGACTGTAACCCAAATTTTGTGTTCTTACCCCAAAGTTTATGCGCAATGGAGTTAACCAGAGGAAAATCCATTTTACCTTCTAAAAAATAACCTACCAGACAGTGATTCTAGCTATCTTCATCTAGGTGGGAGGCATCCAGCTGCACTACCGCACTCTTTCCTTGACGTAATTTTGGATAAAAACTCAGTTGCATGGACTTGGAAGGACCCTATGAACGGAAGAGGGAAGCCCAGTCTCTGGTTGGAGGGGCCTTGCTTGCGGGGAGTTTAGACACAAGTACTGGTTTTGTGGTTTCTAACACTGGAGGTGTGGACGAGGAAGCTCCAAGTTGTTTGATGGCTGCATTTGGATTCTGAACCAGAATGGGGGCCAACGGTGAAGAAGTCCTTGGAATCGTGATCAAGGGTGCCACGACTGTGGATGTGGAAGCGTTGGTATAATGGGGTTTGAGAGTATCAGCTGAATACCCTAGATTAGGATCCCCTGCCCGATATGGAGTCCCCTTAGCATTCCGAAGCAATTGGGGTCCTGAAACCCTAGAACCATGGGAAAGTGATGCAGTAACTTGTGTATGAGGTGTTTGATTAGCTGCAACCATGGTCGTCCTTGGGTGATCCAATTCATCTTGAGGAGCCAACGAATCTTCCTCAGATTCCAATCGCAGACACTCCTGCTTGAAAACTTTTTTTGGGTAAATAAGTGAGAAAATAAAAGGGGCTAAACGAATATACAGCCTACAAGGGGCATACCCAAGGAGGACAAAGCAAAACAAACAAAGAAAGGGAAAGAAAAGAAAAGAAAGAAATTGCGTGAATTAAAAAGGGGTGGCCACTAGGGCTACATGAGGGATAGGTAACGGCTGGAAATTTAACACAAAATAGACCAAGGAGTTTCTAAGCCTTCTAAGAGAAGACTCAGAAACTCCCACAAAACTATAGACTCTGACGTCCGAATGTCTTCACATTGATGTTAGAATCAAGCTTCTCACAAAGCAACCGAGATGAAAGAACAATGTCCCTTGACTCTAAAATTCAGTAGTTGTACAGCAGCGGCTGACTTGATCTTCAAGAACCCAGATCTTATCATGGGAATGGGCATGTTGGAACACTACAAGCACAAAGCTCACGGAAGGAAGCCAACCGCATAGCATAGCGGCAAAGTAGGAGCATTGGGATGCAGCGTGTATCAATACAGATCTGGAAATTCGCATGACCTTTAGACATGAAGGACCACCGCCACAGCACTGCTGCTTGGATGTGTGAACTATTCAACAAAGCAAACCATAGACAACATAAGCATCGAGATTAATCCCCAAGGGACAGCCCCTTGGGTAGGCCACTCCTCCAACCAATTGCTAACCTAAGCTAGAACAAAGACTCGATGAAGATATACACTTTGCCCAAAAATTGGCAAAGACCTTGTTTGAATTTTGGTAGCCCATGATAACAAAAAAGGAAGCATACGTAAGGAGTATCTAGAATTCATATAACCTACAACAGCTTTGCCCAGTGAGATTGCAGTCCATAAGCAATCAAAAATGATGAGACAAGTTCATGAACAAACATACAACCCGGGGAATTTTGGCGTGTAAACTATCAAGCAAAGAACATTGGGATGCATCTAAGCAAAATGAGTAATAATCACAATAACAAACAAAGAAATGACACTCGCCTCAATCATTGCAAACCGTGACATAATAGATCAACCAGACTAGCATACGAGCATAGCACATGAAAGCATAACCTAGTTTAAGTGGCTCACCTTCATCTTCCTCGGATACTCACAACTTCAAGCCTCTCACTAAAGTGCCAATCTCCCTCGTCTAAACCTCACAAGATTCCCCCTCTACATATTACCTCCTCTCACAAAGGAATGTTGAGGCACTAGCACACAACTCACTGGGGTACACACATTATAGTAGGTCACACAACTCAAAGATGGGGATAGGAGTAGAAGGCCACTTAAGGCACATGGAGTTGATGGAGATTAAGATACCATACCACGTAGGTAGAAGTAAATAACCCACCAAGTCGTAATATGTAGTGTCCTCCTAGGAGATAATGTATTCCCATCCTAGGAGATGTTATGCATAGAATGCCAGTGAATCTGCCCCTGCTAGTAGAAGTAGTGTAGCAAGATGCTTCCATGATAGGACCTCCCTGGGACACTTATATAGGTAGATCACTATCCCATATGCCACTTTGGAATAGATAACCTGCAAACACACACTGTAGCCCTTGCTATAGAATGAACCTGCAGCAACAACTAATATGTTTGCCAAAGAACCATCAACCATCCAAAGAACCCGGCAGCAAATAGTAACAAAGACCCGGCCAGAAGCAAATCAAGCTGCGGCAAACAAAAGCACCCGACCAAACAAATCAGCCCTTTTGTGGCTTCCCCATGGATGAACCCTCACTGCCTCCAATGTAACTTCGTCTGATTCCTTTAAGATGCCCTGGCTGACTGCAACTGTCTTGTAGTACCTGTTCAAGAATAGAACTGGTTTAATTTGAGTAGATAAAAGTCTCAAATAATTCCCCACTTAGTTAACAACCCATTACAATTATGCCCTTGGGCTGGGCTGAGGTTCTGAAAGGATCTGGGGCTGTGAATGTCAAATTCAGGTGTATTATTGGGTTCAGAAGGGCTTAATTGAGGAGGGTTAGTCGAGGGGGTAGACCCAAAATTAGGGTTATGGCTTTGATGAGGAGTCTCGCATCTAGGGATTTGCTGGGTTGTGGGGTTTCCACTTCGTGCAAGCCCACTGGTTTGTGGTTTAGATCCTTCGTTGCCAGTTGCTGATAAGAGGCCAGGGTTGGAGTACAGTAATGGTTGAGGCTCCTCATGAGATGAGACCTTGCCAACAAGATCCAACTCTGGTGATCGAGCACCAGGAGGAATGTATTTCGTTTTTTGCCGTGCTGAACTTTGCACTTGACTACTAATATCTCCATCGCTGGAGATATGAGTTGTATTGAGAATACCGTCGGTGATGTGAGTAGAGGAAGCCAGAGCCAAGCGCTTCTGCCTGAACTCCAAAGCCTTAGACCCCAGCCCTTCCATTACGCTTGCAGCTGTAACCTCCATTCTAGGGTTTCTCTAGAAATCGCCTAGAAAGAGAGAGACCCATCTTTCCGACCAAGTTTTTACCACACACATTTGTACACATGGGTTTTCCTAACTTAGATTCTTTGATCTATGAAATTGGTTGTTGATTTATGAAATTGGGAGTGAAATTGACCTTCCTTCATGCTTAAAAGTTGCCTAGTATTTCTAATTTGAGCCAAGACTATCTTATTTGTGATTGGGTTGAAATTCCACACCTTAAAGGTGAAAATCTGCACATTGTATTGTTCATAGGCTGCTGTCCAAAATTTTCCAGCTGCTGCCCTTGTCATTTGGGTGGCATTCGGCCACCCTTTGATGTCTGTTTGGTTCCCAATCGCTTATTCCTTCATATATTTGACCTTTGGTTTCATTCCTTACTCATGTTTTGACTCGAGGACTATGATTTTATAAATAAATATGTCATCTTACGTCACATGAAAGTTTTGTTGGTTTTTAGGAGGCATATGTGCGTTCATGTGGCAAGATTTGTCGAAAGGCGTGTGTTAGAGAAATGGACTTGGAAATTTGAAATGGTTTTGACTTTGAAAGGAGGTTTTTAATGAAATGGATTTAAATGAACGAATTACATTATAGATACATTTATGCATTTGGGAAATAGACTAAGACACGTGGATGTATTGAATGTTTATAGAACGACATAGTAAGAAAGGGATGTGTGCGTTGGTATGCTAATGCCTGAGAATGTTTAAGTGAGTTGGTAAGCACGTTGATTATAAATACTAGTGTGATGTCTGATGGGGAATATGATTGGCTTGTAGACATGTCTTTAATAGAAATGATGGAATATTTAATGATTTAAGAGAATGAATGAGTTTATGAACGGAAAAGACATCATGTGTTGCGTGGTGAATGGGTAGGTCTTGTAACAAAGCGATATTTTGGTATTGAAAACTTGTGAAGATATCTTTTGTTTAAAACCTTCGGTAATCTATGGAATCAACGAAGTGTAATACTCCTAACAATTATCAAAAGGAAAGGAAGGGGTTGAGAGCTTCTCTCTCTAGAAATAGAGAGAGAATGCACTCCCCTAAATTTTCGGCCATAATTTTACAGAACTGACTGAACTTTTGTTTGGTTATCCTCAATTAGTGTTGGGTTTTCCATCACTAAATCTCTATCACTGCGTTTCCAGTGTGGATTCGTTTCACATCTATCACACAATATGGTTCGGTTCCAATCCCCCATGGCCAGACCAACTCACCTACAGTTCGTCATTCAACCAAACAGCCACTGTTCATCTTCCAAAATGGGGTGTCACCCCCAATCGTATGAATGCTAATCAAGAGGGGTTCGTGTGGAGTCGTTCTGCACTTATCAACAAATAGATCCACATGTTTGTTGGGGTCTGTATACAAAGGGATCTGTTCCCGTGTGATGGGTTCATATTCCCAATCTCAAAATGGGGTTCTTCCTCATTTCTCATACAAGCACACAGTCCATCAGTCCGACGGTGGTCCAACCATGGAGTTCTTTCACCGGATGAAGCTCCATTTTTTCACCAGAAAATACTTCCCACAAAAGCATAGGAGATACCGGGTTCCACTCTCCGAACAGGCACTACTGTTGTGGCTTAGTTCCTCCCGTTAGGTGTTATTGATGGCACGGCGGTGAGGGTAATACCTCATTTGGTTCTAGTTACAATGGTATGCCCAGAGGAGAAGGTATCTCATGTTTCATAGGCGTTTGAGGGAGTTGGGGTTAAGATCTGAAATATTTCAGTCATGGTTGTTTCCTGGTTTACTTGGATTCAATTGGAGAAGAAGAGGAAGAGAGTGAGATCACTCTCTTGTTCAAGTGGGCAATCTTGCCACCTAATGGCAAAGCGATGTACGCATACCACTTACACCCCTTTCAAGCTCAAAACCTCTAATCAACCTTTTGGTCAAGTCTTTTACCCGGGTATTTCACTCGGTTTTGTAAAATCTAACAGAGGAGGACGTGTGGGCCTCAAGCCTTGGTGCCAATATACTTCAATTGGCCTCAGTGCCATTTTATCCACGTGGAATCACAGTTGGGTCCCAGTATCCAACAACACTCCAATGAGTTATGCCTTTTGTAACAACAGTTTTCTACTTATTTTACTATTTTGTATCATTTTCCCTACCCTACCGGGTTGTGTGCATTTTTTTTTTCATTTTGTCCTTCATGGGGTATGTCCCTTGTAGGCTGTACATTCGCTTAACCCCTTTTAATTTCAAGCTGAATTACCCAAAAATCAACGAAGTGTATGATGCCTCTACCTTCAGGTATTGAGGAGGAGTTGAGTTTCTAGTGTCTGGGCACTAATCAACGAACCTCAATCTCATTTTGAAAACTCTATTTTTCCATGAACTCGTGCCGCGTCACCAGGGAAGGTCTTGAGTCTATACATTAGTATAGTATTGCGCTTTGGAAGCGTTGGTTATTAATATGACCCGTGTATCGGGTAAGGCAGGCGAAGCCTATGGAATTCAGCTTAGGGATTGAATTAGATTGAGGCAAGCAGAGCCTATGGAATCCAGCTTAGGGATTAAATCACTAGTACTTATGTACAATGATGGTTTTTCTTCAATGAACGAAATGAAGATGAGATGTCTGGGTTATATGAGACAGAAACAGATCTTGAATCTATATATGGTATACGGAGCTTGTGATATCCGGAAATGGTTAAACTCCCTATTGATATTATTAGCCATATATCAGGCCATGGGTGGTACGGATGTTATTATAGTGTAGTGCTCGTATGGCAAGTCATGCGTGGAAACATTCCTCGGTATGTCAAATGATAGATGACTATTACCTATGATTGGATACCTAAATTGAGATAATAATTGTATTAAGGGTAGGAATGATGTTGGAGAATGAGATGTCTTTTAACTAAATGGGTTGGCTCCTATCACAAAATGCTTTGAACTTAGTTAGATTTTGTTAGAATTCCAAAAGGTTATTTCTTAATAAAAATCGTGGACACTTTGGGTGATATTTCGGATACATATAATGACTTGGGTGATTTTGATAAAAATAATGGATATGTGATTGGTGTTTGGACGCTCGAATGACTTTCCTTGTTGGGACACTTAATTGTATTTCGAACACTTGGTTTCTCTTGGACACTTCGATATTTCTTATGTTCATCATGTTTCGTTTGGTCACCACTATACATATCTGTCCATTCAATTGATATAACTACATCCCATGTGCATGTATCACCTTTATACACCTAACGTTTGTAGAATAGTTCTCCTACTAGGCTAGTTTAGCTCAACCTATCATTTTCAAGTACACGTTGACGAGCATGGTGTGGGATGCATTAGTGTGCATGCATGGCATAGACTTTTGGGAAAGCACCAACGATTTCAAGCTACTTAACCATTTTTTTTTTGGGTAAATAAGCTTGAAATAAAAAGAAGGCTAACCGAATATACAGCCTACAAGGGGCATACCCCAGGAGGAAAAGAAAAAAACAAAAAACAAAACAAAAAAACAAAAGAAGGTTGGGATGCTAGAAACATTCCTCAAAATAAGGGAGGACCTAATCTAAAAGAAAGGACTGATGATGAGGGCAGCAAATAGTGCACGCCATGGACACAAAAGGTAGGACAACCCCTTCCCCAATGAAGTCAAATAATGCCAAGGGACATCCCCCCAAGGCTAGGCCAAGGTACAGCAACAATACCACATGAAACTCTGAGGAAATCTTAGGTTGTACAATAGCTCGAGCAAACTCAGCAGAAGAGGTGAACAATAATAGAGCTGACACCATGAGGTGGGTCTGAGAGTAGTGCAGTAGCAATCGTAGCAATGGGCTTCCAGCAGTAATCAGTAACAACCACATTAGCATGCACAACATAAGATTGCAGCAACAACAGTTAAAAGTAGCAACCGGAGGTGTAGGATTCAGTGTGTTGTAGCAGTAACAGAAGTGCTGCTACAAGGTGCAATTGCACCCCATATGGGAGGACGCCCCCTCCCCAACGGGATCATACATTGTCTAAGGACAACCCCCCAAGACTAGGTTAAGTCAAAGTGATCCTTTTACATTGGCCGTAACAACTCAACAACAACAGTAAGGTACATCAGAGATGAGTTTAACAGTAGCTAGCCATGGAGTGCAACAAAAGTAAAGGTACATCAATAGAGATGCAACATGCTAAGGGACAACCCCCCAAAGCTAGGATATGTCAAAGTGATCACTAACTCTAAAAATGTCAAGCTCAAGTGCATTCTAAAGATGCCACTACTTCTAAGAAAATTTGGCAGTACTTTGCTAGTTTTTTGATAAACCCAGACAAAAAGACTATACCCAAACGTCAGTACTGCCCAGAGAATGGCAGCCTACTGTCATACAAACCTCATTCATGAAGAATTCTAAACAGGGTCTCAGTCTAATGTCACTGCTGCAGCAGAACAACAACCCTTTTTAACAGTAGATTGCAGCAGTATACTGCAGATAAGTATGGGTAACAACAGCAGAATGTACTGATATTCACTTAACAAACAAATGCATAGATCAAATGCATGCAACTATGGATGTGAAACAGTAAAAATCCAGCATTGGCACCATTCCTATACTGGAGACAGATTAGCCATGTTTGGCACCATTCCTGCCTCCTGTTGTAGTTTCTGTTCTGGTGTGGAGACTCATAACCATTTATTCTTCAATTGCCCCTTTACTTCGCAGGTCTAGTCTGATATGCTCATTTATATCAATGCTAGCTGGCCCTCAAGGCCTTGGACTGAATGGATCAATCAAATCTCAAAATTAAAAAGCAAAACTCCTGAAAACTTGACTATTAAACTGATTTTTTTTTGGGTAATTTAGCGTGAAATTAAAAGGGGTTAAACAAATATACAGCCTACAAGGGACATATCCCAGGGAGGACAAAACAAAAAAAAAAAAAAAAAAAAAAAAAAAAAAAAGTGCATGGTTCTTGACACAACCCACCTGGGTGGGAATTTTGGTGGTCCTAGCACAACCAACTAGGATAGGGATAAAAAGATAACTTTGCTAATGTTGATTTCCAAGCACTATGAATTGCATAAAAATTGAATTGAGACTTTTCCACCGAAAAGGCTGGTGACGTCGTGGGTCCCCAATGGACTTGTTGTTCTTGGGTTGACCAAAAGGATTGGTCCTTCGGACAAAGGTTACCACAATGGGCCCACCCATGTCCATTACGTTGAAAGTGATTTAATCACAGCTGTCTCTGACTTGAAAGAAAGTTTGAATTGAGCGTGGGCCCACTAAAGCCTACAGATTGATAGTCTTGGAGCTCCAAAATCCCACCGAGTGATTTGCTGCAGCAATGAGGGGATATCCCCTTTTGAATTTACACAACTTGCACCGCTTGGCCCGAGAAAAAGGCTGTGGTTCTGTCTTTTTTTGGTGCAAAAGCCCACTTGCATAGAGAGAGTGTAACTCACTCTCTTCTTCTCCAATTAACTTCCAAGAAAACCCAAGAGCAAACAGGAAGTTTCAGCAAATAAAAACCCTTGAATCTGGTAGGTTATTGAAATTTCATAATTAGATATTCAAATAATTTTTTTGCAACCCCAGACAATCCATCAAATAGCTCCAAGACAAACACATAGTAGACCGACGAAGTCCATCTTCTTGTTGACTCACCATAGCTGAACCAGAACCCATATGGTATTACCCCTTCCGTCGTGTCACCAACTACACTTAACGAAAGAGAACTAGAATGCAGAGGGATAGCCAACACGGAAGGAGACACTCAGATCCAAAATGTACCTGAATGGGACTCATCCGGAAGCTCCAATAGATTGAAAGGTGTGTTAGCTTGAAGCTTATGGGTTTTCCATGCCCTCCGTGGATGTTTGACTCCCAAGGCGAGCTTGAGAACTCACGACCTTCCGGTTTGTTGGATGAATGGGGAAAAGAACCCATTTGAGGACGAACCCCATCTGTAGGAGACCCGAATGAACGAACTCTGATCCATTGTTGTTGCTGTTTCTTGCCAAATACTTGGTTGAAACATGAGGGAAAAAGTGATATGCCTTTCAATCTGGTTGATTGAGGAGTCTGTTATAAAAATTTGGATAGAAATTTGAAGGCGGAGTGCATTCTCTCTCTAATCTAGCGTAGAGAGAGAAGCTCTCAACCCCTTGGAAACCAATGCTAAGCTTTCATAATTTCCAAATTTGATATACTGATTTTTACCTCAACAGTATATCAAATTTGGCTAGAAAGGAATGCTCGCAAGTTCCAAAATGCATCATGCCCCATACCTATTGTTGTGAGCAGGATCCACTCTACTGTGAGATGTAGATTGTTGTCCCTGGAAATCCTTCCTCAAGGGCATCAATCTCAGACTTTGTCAATTAAATGGGGACTTATTTGAGTTTTATTTCCAAAGTTATTTGTTATTTACATGGTGATTACAGGTGGACAGGTGGAAGGGGCAGCCATATGGAGCCTTGAAAGCTTTGGAAGTTATGGGATTATGCATGAGGAAGGTTATTTACTCCTATTTATGAGGTATGGTATCTTAATCCACATCAAATCCATATGCCTTAATTGGTTTGCCACTCCCCTATCATTGAGTTGTGCGACCTACTATAATGCGTGTACCCTGGTGAGTTGAGTGTTAGTACCTCAGAATTCCTTTTTTGAGAGAGGAGGTAATATGTAGAGGGAATCTTGTGAGGATTAGACGAGGGCGATCGGCACCTTAGAGAGAGAGGCTTGAAGATGTGAGTTTCCGAGGAAGTTGAAGGTGAGCCATTTAAATTAGGATATGCTTCATTGTGCTATGCTTATATACCACTATTTGTACAGTAGTATACATGGATTTGTTTGGGATACTGCTATGCCCATTGCACTTGCTGCTGCTGTATTGCTAGCTTATACCTGCTGTGTTCAAATTTTACCATCTTTATCGCAAAGTGAATTGTTGTTGTAAAGAACAACACCATAATGCTTTGTTTGTGAATCACCGAGGTGTAAAGAGCATTACCATACTGCTGATTGTAACTGGAACAACCCTTACTGCCGTTTGTGATCTGGAACAACCATATTGTTGATCCAAAGCTCTACTGCCGTATGATTAATTCTCCCTCGCCTAACCGCCGCTGTGCAAAATTCACCTTTCTCGCTTGCTTGTGACTATTGGCCGGCCGTGGAACTGGTTGTTGTGTTGTGTAACTGCTGCTGTGTGTGAACTGCTGTTGCAGCTGTGTTGTGAACTGCTGCTGTGTTGTAAGTTGCTGCAGTTTGTGAACTGCAGTAATGGCAGTGTTATCGTTGTCCCCATTGCATTAGTTGTTGCTGCAGATTCCTATAGGATAATCTATATTGCTACTTGTTCGGTGTGTGATCATTACCATTGCTGATTACTATTGCTCTATATGAAGAACACCATACTGCTGATTGTGAACTGTTGTTGTAGAATCTGTTTACTATTGAACAGTGGGTTTGCTAAACATCAGCAGAAATGCTGCTCAAATTTTTTAGCCTTGGGTAGTTGTTGCCAGTAGTTAGACCTAGCCACAGGGGGGTGTCCCTGGCTCTGTTTGATCCCCTTCTGGGAGGGGGCTTCCTCCCAAAATGCTGTTGCTAGGCTAAGCTGACTATTGTTAAACTCAAGGTTCAGTGGCAATCAATCGGTGCTCTACCCTAATTTACTCCAAGGTCCTTTTCCAACTCTCATGCTCAAGCCTCAAATCTCAAGTTCAAGGTTCAAGCATCAAGTTTCAGTCTAGCAGTTCAAGTCATATTTGGTTGTTGCATCAAGTGCATCATTGTGTTGTCCTCATTAATTGTTGTACTTAGATCTTACCTTACTTTTGTCATGTGTTCTTGTCCATCTATCTTAGAAGGTTAGGATTCACATGTTAAGTTTCCTCATAGTTCTTGTTGCCATTTGGCATAAGTTTCGAATTTCATGTTTTCCTTTTCTTCTTTTGTTTTCCTTTTGTCCTCTTGGGGTATGCCCCTTGTAGGCTGTATATTCTGTTGTCTTCTTTTTATTTCAAACTTATTTACCCAAAAAAAATCCAGCATTGGTTCATAATGTATAGCAGTAAGGTTCAGCAATAACAGCTTAACAACAACAGCAGTAAAGTGCAGCAACAATTATAAGGCATCACTCAAGCACATTGTACAACAGCCCTTGTACAATAGCCCGTGTGAGATTCAGTACAACAGCCCTTGTACTGAATAAATAAAACGCAGGTTGCAACAGCCCTTGCAACCCACAAGATATCAAAGAAGTATGGAATAACCAGATTAAGGGATATGCAAGGAATAGAAAATACAATGTAACTCTCTCATAACCTGAATTGAGAACCCCCAATAGGAACATAGGTCATTTGCTCTGGATTGCTCTGGACTGGATTGCCTTGATCATTTGCCACTAGGACCTCCTCTCACAGCAAGAACCCTAAACCAAAGGTGTTAGCAGCTCAATGGACTACAATCAGAGGTGCCTAACCATTATGAACAAGATCTGCATCCACAAACTACCCAATTGGGCTGTTAGATTATAGGTAGGCCACACCACTTGTCTGAATTATCTGGGACAACCTGCCACTGGCCACTAAAAATCAATTAGAGCCATGATGATAGTAAAATAGTAGGCAAAAAAATTAGTGCACATCTTAGATTAAATGCCATTAAATCAAACATTACTGCTCAGATTCAGAATTAATGTGCCATGCTTCAGACAAGTATATAGGGCCCTCTGGAATTTTATTAAGAGACAACAGCCTATTCCTTATATCAGAACATACCCTATTGACAACAAATGGAATTGTGTGTTGAATATTCTGAAATTTTCTAAGATTCCTTTCGATCCATATGTGATAGAGTGTGACAGTGAAAGATAGTTTGATGATAGTGCTCCTTAGCCCTCTCCCTCTATACATAGAGAGGTTAGAGACCAAGTTTTGGAGAGATTGGGACTGCAATGTGAGATGCGATTTAAGAGAGACCTCTTCCCAAACCTTTTGGGTAAAGGGACAGTTGAAAAAGAGATGATTGTGATCCTCTTCCCCAGGACAGAAACTACAGCAAGAACTATCCTTAATGCCAAAAAGCACTAACCTGTCCTCTGTGGACAGTCTATTTTGAATGGCAAGCTAGCTTATCAAGCTGCATTTGGGGATGTGGAAAGGGAACCAAACCAGGTGGCTCCAACTAATATTAGGGAAATGGATTTTGAGTTGTTTTTTTTTTCCGGTAAACCAAGCTTGAAAATAAAAAAGGCAAAAGAATATACAGCCTACAAGGGGCATACCCCAGGGAGGACAAAGATAAAAAAAACAAAAGAAAAAGGAAATGGGGAAGCCAAGCTGGCAACATAGAGAGACTGAGGATTGAAGCAGTTATAACATATTGACTAGTAAATGAGACTCTTGACACGTGATATGGACTGTGATAACATTGGAAAAGAGCCCTTGTGGTATGGTTTGAAGCTTGAACAGAGGACTTGGTAGATGCAGCAGAATGTAGAGATCGATAAGCCGCCGCTGGCCGCCGCAAAGACAAAGTTGGTGATGTTGCCGGTGATGCCGCTGTTGCCGCATACCGCCGCACTCCTATGCTACACAATCGATGATCGATGCCGCGACACCGCCGCACCCTATGCTACACACTGATGCATACTGCTGCTGGAGCATGGACTTGTCACAAGGAGTCTAATTGCCGCCGCGACGCCCGCAGCCTACCTTTGAATCTGGCCGCCGCCGCCGGGTGATGCCGGTGATGCCGCTAGTGATGCCGCCGATGCCGCACAAAGCAAAGAATACAGAACAAAGTGGAGATCGATCCAACCGGGCCGCCGGCCGCCGCCGGGTGATGCCGCAGCTTGCCGCATGACAGCATCATCCAACCGCCGCACCGATGCTACACAATCGGTGTACACCGGCCGGCCGATCATGGGCTTGTGACATGGAGTCTAGCTGCTGCTGCACAACTCTTCAGCTACCTTGAAACTCCACAAACTGCTGCAGCAACAGCTGCAGATCTGAGCATGATGCCTGAGCTTCTTAGGCAGCTGGAACTATGGACTGCTGCTCCACAAGCTACTGCAGCTGCAAATGACTGGGCTGCAGCAGCTGGAGCTATAGCAGTAAGGAAATCAGATGAGGGGAAATTTTGGCAGCATAACGGCTGTTATTACCAACCCAGAAAACAGACGTCTGCCCAAATATGGCAGCCCTTAACAAGTTAATTATGATCTAATGAACCACAATTCAAAGAAATCAAAAAACATAACATGTAACATTAGATTCCGTGAGCTACAACTAATACAAAGAACCCACAACAAAGTCTTTGAATGCACCATGGGAAAGTAAAACATGGTAATAATAAGATAGAACATATAGAATCAATATCAACGGAATAATAGAGTGTATTGCATATACGTAAATTTGAGGCTCACCCTTCATCTCCCTCAAAACCTTACCACTTCAAATCTCTCTCTAAAAGGTCCGAACTCCCTCAACTATACCTCTCCATGTGCCCCAACTAACTATTACCTCCACTCAAAAGGAAAATCAGAGGCTCAAGCACACACTCACAAGGGTTTCACACTATAAGTAGGTCGCACAACTCAAAACAAGAATCAAGCTCATCGAAGAGCTGAGCACAAGTATTAAAGGAGATCCCCTCAGAATCAGATCCATAAAAGGTCTTGGGCCATCTCTCAAATAGAGTCAAATACCTGCAATCACATCTACCCAATTGGGCCATAAGCATATAACACAATATCTCTATTCAGAGCAATCTGTCACCTGTCACTTGAAAATTCAGTTAGCAAAGTTTATGGAACAAAGGTACTAAGAAACAAGGTAGCATGCTTGGCTTTCATATCAACATGAATCAGGTGAGTTAAACTTAGGCTTTGTTCTTCAATACATTTTATGTCATAAAATGGAAATTCTCATTTTAGTTGGGGTTTTATGGAATGGTCATAAAATGACATTGCTTTCCCAATGTATTTTACGTAGACATTTTAGGTAGTTTTTCCAATGCATTTTATGGAATGGTCATAAAATGACATGTCATTTTATGTATTGAGAAAACAATGCCATAAAATCTCCCATTTTATGCCATAAAATGGGTTGAAGAACAAGGCCTTAGACAGTTGAGATATTCCATGCTTCCAATAGTGATCCAGCTCCAGATGGCATCTTGTGTAGGGATAGCAATCTATACCTAATTTCAGAGCATATCTTGTGTACCAAGGAGGGTATAGTGAGGTGGATGTTCTGGAACTTTCTGTGGTTTCTTTCGATCCATATGTAGTAAAGAGAGACAGTAAAAGTCAGTTTGATTAATGTGTTCTTCAAATCATTCTTCTTATATGAAGAGAGGAGATTAACTAGGTTTAATAGGGATTGGGGTTGCCAGGTAAGGTGAGATTTAAGGGAGACCGTATCCCAGATTTGCTTGGTAAAGGGGCAATTAAAAAACAGGTGATCATGATCCTCCTCACCAGGGCAAAAACTGCAACAAGAAGTGGTCTTGATGCCAAATAGAACAAGCCTATCCTCTCTAGATAGCCTATTCTAAATGGCAAGCCAGCTAATGAGGCTACACTTGGGAATATGGGAAGGGAACCATACTACTTTGTTCCACCCAATAGTAGGAAACTTGATTCTAATATGATCCCACAATGAAGAGATGGAGAACACTCCATCATGAGAGAGAGTCCAGACACAAGAGTCTGAACTACTGGAAATTTGACCATTGAGAGAAGGTAAATGAGTTCTTATCTCGTTTAGTTCCCAAGTCTGTGTGATTGGGAAATTCCATCAATTAGGTGAATGGAGAATGGTAGAGACCTTGGCATCATCTGACAGCCCAACATCATAAACAATACGATTGCCAAATTTCTCAATTAATGGGCCCAAGGGATGCCAATTGTCATACCAAAGGAAAGTAGAATTGCCATCGCCAATCCTATACTTGATAAAAGTTTGAATGAGAGGACGGAGTTGAAGTAGTTTTCTCCAAGTCCAAGATGGACTACTTGGAATTCTCACTTTCCAGAAGCTTTTCCCCTTAAGCAAGTATGATTTTACCCACTGACACCACATTGATTGTTCCCCCCAAGAGATGATAAACCAAATGTGCTTAGCCATAGCAGCTTGATTCCAAATTTGTAAGGATTTAAACCCTAATCCTCCTTCTTTTTTGGGGGAACAAAGGTGTTCCCATGAGACTTTGGCACCTGTATGCCTCAGATCAGAACCAGTCCAGAAAAAGGATCTAAGGATAGCCTCAACCTCTTTGACAACTTTCTTGGGGAGCAAGAAGATGGAGGACCAATAAGTCTGCATAGAGAATAACACGGACTTAATGAGTTGGATTCTCCCAGCATAAGAGAGGTACTTGTTTGCCCAAGACTTGGTACGGTTAGTGATTTTTTCTATGAGTACCTTACAATCAGAGTATTTAAGCTTAGTGGATATAAGGGGAACACCAAGATATCTGATGGGGAGAGAGCCCTCAAGGAAACCCAGTTTCTCAAGAATTGCATGTTTATGGGTAGCGGATACACCGTGAGAAAAAAGATGTTGCTCTTTGCCGGGACTAGGGATAGACCGCACAAGGCCTCAAATTCGTAAAAGTGCATCTTGAATGCATTGAATGGAGCCTATGTCACCTTTGCAAAAGATCATGAGATCATCAACAAAGCTTATAATTTTTGTTTTCTCGCATCTCCAGTGGAAATGAAAGTTGGGACTTAGAGACTTCTCTTTAAGAATTTGGGTGAGCAATTCCATGATAATAACAAAGAGATAAGAGGACAGGGGATCACCTTGCCTTAATCCTCTTTGCCCTTTAAAGTAACCAACAGCCTCACCATTGATGCTCAACGTGTAATTAGCTGTGGTGATACATGCTTTGATCCATTGGATCATTTGGGGGTGAAAGTTCATTGAAAGTAAAATGTCCCAGAGGAAATCCCACCTGACGTTATCATAAGCTTTCATTATATCAACTTTCAATGCGCATTTGGGGGAAGAAGAATGCTTATGATAATCTCTCATAAGTTCTTGAGTCAGAAAAATGTTATCAGCAATTCTTCTACCCTTAACAAAACCTGATTGGACAAAGTCAATGAGATGAGGTTGACTTGAATCCTTTTAGCAAGGATTTTAGCTATACACTTATAGATAGTATTGCAACAGGAAATGGGCCTATAGTCCCCCACCTTGGAGGGATTAGGAATTTTAGGGACAAGGGCAACAATGGTTGAATTAGCCTTAGTGAGAAGTTTGCCAGATCTGAAGAAATTCCTAACAGCAGAAGTGACCTCATGCCCAATCACATACCAAGAATTATGGAAAAAACTGGCATTGTAACCATCAGGGCCAGGTGCTTTATTAGGACTCAAAGAAAAAAAGGTTTCTTTGATCTCTTGATTAGTGACCTCAGCAACCATGGTATCCCTCTGGGCATCATCAAGTCTGGAAGAGATTAGATGGTTGACTCTGGAAGTACCACTGTAATTAGTGGAATGGGCTGACCCCAACAGATTGGTGTAAAAAGTAACAAATGCTGATTTAATTTCACTAGGATCATGAGTAGTGGTATTATCGATGGGGACCGAACTATTGATTCTCCTCCTATTTCTATGGTTAGAAATAGTTTTAAAGAAGTAAGAGGTGCATTGGTCTCCAGACTTAAGCCAAAGAATCCTCGATTTCTGCTTAGCAAAGCTCTCTTCAACTCTAGCAAGAGTAAAGTATTGCTTACAAAGAATCCTCTCCCGGGCCTGATTGGCAGAGTCAGAGGGATCATGACTCAAGGCTCTCTAGATATTGTCCAGCTCAAGCCTAGCAGCAGCAGTTCTTTTGGATATGTCGCTGAAATCACGATTATTTAGTTTCTTAAGTTACGATTGCGTGATTCTCGAAGTTTTTCACGCATAACATACATAGGATTACCAAGAACAATCCTGCTCCACACATTCTCAATGGTTGATCAAAAAATCGGATGTTGAGAAAGAAAATTGAAGAACTTAAAAGGTTTCTTGGTTCTCCTGGGGACGGGGTTCCGCATATATACAAATTGGAGAGTGGTCGAGAGATCCTGTGGGGAAATGAGCATTGGAGCAAGAAAAACTATTGAGCCACTGCTCATTGACCAGAACCCTATCGATCTTAGACGAGATATACTGAGTGGACTCTTGTTTGTTAGACCAAGTGAAAAAACACCCAGTGTACCTAAGATCTTCAAGCTCATTAGTAACCATACAATTATGCAGATCCTCCATACGGGGAGGCCAATGACGATCACCACCAAGCTTATCAGTAGCGAACCTTGGAGCATTAAAATCACCTAAGATAATCCAAGGATCATGAGTATTACAACTAGACAGATCATTCCATAGGTCCTTTCTCTCCATATAGAGATTGGACCCATAAACAAAGGTAGACATGAATTTAGTATCACCGTAAGGCATCAATACTACAAAGGAATGGATTGACTTGACTGTCTCTCAACAATTAGATTAAGCATAGAAGGATCCCAAACAACACAGATTCTACCATTAGGAGCTATAGCAGAATTATTTACAAAAGACCAAGATGGAAACATGGAATTAATGATCTTAGAAAACTTAGCATCTTTAATTTTATGCTCTAAGAGACCAAAAGTGACAAGTTATTTGTTCTTACAAAAGATGGTACTTCTTTTTGCTTAATAGGGTCATTAAGACCCCTCATGTTCCAACACCCAAAATGCAGAGGTAATTTATTCATGACAAAAAAGGGCAAAAATTAGAAAGATAAGAATGCTGCCCAAAAAGTACATAAGCATGCTTCAGAGCTTACCTGACAAGGATGGGGTAGAAGGAGGGCCCCTGTTTTGCTTTTTGCCCTTCTTCTTACTAGATGGACTCCTGGAATATGAAGCATTTACTGTTCCCTCATTTTTCCCTTTAGCAGGATTTATATTAGGTGGTTTTGGTTGAGGATCAAGGGGAGGACTGGCCCCAGTGGTAGATTGGTCCCCAATACAGCACTCCCCAATCTCTGATGATTGTGCAGCAGTTGAAAATACACTGTTACTGGCAGGAGCTGTTAGTACTGAAGAAGAAGCACTAAAAAGGGCATTCTTGGGAGAGGAGAGAGAAGGCTTAATGTCCTCATGGACCTCTGACCCTTCACTAAGAGAGTCTACCTCCACGCCACCAGCAAGAATAATAGAAAAAGCAGGACCCGTGGCGTTTGGGACAGTTATAGAAACTGCCTCTAGAACACCACCACCACCTCCAAGAGCCTTCCCAATCAGCTTCCACTCTTCATCATCAATAGAGGGCTGGGGATCTGGCTTTGGCTTACAAACATGTCCGAAAAAAAAATCAACATTAAGCAGGATCAAACACTATTCTCACCTAAGCTAGGGTTGAGAGCTTCTCTCTCTAAAATTTAGAGAGAGAATGCACTCCCCTCCTATTCTATCAATTTTTCACAAATGTACCAAGCAATTTGTTTGGTTTCTAGCTCAATTTGTGGATTCGATCCACTCCTATCCCCAGTCTCCAAGCCGTGGAGTTCATCCTTCATGATGGACAATCTGTTTGGATATCACCAGAGGAGGCTCGTCTTCCCACTCTCAAATGTGGTTCTCCTCATCTTTTTCAAGATTATTAACCATCCTTCATCGGATGGGTTCTTTTCCCCAATCTCAAATGGGGGTCGCAAAAGCAGCCATTGTAGCTTTTACAAGCCATCCATCAGCTAGGGCCCCTTTCTGGGATTCTAAATGTTTCACATAAGGCATCTGGAAAATGGAGTTCATTCCACCAGCACTCCGGTAAAGCTTTAAACGGAAAGAGTTGAGAACTCGAGGTCCTCCTTTCGCTGATCCTCTGCGACTTAGTTCCTACCGTTAGGTGTCGTTGGTGTCACGGCGATGGGGTAATACCGCAATTGGTTCTGGTTGCTAAGGTGTGCTTAAGTGAAGGGGTCCTCAACTCTCATAGGCGTTCGTTTGGAGCTGTACAAGGCTGGTTCATGCAAATCCGTTTCCTAGAGGCTACCTAGAAATCAAATGGAAAGCAAAGGTGGATCTTGATCAACCACTCAAAAGGGGTTCTGTTTTCCTTAGCAAACAAATGGCTAAGTTTGGTGCAAACAACCACCAAAAAAGCCAAGCCACAATATAAATCAAACGGCTGAGTCTCTGGTGCTGTTTTTTTTCAAATTATTTTGAGAGAGTTCATCCATATTTTACAGAGTGTATTTTCAACTGGGGAAGAAGAGAGTGCATCTCACTCTCTTCCTGCAAGTGGGCGTTAGTATTGTCCAAAAGGTAGTAGCCATTGCCTTTTTCGGTTGAAATATCCAAGAGGCCGACTATAGTCCTGAAATAGGATAGTTGTAGGTGGTGAAAAGAAAGTGGTGTTGTAAACCTGGGGGTCCAAGCATTGTCCAAAGCACAACTGTAAAAGGCAGTGTATGCCCCACTTTTTTCTCTTATGCGTCAAAGTATCATTTTATTTGGGAGGGATAGTGGGGCCAAGGTTCTTTTTTGTTGCCATTACAAGTAATTGGTAGTGTGCAAGTATAGATGCAGCTGTAAAGTGATCAATTTCAAGTTGTGGCCTTTCACGGGATGACTCAAGAGGTGGGCCCATGTGGTCAAAACTTCAACCCAATGGCCTTTCGGCAAAAACTTCAACCCAATTTCCCCTATTGCAAGTAAAATGGCATTTGTGCCGAGAATCAACAATTGGCCTTTGTGCCTATTAATGCTTTGTCCATTTTATTCCTATCCTAACGGGTTGTGTTAGGATTAGCATATTCCCACCCCGGCGGGTTGTGCCGGGGAGTACGCAATTTTTTATATTTTCTTTATTTTCTTTTTGTCCTCCCTGGGGTATGCCCCTTGTAGGCTGTACATTCGCTTAACCCCTTTTAATTTCAAGCTAAATTACCCAAAAAAAAAAACATGTCCGAAAACTTTACACACTCCACACTTAGGGGGTAACCACTGGTATTCTACCCCTACCTTGACAGAGTTACACCCATCTGTAATATGAATATTCTTGGGAAGGTCAGCCTTTGCTGAAATCTCAACACAAACCCTTGCAAAGTCTATTCTCTGCTGATTAGCAATAGCAATGTCCACATAGAGAGGCTTACCAATGGTACTGGCAACCCGACTAAAACCTTCTTCTGTCCAACATTCCAAAGGGAGTTTGTGAATCTTAACCCAAGCTGGAATGGTGGAGGGATGTTCAGTAGATGGCTTCATCATTCTGTGCCAATTTTTAAGGACCAAGTATCTTCGGGAAAAGAAATAAGGTCCACCTTCTAACACCTTGTGTTTAGTTTCCTCATCTTGAAACTCAAAAAAGTAGCACGCCCCAATCTGTTTGATGTTAATCCTACCATGCTCTTTCCAAACACTTGTGGCTGTGGCACTTAGTAAAGGGAATGGCATTTTGCCATCTAAAAAATACCCGACAAGGCAATTACTCCAATTTCCATCATGTAAGCAAGTTTCATCCATTTTAACCACTGGGTCATCCCCTTGTTGTAATTCTGGGTAGTGACAAAGATTCATCACTTTGGAGGGACCCTGGGTTCTGAAAAGAGACGCCCAGCCTTTAGGTTTAGGTTGTTGGGTGTTATTGGGTTTTGGGAGTTTGGGATCAAAATTATCTGTGGATTGAGGGTGGATAGGTGGGTCTGAGGATGTAGAGGGGTAGTGAAAACTTACCTTAAGAAGATCATTTGTGATTGATGTGGAGGAGGGCTGACTATCGGTAGGGATTTGTTTCGCCTGGAGACGAATGAGCTGAGTTTTGAGGTCTGAGCAGTCCACACGGGTACCTGATCTCTGCATCTCAGCTTCAATTGATTGGACTAATGCTGCTATTCTTTTTCTCCCCTCCGATTGCTCCTCTGGTTGCTGGGATACATCCGTCAATTCTTGTGCAGAGTAAAGGCTAGCTTTATTCGGGCTTTGGAAAGCCTCTTGCAGTTTACTTGTAGATGTAGGGACAACGGTTGGGCTACGAGGGCCAGAGATAGGCTTTGATCCAATAGGGGTATTTGTAGAACAATGAAGGCCAGAAGTAGATGTAATATCAGGAGGAAGTTGGGTTTTGGGTTCGCTTAAGGGGCGTAGTTCTCCACCAACATTGAGGATGGATGGATATTCCGCACGATTAGGGGTTTTGAGGTTCTGTGGGTATAGGTCTAGGGGTTTGAAAGGTGTGAATTTGGTGGGTGTAGTGTAAGCCGCACCAGGTATCAACAATTTGCTGTGGATAGCATCCCCTGGAGCTATTGCACTGTGAGGAGAGTCTCGTTCATCAGAATCAAGATCTGGGTACCGCTGGGAAGTGGCTAAATGCATCAGGTGCTTCTTTCTTATTTCGTTTGAATCCACAGCTTTGAGCCCTAAATCATCGGCCATGGGAGAGGTTGTGGCTATGAGATCCACCGAACTCTAAATCCTCCTTACTTCGTTGGAGTCCACAGCCTTGAGACCTAGGGTACCAAGATCTGAAGGGCTTGGAGTGTATGCCATCTAGGGTTTCACGAAGGAAAATGCCCAAATTGCAAGAGAGAGAAGTTCCTAGCTGACGTCATCGCATGATAGTAGTTACAAAGTTTAGTTATTCTGAGTTGTTCCCATAGAGACGAGACAGTAAATAAACCATTATTGCTAAGGGTCCATCTACAAGCATCCTTTAGAGGGGAGGGGTGCGTGAGTACTGGAAGGGCAGCCCTAATTTCATTTAATTCGCAAGTTTGATAAGTAGGGAATTTCCAGTGGTTGGACCTAGTCAAAATAGTAGAAACTTTGGCATCCTCAGACAATCCAGAGTTATAGATGGTGTGATCACCAAATCTCAATAACAATGGACCCAAAGGATGCCAATTGTCATGCCACATAAAAGTGGAACTCCCATCCCCAATTTGATAAAGGATGAAGGGTTAGATGAGTGAACGCAATTGAAGCAATTTCCTCCATGTCCAAGAAGGGCTACTTGGTATTTTGACTTTCCAAAAGCTCTTTCCTTTGAGTAAGTACGACTTCACCCATTGGCACCACATCGATTGTTCCCCTCCAAAAACAAGATACCATAAATGCTTAGCCATGGCAGCCTTGCTCCATACTTGGAGGGATTTAAAACCAAGACCCCCTTCCTTTCTAGGAGAGCACAAATGTTCCCATGAGACCTTGTCACCAGTGTGCTTGAGGTCAGGGCCAGTCCAAAAAAAGCTCTTAGGATTGATTCAACTTCCTTTAGTACCTTTTTAGACAGAATAAAAATAGAGGACCGGTAAGTTTGCATTGAGAACAACACAGACTTAATTAGCTGGACTCTACCTTCATAAGAAAGAAATTTGTTGGCCCAAGACTTAGTACGACTTGTGATTCTCTCAATGAGAATTTGACAATCAATGTATTTCAATTTGGTGGATATGAGAGGAACTCCCAAGTACTTGACTTGAAGAGTTTCTTCATTGAACCCAAGGGTTTGAAGAATTGAGCTTTTGATTGAGTTTGGAACTCCAGAAAAGAATGCATTGCTCTTACCAGGACTAGGAGTCAAACCAGAGAGAGAAGCAAACTCATTAAAAGCACTTTGGATGCATAGGATGGAACTCAACTCTCCTTTACATAAAATCATGAGATCAGCAAAGCAGAGATTGATAATCTTGGTTTTATCACATCTCCAATGGAAATGAAAGTTGGGATCAAGTGATTTTTCTCTGAGTAATTGAGTTAGGATTTCCATAACAATGACAAAAAGATAAGAGGACAGGGGATCGCCTTGCCTCAGACCTTTTTGGCCCTTGATCTTGCCAACAGATTCCCCATTAATACTTAATGAATAATTAGCAGTGGATACACAAGCCTTGATCTAGTTGATCATAATAGGATGGAAATTCATGGAGTATAGGACATCCCACAAGAATTCCCATCTGACATTATCATAGGCTTTCATTATATCCACTTACAAAGCACATTTGGGAGTAGGAGAGTGTTTGTGGTAATCCCTCATAATTTCTTGAGTAAGGAAAATATTGTCAGCAATCCTCCTACCTTTAACAAAACCTGACTGGACATGATCAATGAGATGGGGTAGGGCAACTTGAATCCTATGAGAAATTCCTCTTTCCTCTTTTTTATTTCAAGCTGATTTATCCACAAAAAAAAAATCCTATGAGAAAGGATTTTTGCAATACATTTGTAGATTGTGTTGCAACATGAGATAGGTCTATAATCCCCAACTTTGGAAGGATTGGGGACTTTAGGAACGAGGGCAATGCTAGTGGCATTGGCCTTAGTGAGTAATTTCCCAGACCTAAAGAAGTTCCTCACACTTGAAGTAATTTCATGGCCAACAACATCCCAAGATTTGTGAAAAAATCTTGCATTGTACCATCAAGGCCAGGGGCCTTATTAGGATTCAAGGCCATAAAGACTTCCTTAATCTCCTGATTGGAAACTTCAGAAATCATGGCATTTCTCGGAATATCAGAGAGCCTAGAAGCAACCAAATGGTTAACCGAACCGTTGGAGAATGACGTCATCTTTCTCTCTGGCGATTTTGGTGAGCTCAGAGAAACCCTAAACATGTCTAGCAGTTCTCCTTCTCCCATGGTGGATGCTCCCGGTTCCCCCATGTTTAATCTGGGCTCCAAAGCCCTAGATTCTCATGAACTACGGCAGAAACACAGAGGCGCGCTATCTCAAGCTACTCCAGGAAAACCTACAGATTTGGGTCCCGACATTCCTGTCTCTTCCATGGCTACGCCTACCATCCAATATTCACCTAAACCCAACTTTTTACAGTCGAGTGTCTACCTGCAAAGGTCCAGATCTGGCTCGGGTGAGCTTTATTCGCAATTAGCACGGGATCCGGATTCGAGTACAGCGGCACTGCACGTCCAAACCCATAACCCATTAACCCCCAATCCGGTTGTTTTCCAGCGTGAGGAAGAAGACCAAGTGAGTGAGGACCATATTTCCTCCCTAGTTCAATCGATTGAAGATGAAATGATCAAATCAGGTGTTAGCATCAACCTTTCTCAGCTCAAAAATCACATCCTTCAAGTTTGGGAGGAATATTCTAACCCTAATGAGGATACTACCGCTGCTGAAATAAACCTGGAGGGGGCTTTTGTGGAAGTTGGGGTCAATCCCCCTCATCAGGAGCACCCTGCAAAACCGCCAAACACGATTAACACAGGTAAAACCTCAAATTGGGCATCTCTTTTTAAAGCCCAAGCCCCATCGAAAATGATGAAGCTAGAGCACTTCCCAGATATGCAGCAAGGTAAGGACGCGGTAGTGGAACTAGATGAGTCTAAAGTTGATTCAAACTCCTGGGGTCATTGTTTGATTGGATATTTTCTGGATGGCAAAATGCCATACAACTTGTTGTGTGCCACTGCTCGATCTGTATGGAAAAACAATGCTCCGAAGTCTATTAAACAGATTGGGGCTTGTTTCCTCTTTGAGTTTTCAGACGAGGCTGCTAAATTACAGGTGCTAGAAGGGGGCCCATATTTCTTCTCCCGGCGGTATCTAGTTCTTAATGACTGGAAAAGAATGTTGGTCCCAACTACCAAGCATCCTTCTTCTATTCCAGCATGGGTCAAGCTACACAAGCTTCTGCTGGAATGCTGGACTGCGGCTGGCTTTAGTCGTATAGCCAGCTCTATTGGAAGACCTATTCATGTTGATGAAGCTACAGCTGGCAAGAAGAGACTGGATTTTGCAAGGGTATGTGTAGAAATCTCTGCAGATGATGAGTTACCGGATGTAATAGTGGTAAAGGCAAATGGGAGGTCATATTACAATCGAGTGGAATATCAATGGCTCCCCTCAAAATGTTCATTAATGTAAAGTGTTTGGCCACGCTGTGTACTCGAAACCAAACTCCGATTACACTGCTAACCCAGTGGAGTCTTGGCAAAACGGGTGGAAAACAAGGGTTGCATTTCCAACAAGGATCCAGTTGTTCAAAGAATGTGTCCTTAAGGCTTTAGATCGGGGAGGCAGTTTTAGCTCGATGTTGTGACCATAGCCGCTTGATCCTTCCGCGGTCTCACAAATCAGCAGACTCCCAAAGTGGTACTTTGAGGGATCAGTTGGTTCCTTTCAAACCAGATGAGGATATTGAGTCCTCTGAGGATTGTGAGGAGATATTGGCAGAAGCTCAGCCATCCACTATAGGTTCTAAATGTCAAATCCATTCTCCCATCAATCAATCTTCGCCATCCCAAACTACGGCAAGCTCCCCTACTCCTTCTTGTCCACAATCTGCGGGGAGCAATACAAGGAAGAACAAGAACAAAAAGAAGGGGAGATATTGGAGACCAGACCCCTCTAAAGGGCAGTAGAATTGCTATATCCTTTTGAGCAGTATCCTTACCTTTTGATTTAACTTTTATCTCTGTTATCTTTTACAATTTCCTATGCTTAGCTCTCAATCGCAGTTGCATTTTGGTTTTTGGAATTTGAGAGGTTTAAATGACCCTCTCAAACAGAAAGCAGCAAAACACTTTTTGAAAAATAATGATTTATCTCTAATGGGTTTGATTGAACATAAAGTTAAAGAACCTAATATGGATAAAATCATGAAGGTTATTTGCCCCCACTGGAAGCATGTCCATAACTCTACCCATGCCCCCATTGGTAGAATTCTAGTCTGTTGGAATCCTCACATTCTTGATGTGAAGGTTCTCTTCATGACTAGTCAAGTAATTCATTGTGAGGTTCTTTCCAACCTTGATGGGTATAATTTTGTGGCTACTTTTGTTTATGGGGCAAATGATCACAATGAGAGACTTGGTCTCTGGAATGACCTTTCCCACTTAAAGACCAGTGAACCTTGGATCATCCTTGGTGACTTTAATGCAATTAGGACACCTTTGGAAAAAGCTGGTGGGTCTAACCTCTGGCCCCCCCACATGGATGATCTTAATAAATGTATCTACTCTTGTGAGGTTGATGATTTGAGGTTCAATGGATGCCTATTTGCTTGGACTAATAGACAGGACCCTCCTCACCATATATCCACCAAGCTTGACAGAGTCCTTGTCAATGATACTTGGCTTAGAACACATGCATTCTCTTCAGCCTTTTTCCCCACTCCGGGGGTGTCTGATCACTCACCTGCAGTCGTACGCATTGCTCCCCCTCCTAAGCATCCTAAAAGACCTTTTAGGTTTTTTGACTTCCTTGCAGATCATCCCTCCTTTCTCCCCACAAATCCGCAGGGTTTGGAGGCAAATAATTATAGGGGAATCCTATGTTCATCTTCTTGAGAAACTTAAAAGGCTCCAAATTGACCTTAAGGAGTTGAATCACAAGGAGTTCAAGTGGTATTTCGGTAGGGTTTCTACCACTAAATACCATCTTGAGACTCTTCGCACCAAACCGAGCTGATCCTACAAGCATTGCTAATCAAATAGAAGAAAAAGAGGTTTATAAGCAATTTCTCACTCTTGCCAGAGCTGAGGAGAGCCTGGCCAAGCAAAAATCCAGGATACAATGGTTGAAACTTGGTGATCAATGTACCTCATTCTTCTTCAAGTTAGTCAACAACAATAGGAACAGGAGTAAGATTACAAGTCTGGTATTAAGTGATGCAAGCACTACATATGATATGACTGTAATCAAGGACACCTTTGTAAACTTTTACACTGGTTTACATGGTAAACCTCACTCCTCCTCCTATCTTTGGTTATAATAGAATTAACCACTTATTGCTAAGAAACTTACTAATGAACAAAGTATATCCATGGTCCAGGAGGTGTCCAACTCTGAAATTAAGGATATACTCATGGGACTCAATCCTACTAAGGCCCCTGTCCCGACGGTTATAATGCTAAGTTTTTTCATAAGACTTGGCACATCGTTGGGCACGAAGTTACTGCAGCTATCAGGAATTTCTTCAAGTCCGGGAAGCTCTTGAGCAAAGCCAATGCCACCATTGTAGCCCTTGTCCCCAAAGTCCCTAATCCTTCAAAGGTAGGTGACTATAGACCCATATCTTGTTGCAATGTAATTTACAAATGCATCGCCAAAATTCTTGCTAGGAGAATTCAATGTGTTCTTCCTGACCTTATTGATTCAGTTCAATCTGGATTCGTGAAGGGCAGAAGAATTGCAGATAATATCTTCCTCACCCAAGAAATCATGCATGGGTACCATAGGTCCACTTCCACTCCCAAGTGTACCATGAAAGTGGACATTATGAAAGCTTACGACAATATCAGATGGGAGTTCCTTTGGGACACACTGACTTGTATGAACTTCCACCCCAAAATGATCACCTGGTTAAAGTCTTGTGTCACCACAAACTAACTATTCATTGAACATTAATGGTGAACCTCACCGGAAACTTTCAAGGTGCTAGAGGCCTTAGACAGCGGGGGTGATCCTTTATCATCCTACCCGCTTGTAATTGTTATGGAGGTTCTCACATGCATCTTAAGAGAGAAGTCCAAGAATCGACTTTAAATTCCATTGGAGATGTAATAATCCTAAGATTATCAATCTGTGTTTTGCGGATGACCTTATGCTTTTTTGTAGGGGTGAAGTTAATTCGGTCAAACATATTCAAACGTCATTAAATGAGTTTGAATTACTTTCTGGATTATCCCCTAGTCCTGGTAAGAGTAGTGTATTCTTTTCTGGGGTTCAATACTCTACAAGGAATGAGATCCTGCAATTGTTAGGATTTAAGGAGGGTACCTTGCCTGTAAGATACCTTGGGGTTCCTCTGTTGTCCACCAAATTAAAATATATTGATTGCAAAACCATGATTGACAAAATCAGTTCTAGAACTAAAACCTGGACAAATAGGGACCTAACCTATCTTTGGTAGAGTCCAAATTGATCAAGAATGTTCTTTTCTCAATGCAAACATATTGGTCTTCCCTATTTATACTTCCTAAAAGAGTCATCAAGGAAGTGGAATCCATACTTAGATCCTTCCTTTGGTCCGCCCCCGATCTTAAAAATCAGGGCTAAAGTTTCTTAGGAACACTTGTGTTGCCCCCAAACAAGAGGGTGGCCTTGGGTTCAAATCCATGCTTATTTGGAATAAGGCTGCCATTGCAAAGCACATTTGGTTCCTTATCTCTGGTGGGGAACAATCTATGTGGTGCCAATGGGTCAAATCATACTTACTCAAAGGAAGGAATTTTTGGGAAATTAAGGTACCTAGTTCACCTTCGTGGGTATGGAGGAAACTTCTCAATCTTAGGCCCCTTGTCCTTCCCCACATTAGAGTTGCCATTGGTAATGGCAGATCCACCTCTCTGTGGTTTGACAATTGGCATCCTATTGGTCCCCTTGCCCTCAAGTTTGGTTCTAGGGTTATCTACGACTCTGGACTCACCAAATGTGCCACAATGAATGCAATTATATGAGAATCCAATTGGTGTGTTCCCATTACTCAAACCCTAGAGCTCAATGAGATTAGGGAATCTATTACATCCTTACCCAGTCCAAACCAAGACATAGAGGACCATCACAAGTGGGTTCTTAACCCTAATGGCATATTCACCATCTCTTCCCTTTGGGATGAACTTAGGACACACTACCCTAAGGTTCCTTGGCACTCTAGTATTTGGTTCCCTGGTCATATCCCAAAGTGTAGTATGATTACTTGGCTAGCAATTCACAATAGGCTTTATACAGTGACAAGGTTGGTCCTCTTTGGTTCCCTTCCTGTGTCTTGCTGTAGTTTCTGCCATGGTATTGAGTCCCATGACCATTTATTTTTCAATTGCCCTTTCACATCACATATTTGGATTGAGATCCTTACACATGTCAATGAGAATTGGCCTCCAATGTCTTGGGCCAATTGGATCAATCACATCTCAAATATCAGAGGTAAATCACTTAAAAGTTTGATCATCAAGCTCATTTTCCAGTTTATCAGATATGGCTTGAACGAAATGTTCGCAAGTTCCAAAATATTTTCTTGCTCGGTTCTTGTGTGGTAAATAAAATACACTCAATGGTTAGATACAAATTGATGTCCTTAGGTAACCTTCCTAAAGGACCTCAATCTTTAAGGTTGTTAACTAAGTGGAGAATTAGCTGAACATCATATATTTGGGTGTGTGCATTATTTTGAACAATTCTTGCCTCCAAGAGGGAGGCAACCCTTGTTTTTTGAATATGGTCACGTATGTTGTGCATTATTCTTGGTTATACATGTTGCTGTACATTTGCTACTGCTGTGAGTGGTGCAGGGGCTTGCTGCAACAGTGTTGTTGGATGTAGTCAGCAGCAGTTTGCTTGCTGGGGCATCTCAGGCATTTATGAGGCAGTGAGGTTCATCCATGGGAAGGCCCAAGAGTGATCAGGTTGTGGATCTGCTATTAAGGGAGGTAATTCTTACTCATTACTTGGTATTTTGTGGGTTGCAAGGGCTGTTGCAACCTGCTGCATTTCTTTATAGTCTGTTGCACCATTAGTTGTTTTGTGGATTGCAAGGGTTGTTGCAATCTGCTTTTGTTGTTAGTAAGTGATGTTCAAGCTTTATGCATGCACTTGTTGTTCTTGATGTTTTGCGGGTTGCAAGGGCTGTTGCAACCTGCTGCTTGTATTGAAATTTGTTATTACTTTTGTCAATTACTTCTAGCCTTATCATCTATTTGAGGACTGCCATTTTATGGGCAGAGCTGCTATTACTTTTCTTGGTGATGCTCTAGATAGGGACACTTTCACATAGGATATCACTTTTCAAACATGGTGCTGTCCAAATTCTGCCAGGATTTCATGTAATAAAGGGTTAGGATGAGCTACTCAGTGGTTTAGTGGGCCTAGCCTAGGGGGGTTGTCCCTTGGCATGTATGATCCCCTTTGGGAGGGGGTTTCCTCCCGTACCTAGCCTTGGGGGGTTGTCCTTTGGCTCGATGCATTGTCAGGTTCCCTTTCACAGTACGATGGTATGATGGCAACTTGGCTAGGCACTTGCCTTGTCACTAAGATTCATGGTACACTATTTGTCACGGAGCCATCCATTTCATTCTATTCAAGGTCATAGTGCTCTGCCATGGAGCCTTCCATTCCATTCTACTATCCAGCTGCTGCTATCCCAAGTTACTTCAAGGTGTTCTAATGTTCAAGGCCCAAGCTTCAAGCATCAAGTTTACGTCCAAGCAGCCTAAGTCACACATGCAGGTCCAAGTCTCGTGTTCATGCTTCAAACATTAAGTTTTATTGTCAAACAGTCCAAGTTTTTTTGGTTGTTGCTTCATTGTACTACATGTTTGTTTCTTAATCATCTGTCTAGAAGGTTTGGAAACATTCAGATTTATCGCCCTAGATAATTGTAGCTAGTTGGCGTAGGTTCTTCCTTCTTTATTTTTATTTTTATTTTTCTTTTCTTTGTTTTTTTTTTGTCCTCCTGGGGTATGCCCCTTGTAGGCTATATATTCGGTTAGCCCCTTTTTATTTCAAGCTCATTTACCCAAAAAAAAAACCAAATGGTTAACTCTAGAGCTCCCTGAAATACAGGGAGGTATGGGGAGTACCAACTAGACTAGTGTAAAAGTCAACAAAGGAATCTTGAATAATGTCAAGATCATTAGAAAGACTGCCATCAGAAAGCATGAGACTTGTGATTCTTCCTCTATTCCTCTTTTGTGTTATGGATTTAAAGAAGTAAGAGGTACATTGATCTCCCAATTTCAGCCATTGGATCCTAGACTTTTGTTTGGCAAAACTTTCCTCAGCTCTTGCAAGCTGATTATATTTTTTTGGGGGGGGTAAATTAGCATTAAATAAAAAGGGGCTAACCGAATATACAGCCTACAAGGGGCATAACCCAGGAGGACAAAAGAAAAAAAGAAGAAAAAGAAAATGTTGGGAACTTACGCCAATAGGCTACAATGAACTACCGGTTATTAACATGAATGTTTCCTACCCATCTAAAAAAAAGTTAATTATGAAACATACATCAAAATAGGAACCATATCAATCAAAACATAGAGTTGGTGAAATCTACAGCCTAATGAAGAGATGAGGACAATAGCAGCACGACAAAACACTTCTCTTGCGAGACACTTCTCTTATGATTAATCATGGTAGCGTGGACTTGAAACAAGCACGGGAACATACAAACATGGGCTAGTATGGGCAGTAGGGGCAGCATAGTAAGCATAACAAGCCTCCAGTAGCTGAGGCACGACACATGGGAGGATGCCCCCTCCCCAAAGGAATCAGACATGCCAAGGGACAACCCCCCAAGGCTAGGACAAAGCATAACACATTTACATTCAAAGGTGCAGCCAATTCCTGAGGAAAATTGGGCAGCATTGCAGTTAAATTTTGACCAAACCCTCATTTGGTGCATCAAATATTGAACAAACCTAATAGAAAAGTAAGTAAAATCCAGCAACTTAATAGTCCCAAGTAAGATCCAGAATGCTTTAAGGTTCACATGTATTACCCACATGTTTTGAGATTCACGGGAAAAGACCAACTTAATAGAAGGATGAGCACGACAGCAACTTAGTAAATCTAATGTAGACCTATGGCGGCAAAGAACTCTGGCCAGTAACAAATGGGAAAACTGCGGCAGTGGGATCGGGAATAAATTTGATGCAGCAGTACCAAATCTAGGCAGAATGGGAGTATCATCAGCAAGGGGTAATCAAGGATTACACACTGTTTCCTAGGCAAGAAGGATGCAGCAATCCTACACTTTATGGCTCACTCTTCACCTCCCTCGGAACCTCACCACTTCTAAGCTCTCACTAGGGACCTAGTCACCCTCCACTAAGCCTCACAATATGCCCCCGCTAGTTATTACCTCCACTCGCAATAAAATCAGAGGCCCAAACACACAACTCACAAGGCAGCATGCATATAAGTAGGTCACACAACTCAGTTCAAACAAGCCACAATGCAGATAACAGATATAAGAGGATATATCACCAAATCAGTATTAATCAAATGTGAGACAAGGATTCCCTCCATCCTTGGAGACTGAACAATAAAACAAGGATTGCCTCCATCCTTGGAGACAGAGTAAAAAAGATAATCAATTAAGGATTGCCTCCATCCTTGGAGACAACTAATAAACACAAGGATTGCCTCCATCCTTGGAGACAGTAAACCTGAGCATAGTGATTTCATGCTTGACTAGCTGCTGGTATGTGCTCTTCTATGAAATGGGACCTGCAAATAAACACATAAACACCTTCTTCGCGCACAATTCCCTGTATCTAATTTTCACCTAGCAATCTGTCTTCTTGGAAAACCTACATCTACACAATTCTTGTCAAAGTATTATTGCCCCTAGAGATTATCCAATAAGATTCCATTTGTTAAGCAACCAATGATAATGTGGGCCCTAAGGGAGATTCCTAAGGGACAGTAACCTAAATCTGACCATAGAGTAGATTTTACTTACAACAACTGGGACTGGGCAAGCAACGTTTTGGAACTTGCGTACATTCCTCTCAATCTAGATGTGGTAAACAGAAGTTATAAAAACAAGTTTGGTGATTAGAGTTCTGATTGTTTTGCCCCTGATGGTAACCAAATGATCTATCCAAGAAGACCAAGACCTGGCAGGCCATGAAACCTGAACCCATACTTGGGATGTGTAGGGACAATTGAAGAATAGATGGTTGTGACTTTCAATACGATTACAAAAACTACAACAGGAGGTAGCTTTAGTACCAAATAAAACCAATCTATCCTTAGTGTAGAGTCTATTTTGGATGGCAACCCATGAAATTAGACTACACTTAGGGATGTGTCCAAGGAACCATAAACACTTATGCCAAGGGACTTTGGGGAAAGGATTCCTAAGGTGGTTCCACAGGGAAGAAATGGTAAAATCCCCTTTGGAAGTGAGAGACCACTTGGGTTGATCCCTCTTCTCCCTATCAGGAGGGGGAAGAAGGGATAGTTTAGATTTGATCTCCATGAGCGCCAAGGTCTGAGTGATAGGGAAAGCCCATTGGGAGTCCCTAATGACTACAGAAACCTTGGAATCACTAGGAAGACCAGCATCATAGAAGGTCCTAGGACCATACTGCTCAGCCAATTGCCCCAGTGGGTGCTAGTTATCAAACCACAAAGATGTGGACTTGCCATTACCGACAAAAATCTTGAGTAGAGGGAGGACAATAGGCCTGAGAGCAAGTAGTTTCCTCCACACCCAAGATGAGTCAATTGGGATTTTGATCTCCCAAAAGGTTTTCTTTTTTAATAAATAAGACTTAACCCACTGACACCACATAGATTGTTCCCCACTAGAAATGAGGAACCAAATATGTTTCGCCACAGCAGCCTTATTCCATATCTGGATGGATTTAAAGCCCAAGCCCCCTCCTGTTTGGGGGAGCATAAGTGCTCCCAAGATACTTTAGCACCTGACTTTTTAAGCTCAGGACCAGTCCAGAGGTAAGCTCTGAGGATAGCCTCCACTTCCTTGATAACCTTTTTTGGAAGTATAAAAATAGATGACCAATAGGTTTGCATTGAAAAGAGCACATTTTTAATCAATTGTACTCTCCTAGCATAGGTCAGATCTCTATTAGTCCATGTTTTAGTTTTTGCTGTGATCCTATCAATCATGGTCAATCACCATGTTTCAACTTGGTGGACAACAGGGGTACACCTAAATATCTTACAGGCAGGGAGCCTTCATTAAAACCAAGTATTTGTAGGATATCCCTCCTGGTGTTGAGTTGAACCCCAGAGAAAAAGACACTAATTTTACCAGGACTGGGAGAGAGACTAGAAAGTGATTCAAACTCATGAAGAGCTGCCTTAATATGTGTGACAAAGTTCAACTCACCTTTACAGAAGATCATGAGATCATTAGCAAAGCACAAATTGATGATCTTGGTTTGGCTACATCTCCAGTGAAACTGAAAGACAGGAAGCCTAGCCTTCTCTCTGAGAATGCATGTTAGTACTTCCATGACAATTACAAATAAGTATGAGGAAAGTGGATCCCCTTGTCTTAGCCCTCTCTTTCCCTTAATATAACCTGTGGGTTCCCCATTAATGTTTAAAGAGTAGTTGGCAGTGGTAACACATGCATGAAGCCAATTGATCATCTTAGGGTGAAAATTCATGCATTTAAGTACATCCCACAAAAATTCCCATTTAACATTATCATATGCTTTCATTTTGTCAACTTTCATAGCACATCTTGGGGAGGGGGCAGATTTGTGGTAACCCCTCATAAGTTTTTTTTTTCTTTTTTCGGTAAACCAAGCTTGAAAAAAAAAAGAGGCAAAAGAATAGACAGCCTACAAGGGGCATACCCCAGGGAGGACAAAGACAAAAAACAAAAGAAAAGGGGAATGGGAAGGCCAAGTAGGCAGCTTAGAGAGACTAAGGAGGAATAAAAGTAATTACTACATATTGACTTGTAAATCAGACCCTTGACTTGTGCTATGGCTTGTGATAACAATGGAATAGAGCACTTGTGGTATGGTTGAAGCATGGACCTTGATCAGAGGAAATGAACCTGGACAAGACCTTGGAGAACTTGGGATATAGCACTTGAAGATCCTTGAAGCTTGATCTTGCTTGCTGACCTTGTTGATGCAGCAAGAACAATGAGACTACTTCCAAACCGCCGTTGTCGATTGTTGTTGATGCACAATGCCTTTGATGCCGCCGCTTTGCGCCTTTGTTGTTGATGCACAAAGGCCGCTGATGCCGTTGTTTTGCTTTGTTGGTGCCGCACAAAGCCGCCGATCTTTGTTGTTTTCTTTTTTGCCGTTTTGCCGCACGCAGCACCGGCAACCGCCGCCGCATTACATCTTGCTAACTAGAAGTAACTTGAGCCTTGGACTTCTTGAACCAATTGGGACTTGGATTGATCTAACTGCTGCTGCTGGTGCATGGACATGTCACTTGAGGGTAATCACTTCCGCACGTTGCCGCAGCCTATCTTGAATCGCTTGTCGGCCGGAAAATAAAATAGCAAAGACGTGAGCTTGATGCTTGAACTTCTGATGAACTTAAACTTTGGACAGCTGCTCCACAAGCTGTTGTTGCCACAACTTCTTAACCGAAGCCGCAAACCACTAAGGATTGCAAATGGCCGAGCTAATGCAATATGGAAATCAAGATATGGGGAAATTTGGGCAGCATAACGGCTGATTTTTGTCAACCCAAAAAACAAATGTCTGCCCAAATATGGCAGCCCATAACTACAAAGAATTATAATCTAATGAACCACAAATCAGCAAGACATTACATAAACATTAGTTCCCCAGGCTACATATTACACAGCAGTGTTGAACAGACCAATGGAAGGATAGAACATGATGATAATGAACTAGAACAGGTAGAATCATTAGCAATGGAATAATAAAGTGAATTGCAGATACTTAAATTTGAGGCTCACCCTTCATCTCCCTCAAACCTTACCACTTCAATTCTCTCTCTAAAAGGTCCAATCTCCCTCATCTAAACCTCTCAATGTGCCCCCACTAACTATTACCTCCACTCAAAAGGAAAATCAATGGCTCAAGCACACATCTCACAAGGGTTTCACACTTTAAGTAGATCACACAACTCAAAACAAGCATCAATCTCATCAAGGAGCTGAGCAATAGCATTAATAAAGATCCTCTTAGAATCAGAGTCAAATACCTGCATGCACAACTACCCAATTGGGTCATAAGTACATAGAACAATAACTCTATTCAGAGCAAATCCACCTTGAGCAACCTGTCACCTGTCACTTGGAGAATCAGTTAGCAAGGTTTATGGAACAAGGGAACTAAGGTACAAGGCAGCATGCTTAGCTTTCATATCAACATGAAGTGAGTGAGTTAAACTTAGACATTTGAGATATTCCATGCTTCCAAAAGTGGACTAGCTCCTGATGGCATTTTGTGCAGGGATAACAATCTATACCTAATTTCAGAGCAGATCGTGTGTACCAAGGAGGGCACAGTGAGGTGGATGTTTTGGAATTGCCTATGGTCTCTCTCAATCCATATGTAGTAAAGAGAGACAATAAAAGTCAATTTGATTAATGTGCTCTTCAAATCTTTCTTCTTATTGGAAGAGAGGAGATTAACTAGGTTTGAGAGGGATTGGGGCTGCCAAGTAAGGTGAGATTTGAGGGAGATGGTATCCCAGATTTGCTTGGTAAAGGGGCAATTGAAAAACAGGTGATCATGATCCTCCTCACTAGGGCAAAAACTGCAACAAGAATTGGTCTTGATGCCAAATAGAACAAGCCTATCCTCAATAGATAGCCTATTTCGAATGGCAAGCCAACTAATGAGGCTGCATTTGGGAATGTGGGAAGGGAACCATACTACATTGTTCCACCCAATAGTAGGAAATTTGACTCTAATATGTTCCCACAGAGAAGAGATGGAGAACACTCCATTCTGAGTGAGAGTCCAGACACATGAGTCGGGACTAGTGGAAATTTGATCATTGAGAGGAGGTAAATGAGATCTTATCTCATTCAGTTCCCAAGTCTATGTGATTGGGAAATTCCATTGATTAGGTGAATGGAGAATGGTGGAAACCATGGCATTATCTGATAAGCCAGTATCATAAACTATACAATTGCCAAATTTCTCAATTAATGGGCCAGAAGGATGCCAATTGTCATACCAAAGGAAGGTAATTTTGCCATCGCCAATCCTATACTTGATAAAAGATTGGATGAGAGAACGGAGTTGAAGTAGTTTTCTCCAAGTCCAAGATGGACTATTTGGTATTCTCACTCTCCAGAAGCTTTTCCCCTTAAGCAAGTAGGATTTTACCCACTGACACCACATTGATTACTCCCCCCCAGAGATGATAAACCAAATGTGCTTGGCCATAGCCACTTGATTCCAAATTTGTAAGGATTTAAACCCTAATCCTCCTTCTTTTCTGGGGGAACAAAGGTGTTCCCAGGAGACTTTGGCACCTGTGTGCCTCAGATCTGAACCAGTCCAGAAAAAGGATCTAAGGATAGCCTCGACTTCTTTGACAACTTTCTTGGGGAGCAAGAAGACGGAGGACCAATAAGTCTGCATGGAGAATAACACGGACTTAATGAGTTGGGATCTCCCAGCATATGAGAGATACTTGTTTGCACAAGAGTTGGTACGGCTAGTGATTTTGTCAATGAGAATCTCACAGTCAGAGTATTTAAGCTTAGTGGATATAAGGGGAACAACAAGATATCTGACGGGGAGAGAGCCCTCAAGGAAACCCAAATTCTCCAGAATTCCATGTTTATGGGTAGTGGATACCCCAGAGAAGAATATGTTGCTCTTGCCAGGACTAGGAGATACACCAGACAAGGCCTCAAATTCAGAAAGTGCATCTTGAAAAAGATCATGAGATCATCTGCAAAGCACAAGTTTATAATTTTTGTTTTCTCGCATCTCCAGTGGAAACGGAAGTTGGGACTTAGAGACTTCTCTTTAAGGATTTGGGTGAGCATTTCCATGATAATGACAAAGAGATATGAGGACAGGGGATCACCTTGCCTTAATCCTCTTTGCCCTTTAATGGAACCAACGGCCTCACCATTGATGCTTAACGTGTAACTAGCTGTGGTTATACATGCTTTGATCCATTGGATCATTTGGGGGTGAAAGTTCATTGAAAGTAAAATGTCCCAAAGGAAATCCCACCTGACATTATCATAAGCTTTCATAATATCAACTTTCAATGCGCACTTGGGAGAAGAAGAATGCTTATGATAATCTCTCATAAGTTCTTGAGTCATAAAAATGTTATTAGGGATTCTTCTTCCTTTAACAAAACCTAATTGAACAGGGTCAATGAGATGAGGCAGCACAACTTGAATCCTTATACCAAGGATTTTAGCTATGCACTTCTAGATTGTATTGCAACAGGAAATGGGCCTATAATCCCCCACCTTGGAGGGATTAGGGATTTTAGGGACAAGGGCAACAATGGTTGAATTAGCCTTAGTGAGAAGTTTCCCAGATCTGAAGAAATTCCTAACAGCAGAAATGACCTCATGCCCAATCACGTCCCAAGTTTTTTGGAAAAAAACTGGCATTGTATCCATCAGGGCCAAGTGCTTTGTTAGGATTCAAAGACAAAAAGGTTTCTTTGATCTCAAGATTAGAGACCTCAGCAACCATAGCATCCCTCTGGGCATCACCAAGTCTGGATGAAATTAGTTAATTGACTCTTTTAGTACCTCTATAGATAGTGGAATGGACTGACCCCAAGAGATTGGTGTAAAATGTAACAAATGCAGATTTAATCTCACTAGGATCATGCGTAGTGGTATTATCAGTAAGGACCAGACTAGTGATTCTCCTCTTATTTCTATTGTTTGAAATGGTTTTAAAGAAATAGGAGGTGCATTGATCTCCAGACTTAAGCCAAAGAATCCTAGATTTCTGCTTAGCAAAGCTTTCTTCAGCTCTAGCAAGTGTAAAGTATTGCTTACAAAGAATCCTCTCTTGGGCTTGTTTGACAGAGTCAGTGGGATCATGACTCAGGTCTCTCTGGATATTGTCCAGCTCAAGCTTAGCAGTAGCAGTTCTTTTGGATATGTCGCTGAAATCTCTATTATTTAGTTTCTTAAGTTCTGATTGAAGGATTATGAGTTTTTCACAGACAACAAACATAGGATTACCAAGAACAATCCTGCTCCACACATTCTGAACAGTGATCAAAAAATCGGGATGTTGAGCAAGAAAATTAAAGAACTTAAAAGGTTTCTTGGTCCTCCTGGGGTCAGGGTTCACAAAGACCACAGCTGGGGAGTGATTTGAGATCCTAGGGGAGGGGAAATGAGCGTTGGAGCAAGAGAAACTATTGATCCACTGCTCATTGACCAGAACCCTATCAATCTTGGAAGCCTTAATCTCTATAGGATCATAAGTGATAGAGTCATCAGGGAGAGTTAAGCTTGTGATCTTATTCCTATTTCTATTCTGAGTAATGGATTTGAAGAAATACGAAGTGCATTGATCTCCAAGTTTAAGCCATTGAACTCTAGTTTTTTGCTTACCAAAACTCTCCTCAACTCTGGCTAAGATAAGATATTCCTTACACAGTTTTCTTTCAAGTGTTTGCTTAACTGGGTCAGTAGGGTCTATGCCAAGATCACTTTGGATAAAGTCAAGCTCCTGTCTGACCAAACATGTTCTTTGGGAGATATCGCTAAATTCCTTAGTGTTAAATTTCTTAAATTCACTTTGGAGAAGTCTGAGCTTCTCACAAACCACATACATAGGATTACCTATGATCACCCTACCCCACACTTTCTGGACAAGAGTTATAAAATCAGGGTGGCCAACCAGAAAGCTAAAGAACTTGAATGGCCTACGAGCAATCCTACCCCAGGATTCACAATCACAATGCCAGGAGAATGATCAGAAATACCAAGGGGAGGAAAATGGGCATTGGAACAAGGGAAGAACTTAATCCAGTGCTCATTGGCCAAAACTCTATCAATTTTCGTGGCAACATGCTGAGCAGGAGCCTATTTATTGGCCCAAGTAAACTGGCAACCTGAATACCTAAGATCCTCCAGATCACTATTAAGAATGCATTGATTAAATTCCTCCATATGGATTGGCCAATGTTGGTCACCACCAAACTTCTCATGCTGAAACCTAATGGCATTAAAATCCCCTAAAATGATCCAAGGGTCTGAGGCTTGCCTAGACATCAGATCCTGCCAAAGCTCTCTTCTCTCCACATGGAGATTGGAGCCATTAGTAAAAGTGGCCAAAAATTTTAGATCCCCTGTCAAAGTTTGGCCAGAACTCTGTCAAGCTTAGAAGAGATATATTGGGGAGGGTCTTGCCTATTAGACCAGGTAAAAAGGCAACCAGAGTATCTCAAGGCAACTACCTCACAAGTGTAAATGCATTTATTGAGGTCATCCATGTGGGGTGGGGGGGGGGGGTAGTGGTTTACAACCCCAACTTTTTCTCTAGGGTCCCTAATTGCATTAAAGTCCCCCAGGATAACCCCAAGGATCGTTATTTTTAGTCTGCACAAGTCATTCCAGAGTTCAAGTCTTTCATTGTGATTATTGGCCCCATAAACAGAAGTGGTCAAAAAAACTGAGTCATCTTGTATAGAGTGCACCTCACAATGAACAAGTTGACTAGTCATATGGAGAACCTTCACATTTAGTATGTTAGGGTTCCAACAAATCAGAATACGCCAATGGGGGCAAAAGGCGAAGTTATGTGCATACTGCCATTGGGGGCAAATGCATCTCATTTTCTTTTTAATGTTAGGCTCCTTAACCTTATGCTCTATATTTTCAAAAAGAGTGATGACGTCAGCATCTCAGGCGATTTGGGCGATTTGGTTCTCTTCGATCTAGCTCGTCGCAACTTAGCCATGGCCGACGGGGCTGTCTCTCTTGTAAATGACATCAACTCCACTCCCTCTAAACCTCTCGATTTGCATAACCTAGTTGCCTTCCCATATCTCTCTCAATCAGTTAACCCAAAAACTACTATAACAGCTACAGGACCCAAGGTGTTGGACTCCTATGCTGTAAGGAGGAAGCAACCCCAGAAATCCTGCGATGAGCTTCCAGTAGGGGGTGATACACCAAGCTCCAAGGATCGACCTGCCCTTCTTCTTACTTCCGTAGGCCTGGAACTGGAGAAATCTAGCACCCCAGGTGGAATAGATATTGTCAAAGATCACCTCAATCAACTTGTGGAAACCCAATCAAGAATACATTCTACTTCCAAGGTAAACACATCTACAACTATGGTGGATCTTGGGCCTATGGCAATCGATTCTAACGTAGTCCGGAGAAACCGTATGGGTACTACTCACTACACAGCCAACAACTCCAACCATGGAACGACTCACGATCAAACCAAGCCTCAAGGTTTAGGTACTACTTACACCACTTCTACCAAGTTCACCCCAACTCATAACCTATTACGAGTCTCAAAAAAATTTCGGATCTCGGGTTAAACCATACGAGAACCATTGACTCAAACATCCCTAATCCCATTGATTCAACACCAGCAACAGAGATAGGTCTGACTTCGGTTCCCAACTTATACCAACCACCTCAAGATACTCATGCTAAGAGCTGGAATTCTCTCTTCAAGGCCCAAGCTCCATCGAAGTCCATGAAGTTAGAGCATTATCCAGACATTCAAAAGGGGAAGGAGGCTTATGTCAACTTTGATGAATCGCAACTTGAGGATGGGGTGGGTAAGCATTGCTTAATTGGGCATTTCTTAGATGGTAAAATGTCTTTGCCTTTGTTAGCCGCTACTGCTCGTATTGTATGGAAGGACCATGAAAAGTTCACTGTTAAAATGTTAGGTCAATGTTATCTCTTCGAATTTGAGGATGAATCTGCCAAGCTTGGGGTCTTAGAAAGGGGCCCATATTTCTTCTCGCGTAGATATTTGGTGCTAAAAGAGTGGAAAAGAATGTTGGTGCCAGGCCAAAAATCACCCTTCCTCTATACCGGTTTGGGTTAAGTTGCATAGGTTGCCACTAGAATTCTGGTCAGAAGTTGGGTTTAGCAAAATTGGCAGTGCAATAGGTAAACCTATCCACGTCGATGTAGCTACAGCTAACAGAAGAAGGCTAGATTATGCTCGGATATGTGTGAAGATAGATGCAGGTGATGATCTTACTACGGATATAACTATATCTGTTAAAGCAGAATCAGTCATGGTTGGAGTTGAATATCAATGGTTACCACCAAGATGTGAGAAATGCAAAGTCTTTGGCCATTCCTGCAGTCAAAGGGTAGTCCCTGAATCGGCTAAGGCTACAGAGGATTGGGTAGTTGTGGGCAAAGGGAATGATACCTCGGTTTCCCATCCCCATCATCCACTGAACTCCTCTAACCCATCATCAATTACTACTCAGGCTACTCCCAAACCTTCAGCTATACTCCTCCAATCAGTCTCAATGACTCCTTTTAGAGCCACATCAACCTCAATTAACAAGGGTGCAGCCACTAATGCCAAGCAAAAATACCAAACTCCATCCCTGGTGGTGCAAAGTTCTTCTGTACATCCATCTCCTACCCCAATTGACTCTTATGTCCAAAGTGTTGCCCCATCCCCTCATAAAATCAGGTTGGGTAAGGTTACTAGTGAATCTAAACCCAATAAGGACTCTTCTATGTTACATAAGCTTCATACCAATTCTTTCCATGTATTGGAGGAGACCACACCTCCTGATAAGGAGAACCAAGAGGAAGATGCTCAATTACCTCCAGATAAGGATCCTCCTTCTTCAGGCATCAATGATCTCAAACCTGAAGATGAAGTTGACTATGAAAGTCCCTCCTCTCCAGTCATAACTCCCACTGAGTGCTATCAGAGTGACTTCCCAACGTCTGAAAGATCTAAAAGCAACAAAAGAAGGCTAAGAAAATTGCCAGACAACGGTCTTCCTCAAAATCCAATCACTAAAGGTTCCATGGAGGGGTCAATTATCATGGGCACTATACTCTCCCATTTTCTCATCCATTGTGGTTACGATTTCTTTGCTGCGGCCCAGAGAAAGTGTTGCTTTAACAACCGGATTTCACCGCTCGCCTCCACAAGGTTATTATGCTGTTTGTTTAATATACTTCCTGCGTTTCCATGCATTTTGATTTCATATGGGTTGCAAGGGCTGTTGCAATCTATTGTTTATATTTATATATATTCAGTACAAGGGCTGTTGTACTGGTTGCTCTCACATGTTGTTTACTCTTGATATTATTCGGGTTGCAAGGGCTGTTGCAATCCACTACTACTGTTGCAATTGTTGCTGCTAGATTCTTGATCCTACTCATGTGTTACTGCGGTGAGCTGTAGAATACTTCCTGTTTCATGACCTAGGCAGCCGTGAGTGCTTGGTTTGTCTTAAAACAAAGGAAATTTTGCTCAAATTTTTGCCTATCTTGTTGTTGCACTGTATTAATTCTTAATTGCATTTTGCTTGATGCCCGCTTTGCATCCGGGGAGTTAGCTATTGTATTTTTATGCTCCATGGTATTGCCATTGTTGTAGTCTTACCCTATTGGAGGCTTTCTTTGGCTTATCTTGTATTTCCCCTATGTATTCCTCTTGTAGTCCTAGTGACCACCCCTTTTTCATGCAATTTTCTTTTCTTTTTCTTTTTCTTTGTCCTCCCTGGGGTATGCCCCTTGTAGGCTGTACATTCGCTTAGCCTTTTTTTTATATTTTAATTTCAAGCTTATTTATCCAAAAAAAAAACCTTATGCTCTATTAAGCTCACTAAAGACATATCATTGTTTTTCAAAAAATAATTTGGTAGCCTTTTGCTTGAGAGGATCATTAAGACCTCTCAAGTTCTAAAATCCAAATTGCAATTGTAATTGAGAGCTAGACGGGGGATTAATTATACTAAGCATAAGAAAAATAATGGTAGAAAATGGAAAGTAGTGGATAATGCCCAAAAAAAGGATACGTAAAGCCTTCAATGCCCTTTGAGGCAATAAATCTCCCATTGCTTCCTTTCTGCCTATTCTTATTCTTCTTAGAGTTGGTTCCTGAAACTTGTGGACAATCAAGGGGGTGGGAGGCTGCTGCTTTATGCTCCATTGGATCTTGATTGGTGGAATAGCTATAAGTCTGCACCTCGGATGCCTTGGTGGGGGAGGAGCTTTCTTGCACAGTGTTTTTTTTTTTTGGGTAATTTAGCTTGAAATTAAAAGGGATTAAGCGAATATACAGCCTACAAGGGGCATACCCCAGGGAGGACAAAACAAAATAAAAAAGAAAAGAAAATTGTATACTCCCCGACACAACCCGCCGGGGTGGGTATAATAAGCATAAGGCAGTAAAATTAAATCTATTACATTGTGGCTCTAGACATAACAACAAACTATCAAATTCCACATGGTGCAATAAAAGGGCCTCACAAAGAGGCTTAATGTTGGCAGTAGGAAAAGTAGGCACAATGGCCAACAATGCGTGGAGTGGATTAAGAGAAAGGACCTGGTCCCCACCCCATCAGCTTGACCTTTGATTACTTCATGTAAAGTCCCACTTTTACACATAAAGTGTATTGTATCCCAAGGCAAACACCTTTCGGAGCTAGCATTTTACTGCATGTAGGTCCCCCACTTTTTACACATAAAGTGTATTGTATCTTCCCCCAAAGCAAACGCCTTTCGGTGCTTGCATTTTCCAGTGGTCTTTGATTTTGAACGTGGGCCCACCAAATAGAAGAAATCAACACATTGATAGCAACAAAACTATTGGCTTACAGCTGTATCCATGATTCCCGAGATTTTATTTTGGAAAACCTGTTTCGTTCAAATAAAGAGATGACATTTTTGCTTGGAAGATATGCACACTTCCAATGGCACATGTGCACAGCTCACCCACCAGTAGAATCACATGCATAATAAAAGATCTAATTTTCGTTCAAAGGATGTGCTTGCAAGGGGCGTGGGCCCCCACTCTCATCTTCTCCAGGAAGAACATGGAGAAAAAATTGAACTGAACCAAAACTCAGGCCAATCTGGGTCTATGTGATACAGCAACAATTGAAATAACTTGGGTTTTAATTAACCAAAATACCTTAAATCACAAGGGTACAACAGCGCTACATCCCAAGAAAGCCATCAACTAGCTCCAATCAGAACCATAAAAGGACACCGAGTACCATCATCAACAACACACCCTAGCTGAACCAGAACCCATGTGGTATTACCTCTCTGCCGTGACACCAAGACACCTAACAGAAGAGAACTGAGAACGCAGAGGTAGAATCGGAGGATAGATCCCAGATCCAAAAGTTTTGAGAAGGACTTACCCAGAAAAGGAGCCCAACTGGTGTACGACCTCATGATTTGAAGCTCCAAATAGCCCCCTTGTGGAAGGTACAACGTAGCTCTAGAAGAACACCATCAGATGATGGATTCTTAAGAGGTGAGGACGAGCCTATGTTCACTTGAGAGAGATAAAGTATGAACTCCATCTGCTGGATTTTGATGGAGAGAACCCATCAATTTTGCTGTTGGGAACAATATCCCCTTTGTTGATTTATGCTTGATAGTAGGAAAGGTAAGGAATGAACCTTCAAACAGATGTTTGAAGGGATAAAATAAAAAATAATGGCAGATTTTGATGAGGGGAGTGCATTCTCTCTCTATTAAGCTCTCAACCCCCAGCATGAGCCTATTTTTTGCACAGTGTTCTGTACCTCTACATCATTGATAATGAACTCCTCCTCCACAACCTCTGAGTCATCAAACACTACCTTCTGAGGATTAGGTAGAAAGGCTGTGGGGACTGAAGCGCTATCGTTTGTGGACCCTATAAGTAGGGGCAGTTGATTGCCTTTGGTTTATTGGGAAGAACCAAAGCGGGGTTTTCCTTAACTAGGTGAATATCCTGCACAAGACTTCCATTTGCTGGTATGGAGCTGGGAGTTGCTTCCTGACAGTTAGCCTTCATAGAACCTGATGCTTGTTTCCCTTTACCAACTACAGTCCATTCCTGTTCTACATCTGTTAGCGTGGGGGCTGGTTTGGATCTGCAAGTGTGCCCAAATACCTTGCATTTCTCACACTTAGGAGGCAGCCATTGATACTCCACTCCCACCATCACTGAGTTAGAGTTAATTGAAATAGTGATATCACTGGGTAGTTCTTCCTCTGCACTGATTTCAACACATATACGTGCATAGTCAAGTCACCTCTTATTGGCAGTGGCTTCATCCACACATATAGGCTTACCTACTGCACTAGTAGTTTTACTGAAACCAATATGTGACCAGAATTCCAAAGGTAATCTATGTAATTTGTTCCATATCGGAATAGATGAGGGATGAATCTTACTTGGTACCAACATTCTCTTCCATTCTTTTAGAACGAGATATCTGCGGGAGAAGAAGTAGCCCCCTCTAATAATACAATGAGCTTGGCATCTTCATCTTTGAATTCAAATAAATAGCCGGAGCCTAGCTGCTTAACATAGAACTTGCCGTGATCTTTCCAAACTGCTCGGGCAGTGGCTGTGAGCAAGGGTAAGGGCATTTTCCCGTCCAAAAAATGTCCCACAAGACAGTGTTTACCAATTTCATCATCAAGCTGATCCTCGTCAAAAGTAAACATGTGCCTCCTTCCCTAATTGGAACTCTGGGAAGTGATCCAGTCTCATTGTTTGTTTGTTTATCTCTATTATTTGAGAGACTATGATGTAATTTATGAACTCATGTACTTTTGATTTTAAATTTGTTGGAAACTTTATGTATTGGTTATTGTATTACTTGGGACGGAGACTTCAAACTTTGGACTTTGAATTTGGAATATTTAATCGACTTTTGACTTTTCAAATGGGAAAAATGTTTGACTTTTGATTTGTCCAGTGTGGACGCACGAGGTAATTTAGTTATAAAATTGAGGGTGTGACATTTGTCCTAGACTTGGTAAATGAACTTTATGTTCTTCTATTGTTTGTTCGAATAGTTTTAAGGAACCGATGGTCGAAAGCACTTGTGCGACGCACACGGACGCATGAAATCTTTTAAAAGAGAGTAGTGGGTGTGAGTTATGCGATGATACATATGTGAATTGAGATGAACGATTTAATTAAGACGATGAGACATGTTGACACCATAGCGATACTAATGAGCATGAAATGAAGTTTACTGCATGAAAATGATGACACGGGGCCCAAAAGGGTATGTCCGGAGTGACACAGGGCCTACATTCCATGCCCGGAGTATAATCTAATGTTTTAAAGGAATGAGATTTGTATGCAAAATGTTCAATCATAAAAGTTTCTCTACTAGGCTAGTGAGCTCACCCATATAATTTCAGGTACCCAACACGGAGCATGATATGGATTTCTTGGAGTGCATGCATGCATCTCTTTCGAAAGCTTAACGGAGGAGTTACTTTATCATTTTTAAAACTTATGATTTTGTAATTTAATTGCGTTCTCATCATTGACTTGGTTTGTAGTAACATTGGTAACTCATGTACTTATTTTGGGCACGGGAATCCCGTGAATTATCTTGTGTATGACTTTGACCTTACGGGGCAAGTCTGAACGTTAACCTAGACTTTGGATTTTATTGACTTTCCACGTGGATTTATATTACTTTTACCTTTAATATTTGAGGGCGTTACACGTTACATGTCATGCGTGATTATTTGTGATTGCTTGGGTAGAATAGTTGAGCAAATTTTGAGGGCAAAATTTTTGCAAGGAAGGTAGAATGTAAAGACCCATAAATTTATTTATTTTTAAATGTTATTTAGTAGAAAATAAAGTTGGAGAAATGTGAGAAAATGTTTGAAATGTTTAAGTGTTGAATTGTTTAGTCATATGAGTAAAACTGGGCCAAATTGCATTACACAAACCAATACAAGGGCCGCGGGTGTAATTATTTGATTTATCTATGTATATGTGGTGTGTAAGAGGAGAGAGAACTCATCTCTCCTCCCAAAATCAGCTGATCCATCTCTCTCCCTCTCTCTTCTCCTCCATATCTCCTCCACTCCTCTCACCAAAACACAGCTCTAAAACCCAAATTCCTTCAAGATCCACACTCAACCTAGTCTCCTATGAGTATTTGGAAGCTTGGTTCACGTTTATTTCACTCCAATAGGTGGTATTTCAGTTGGAACTAAATGCTAGGGTTTGTGAGATTTTGAGGGTTTTGCTCAAAAACCCTTTGATGTACTGTGGGTGGGTGTATAGCTTCCTCTAAATCAATCTTGTATATAGTTTGAGGTCTTTCCATTAGAAAAACTCATTCTTTGTCATGTTTGGCCTGGTTTTGATATTGACCTTTGTTCCCACGAAGTTGTTGAAAGATTATTGATGATCTACTGTTCTCTAGTGTATATGAGCTTTTATTACCATGAATTTTGTGTTGGGGGCCTTATCTCATTAAGTTTGGGGGAGACCATATCCAATGAGTCTGGTTAACTCATTAAGTCTCATTGGATGTGGCCCTCAGACCTATCATCGTTGATGTTGTCTCCACCCCTTCTCTGGGCTCTCACAGTCCCACCAGAACAAGCCCCAGCCGCAAACTCCTAGAGGTTTTCCAAAGGGCAGGGGATAGTTTGGAGGGTTAGGAACGTATATCATCCTTAGTTCAATCTATTGAATCTGAAATGCAGAAAGTTGGAGTCTCAGTTAGTCTTAAGCTAATGCAAAATCAACTCCACCATTATCATGAGCTCCACTCACTCTTTGGTGAGCCTACAAAGATTGATCTCAATGGGGATTTCCTCGATTCAGATGCCCCTTCTGACCTTGTGCCTCCTCCAGTCCATTATACTTTTCCACAACAAACTAAGGCTAAAGATTGGGGGTCTCTCTTTAAGGCCCAGGAACCTTCTACAGGTATGAAATTAAAACATTATCCTGATCTTAGACAAGGATTGGAACCTGTAGTTGAGCTTGATGATTCTCATTTGGATGACAAGAAGTGAGGACATTGCCTCATAGGCTATTTTCTGGATGGCAAAATGGCCTTCCCACTTTTGAGTTCCACTACTAGAAGGGTTTGGAAAGACTCTGGTCCTTTCAAAATAAGGCAAGTAAGGGCTTGCTTTTTCTTCAAATTTCAGGATGAAGAATCAAAAAATAAAGTTTTGGAAGGAGGCCCATATTTCTTTTCAAGAAGATATCTAGTTCTTAAAGAATGGGAAAGGTTACTTGTCCCCACTCCTAAGCATCATTCCGCAATTCCTGCCTGGGTAAAAATCCACAAGCTTCCCCTAGAGTGCTATACTAAAGAGGGTTTGAGTCGTATTGCAAGCGCTTTCATGTGGACGTGGCTACCGCCAAGCAGCAAAGGCTAGCCTTTGCCAAGGTCTGCATAGAAATTGAAGCTGGTTTTGACCTACCATCATCTAGTATTCAGATCTCCACTAGCAAAGGATCTGTGGTAGTTGTTGTTGAGTATCAATGGCTTCCTCAGATCTGTTCAAAATGCAAAGTTTTTGGTCATTCATGCTCTGTCAAAACTACTTCTACAAAGGCTGAACCGTCCATTACCAGTACCAATGCACCTAAAGATGCATGCCAGGAAATGCTTTGACAGAGCATGAATGACCAAAAAAAAAAAGATGCATGAATGACCAAAAAAAAAAGATGCATGGCAGGTTGTGGGCAAGGCAGCAGACAAGACTAACATCACTGAGGCACTTTCAGTTCCTGATGCTTCAGGAAATGCTCAAACCTTTCTACCCTCTGATGACAAGGAAGGGGTGGAAGTTGAGGATCTGGGTGAGGACACCCCTTAGGGTATCAACTGAGGATCATGGTACTTTAGTTCCAACCTCTGGCAGCTCTTGTTCTAATCCTTCTCTTCAACCTCCTAGAGGGAAGAACCAAATTTCTCAAGATTTAGCCCAAAAGCCCTTGGTGAATGGAATAACAATCCCCCTAATCGTCCTGATATTATAGGGGGGAATAACAAGAAAAGCAATCAAAAAAAGCATAAGAAGGCAAGTAATGGCAGCAATGGGGGCACTTCTGGCCCCCTTAACAAAGGCAGGTAATTCTATGTATCACACTTTTTGATTTAGCAGCATGCTTACTTTGACTATAATCTACAACCTTTTGTTCTTCTCTTCTTCTTTTTTTTGTGGGTAAATTCTTCTCTTTTTTGTCTATGCCTACATCTCCTTTGCAATTTGGGTTTCGGAATATGAGGGGTCTTAATGACCCTCTCAAGCAAAAGGAAGTCAGGTCTTTTGTTAATAAAAATAACCTATCAATCATTGGCTTGGTAGAGCATAAAATAAAGGAAACTAACTTCAATAGGATCTTCTGCTCCATGATTCCCTTTTGGTCCTTTGTTCACAACTATGCACACTCTCCTAATGGTAGAATTTGTGTTGGGTGGGACCCCTCTACTGAACACCCAAACTTCCTATCTGTTGTTCAGCAAGTGTGGAGAAAGGTTATCATTGGAAACCCCATGTTTGTCACTTGTGAGAAGCTTAAGCTCCTCCAAACAGAGCTCAGGAAACTTAACACAAAGGAGTATAGTGATATTTCCTCTAGGGCTCTTGTTGCCAGGCAGCAATTAGAGGAGGTCCAAAAAGATTTGGGGGCTGATCCTAGTAAAAACAACATCAAGAGAGAATCCTTTGTAGGCAGTACATGTTGTTGGCCAGAGCTGAGGAGAGCTTTGCTAAGCAAAAATCTAGAATCTAATGGCTCAAACTTGGGGACCAATGCACTTCCTACTTCTTCAAGTCCATATCCCATAATAGAAATAGAGGTAAAATCACTAGTCTTATCACTGGGGATAATTACCTCACTCATGACTCTGGAGGGATCAAATCTACCTTTGTTGAGTTCTATACTCAACTGCTTGGTACCCCCCACTCCACTCAGTACCATGGTGGTCCTAGGGTCAGTCAACTTGTTAGAACCAAACTTTCTGATGCCCAAAGTGATTCCATGATTTCTGAGATCTCTAATTTAGAGATCAAAGAAACCTTCATGTCACTCAATCCTAACAAAGCCCCTAGTCCTGACAGATACAATGTTGGGTTTTTTCAAAAAGCATGGGCTATTGTTGGGCAGGAGGTGACCTCTGCTGTTCGGAATTTCTTCAGATCCAGTAGACTTCTTACCAAGGCCAACTCCACCAGTGTTGCACTCGTCCCTAAAATCCCTAATCCCACTAAAGTTGGGGATTTTAGGCCAATCTCATGTTTTAATACCGTATACAAGTGCATTGCCAAAATTATATCCAAAAGAATTAAAGCTATCCTACCTCATTTTATTGACCCTATATAATCTGGTTTTGTACAAGGTAGAAGGATAGTTGATAATATTTTTCTCACTTAGGAAATCATGAGGAATTACCATAAGCATTCACCAACTCCCAGATGTGCTTTAAAGGTTGACATCATGAAAGCCTATGAAAATGTTAGGAGGGATTTCTTGTGGGATATCCTTGTATCCATGAATTTCCACCCTAAAATGATCCAATGGATCAAAACATGTGTTTCCACTGCTAATTACACTTTATGCATAAATGGTGAGCCCACTAGTTCCATTCAGGGCAAAAAAGGTCTAAGACAAGGTGACCCCTTGTCTTCGTACCTTTTTGTTATTATAATGGAAGTCCTTCCCAATTACTGAAAGAAAAATCTCTTAATCCCAACTTTCACTTCCGTTGGAGGTGTGAAATGACTAAAATCATCAATCTTTGTTTTGCTCACGATCTTATGATCTTCTGCAAAGGGAATTTGAGCTCTATTCAGTGCATTCAAGAGGCCCTTGCTAAGTTTGAAGCACTTTCTTGGCTATCTCCTAGCCCAGGTAAAAGTAGCATTTTCTTTTCTGGAGTTCCCTCCACAATCAAAGCTGCTATCCTTGGATCACTGAGATTTCAGGAGGGTTCCCTGCAGGTTAGATATCTTGGTGTTCCCCTTATTTCTACTAAGCTTAAGTACACAGATTGTAAATCCCTTATTGATAAAATTACTAACCGTACCAAATCTTGGGCTAATAGGTATCTGTCTTATGCTGGGAGGGTTCAATTGATAAAATTTGTCTTGCTTTCCATGCAAACTTATTGGTGGGGGCCACTAGTGAGACAGAGTTGAGGGTGTTTGGACCGTAGAGAGAGTGATGAAGTGTTAGATTTCGAGGGTGAAGTAGAGTGAGCCACTATACATGTTAGGTTATGCACAAATACTGTTTGATATGCCTTCTTGCCTTACAGCTATTGCTTGATCAGTATGCATGGTCTATGCCACTTCCATCAAGGGCATTTGTGTGTTCTTTCTTTGCCCCTTTTGAGTTTTAAGGCGTTGAGCTCTGCTGCCGCATTCTCGTGTTCTTGGCGGTGTGTTACTCACGCCCAAGTTTTAGAGGCGTGAGCTACTGCTGCCTTGCATCTTGTGTTCTAGGCGGTGTGCTTACGCCTCTACGATACCGCTGCCCCAAGTTGTGTTTTTGGGCCGATTAATGCATCCCGTGAGGTGCTCTTGTTTTACTAATTGTTACGAATCGCATGTTATTCTTTGTTTCACATGGGTAATCAAACTGTTGCTGCCCCTTTATTCTGTTGTTGCAGTTCCCGTGGTCACTTGTGCAATTGCTTCTTAGATTTAACTCATAATGGTTGCCATCTATTCTTTGTCCTATATAGTTGCTACAGGTGTGTTAAAAACGCCAATTCAGGCGACATTTGCAATCTGATTTTATCAAAATCTTTTCCGCTTTCAATTTTCTTCAGATTTCTATATTAATTAGCTTCTTAGATATGTTTTTTAACCTAGCCTTGGGGGGTTATCCCTTGGCTTGCCTGAACCCCTTGGGGAGGGGGCGTCCTCCCGTATTCGCTTGCTTGTTGCTGTTGTACTTAGGCAAGTACTGCCAAATTCGAGCAAAGTTCTATCCAATTCTCAAATTCTGGGCATTGAAGTTGTGCTTCTGCTACTGCTAGTATTCAGAATGTACTTCTGTTGCACTATAGTTTGTCTGTTCATGAAGTTCGCATGTTATTCAGAATGTGCTCCCACTGCACCCAAGTTCAAGTGTGATTTCCAGAAAGATACTCAAGATTAGATTAAGCTTAATGCATTTTGTCATGTGTTTCTTGTTCATCTACTTTAGAAGGCTAGGAAACATGTTAGAGATCTTTTGTGGCCTCTTGGATTTAGTTTCATTTCCTTTTCTTTCCTCCTAGGGTATGCCCCTTGTAGGCTGTATATTCGCTTAGCCTCTTTTTATTTCAAGCTTATTTACCCAAAAAAAAACTTATTGGTCCTCTATATTCATCCTCCCTAAGAAAGTCTTAAAGGAAATGGATTCTATTCTTAGATCCTTCTTCTAGATTGGGGCAGACCTTAGAAGCATTGGGGCTAAAATCTCATGGGAACACTTATGCACTCCTAAGAAAGAGGGAGGTTTGGGCTTCAAATCTCTCCAAAGTTGGAATAAGGCTACTATGGTCAAACATATCTGGTATCTTATCTCAGGAGGTGAGCAATCCATGTGGTGCCAATGGGTGAAATCCTACTTACTCAAAGGTAGGAGTTTCTGGCAAATCAAAATTCCTAGCAATCGTTTATGGACTTGGAGGAAGTTACTTCAACTTCGCCCCCTTATCCAATCATACATTCAGTACCCGATTGGAGATGGTTCCAACACTTCCCTTTGGTCTGACAATTGGCACCCCCATGGCCCTTTGAGTGTTAAATATGGCACTCGTATCATGTATGACTCTGGTATCCCTGAGGGAGCTCATGTGTCTGCTATCTTAGATAATAACAACCAATGAAAATTTCCTATCACCCAAACTTGGGAGCTCAATGAGATCAGGGAGGCACTTCCTCCCTTGCATGGTTCTACTTCTTCCCCTACTGATATTTGTAATTGAACCCTCAATCCTAATGGGGTGTTCACTATCTCATCTCTGTGGGACCAGCTTAGGACACATTTTCCCATTGTGGAATTGCATCACATTGTTTGGTTCTCATCCCTTATCCCTAAATGCAGTCTAATAAGTTGGATTGCTATCCAAAACAGGATGTCCACTAGAGATAGGTTGGTCCAGTTTGGGGTCATTGATTCCCCATGTTGTAGCTTCTGCCCTGATGATGAGAACCATGATCAGCTCTTCTTTAATTGCCCATTCACTAAACAAGTGTGGGAAATAGTGTCCCTTAAGTCTCATTTTAGATGGCAAGCACAATCACTTGCTAGCTAGATCTCTCACCTATGCAGCTTTAAAGGGAAAGGCTTGAGAAGCATCATTGCCAAACTTTCCTTCACTGTGACTCTCTATCATGTATGGATTGAGAGAAACACTAGGAAATTCCAGAATGTGCAGCACCCTGTACATTATGTTGTGGCCAGAATTTGTGGTGACATTAGAAATAGACTATTGTCCTTATCCAAAATCCCAGCTGGCTCATTGGACCTTCTTGAATCATGGAGCATTCCTACTAGTTCACATTAACTGGGGAAGTGTGGCATTTAATAGTCAATTTATGTTTTCTTAATCATTTCATATCAATCATTTGCTAATATGTGGCTCGGATTGACGGGATCAGTTGTAGGCTCACCAACAACTTTGTTCTACTTTGCTTTGTTTTATCACTAATAACTTGGATTACTTAGACAGGTTCTCCAGCAGGTGTGGAGTGGTGGTTTGGTACTCTAATGTCCCATTTGGGAAGTATGCGTATGCAGGATGTAAGTTATCAAGGTGCAGAGAGTGTGATTGAGTTAAAGCTAGCTACTATTACTGCTATTATGAAGGTTTGGTATTCTTTTTCCATAGGTTCATTGCATTCTATTGGTAAATCTCATGACTGTTGAATGTGTGTGACCACTATAAAATGTGTGTACCAGGGAGTTGAGTGTCTTGAGCCCCAAACTTTCTTTCTAAGTGGACTTCTTAGAGTTGGGGAATCATAATCATGCGAGGTTGATGAGGGAGTTTGGAACCATAGAGAGGGATATAGAAGTCATAAGTGTTCAAGGGAGAAGATGAGTGAGTCACAAAGCTAGGTTTCTATCATGATACTCTTGTAAAATTATTGCTCTGTGGAATTTGTTACGACTGATATATCTGATGTTGCTTTGGATTGCCACATGATTACTGCTGCCTCTGTAGATTACTGTATGTTGCTATTAGTTACTATTGTCATGCGGGTAGTACTATTAATCCATTTAGAAGTTCTTTTAATACACGAGGGACTGTGATCTGGACTGCTATAATTATGGGCAGGGGCTGTTTTTCTGGACTTATAAGAAAACAAACGAAACTCTGCCAAAATTTTCCCAGAATCTGTCATGTTCAGAAGTTAGAATCTGTTGCATTTTGTTTGTTACTCTGACCCGTGACTGTGATTGTGGTTAACGGGGATAATGCTATTGGCGAATTATATTACTGACTAGGTTCCATCTCTGGTCCAAGTTAGAATCTGCAGTGTACTTTCCCATGTACTAGTTGATAGTATTTCCATCATTTAGAGCTCACATCACAGGTTTGGACCTAGCCTTGGGGGGTTGTCCCTTGGCTTTGCTTTGTTTTGTACTCTTGGGAGGGGGTTGTCCTCTTGAGCATTTTCATATTGGATCCAAGTCCCATCTCACAAAAAGAAGGGAAGGAAGGGTTGAGAGCTTCTCTCTCTAGATAATGCACTCCCCTCCTCTCAAAATCTACTGATATTTTTGTATCCGCCTCAAACATCTGTTTTACAAATATACGGGGTTCATCTACTGGGTTCTACAAAAAGGGATCTAAGTTCTCTTCCAGCAAAATCGTGAAGTTTGAGGGGGGGTCTTCCATTTTCAAACTCATAGGGGTTCGTCCCCATCAACCAGATCTGGGAGTTTTTCACTGGTCGGCATCAAGGTTGTTCAAACAAGATGGGTACCATCTGATGCAAGTGGGGAGCTCAAGTCCACAAGAAATCTCCACAACATACTCAACCCTGATTTGGTTACACAATCTCGGTTTCTCTGTTCATCATGTAAATGGGTCTTCTCGGGGAGCTGTTAATCGACAAGGGGATTCCGCTGGGCTTCCCCAAAATCAAGAACCAAAGTACTGTACTACTCCATGGGAACATCGACAGTACACTCATGATTACGCGATTCAAGATCCGTTTTCATGAGGGCTCTCGGGGAACCATTAATCAGACAAAAGGGGATCTGGTCAGCAAACATAAGAAACCCACATCAACAAACATCAACAAAAAGGGGACCTGAGGAGGAGATCAGAAACCTTCATCTCTCTATTTGATTAGCACCACAGAGGTGTTGGGGCTACAGTAAACGACTAAACCCAGATGGGTTTCACAAAATTCCAGTTCGTTCAAGGTCAACTCAGATCTGGGGTCCATTTTCTAGGAATAGGCTTTACCATTGCAGCCCAGTTCTTCCCCGTTAGGTGTCGTTGGTGTCACGGTGGTGGGAGGTAATACCACCATGGGTTTCTGGTTGTGATAAGGTGAGTTTATGGTGAAATTGGTCCCTAGTTCTTTGATGCGCGTATTATGGAGTTTTTTTTGGAAATACCCATATTGAAAGCATGGTAATTTCTCGATGTTCTTGGCTGGAGGCTATTTTGGTTGTGTGGAAGCACTGGTTTGTTCTTCATTACTTTGGAGAAGACGACTGAAATTCATGCGCCTGGGATGTCTCTTCTATCGAGATAGACTGGAAAAGTGGGGGACCTTTGGTCCTTTGTGGAGGAACCTTACATGTAAACATCAAAGCACAGCTGTACAAGCTGTTTCATACAGGAGTACTTTTCATCACGTGGTGAAAGAGTGACCCAAATTGCATTGGCAGAGCTCGGTAAACGGTGTACCTGTCTTGGTTGTTGGTCCTACACGCACTAGCTATTTGTCACGCATTAAGCTAGGTGGGACCATGGTCCTTTGTTGGACCAATACACATATGGTCAAAGATGGAAGCCTTGGGCTTATTTTATTGCACAAAAATTGCATTGGAAGTGCTCCTTTTCAAAGGGGTCCACTATTATTTTGGTTCTTTGTGGGCTACTATGTTGGAAACAAAGTAGAATAGATCTTTCTACTGCTTTATGCATATTTTACCTACCCAGCGGGTTGTGCTGGAATCCCTAATTTTTCCACCGGGCGGGTTGTGTCGGGGAATATGTAATTTTTTTTTCTCTTTTCCTTTTCTTTTCTTTAGTTTGTTTTGTCCTCCTTGGGGTATGCCCCTTGAAGGCTGTACATTCGATTAACCCCTTTTAATTTCAAGCTGAATTATCCACCAAAAAAAAAACTCAGATCTAGATGGCTACGAGCACAGTGCGAAATTTTCTGGGATTTGCATCCTAGATGACATTTATTTCAAGGGGTCAAGGTATGAAATACAACTCATTATGCTTCAATTTCCAGTTTTGGACAGAATTTTTCTGTGGGTTTCTGCTAAGAACTCTGTTTGGGTATGTCGGTCACCAATTTGATGAGTCTGGTTATATTTGTATGCATCAAATTAGACTGTTATTCTGTTGCTCCATTAGGGAAGAAAGGCAGGACCACCATCTGAGTTGGGTGGTCTGCTCCATTGATCTGATACACTTTGTGTTAGCTGACTTCACAGGTTACACTTTGTGTTCTATCACCAATTCCTTACAGTTTCATTTTGGGTTCTAAGATTGCTTCCGATTGTGCATCTGCGTTCTAGTTCTCTTTGTTAGGTGTCATTGTTGTCACGGCATAAGGGGTAATTCTGAATTGGTTCTGGTTCTGCTAGTGTGCCATTGTTGAAGTTTTCTAAGTCCTATTATGATTATGTTTGGAATAAAATGAAGTTGTTGCGGCCCATGGGGACTGTTCTTGACCCAATATTCGTAGATGTATGGTGACCTTGGATCTTGGATAACGGTGTTAGGAGCAAGTGGTGTAGTAAGCATGTGTTCAATACAGGGTTCTACGGGGTCTGTTCCCTTGGTTTTATTTTTGCCGAACAGCCAGAGGCTTATCACATCTATTTTGAGTTCTATGTTATTATTGTTTCCACAGTTGAGGGTTAGTTGGTCGTCCAGTGGGTCAACTTTCACATTTATGGATATATCTGCTACTATTATGGATGGCCAATGGAAACAATAGAGGAATGATGACTTTAGAACTCGAGCTTTGGTGGTTAGAGCATTGGGCAGACTAGGCATGTGTTCAGTATACGGGTTCTATGGGGGGGTACCCGTGGGTTTATTGCTGCCGAAATGCCAGAGGCTTATCTCACTATGTTTGAGTTGCTATGTCATTGTTGCTTAATGGTTGAGAGTTGGCCATTCTATCTTGCTAGCTTTAAGGATAGTCACTGGAAACAGAGGAAGCTTGATGTCTGGGAGCCTAGACTAGGATGTTTGGAGCGAGTAGCAAATTAGGCATGAGTTATGTGAAAAGGGTTCTTTGGGAGGGTTCCCTTGGGTATATTGCTTGCCGAACTGCTAGAGGCTTATCTCATTTGGTCCGGGTTGCTCAGCTACTGTTGGTCTCCACTGTTGACGGTTGGTTATTCCATATATATTACTACTTCGATATGGCTATTCTGCATGCCCGTGCTCATGTCCCTTATGCCGCACTTTCCTTTGGGATAGCTAGGCTAATGGGACGCGAGCATGGGTTAACTCACATTTCATATGATGGGGCCTCATCTTGGTCCCATAACATGTTTATTTGTGCGCATAAATTTGATATTATCCTAGCGTTGCGGGTTGTGCATGGAATTAATACAATTATTTGTTATATTTAGTGCATTTTTACTTATTTACACCTATACCGGCGGGATGTGTTGGTACTTCTCATCTTTTCCACCCCGGCGGGTTGTGCCGGGGACCACGCAATTTTCTTTTCTTTCTTTTTCATTTTGTCCTTCCTGGGGTATGCCCCTTGTAGGCTGTATATTCGCTTAACCTCTTTTAATTTCAAGCTAATTTACCCACAAAAAAAAAAAGTCCCATCTCACAAGCTGCACTCTGAGCACGAGGTTTCATTCACATCAAGGTTCAATGTTCCAGTTGAAGTCTCAAGTTCTTTAAAGAGAAGTTCAAGCCTGTCCCAAGTGTTGGCTGTATTTTGAGGGTTGTATTTTGTTTTCCCCAAGTTTGGGTTGTACATTGTTTATTTACCTTGTGTGGTGTTTCCTTCCTCTCTGTTAGATAAGAGTGAAACATCCATTAGTTAGGTTTGCTTTGATGTACTTGCCTCTATGGCCATCTTCCTCCCTGGGGTATGCCCCTTGTAGGCTGTATATTCTGTTGTCTTCTTTTTATTTCAAGCTTATTTACCCAAAAAAAAAAGGACAGATACCACAATAGCAGCAACAATAGGGTGAGGTTTGCAAACACATTGTAGTCTGCCTAGAATTTGGCAGCATAACTAGGCATCTAATTGCACATCAAAAATAGTAGATCTGACTAGATATATGGCAGCCTCAAGCATGCACCCAACATTAGATATAGTAGCAAAATGCATGAATAACAGCACTGCTCAGAAATCGCAGATCACAGTTATGAACCAAGATTATTACCAATTAATCCAGACCAGAGCTCAAACTTTCGTATTGAGTGTTCAAATGAATTAACTTCCATTACAAACATTGAGTTGAACCCGCAGAAGCATATTTAACTTTGGTTGGATGATGATGTTGGAGCTTGGTTTAGAGATGTTGAGTGATGGTAGACTAGGCGTGGCGCAGAACACAGGGATCTATGGGGAGGATTTATTGTGTTTATTGCTTGCCGAAATACTGGAGCCCATTTCCTCTGGATCGAGTTCTTTATTCTTGTGCTCCATTATTGAGATTGGAACATTTATTGCTTTATGCATTATGACGGGAAGTATGCATGGTTCTTTATCTTCTAGTGGGTCAACTCTCACATTTATGGATCTATCTGCTTCTATTATGGATGGCCAAAGGAAACTATAGAGGAATGATGACTTTGGTGGTTGGAGCATTGGGCAGACTAGGCATGTGTTCAGTATACGGGTTCTATGGGAGGGTACCCGTGGGTTTTATTGCTTGCCGAAATGCCAGAGGTTTATTTCATTATGTTCGAGTTGTTATGCTATTGTTGCTTAATGGTTGAGAGTTAGCCATTCTGTATAGCAACCAATATGAACAATCATCAAAAATAGAGGAAGTCTGATGTCTGGGAGCCTAGACTATGATGTTTGGAGCGAGTAGCAAACTAGGCATGTGTTCAGTGAAAGGGTTCTATGGGAGGGTTCCCTTGGGTATATTTGCCTTTGCTGAACTGCCAGAGGCTTATCTCATTTGGTCTGGGTTGCTCAGCTGCTGTTGTTTCCACTGTTGAGGGTATATTTTGAGGGAGAAAGCTAATCTCCCTGACTTCCAATTCCATTGGAGATGTAGCAAAACCAAGATTATCAATCTTTGTTTTGCTGACGACCTAATGATCTTTTGCAAAGGAGATTTAAGTTCTGTCAAACACATTCAGTCCTCACTTGAGGAGTTTGAGGTGTTGTCTGGTCTCTCCCCAAGTCCTGGGAAGAGCCATGTATTCTTCTCTGGTGTCCATCCAACTACCAGAGATAATATACTCCAACTCCTTGGCTTTAAGGAAGGTTCCTTGCCTGTTAGATATTTGGGTGTCCCATTATTAACCACTAAACTAAAGCATGTTGATTGCAAGAACTTGATTGATAGGATCACAATTAAGACCAAAACTTGGGCAAATAGGGACTTAACTTATGCTGGCAGATTGCAGTTAATAAAAAATGTGCTTTTTTCCATGCAAACCTATTGGGCATCCCTGTTTATCCTCCCTAAGAAAGTCATTAAGGAGGTTGAAACCATTCTCAGATCCTTTCTCTGGTCTGGTCCTGATCTTAAAAAATCAGGTGCAAAAGTTTCCTGGGAGCACCTATGCTCTCCTAAGCAAGAAGGGGGTTTGGGTCTCAAATCTTTGCAAGTCTGGAATAAATCTGCTATTGCCAAGCACATTTGGTTCCTCATTTCCGGTGGGGAACAATCTATGGGGTGCCAATGGGTCAAATCTTACTTAATTAAGGACAAAAGCTTTTGGGAAATCAATATCCCTAGTAACTCTTCTTGGGTATGGAGGAAATTGCTCACCATTAGAAACATAATTCGTCCATTTATCAAAGTTACCATTGGTAATGGATTGTCCACTTCACTTTGGTTTGACAATTGGCACCCATTAGGCCCTCTAGCTGATATATATGGACCTAGGATCACCTTTGGTTTGCCTAAAAACTCTAAAGTAGCTTCTGTTATTAGAGACTCTCAGTGGGACTTTCCCATTACTCGAACTCTTGATCTTGTGGAGGTTAGGAATTCACTTACATCATTACCCAATCCCAACTCCAGTGTGGAGGATCAGCATAAGTGGTCCCTTACGTCAAATGGAGTTTTCTCTATCTCCTCTCTCATGGACCAACTCAGAACCCCATTCCCCAAGGTCTCTTGGCACAAATGTGTGTGGTTTTCTGGACACATTCTGAAGTGCAGCTTTATTACTTGGATTGCTATCCAGAACAGGCTCTACACTGAAGATAGGTTGGTCCTATTTGGTACCAAATCTACCTCCTGCTGTAGCTTCTGCCCTGGGCAAGAGAATCACTCTCACTTGTTCTTCAACTGCCCATATTCTACCCTTGTGTGGGATCAAGTGTTGTCCTTTGTCAATACCTCATGGCAGTCTAGGTCCTGGTCCAATTGGATTGATCTTATGGGTACCATCAAGGGCAAATCTATTAAAACTCTCATCATAAAATTGGTATTCACTGCATCAGTTTATCATATCTGGATTGAGAGGAATCATCGCAAATTTCAAAACATTTTTTGCCCAGCATCTGTAGTGGTAGGTAAAATTCACTCTATGGTGAGGTTTAGATTGTTATCCCTGAGAAACCTTTCAACAAGATCTCAAACTCAGGGACTGTTAGCTAAGTGGAATATCAACTAATGATGTATATAGTTTGTGTCTGTGGTTTCTCTGCAGGTTATTGGATCTCATACTCTCAGTCCAGGTCCATACAGCATTGGTGTGGGTATACTTCTAAGTATAAGGTCTAATATTTTAACCCTTTACACTCACATGTTTCACTGCCTCATGTGATATGGAAAGATAGAAAGAGAGGGAGAGAGAGAGAGAGAGAGAGAGAGAGAGAGAGAGAGAGAGAGAGAGAGAGAGTGATCTACTTTAATGTGTGAATCCCTTGGTGAGTTGTGTGTTTGAACCTCCACCACCATTCTTTGTGAGTGTCGTTTTGTGTGTATTGGGATTATAATGAGAGTTGAGGGTGTTGGGAGCCTGAGTGAGTGATATCGAAGCCGTGAGGTCCCGAGGGCGTTGTAGGTAAGACACAAATATTCTAGGATACAGTTATGACTCACTGCTATGATGATTCACTACTACTGCTACATGTCTGGCATACATTACTATGATACTCACAGAAATTTGCCTGAATCTGTTGAATTCTGGTTGTGTTCATTGCTTCCTAAGATCTACCATGTCAGCTGGAACATTGTGCTGCTGTTACATTGTGTTGGCCACCATGCCACTTCTTTGCCTTTATCACATTTGTTTTACGCCATTTGATCCCATCTGCCGCCGCGCTTACTGCTTTGTTCTTTGTTACATTTTGCACATTTGTCATTAGTTTTTTGGTTGGTTATTGTATAAATGTATGTTATTAAAAATTTTGCCAATTAAGGGCGGGTTGGTCAGCCGTTACATTGTCTTTGGCCTCTGATGCCCTTCTTTGCCGTTATATCTTTGGTTCTATCAAGTTTTTACATTATCGTATCCCGCTGCGGCATGATTTAATAATCGTTGTTGTTCTGTCTGCACATTTGTCATTAGTTTTGTGGTTGGTTATTGTATTAAAGTATGTTATTAAGGGCTGCCACCTGCAGGCGGGGCGCCCGATTTTCTCTTTGATCAAAAAAATGCCGTTCTGGCTGCCAATTTTTCCAGATTTTGTCCCATCCTTGGGGGGTTGTCCCTTGGAGCCTTTGTTAAACCATTATTGATGATTTGTAGTTTTAGGTTGCTCATTGCGTTGCCTACCTAGGTGGGGATGTCCCGGGGATCTCCATGTTAATTGGGTTGGTTTGTTAAGCACCCCACTGCGTTGGATATTGCCTAAGCTCAGAGGGGGCTGTCCTCTGGCCTCCCCCACAACCAAGGTCTGCTAATTTGTGCATCTCGAGTGATGCCATTTTGCTGAGCTTGCCATAGTGACTGCTCTTACTACTGCGAAGGTAGATTTGGTGAAGTTTACTCAAAAGTTACTTAGAAGTTATGTGCTGTTGCAGATTTGCCACTGTAATGTACTCAACTGGAGTTGGAACACAAACAACCTCCTCCCATTGTAGCCTTTTGGCCTCCCAATCCAAGCACTTTTACTTTCTTTTCCTTTTCTTTTCTTTTCTTTTCTTTTCTTGTCTTAGTCCTCCCTGGGGTATGCCCCTTTGTAAATGAGTAAATTGTTTAGCCCCTTTTTATTTTAAAAGTTTGGTTTATCTAAAAAAAAAAACGTGAGTCTTTGAATAGGGTGGAACGTCGGTCTTGTAGAGATCGAAGGTACCATACGAGATGGAGCGCGACATCACACCACTTACGGTTGACAACTGGAAAGGTCTACGACTTCTACGAACATCGAGAGTATAAGACACCTTGTACCTAAAAGAGCCCCATATTTCGAACCTTTTTTTTAGAAAGCCACTTATGAAGCCGCCTTATATAGTATACTTACTCTAGAGGGATTCGAAGAGACTAAAAAGTAGAGGGATTTAGGCAGTACGCTGTACTATACTTGAACGTCGACTTGATCCATTCTATGGTCTTTAGGCGCTCGCGCCATGGTTTTCTTCAGCTCCATTCACTAGTACCTGCTAAAGTCAGGGATTCGGACAGCGATCGCTATTGAACGAGTACACCCTTCGTTCGTAGGCCATCGCTCGCTCCAGAGCTAAAAGCTCGATTGATTCAGGCGCTCGTCCTTGCTCGATTCTGGTGATTGAGTATCGGCCTTCTATTCTAGTTCGAGGGATAAGTCCTTAATGCTCGCTGTCGAGGCGAATTCATTTATTGAGTACGTTCCTAGCCTTACTTGGCTTTCAAGCGCTTGAACTCTTTTTCTTACTAACCTAAAGTGAAGGGCGAAGTCTGATTTGGCTAAAGCTTGATAGAGTAAAGATACGGTATAGAGCTCAAGTTCGGAAGACATTGCTATTTATCCTCAAGATAGTACAGTTGAGGGAGCTGCATATCCAGAATAGGAATATATTGAAGCCGGGCCTTTTCCGACCTTTTTTTGATCCTTCGCGCCATGCCCTCTATCTCTTTTTTAATGAAAAATACGGTCTAGCTTTTTGTTCAAATTTGACATAGGTCCGTAGGGCAGAATTCGACTTTACGCCAAAAACACGGGGTTTCTTTAAAAGGTGCATTTTCTTTCTCCTGTTTATTAGTGAAAATGGGTTTCATGCAAAATCCCCGGGAAAACAGAACTGTGTGACTTTCACGGACCTGTTTATGAGGGAAAAAGGAAGTTCAATTCAAATTCCCGGGAAAATGAAACTTTGATTGTTCAGATCTGAATCTGACCCTCGTATAGCTAAGTCATCTAAAAGGACTGCTACCAAGTCCAGTACTTCCTGCTATAGCTAAGCCAGTGGCTTTCCCGAATGATGTGAATGAGCTAAGCAGTGCGTTCAATAGCGTGCCGCCTCCCACTAAGGCTAAGTAGTACTCCATCTGCACCCAGACTATTACTAATACAAAATATATACTACTGGACAACACGGATGAACTCTTTCCTCCATATAGGCTGTTACTCTAACCAGAAAGTACAAATAGGGTAATGAGTTTACGAATTCTAATGTTCCTAGTGGTGTTTCGGTATATGTTCCAACATATTGGTTACCCCAAGTTTATTCCCAGGTACATGATTGCCCCAAGGCATATGACTGCCTCCAGGAAAAGAGAAACCACCAGAAGCAGTGCCGCTTCCAGGAAGAGGGACACCGCTAGAGACATTATTACCCCCAAGGGGTTGTGAACTTCTGAAGACTTGGCCTCCTTGGACTGGAGGTGTAGAGCTTACCCCTATTGACATATTCTACCCGAAAGGGAAGCCAGCATTAGGCCAAGCTACCTACAGAGATACCAGAGGTTGACTGAAAATTACCCCCGATGTTAAGATTCGGGGCCCACCAAAGACAAAGGCAGAGGTGGGTGGTTGTGACGACGCAACGGGCTGGTTCATGCTGGATTAACTTGTGGGTGGAAAGGATAGCATCGATGGCATTCCCAAAAGGATGAAAGTAGATGTTCCAGGTGATGAGGTCAGAGTACCTGCCCCACTAATAGATGCTGAGGATGGATTGACTGAAATCCCTTCTCAGGTACCAGGAGACAGCGATGCAGGTTGTTCCATAGATGATGACATGCTAGCACCTGACATCCTATGACTGAACAAAGAAAAAGGAGCACCAATAATGGCGTTCACGGGTAGAAGACAGGGGCTAAAAGGATCAGTTAATGGAGGGTTTCTTGAATAGGACTTTACTTTCGTCCACCACTTCAACCTCTACTTGGTCACTATGGATCGAATGACTTTCAGGATAAAGAGATTATGTATCCTCTGTTGTGGACACGACTTGCCTTCTAATGGATGGCGGTTCTTCCTCCACAGGAGAAAGACCACATATACATTTAGACTGGTGGACCGGTAAATTGGCCACGATACGATGACTAAATAGATTTTCTTACAATAAACTCCAAAAAACTCCTATGGCCAACTAAGAGTCAAACAAAAAAAAAAAGCACACCTCTATCAAAAAATACAAGCCGCAGCAAGCAAACTTCCTCCCCGACCAGGTGAGAGGTTATGAAATCCAAACCCTTGGATCCAGTACAGTAGAAAAGCAATAGAAAGGAAGGAGAGAGCTCAGGAGAGTAGGGAGAGTAGTCAAGCCAAGCGTAAACAGGGGGCGTCTTATCTAGTTCCATTGACAGGAGTTCCACCAAGAAAGAAAGGAAGGAAGCATCGATCCAAAAAGGAGGAAAGGATCCTTCGGAATTGCGTGTCCCCTTGAAACCACGAAAGAATAGGTAGGGCAATACATACCAAGAAGAAGGGGAAGGGAATTCTGTAAGTGAAGGAAGCCGAATTGAACAGAAGATAGAGCCGGCACTTGAACCAGTACGGGAGCTAGAGGAGAGAGAGTTTGAGCCTGCGACTTCAAACGATTTCTCTTTTTTTTATGGTGTCTAACCGCAGTAAGCAAGTAGAGCCGTGAAGGCAGCAGTTACAGACGAGGTGTTGTAAAAAAAACAAAGAGAATTCTTTTAACGGCTAGGGGCTGAGTCTCTTTTCCGTTCCAGTCCTTACCGTCTTGGCGATTGAACTTTCCATCTCGACTCACGACTACTTGAAAGTCAAGCTAACAAAAGAAAGTCTTTCTCACGCTTTCTAGTGGATGTAGATCGAATAGTTTTTCTTTATGTTCTTGGCGGTTTAAAAAGGGCTAGTGTATGAATAATCTAGTATCTTTAGATCTGAAAAGTCTAGCAAAGTATTACGCGTGCAAGGACTCAAGATTTATCTGAACATTGGCTCAATACATTTGAGCTCTAAAAGAATGCAAAAAGAGGCAAGGATGGGCCTATACCCTTAAAGTTACTCTAGTAAAACCGCCAATAACGAAGAAAGAAATAGTAGGGACCTTCCCTCATAGATCTGTCTCCCTATTATTGTTCGGATCTCTGAAGGGCTCATCACTCCCCAAAACTTCATACCCTTATTTTTAGATCTGTCTCCTCAATCTTCCTGATTGAAGGACCATTAAATACATCTCTATCAACAATGGATTTGATCCAGTTCTATTTATCAATAGGGACCAGTCATGGGTCCTCATAGTCTGAAGGGCTCATCTACCAACACACTCGATCGGAGTCTGCAAGGGCTCGATCTGGGGCCCTCCTCATTTCCATTACTAGATGGGGTAATACCATCTGGGGCTCATCTGAGCAGTCACAAAACTAGATGGTGGCTCTTCCCTCGTCTCTCTCAAGCGTCCATGACCCATCATTTTGAGGGTGTTCGCAAAGTCGTGGAGTTCAGCCATGTAGTTCACACCATCTAGAGATCCTTTTCAGGTGAGTTCCTCTTAGAAACTTTTAGATCTCGGGTCCACTTTTCATTTCTGGCCTTCCTCTGCGTTCCAGTTCTCTCCGTTAGGTGTCGTTTGTGTCACGGCGGTAGAGGTAATACCATATGGGTTTCTGGTTCTAGAGAGAGAATGCGCTCCCCCTGAAAATTCTATCCAATTTTTCACTCACGCCCTTAATCTTTCTGATTTCGGGATGGCTCTATCTCACTCCTGTCACACATTCAGTTCCTTGTGGAGCTGGAATATCACGTTACTTACTGGGTTTCCCTTTCAAAAGAGGATCTGGTGGGTTCCTCCCAAATTTCAGATGGAGGTCAACCTTTAGGGGTTCGGTTTCCCCAACTATTCAGCAGCCGTGAGGTGGTTAATCCTAGTTCCGGCATGGGTCAACAAGAAGAAGAGGTCTGGTGCTACTGCAACAACCTCGATGGTTTTCTACATCCTCGGAGGACCATGGGAGCTGGTGTCTTCCTTCCATCCAAAACCACCAGTAGGCTTCCCACAGTAGCTTTGGAATTCCAAGGTCCACTCTTCGTACAGGCACTACCGCTGCGGCATAGTTCCTCCCATTAGGTGTTGTTGGTGGCACGGCGGTGAGGGTAATACCGCAATTGGTTCTAGTTGCTATGGTGTGCTCAGAGGAGAAGGTCCTCCTCTCCTATATGCGTCTGCAGGAGCCGGGTTAAGATGCAAAGAAGCTGGCGTCCATGGTTGTTTTCCGGTGGAAATTGGTAATCTGGTAAAGCAAGTGAGGAAGAGACTCACTCTTCCTTTGCAAGTGGCTATATGTTTCACGTGTTCCAAGTCTGTCCATTTGATGCAAGCCGCAACAATGGCTGTCCATTTTGGAGGGAAAGTGGGCTGGTCCAAGGTGGGACCATGGTCCTCTTTTGAAGCATTACACGCAATATACAGCTGGGGAAAGGGCTGAAGCTCCCTTGGGCAACGCACAATGCAGCTGTAAAAGTGAGTTAATTCTCCAAAAACTGATGGGTACACCTTTTACCCAAAAAAACTGATGGTACACAGTAAGGAAAAGGTCGTAGCTGGTGGGTAATCTCTGCCCCACCGACTGCTTACTTTATGTAAAGTGTTTTTTACACTGTTGTGTTCACAGCTGTCCGCTGTCGGTTAATTTATTGGCTTAGCAAGTTGCACATTAAACCCTTAGTTGGGCTGGTCAAAGTATCGCATGATGCAATGTCCAGCGGGTTTACAAAAATGGAAACCACAGTATCAATTTGCCATTGTGCCACACTATCAATTTGGGTCCACTTCAAGTGGAAACCACATTATCAACTACGGTTTACATTATTTTGAATTTTTAGTTAATTATTCCTACTCTAGCGGGTTGTGCTAGGATCTCCAAAATGTCCACCTTGGCGGGCTGAGCCAGGGAGTACGCATTTTTTTCTTTATTTTCTTTATTTTTATTTTGTCCTCCCTGGGGTATGCCCCTTGTAGGCTGTACATTCGCTTAACCTCTTCTAATTTCAAGCTGAATTATCCACAAAAAAAAATGTGCCTTCATAGAAGATTGGACCTCGTGGTTGTAAGTGTTTCTAGCATGAGGAACAACCCTGTGGGAATCTCATCCGCCAATGCTATATTGATCTGGTTAATTACTTTGAACTGGGTTTTATCCCATTCTAATTTATGCACATTTTTAGAAGCCATTGAGATGCTGTTACTGAGCTTATTGTAGGAGGTAGAATGGAGTGAGACACATGTTATTCATGCGTCTGGGCTTTCAATCTTTCCATTTAATTCGGTAATCCCAGATCCAATTTTTGGAAATTTGGTGTTAATCCGGGTTCAGTTTGAAGAAGAAGACTACTGGGTCCCACACTGAGGTTAGGTGTAGTCCGCACGATCTTTGCTGTGTGAATCTGATGGGTACAAAATTACACAAGGTGGGTAATTACAAAAGATAATCACAACAACTGTCCTATTTTGGACCACTGAATGCAATTGCAATTACAAATTGGTCAAGGCTAAGTTCCAGCTGTAAAGCATGGGAGAGTTCCTCGGGCAACACATCAGCAGCTGTAAGTTGTTCCCCCCTGCAGCATCGGTCAAACATCAACTTTTGCTAACAGTGATTTTCTTTTTTTTTTTTTTTTTAGATAAACCAGCTTTAAAATAAAATGGGCTAAACGAATTTACAGCCTACAAGGGGCATACCCCAGGGAGGACTAAGACAAGAAAAGAAAAGAAACGAAAAGAAAAGAAAAGAAACGAAAAGAAAAGGAAAAGAAAGTAAAAGTGCTTGGATTGGGAGGCCAAAAGGCTACAATGGGAGGAGATTGTTTGTGTTCCAACTCCAATTAAGTAGATTACAGTGGCAAATCTGAACAACACATAACTTCTAAGTAACTTTTGAGTAAACTTCACCAAATCTACCTCCGCAGTAGTAAGAGCAGTCACTATGGCAAGCTCAGCAAAATGGCATCACTCGAGATGCACAAATCAGCAGACCTTGGTTGTGGGGGAGGCCAGAGGACAGCCCCCTCTGAGCTTAGGCAATACCCAACGTAGTGGGGTGCTTAACAAACCAACCCAATTAAAATGGAGATCCCCGAGACATCCCCACCTAGGTAGGCAACGCAATGAGCAACCTAGAACTACAAATCATCAATAATGGTTTAACAAAGGCTCCAAGGGACAACCCCCCAAGGATGGGACAAGATCTGGAAAAATTGGGCAGCATAACAGCTGTTTTTTGACAGTCCAGAAAATCAGACGTCTGCCCAAAATTGGCACCCTTAATAACATACTTTTATACAATAACCAACCACAACTACTGACAAATGTGCGGCGTAACAACAACAAGCAGTAAACCGTCTTTTGTGGGATACAATAGCGTAAAACAAGAGAACACGCTAAATAATGCAATGGCAAAGAAGGCATTAGAGGCCACCTAATGTAACAGCAAACACCGCCCATAATTGGCGTTTTTTTAATAACATACATTTATACAATAACCAACCGCAAAACTAATGACAAATGTGCAAACAGAACAAGTGCAGTGTGCAACTATGTAGCTAGAGGTGTCAAACGGGCCGTGCCGTGCCGGCATGGCCCATTTAGTTTCGTGCCAACCGTCTGCCATACGCGTCTTGCCGCCCGCTTACTAAAACCGCAAGCCGTGCCGCCTTTTCTTAATCGTGGTCGTACGCGTGCGGCCCGCTTACATAATCAGCGTGCCCGCGCTGGATCGCGCCATTTTGTAATCGTGCGTGCGTGCCATGCTAGATCTTGCGGCACATCTCGATTTTTAAATCGATTTTTTTTTTTCCGAATTCCATTTAATCTAGCCGAGTTGTCGGGAATTTTTTTTTATATATATCTAATAACAATAGCTTACAAGTTACAGTGTAACATACTAATTACTAACATTCAAAACAAACTCAATCAACTCCAAAGTGACACAGCAGCTGCTGCAGCAACATGAGTTATTACTTCGATAGATGGAAAAAATAGGGGGGACACTGGAAAGGAAAAACTTGCACTGATTTCACTTGAACACTTTAGCCATAATCACTTCGATAGATGGTTTGCAAATCCCATCCTTCTCACAAGGTTAGGTTAATCTGGATATTATAGCATTACCACATATTAATCTGATTGGGCGAGTCACTTTGAAAGAGGGCTAAATGCAGAATGACAAGAACAAGAGTTAGCATATAACCTAAATTACAGTTAGCACATAACCTAACTTTTACGAACACCTAAATTAGCATCAAACATTTAACATTATCTTCCCCTTACCAAAATGCAATGATGGACTTGGGAATGTGTCTTCATAAATGAGGTACAAACTCGACACTACAAATTCCGACGAACCGAAAGAAAAAAAACAAAAAAACAAACTCGACACTACGCATATTCTGCTAGATGAATGAAATCATAACTTAATGAGGAACTCATTGTTTATTCTTTCTTTTTTTTAATCTTCTCATAAACATAACAAACAAATATATCAAAACTTCTTAAGGAAATCTTGGTAACACACGAGAGACCTACATTAGTGGATCTTGAATAACAAATACGGCACATAACTAAACACAAATTCTTGGAAAATTGCAACCAAAACTTGAAGGCAAATACTCACTTGGTGATTTAGTCGAACACTTGGTGGGTGGTTTGAAACAATAATTGCTTCTGCCCATTCAGAATTGGGAGCCACCCAGAACGTTTATGTCCTCCGAAAACTGATCGAGAAACATACCATTGTGTAATGAATCAAACAATTAGAGCATCAAAGAATCAAAGTTTCTGCTAGAGCATCAAAGAATCGAGAAACATACCATTGTGTAATCCACCCACCGGAGGAAGACCACTGCCGCTACCTCTCCTTCGAAGCCTGCAGAAGAGCTCGTATTCCCTTAGTCCTCCGAAGTAGCAGAAAACCAAGGTCACACCCCTTGGGTTGCAACAAAAACCTCACGGTTCTTCTTCCTTTACTCGTTCTAGATCCGAACAGAAGGAGACCAAGATCACAGTTTGTCTTTTGAGTGGCTGGAGAAGAGGACTAGAAACCCAGATCCCCTTTGAGTTGCTATTGCTGGACTAGAGAGAGAGAGAGAGAGAGAGAGAGAGTTAGGGTCTGCCGGTCTGGTTTTGGGGGGAATTTGTAGCGGGAAAAGAAAAATCAGTCTATTTTGGACCCAAAAATGGTGTGTGTGATTGTGTGTGTGTAGTGCATTGCATTAACATGTATGGAAAATCCTCGTAAAGATACGATACATTATTCGAGGGCCTTTCGAGACTAATATTTAAAATCGGAACCGTCTATATTTTTTGTAGGATAAAATATATTATTCATGTCAAAAATTAAGTATACTTATGATCTCTGTATGCTTGATCAGAGTTAACAAATAATTTCCTACTAATGATTCTCACATTTGAAATCTCCCGATGAAGGGTTTTTAAAAATCCAATTGGTCCAAATTTTGGTGAGGCTCGTTAAAACGCCAAGCAAAACAAAATAGTCGATTGTTGAAATTGTGTTGAGATCGTGTGGCTAACGTACATTAGACTATAGCAGTATATATTGGTTCATAACTAAGTATGTTCAATGTATAACATTGAATGGTGGATACTAATTCGTTTTCTTGAATGTTTGATCTAAACTGATACGATTTAACATCTTATCAATTCTATCACTCTCCCCGAAATTGATGATCATTCGATGACGGTAACCGCACGATCGGAACACATTCAATGCTTCCTGTGGCATTTTGAACACTATAATGCACTAACTAAAGGCCATCTAATATATTTCTTGAAAATCTGAAACGGTAGATGTGTTTAAAACATGTTTTTAAGGTCCTATGGAAGGACTTGGCAAAATAAGAATACTCAGAAGGGCTTGATCGAAGCAATTTTTCATTTAGCGATTTTATGAAAAAATGCTCCAATCAAGCCTTTCCGGGTAGTATTTTTTCCCAAATCCTTTAATAGGACCTTAAAAACACTTTTTAAACACATCTAACTGTTCCGATCATCGAAATTTGGTCCGGAAAGTGAAGGCCCATTATTATGTGTCTGTGAAAGTGAGACAGTGAAAAGAATCAAATTTAATTTGTATAATTTATAATTTTCTATAACCAAATTTAATAAAAATAATTCTATAATTTATATAATTTCTATAATTTAAAATCTAATAATTTCTACAATATAATTTAATAAAAGAATATAATTCCTATAATTTGAATTTCTATAATTTTTTTTTTATAAAAATAATTTGTAATTTTTTTTCTTTTTTCATGTTTGAATTTTGATTCAAACTTTATTAATCATATAAAATATTTTACAAGCTTATTTTAGTTTTGTTGGTTCAAACTCTCTTTGACTCTCTCTCTCTCTCTCTCTCTCTCTCTCTCTCTCTCTCTCTCTCTCTCTCTCTCTCTCTCTCTCTCTCTCTTTAAAAAAAAAGCGAATAAAAAAAAAAATGTAACTTCTTTTTTTCCTTTTTGTTTCTGTTAACTTCTTTTTTTTTTACGAGGCAGATTAGAGTTTCGCATCCTGCCAATATCATAATTGTCGCTAAAATCAGATATCATCAGATATCGAAGACCGTGTGATCGGATAACATTTAATGTATTTCGAGGCATTGAAGTCCTATAGTGGACAACCCGAGCTCCGACTAGTTTTTTTGGAGTGATCAGAACCGTCTATCTTTTACATATAATGATATAACAGAGTCCACCATTTGTACGGAAAAAATTTAAGTGGATCATATATCCGCAGCCATTTAATCATAAGAAAAGTATTATCAAAAAAAGGAAAACAAGGTCTAAATCGACAAGTTTTTTAAACCCGATCGAGTCAAAATTTTACTAGAATAATTTACTAAATAAGTGCAACAAAATGAACGGCCTTGATTGTTAAAATAGTTTGTTTCATCGAGATTCGCTTCATATTTGTACCAAAGATTATTGACAAATACATTACATATGATTAAAAAATACAAATTTTGTCACAATAAATCTTAACCAATGCTAACTTGGGTTATAAAAAAATAATAAAAAATTTTAAAAAATTGCTTGCGTGCCGCGTCTTGTGCCGTAATAAATCGCGTGCCGACCCCACTTTTCGTGTGCGTGCGTGCCGCGTGCGGTGCCCAAGATCGTGTCTTGCGTCGCGTGCCCGGCCCGGCCGTCGCGTGCGTGTAAAACCGTGCTGCGTGCGTGCGTGCCACATTTAAGCGTCTTGTCGTAGATGCGTGTCGTGCGGCCGGCCCGTTTGACACCTCTATATGCAGCTGTGGGATACAGTAGCAGAAACAACAGATAAAGGCAGCAGTGGCATCAGCGGCCAACACAATGTAACAGCAGCACAATGTTCCAGCTGACGTAGTAGATCTTAGGAAGTAATGAACACAACCAGAATTCAACAGAATCAGGCAAATTTGTGTGAGTATCATAGTAATGTATGCCAGACATGTAGCAGTAGCAGTGAGTCATAACTGTACCCTAGAATATTTGTGTCTTACCTACAACGCCCTCGGGACCTCACGGCTTCGATATCACTCACTAAGGCTCCCAACACCCTCAACTCTCATTATAATCCAAAACACATAGAACGACACTCACAAAGAATTGTGGTGGAGGTTCAAACACACAGCTCACCAAGGGATTCACACATTATAGTAGATCACTCACTCTCTCTCTCTCTCTCTCTCTCTCTCTCTCTCTCTCTCTCTCTCTCTCTCTCTCTCTCTTTCCATATCACATGAGGCAGGGAAACATGTGAGTGTAAAGGGTTAAAATATCAAACCTTATACTTAGAAGTATACCCACACCAATGCTGTAAGGACCTAGACTGAGAGTATGAGTTCCAATAACCTGCAGAGAAACCACAGACACAAACTAGATACATCATTAGTTGATATTCCACTTAGCTAACAGTCCCTGAGTTTGAGATCTTGTTGAAAGGTTTCTCAGGGATAACAACCTAAACCTCACCATAGAATGAATTTTACCTACCACTACAGATGCTGGGCAAAAAATGTTTTGAAATTTGCGATGATTCCTCTCAATCCAGATATGATAAACTGATGCAGTGAATACCAATTTTATGATGAGAGTTTTAATAGATTTGCCCTTGATGGTACCCATAAGATCAATCCAATTGGACCAGGACCTAGACTGCCATGAGGTATTGACAAAGGACAACACTTGATCCCACACAAGGGTAGAATATGGGCAGTTGAAGAACAAGTGAGAGTGATTCTCTTGCCCAGGGCAGAAGCTACAGCAGGAGGTAGATTTGGTACCAAATAGGACCAACCTATCTTCAGTGTAGAGCACGCTTACGGATAGCAATCCAAGTAATAAAGTCGCACTTCAGAATGTGTCCAGAAAACCACACACATTTGTGCCAAGAGACCTTGGGGAATGGGGTTCTGAGTTGGTCCATGAGAGAGGAGATAGAGAAAACTCCATTTGACGTAAGGGACCACTTATGCTGATCCTCCACACTGGAGTTGGGATTGTAAGCGAATTCCTAACCTCCACAAGATCAAGAGTCCGAGTAATGGGAAAGTCCCACTGAGAGTCTCTAATAACAGAAGCTACTTTAGAGTTTTTAGGCAAACCAAAGATGATCCTAGGTCCATATATATCAGCTAGAGGGCCTAATGGGTGCCAATTGTCAAACCAAAGTGAAGTGGACAATCCATTACCAATGGTAACTTTGATAAATGGACGAATTATGTTTCTAATGGTGAGCAATTTCCTCCATACCCAAGAAGAGTTACTAGGGATATTGATTTCCCAAAAGCTCTTGTCCTTAATTAAGTAAGATTTGACCCATTGGCACCACATAGATTGTTCCCCACCGGAAATTAGGAACCAAATGTGCTTGGCAATAGCAGATTTATTCCAGACTTGCAAAGATTTGAGACCCAAACCCCCTTCTTGCTTAGGAGAGCAAAGGTGCTCCCAGGAAACTTTTGCACCTGATTTTTTAAGATCAGGACCAGACCAGAGAAAGGATCTGAGAATGGTTTCAACCTCCTTAATGAATTTCTTAGGGAGGATAAACAGGGATGCCCAATAGGTTTGCATGGAAAAAAGCACATTTTTTATTAACTGCAATCTGCCAGCATAAGTTAAGTCCCTATTTGCCCAAGTTTTGGTCTTAATTGTGATCCTATCAATCAAGTTCTTGCAATCAACATGCTTTAGTTTTGTGGTTAATAATGGGACACCCAAATATCTAACAGGCAAGGAACCTTCCTTAAAGCCAAGGAGTTGGAGTATATTATCTCTATTAGTTGGATGGACACCAGAGAAGAATACATGGCTCTTCCCAGGACTTGGGGAGAGACCAGACAACACCTCAAACTCCTCAAGTGAGGACTGAATGTGCTTGACAGAACTTAAATCTCCTTTGCAAAAGATCATTAGGTCGTCAGCAAAACAAAGATTGATAATCTTGGTTTTGCTACATCTCCAATGGAATTGGAAGTCAGGGAGATTAGCTTTCTCCCTCAAAATACAAGTCAAAACTTCCATGACAATGACAAAAAGGTAGGAAGAGAGAGGGTCTCCTTGTTGAGACCTTTCCTACCCTTTATATAGCCAATGGATCCACCATTAATACTGAGTGAGTAGTTGGCTGTGGTAACACAGGCTTTAAGCCAACAGATCATCTTAGGGTTGAAATTCATGCAGTCTAAAATATCCCATAACAAATCCCATCTCACATTATCATATGCTTTCATAATGTCCACCTTCATAGCACATCTTGGAGAAGGTGAAGACTTGTGATAACCTCTCAAAAGCTCCTGGCTAAGGAAAATGTTATCAGCTATCCTTCTTCCCTTAACAAAACCTGATTGTACGTGGTCAATAAGGGAAGGGAGTGCATTCTGAATTCTCTTAGCAAGAATTTTAGCAATGCACTTGTAGATTACATTGCAGCAAGATATGGGCCTATAATCACTAACCTTGGAAGGGTTAGGAATTTTAGGAACAAGGGCAACAATAGTGGCATTAGCTTTACCTAGTAATTGACCAGATTTAAAGAAGTTTTGTATTGCTGCAAGTATATCATGTCCAATCACAGGCCAAGTTTTTTGAAAAAACCCAGCATTGTATCCATCAGGCCCAGGGGCCTTATTAGGGTTAAGTTCCCACAATGTGTCTTTGATTTCAGAATTAGAGACATCTTGAATCATAGACAACCTTTGGGATTCAGTCAATTTCCTGGTAATAAGGTGACTAACTCTATCATGTCCATTGTATTGGGACATATGAGGTTTGCCTAACAAGTTGGAGTAATAATTGACAAAAGAGTCCTTAACAACAGCCATGTCATTAGTGATAGAGGCATCATCTAAGACAAGGTTAGTGATTTTGCTTTTATTTCTGTAGCTGGTGACAGACTTAAAGAAGAAAGAGGTGCATTGATCACCCAATTTCAACCATTGAATTCTGGATTTTTGCCTAGCAAGGCTCTCCTCAGCCCTAGAGAGGGTAAGAAAATGCTTGTAGGTCTCTCTTTCTTCCCTTTGAGCGTTGGGATTCGAGGGGTCAACACCCAACTTAATTTGTAGAATTTCAAGTTGTGCTTTTTTCTATTGGACTCTTTCAGAGATTGCATTGTATTCTTTAGAGTTTAATTTTTTAAGTTCATGCTGAAGTAGTCTCAACTTTTCACACACACAAAACATTGGATTACCAATGACAACATTAGTCCAAACCTTATGGACAGTGGGCAAGAAAGTGGGATGGTCTGCTAAAAAGTCAAAGAATCTGAAAGGTTTAGGAGTAGGCTTAGGGGAAGGATTCAGAAACACAATAGCAGGGGAGTGGTCAGAAATCCCATGAGTAGGGAAGAAAGCAAAGGAAAAGGGAAGGGGAAGGGACCTATTCCAGCTTCATTGACAAGCACTCTATCAATCTTAGAAGAAATGTGATTAGGAGATTGTTGTCTGTTAGACCAGGTGAAGTAACACCCAGAGAAACGCAAATCATCAATCTCACATGAAAATAAACAATTGTTAAAGTCATCCACATGGGAAGGGCATAGTGAGGAGCCCCCCGATTTTTCCCTAGAGGTTCTGATGACATTGAAATCACCCAGAACAACCCAAGGGGAAAGTGTTTTAAAACTTTCCAAATCTCTCCAAAGAGCCTGTCTCTCCACATGATCATTGGAGCCATAAATAAATGTGACAAAAAAACTTAAGTTGTCTTTAGTAGAATTGACCTCACAATGAATGTATTGAGAAGACATACTCAATACATTGACTGATAGAGTGATTGGGTTCCAACAAATTAAGATTCTACCCATGGAAGAATAGGCTCCATTATTTGTGGAGTGCCAATGAGGGCTAATGGAGTTCATTACTCTGTTAACATTAGGTCCTCTGATCTTGTGTTCTAATAAACCAAAAAGGGATAAATCCTTATTTAACAAAAAGTTTTTAGCTGCTCTCTGTTTGAGGGGATCATTAAGACCTCGCAAATTCCAAAATCCAATATGCATAGAAGAGCTAGACATGAGAAACTAGGTAGTAAGTTAACACTAACAACTATATGTACATATGCATACTAATGGAAGATAAGTAAAGTAGGGTTAGAGACTGCCCTGTTTAAGGAGATCCCGCTCCTTTTTTAGCCTTTTCTTCCTAGCACTGTTGGATTCCTTGAACTCCTGCCCTTTTGAGCTAATAGTTGTGCCTCCACTGCTTGCAGACTCCCCAGGCTTGAATTGTGGGATTGGTATGCCAGCTTCTGGATCAGCTAGCCCTTTTAAGCTATTAGTTGGGTTCCCATTGGTGGCAGACCCTCCAATTTTGATTTGTGAGTGTGGATTACTCACTACTGAATCATCTATCTGAAATTCCTCATCCATTTCCTCACTAATGGTATCATCAGCTTGTAGGGATTTGCTTTGTGGAATGAGAGCTTGGCTGGAGGTGGATAGAGAATTCTAAAAGATCTTCCCCTCTGAGTTAATGGAACTGCCTCTTGCAGGTGGATGCACCCCATGCTTCCCAGTTGCTTGTGTTGCACTTATACTTGGTTGAGAACCACTCAGCTTAGTAACTAAGTCCTCTGGCTTGGCCAAAGAAGAAGGTGTAGATTCCTTATGTTCTGAGCTCGAAGATGAACCCGAGGTGGCCTTGCCCTTACCTACAACCTTCCAAACATTTTCTTTAGTGGCCCCTTTAGGAATTTCTGTAGGGACCGGTTTAGTGCTGCATGAGTGTCCGAAAACCTTGCATTTTTCACACCTAGGTGGAAGCCATTGGTATTCCACCCCTACCATCACAAACTCAGCATTAACCGATATGGAGATATCAGAAGGAAGTTCGTCATCTGCTTCTATTTCAACGCAAATGCTTGAATAATCCAGTCTTTTCCTTTGAGTCGTAGCTTCATCGACATGAATAGGTTTCCCGATTGCGCTAGCTATCTTACTGAAACCCACATGGGTCCAGAATTCCAGAGGAAGTCTATGCAATTTGATCCAAACAGGAATGGTAGATGGATGGTTTTTAGAGGGGACCAACATCCTCTTCCATTCCTTCAATACAAGATACCTACGAGAAAAAAAGTAAGGCCCCCCTTCAAGTACTTTGAGCTTAGATGTCTCATCCTCAAATTCAAACAGATAGCACGATCCTAATTGCTTGATAGTAAACTTACCAAAGTCTTTCCAAACTGCACGGGCAGTGGCATAAAGTAAGGGCATGGGCATTTTCCCATCCAGAAAATTACCAACCAAGCAATGGTTACCTACCCCATCATCAAGCTGTGATTCATCTATACTGACATGATCATCCTTACCCTTCTGGAACTCTGGATAATGGTCTAACTTCGTAGACTTGGAAGGGGCTAGAGCCTTGAAGAGGGATGACCAGTTCCTAGTTTTGGCATCTTGCGATGGATGAAATATCTTGGGTTTTGCTGGTTGGGTTGGAGTATGCCCATCCTCCACACGAATATATTCCCCATCAAGCGCAACAGTTGTGGAAACCTCAGTTCTAGCTTCCTGGAGTTGGATGAGGTGATCTTTAAACTTCGAGAAACTTACTCTGACTCCTGATTTCTTCATTTCATCCTCAATAGAGCTAACTAAAGAGTAAAGTCAATCAACACTTACTAATCGATCTCCTTCCGCCTGGAACACCTGTTGTAGCTTCCTTGAGGGACTTGATTCGTGAATGGTAGGGCTATAGGGGCCATATTGAAGAGTGGTAGGACTCACTTTTTGGGTACCCATCTCAACATGAGAGGTTTTTTCTGGAGTTAGGTTAGGGGTGTTGGGATTAGGGTTATCAGAAGTAGGGTTTTTTGTCTGATCTAAGTTTAGATCTGAGAAGCTATGGCTTCGAGGGATACGGTGAGTAGAATACGTCATACCTGATGATAGGTTCCCATTGCGATTCTGCTCTTTGAGAGTTGCGGGATGCAATTTGTTGTGAGCTACCTGTTTCTTCCTAACATCGTTGGAATCTACAGCTTTGGACCCGATATCCATTGTTTCTGAATTAGATTTGATCTTTGAACTTGTACTCTCCCTAAGGGGATACACGTTTGACTGCTGGAAATCATACTCAGTTGGGAAGCCGTATGCTTTATTACCACGATCTGCCATAGTTGGTGAAGATTTGACCTCCATTCTAGGGTTTCAATCGCTAATCGCGTGAATCGCCCAGAATCGCCAGAGAGAAGATGATGACGTCATTTTTTTAGCTCAATTAGTTCATGCTTTCACATCACATTTAACAATGGTTTTCCACTACGCTGAAAAGAGACTTTAAGCAAAATGGTGTTCAACACCAGGAAAATTGTAATAGATTTTGTACTGCTTTATGCTTATTTAACTATCCCAGCGGGTTGTGGTGGACCTCTTATTTTCCCATTCTGGCGGGTTGTGCCAGGAAGTATGCAATTTTCATTTCTTTTCTTTATTTTTATTTTGTCCTCCCTGGGGTATGCCCCTTGTAGCCTGTAAATTCGATTACCCCCTTTTAATTTCAAGCTGGTTTATCCACAAAAAAAAACCCTATTATTCCCATCTGATAGGTCACACCACTTCCAACTTCGCCGATTTGGTTATAGTTGGGGAACGCGTCGAAGATGGTATCAAGTCAGGACAACTAATTGATGTACAAGCCCTACAATCTTTGATAGAGCAGCAAACTAGGGCAGGGCCGAGTCACAAAAGCATCCAAATGACCACAGATGCGCAAATGGTCGCGACCAACCCAACTAAGCAGATGGTATACGTCCCACTCGCTCCCTAGGCTATGCAGTCGCAGCCTGTTCCCCAGCAACAACACCTGATTCAGAATAGGATTGCACGAGCCAACCCAGGTCGACAGGAGCGGAAGAAGTTTTATACGCTTCCCATAGCCTTGTCAAAACTCTTACCACAGTTGTTGGAAAAGAACCTACTCACACTGGTGCCAGCAATACCAATATCCAATCCTCTGCCAAGGAACTTCAATCCCAATGCCCGGTGTGCTTTTCATTTTGGCGGGTAGGACCTTTGGACCGATCAATGCTACGCCTTGAAGTCACGAGGTCGAGAATCTCCTCGACAAGGAACTTATTGAATTAAAATCAAGAGAAAGCAAGGCGAGCATCAATGTAATCAGCGAAGAGAGTCCTTATAGGTTTGATTCTTCACACTCATTACTCCTCCCGGGACAGCGATGCGTGTGCAATTAATTGAAGAACCTAGTTTCCCGAGAGGTAGCCATGATAGCCTAATGGAAGGAGACAAGACAAGAAAAGAAGCAAAAAAAGAAGTTCTCCCACCACCACCAACTGGGTGGGATACTGATGAAGATAAGCCCCCAAAAGTAGTATGGTCTCTATCCTGAAGAGCCATTAATAGCCGATCCAATTTTCCCTACCTTTTAATGAGGTCGTCAGTGGGGAAATTGTCATCAGGTGCCCCCTTTGAAAATCGACAATCGACTTTCCTCTGAATCTCTAATGTCGGCAAAAATGTCACTGAAGAGTATCCATAGGGGAATCCACATTTAGGAGCTTCGGCTTTAGCTTCGAACGCCCTAGCAACCCGGATATAAGGAGAGGAAGCCCGGGGCACGCGTCCGCCATTCATTAAGAAGAAACCAAAGGTAAATAGTTCATGCGGAGTGGGACCAGATAAACTAGACAACTTGGAAAGCCTTATTAGTATTAGTAGATTGAACCGATTGACTCAAGCCAAGCTTCGGTTGAAATGCCGGTCGGGAAGGCTCTCCGGAAGGTTAGGAAGGGCGGGCAATAAAAGCGCCTCCCTTCCGCTTTCAATCTATCTTGTGCCACTCCGGCTTTCCACTCAAGCCATTCTTTGAAAAATCCAATGAAACAAAACGAAGCGGCACCGGGGAGGTCAAGCAGCTACAAATAATAATAACATGTTGGTGGGCGGTGAAACTCCTGCGTCTGAAGAATGAGCGGTTAAAAACTCAGCCGTTTAAAGGGCGAAGTCGATGCAAGTATGATTCTTTTCGATTACGGCCGTTCTCCATAACCGCAAGTGGTCGTAGATCCGGAACTATAAGGAATGCGCTCACTGCGTAAAGGTTGTCTTTGACAAGAGTCCGTCTTTTCTCGCTTCTCTCTATCTATCCTAACCTCTTGATAGAAGCCATATTCGAGTAGCTCTTTTACCTCAAGTACTATTGCTTAGGTAGTTAGGAACATCCGAGAGGAAGAAGCAAGTGGCGAAGGGCTCCGACCCCCAATCCGCCCTGATACGTCTCCGAATAAGAAGACGGCTTCCCCACTAGCAACCGAGATACAAAGGACATAAACAACAACAACTCTAAAGGAGAGGGTCGGCCCTTATCCCATTCAGGAGTCCTTCCTTGAAGCCTATATCAAGAACTAGCAGAGGAGGATAATTGGACAATTTCTCCTATGATTCGGTCATAACATCTTATCTTGCCGATGTCGCTAGATCCTATGCTACTAGCAACTAGGGCCGTAAAAAGCATCCTTCCTTAAAGAGATACAAGTGCGGTAAGGTATTCTACTTAAAGTTCTAATGAAGGAAATGGCATTCTATTAGTTAGGTGGTTACCTCGGTTGTCTCTATTGATTAGTGATTAGCCCGTATATAGAGGGAATTAAGATCATGTGCAGTTATGATCAAAACAATGCTCCATGGCTGGTCCTAGGAGATTACAACATTATTAAGAGCTCAAGACAAAGTCGAGGCTCGGAAGATATTCCTAATCTTTGTGGTGGATTTTTAGGAACAAACCTCTCAAGTCTTGAAGCTTGCGGTTTAAGATACCGGGAGTTCAAAATATAGCTCCGGAATAATGGTAGACAAGATGGTGGCTATATAGCGCGGGAAAATTTGGCTGGATAGGGCTATGGTCAACGATGGTGGCTATGTAGATTTCCTTTCTCCTGAAGCTAAATTGCTTCCATGAAGGTCTTTCTCGACCATGCCTCTTGCATTGTGAGTGTGATGATTGAGCCTCCCAAGTTTGCTAAGCCATTTCCATTTTTGAGTTTTGGGGGATGACGATCAATTTACGCCTTGATAGAATTTTGAATAGGAATGTTCTTTGGGGTGCCTATGTACGAGTATGTAAAAAGATGAAGTGGTTGAAGAATGAGCTGAAAAGATTGAAATAGGAAAAATATAGTGACATCACTAGCGAGTCGGTAGTGCTAGAGAGACTTTGCGAGAATCAAGACTAGGGTGGACTCCTATTGACATCAATAAGCCAAGTAAGACCCATGTGCTCGAAAAGTCGCTTCAAGTCGGTTAGGACTCCTATTAAAGGCGAGGCGGTTAGTATCGAAAAGCCTTAAGAAATGAAAACCTAGGGGGTGAGAAGGTGACTCTTAATTCCACCTCCAAGCCGGATCAATCCGATCAACAATCAATCTTGCCGCGTGTCGAGTCAGGTCTTTCTCTAAGGGAAATAAATGAAACATCTATAATGATGATAGCCTTTCCCATACGCTCCGTAGATAAACACTACTTGAATTGATGCAAGGTCACTGAAGTAGGAGTTTTACGCTTTTTGATGGGTTCAAAAGGTGTCCACTGTCTTTCACGTCGTTTAGTATTTATGTTATGTAGTCAACAACTAAGAAGTAAATTCACAACCTATCACAAGAGGGGAAAGCCTTTTTATTGGAATTGGATTGACGTCTAGGCGTAGATCAGACTGATTGTGGTTAGTAGAATGCCGCGAAGAGATTCATTATTAATTCGTCGTATAGATGCCTACTCAGTCCTATTTCGGCCATTAGGGCTCGAGAGACCTAGAAGGCATCCTGTAGTAGTTTAATGGATGGACTTTTTAGTGTTGAGGAAAATCAAAGTGATGTTGAGGAGATTGAAGAATTAGTGGGATCCTTTAGTGGTGGGTGATCCGACAAGGATCTTATCATAAGGAACCGCATTCTCTCTTCTTCTTCTCTTTTCAGACTGAAGTCGGAACGTCTCCTAACCTAGGGGCAGCGTATAGTAAGATAGACAGACCCTTATTGACCTTCCCCTTACAGAAGCCTACTATTTGTACTTCGACCATTACTTACGATGATGGTGGGTTTTGCTTTCTTACCTACTGGAAAATCCGTTCTTCTCGAGTAGGCATATTACTTCCACTACAGGCAGGGGGGTTTCCCTGAATGCACGATATACAAGGTCCTATCTTTCTTTTTCTTTTCTCTACTTGCGAAATGAGAATAAGAGGGGGAGTGCAACTAGGAGAGCCTACTAAGAAAGCCTCCCAGGGGGAAGGCCAACCAACCGGTATCAAGTTCTCTCTTTTCCTCACCCACGGTTCTCGCATGATAGGATGGGGCGAAAAGAAATTCTTTATTGCCAGAGGAAAGTCGCGAGAGAGCCAAAGTACTTCAACTTCATCTACTACTTCTACGACAATTCAGTTCATTGCTTTTGATTGCTATGCTAGCAGGGGGAAGAGCACCCACTTCTCTTACTATATTAGTATTAGTAGGGCACACTACTGACAGAACAATAGCCAGCCCACTAGTCTCTTACACAATCCTTTGGGGACTTCGCATCGCATGGGGCCCCGCCTTCTTTCTTTTCTAGTCTACCTCGGGTTCTTCTTAATTAATGGGCGGAAAAAGATCAAGCGTGAGAGGAGAACTACGGCTTGACTTGATGTCCAAACAAAAAGGCTACGTGAAGGCAACTTGGCGGAAGCCCAGTCCGTAAAAAGCTAGGGGAAGCCTGGCTAGTCGCTGAGGAGAGATAGATCTTTTATTCTTAGGAGCAGGAAAAAACTCTTAGTTAACCAAGGGGAAGTGAAAGCGATCGATAGGACCTAACGTTATCTATCCTTCTTTTTTTTCTTTCTTGAGGGCCTTATAACGCCTTTCAATGAGAGTTTAGGTAGCCGACTTCTAACCAACCGCTAGGTCTTTTGAGGGAGCCTTCCGTTTGGATCAAGCTGGACATCTAATCGAATTGGTTTATCTTCTCGACTTCCTTGAGTACAATAAGCAGGATTTAATAACAGAGTGAGAGGGCTTAGCCTACCTCTTTTATACCCCAAGATTGGCAATCTATCTTCCTATGGATGTGAGGGCTTATAGTAGTTTCAACAATCCTTTTCTATCCCTTTCAATCCTTTGATCTTAAAGCAAGCGAAGCTTCAACAACCGGCGAAAGACCGACTTATGCTACTGCGGTCTTCCTTCTACGCTCTGCTTTCTTAATGTAATCCCGGGGAGGAATCAAAAGAACTGTCAGATTCAAGTAGTTCACACGCACGCGCCCCTACTTGTCTTCATTTAACAGGACTGTTTACAATGCTTCCTTAAAGCACTAAAAGAAAGGTAAGGGGGCAATCGATACCTTAACTTCTTAACCTCGAGGGGAGCCACGCTTCCTTTGTTCTAGTTACTAGACTCGGGGGGAAAGACCTACTTGTTCCCAATCAAAGGCACTGGCTTGCTTCAGGAGTTAAGCTTTTTGGAATATTCGAGGCCTAAATGATCCACTCAAGCAAAATTAAGTCAAAAAATTTGTAAGGACTAACAAGATGTCTTTGGTTGGTTTACTAGAGCACAAAATCAAAGAGTCAAGTGTGGATAGAATATTAAAGTTCATTTGTCCACATTGGCATAGTACCCACAATTACAGACAAGCACCCCTGGGTAGGATTTTGGTTTGTTGGGACCCCTTGGTATTGTCTGTTATAGTCCTGGATCAGACAAGTCAGTTTATCCATTGTGAAGTCCGTGCTTTGCAGGAAAACCACATTTTTCATGCAACCTTTGTCTATGGTTCCAACAGTTATATTGAAAGACACATGTTATGGCAAAACATTCAAGGTTTTAAGAGCTCCACTCCTTGGGTAGTACTTGGAGATTTTAATGCCATTAGGACACCCCAAGAGAAAGCAGGTGGCCTCAAACATTGGCCTCCCCACATGGATGATCTAAATAATTGTCTCCACTTTGCAGAATTAGATGACCTTAGGTACTTAGGGTGCCATTACACATGGTCAAATAAACAAGTCTCACCCAATCATGTTTCTACAAAAATTGATAGGATAGTTGTCAATGAGGGTTGGATTAAGTCTCACACTTGCTCGTCTGCCCGCTTTCCTACCCCAGGAATCTCTGATCATTCCCCTGGACTGGTGTTTCTCACATCCCCTCCTAAGAAAACAATAAAACCTTTTAGGTTTTTTGATTTCTTAGCAGAACACCCGATTTTTCTCCCTATAGTCCAAAAAGTGTGGAGGATTGTTATCATTGGCAATCCTATGTTTTGTCTCACTCAGAAACTTAACCTTTTGCAAAAAGAGTTTAAAGACCTCAATGCCAAAGAATTTAGTGCAATATCTGATAGAGTGAGAGGCATTAAACAACAATTGGAAACTCTCCAAATTGACTTGGGAACTTATCCTAATAATCCCGTCACTCAGCCAAAGAGAAAAGAGGTGTCAAAGTAGTACTTCACTTTGGTTAGAGCTGAAGAAAGCCTAGCTAGACAAAAATCTCGCATACAGTGGCTCAAACTTGGTGATCAATGCACCTCCTTCTTTTTTAAATCTGTTAGTAATAACAGAAATAGAAGCAAAATCACCAGTTTGGACCTAGAGGATGGCTCTACAACACAAGACATAAGTTTGATCAAGAGGACTTTTGTGGAGTTCTACTCCAAACTTCTTGGTACCCCCCCAATCCTCACACTATCAGGGGTCTAGGAGGGTAGGTGAACTTGTTAGGAGGAAATTAACTTCAGATCAGAGCCTTAACATGGTTCAAGATGTTACAGAGCTTGAAATTAAGGACACCTTTTGGTCACTGAATCCTAGAAAAGCACCAGGTCCTGATGGTTACAATGCAGGGGTTTTCCAAAAAGCCTGGCCAGTAATTGGACATGATGTAATTGGAGCTATTAAAACTTTCTTCAAGTCTGGTCAACTCCTAAGGGCAGCCAATTCCACCACTATAGCACTAGTCCCTAAAATTCCCAATCCTTCTAAGGTTGGTGATTTTAGACCCATATCATGCTGTAATACGGTTTACAAGTGTGTGGCTAAGATCTTGGCCAATAGACTTCAAGTTGTCCTACCTAACCTTATTGATCCCATTCAATCTGGATTTGTCAAAGGTAGGAGAATAGCAGACAATATATTCCTCACCCAAGAATTAATGAGAGGATACCATAAGTCTACTTCTCCCTCCCCTAAGTGTGCAATGAAAGTTGATATTATGAAAGCATATGATAATGTTAGATGGGAATTCTTATGGGATGTACTTACTACCATGAATTTCCATTCTAAAATGATTCAGTGGCTACAAGCATGTGTCACCACTGCAAATTTCTCTATCAGCATAAATGGTGAAGCCACTGGTTACATTAATGGCAAAAAAGGTCTTAGACAGGGGGATCCTTTGTCCTCCTACCTCTTTGTCATTGTCATGAAAATTTTGACTTGTATTCTGAAGGAAAAAACAACGCTTCCTGATTTTCATTTCCATTGGAATTGTGATCAGCCCAAATTAGTTAACCTCTGCTTTGCAAATGACCTTATGATCTTCTGCAAAGGGGAGCTTAGGTCCATTCAACACATCCAATATACAGCCATTTCGGCCATCCCAGCAATTTTCTTTTCCTTTGTTTTGTTTTGTTTTGTCCTCCCTGGGGTATGCCCCTTGTAGGCTGTATATTCGTTTATCCTATTTTATTTTCAAGCTTGGTTTACCGAAAAAAAAAGTAGTGGCGAGGAGAGTATGTGAACTTGAAGCAGTACCACTCAGTAATCAGATGCAGTAAGCATCAGTGAACCGTGTGCCGTGACCAGTAGAAATACCATCTATATATGTCTACCTAATTGGGAGGACTTCCCCCTCCCCAAGGGAGTTCTACATTCCAGGGGACAGCCCCCCCTGGATAAGCAAAAACCAGCTACAAATATGATAACTGCAAGATTGGATCTGAACAATAACCTGCTGTAGTTTGGACTCCGATTCCTGATACTAGGAGTAGTAATAGCTAGAGGCTCTTGCTTGTTGAGTATCTGATTGTAACAAGTACTCCTACCTGAGCTGAATATATCTGCAAAACAATTGTCAGTAGCAAAGATAACTATAACCAACATTACTTAAGAGATACCCCAAATGGTTAGGAGCCTATGTGAATGATGATCAGCAGGAAGCTTTGCCAAAGTCAACAATCTGGTCCTAACCATTGAGTGTATCTTGCTCACAACGACTGTGGATGGACATGCTTTGTTTTGGAACTTACGCGCATTTCTCTCTATCCATATTTGATAAACAGTGGTTATGAAAGCCAATTTGATAATTAGAGATTTCAAATTCTTGCCTTTGAATGTCGAGATATGAGCGACCCAACTATCCCAAGATCTAGACGACCACTTTAACTCAAGGAAGGCCTGAGTTTGATTCCATACTTGTGTAGAAAAGGGACAATTAAAGAAAAGATGGTCATGGCTTTCACTCCCCGAACAGAATGAACAGCAAGAGACTGTCTGCTGTCTGTGAACTGATGTTTGTGAACAACTGGAACAACTGGAACAACATACACCGCCGTTCGTGGAATGAACACCTATTGCTATCTGCTATTCTGTGGAATCGGTACACCACCTACCGCCGCTTGCCGTCAGGAATCGCTTCCTCGCCTTAATCGCTACTGTGGAACTAGAACACATACCGCCGTCTGTATGCGGTGAATTGGTACTACACCTACTTCTTGCTTGTCGTCTCAGGAATCGTGCATGAAAGCACCATTTGGCTGCTTGTGTCTGCTGCTATGTTTAATCTGCTGCTGTGCATAATATACACCAATCTGCAACTTGTGAACTGCTGGTGCATTTCATACTCTATATTGCTACTTGTATCTGTGTGCGATCAACACCTTTGCTAGCTTACTTTTGCTGTACATGAACAACACCATTCTGCTATTGTGAACTGCTGCTTGTAGATTCCGACATCGTTGAACAAAGGTTTTGCTATATATCAGCAGGAATGCTGCTCAAATTTCTTTAGCCTAGGGTGGTTGTTGCCATTAGTTAGACCTAGCCACGGGGGGTTGTCCCTGGCTCTGTTTGATCCCCTTCTAGGAGGGGGCCTCCTTCCAAAACACTGCTTGCTGCTGCTCAAGAGTGGTTCCATGATACCTATGTTTCACATTGTTGATCAAGGCCAAGCTGTCTATTGATAAACACAAGCTTCAATGGCAATCATTAGAGTCATTTTGAGTGTTTCTTTGTCTTCTGCCCTAGAATCACCTTTGTTATATGTTGTGTTATCCTACTTACCCCCATGTAGCCCTTGTGACCATCCCTTTATTTCACGCAATTTTCTTTTCTTTTCTTTTCTTTTTTCTTTTTCTTTTTCCTCCCTGGGGTATGCCTCTTGTAGGCTGTAAATTCGCTTAGCCCCTTTTAATTTCAAGCTTAATTACCAAAAAAAAAAATTACTAACTTCTTCCACTGAGGCGGATACAGGCTTCCTTATCCTTAGGTTGAGTTCTGCTACTAGACCACTGCTATCATCAAGGTTCAAAAACTCATCTTTTATGTAGACATCAATACTCATAGAAACGGAATGTAAACCAGGGTTGGACTACTCCAAGTATTGCCCATTCCACAGATATCCGGGGCTAAGACCTTCTATGAAGTCGCTTTCCAAAGCAGGTAAGAAAGATTGGAGAAGAGGAATGAAATATCCAATCTTGTCGGAAAGAAGGGTGGAAGGCTGCTTGCGTGCTTGCTTAATACACAACTTCTGCTTCATTCTGGTATTGGCCACTTTCTGTCCTCGTCTCATTTTGGCTCGGGATCCCCTTTGTTTATGTCTAAAAGCCCCTCCCTGGATCCTGTTGTTCTAAGGAAATAGCTCTTCTAGTAGGAGCACATTTGATTCCACAACTGATTGTTTCAGAGACTCGGTTGTCTACCATACAAGTCCGCTATCAGACGATTATGAAAACCATTCGATTATGAATTCTACATGTAAGAAGATCGTCGGCCCTTGACTTGTGCCTCTCTATAGAGAAGAAGGCTTTCAAGTCTTGGGACCCACGATGGATGGGGCATTGTTTCTAACTAGAGGATCTGGTTAAACCCTACGGGTATGTTCCTTGGATTCCTAGTACATCGACATGGCATAGAAGTGTGATGACGAAGGTCGGGGCCATAATGGAGATGCGACTCCTCATTCTCAAAAGACCTTGAAGATGGGTAAGGTCTCAATTATCTGCGAAGATTTATTCCCTTGCCTTAGCGAAATCACTTTCCCCTTGAGTTCCCTTACGAAGGGAAGGCCCCATTTGAATGGAACATCGGGGAAGGCATTGGGCGCTTAAAGCCGTGCTTACCTCGCCGCAGACCATGATAGCCCCATAGCACAGGGAAGCCTCTCTTGCTCTCTTTCAAACAGTAGACTTTTCCACCATTTTTGCTTGTCCCAAGAAATTCTTGGATTTTTTGCAATATGAGATTGAATGCCATAACTCTTATGTCTCACAGGGGCAAAATTTGGAAGAGAGTAGAGTGGGCTAAGTCAGCCCACGAATGGGGCTTAGGAGGGGTACCCTTCCCAATATGGGTGAAATAAGCTGCTGCAATGAATCCCTAGGTTCTTAAAACCTAGTAGCGTCCTGATTTTATAGGAGTGGTTCTATCCGATCTGACTAAGAAAGAAAAATGAAATAAACAAAAAGGAAAAGAAAGCCAAAAGAAAAGTTCACCTGCAAGATGTTAGTGTCCCAAAGATACCCTAGAAATTCAAAAAGATGATGTATATGCATAAGTACGTAGGTACATCGGATCAATTGACGGTCTTGGGGGGTGCGATGGGTTAGCCTCGAAGGGCAACTTTAGCAAGAATAATAATAGGTGCGTTCTCGGCATGGGTTAATGTAACTCTCCTTGGCAATGATAATAACTAGTAGGTAGGGCGGGCGGAGCATTCCCGGGGGCCGGTTGTTGATGTAGTTGCTTGTAGATAACAACGAGAAATTACTATTGCTATCTCTTTTGCTTGAATGAGATTGTGCAATATATGATGATCTTAGTAATCCATCCGATCGATAAGGTACCCGTGGTCCCGACCTTTATCCATGCTTAGTTAGAAATGCACCTATCGAAAGGTAATGATTAAAGAGATAAGGAGACATCTTCTTAAAGGTTTCTTTCACTTCCTACTTCATTCATTTTAGCTTGACTAATAGGAAGCCCCAACAACGGTTGGGAAAATCCTATATATGTTATTAGAAGTTTCATTTTTTATCTTCTTTGTCTTTGACTCCTGGGTCTCTTACTCACCTTAAACTTTACGGGTTATAAGGACCCATGCCTCTTCAACTTCATCTAGGAACTCTTTCCGGCGAAAAGCGCAAAATTGTTCGGATCCTCCCACATGTTCAGGTGCTTGTGTTGTGGTTTTGAGTTTCTTGGCTTGTGTTCTAAGATAGTCAACAACACCACGAAAAGGTGCCCCGCTAACTCATATGGAAAGGAGATTTCTATCCGAACTTCCTCCGGTCATCCGATATAAAAACTACGGACGAGGCGGCTTGGCGGGTATGTAAGTCGGATGGTGGGCCCTTGCCTGGCGCTTCCAAGAGAGGAGCTTCGTAAAAAATTTTGGGGCGGGGATACTGCCGTTCTTTGGGATCACGGTCTTCTTGCCGAGGAGGGTAGGCGGACGAAAAGAGCATGCCTCTTGAGAGCGGTGGCGGAATCTGGAATAGACAAAGATAGGTTTTAAAAAGAACATATTTGGTCTGCGCTTATGGAGGATTGGGTTTTGGGGAAGGCGCGAGAAAGGAAGATTATTAAGCTAGTCAACAAGCGGGACTAAGAATCCATTTCTCTTTTCCGAACAGACCTCTGAGGGAGGGGTTACTTTATTGGAATTTAGGGTAAAGGGGGAAGAAAAGAATCTTAAACACTTGTTCCTATCGCCACTTCGTGAACCTAAGCGGAAACTTGAAGCTTCGGAAAAGGGATTTTATGAATTACGATGTTGATTTGTCGAAGGGAATGGACTAGCTTGGTTGACTAGCTTCAGTTCTTATTATTAACTTCCTCGAAAGTGGCGATTCTTTGTCATTTGTACTCTTACGCTCTTTCCTCTCCCAGAGTCGGTTAGGTATAGCCCTTCTTAACTAGTAGTAGTGGAATCAAAGAGAGATGCAGATGGATCTTGTATTAGGTGCATAAAAAGAGATTCTCCATAGAGTCACGATTAGCACACTTTCAAGTGTGATTCAAGCAATAAGAAAGACAAGGTCTTGCGGCGAAGACTTTTTTACATTTAGCCTGGGACATTGATGGTAGGGCTTCCTCATATCCTCTACCCCGAAGTGAAGATGTTAGGGGTAAGAGAAGTCGCTCTACTCTAATAGTATTCCCTTGATGTTCATCTCACTATCTAACCCGAAGAAATATCTTTATAAAGATTCCTCATGGGATAGCAAGTTCTAGTTGCCAACCACAGAACTGAACGATCACATCTTCCGTCTCGTTTGCAGTTGACATTGAGTGTTATTCCATGAATCAAGATCCTCCTACAAGCTCAAACTTCGAAGCAAAGATGCATTAAACAAGCGGCAGGCAAAACTCCTCCCTCAAGCACTCTTCCATCTATCGGATCAAAGGCAGCTAACGAACTCCTATCTCCTTACGTTCAAAAAGGCGATTTGGGGCGAAGTGCAAAGGATCGATCCAAGAAAAGGGAGTCCGTGGGTGAGTCGAATCTTCCAATCAATCAATTCCTTGAGGTTAAGGCTATCCGCTAACAAGCTCTATTCCATCCCCATTTGAATCTGTCTGCATCGAAGGCCTAGGGCTTGCCGCTCCCAAGAGGCGTAGAATCAAAAATTGGATGGAATCGTTATCACGGTGGAGGTCAAAATGAATGGTGCCACGCGAACCAACGAGTTACTGCTGCTAAGAGTGATTATGAAAGCTTTCCTTATCCTTAAAGGCTCAAAATGCTTCTATTCGCGACTCCAGGCGACAAAGCAAATTTATCGGCTAAGGAGCGGCGAGAAGACTCCACTACCAAAACCAAAGTCATGCCAAGGTTTTATTTAGCTCTTCCTTCTTACCATCCGGTTCGGCTTTGAGAGGAAGGATCCACCGCTATCCCTCCGACTAGTCATGTCTTGGCGGGCATGCAAGGGAAATGCGAGCAAAACTACTCACTCCAAGGACTAGCAAGGAAGGGAAGCAAATCTCCACCGCTAAGCGTATAGCGGGAAATCCATCAAGTGAGCTATTGCGGGGAATAAACCCATGTAGCCTCTTCCGGTCATGCGGGAAAGAAAGCAATTTCATACCGCTTAAAGCAATCTCTTTTCTACAGCCATAGCCAAAGCGGCAGCGGTTGAAAGGCTATTGCGATGAAAAGAACCTAGAAACTCCCTTCTAGAAAAAGGTTAGGTAGATATACGGATCACGGAAATGACCAAAGAACAAACCGAGCCAACAAGCTGTCCCAGCGACCTACCCCACCTCTAGCCCTTGCCCGACTAAAAAAGAAAGGGCCCGCTCTAAAGGCTTTCCAAGAACTTCCTTCCTTAGTAAAAGGCATCCGTTTTCTTTGTAATTAAGCGCAATGGCTTTTCGCCCGTTGCTTCTTGCTCCATCGTTGCTTGTTCGTTAAGCATAGCGGCTTTAAATTCATTGCTTCTTGCTCAGTCCTGTTCCGTTCTCTCTTCATTCTTTCTTTAGATCTCCTTTACTCAAGGATCCAAGAAAGGTTCCATCATGGAATGTTGGCAAGCTCATGAGGAACCAGTGGGAACATCATTAGTATAAGAAGAGGTAGAGAAGCGAAGAGCTGGTGCTATAATAGGCTAGATGTCGGTGAAAGGAAGAGAATTGCACATTCACGCTACGGCCGCGCTTTCGATCTCTCCATCACGAGAATAGGCTGCGACGCCAATCAATCACACATAAAGAAGGGGAAGTAAGGAAGGGGACAAGTGTATTTACTCCTTTTGCCCCAAATCCTGGTCTTTTATAAAGTAGCACGTTCCCGGATATCCTCGGTAATGCGTAGCATTTAGGCCACAATTAGCAAGTGTTACGTAAGGAGCTGTGGGACTAATAGAAAAGGCTTATGCTTATCGAACCCTTAAGAGGAAGATGTGGTTTAGTTTTCCTATTTTTACATAGGATTAATGAGAATCGGCAAAATCCCCTCTTGTTCTTGTTGCTTGGGTCTCCCTTGGTTTGCTAAAATAGATGGGGCATTACCGCTCTTTGCTAGGACTAGTAGCTACGAGGGGAAGGAGAAAGACACTTGCCATTTGTTAGTGGTGGAGGCTTAGAAAGAACTTCTAAATGGAGAAGAAACTAAAGTAGAGAGTCGGACCATTAACACATATTGGTGCCTTGGGCCACCCTTACATTATCCACTTTGGGTGAAGCGGCCGGAATGATCCTTAGGAACCCACTTGGGTCAAGGATACGGATCTTGGCAGAGTCACATCGCGATTACGTAACTCCTTTTCCCCGCATGAAAGAGAAAGTTTTTTGGTATGCTGAGGTAAACATAAGCTCGCTCTTTCGACCACGGTTAACTAACTCACAAACTAAGCTACCTATTTCATTCAATAACCAGACTTCAAATCCGAACACACAAAAGTCCCTCTGAATAAAGATAGACAGGCAAAGAGCTTCTTTCGAGGCCAAACCAAAACCTTTAAGCTCATCCTTTAGTAGTGCATCCCGACTCCCATAACTTCGCTTTCGAGGCGATCTAAGCAACGTAGCCGTGCGCACTTCCCCTAGGTGATAATCGAGGAAAAGATTACCGGGCAACTCTTTGATTCCTACTGCAAGTGGCTTCCACTTTGAGTTGAAGTCTTCTTTCTATTTTCTCTCCGCAGCGCTGCTCCCTTATGAACGGGTTATGAAACAATTCCTCTAGCTTCAAATAGAACTTATCCAATGGCGTCTGTTTGTTGATGTAGTTCTTTCATGGATGCCTAATCGAATCACCTTGAAACCGTCTCTTAACAACCGGATGTAGTTGTTGCGGAGAAGCCAAGGAAGAAGTATTAGTTGTAGTCGCGGTGTGCGCTCTCTAAGGAAAGGCGAATGAAATAAAGGTTTAGCGGAAAATAGATTGTAAGAAGGGACTAACTCATTTCTCAAAAGTGCTCTCGTCCTTATGTTATGGGGCTTTTGAATGTTGGTAGGTGGTCCCGGTTTGAACCGAGAAAATCGTGGGGAAAGTGGAGTCTTGCACGTTTGTGGAACCATTCCTCTTATGTGATTTGTGATCACCTTGAGGTATGGCTTGCGTGAGTTCGGTGCTAAACTTCGAGCTCATCTACGAAAATAGTGAAAATAAGACTGCCATTCCTATTCGACTTCAAAGGATGGATATGAGCTTCGGATATTAGTGCGGCGGGGAAAGAAACGTATGGCGGAGGCTTGGTCGATCAAGGCTGGCGAGAGTATTGGAAACAAGCTATAAGCGCTTACTCCGAGGTAATTATATAATAGCGGATAATTGAGTCTAATTATAGATAGGAGATCAATGGGGGCAATAATCTTATATGCCCACCTAGGTGACGAAAAAACGGTAACAATGGCGAGTGAGTTTGTTCCGATTCATTGATTCTCGTTCCCCACGGTGATGCGAGGGGAAAGCAATGATGGAACTCCTTCTAATCGATGAACACGGACATAAACGCCCATCCCCTATCCTATCCTATGACTAGAAAAGAAAGACAAAGATTCCCATTAGGCTGAAAGTAGGTCTCTGGGGGTGAAGACGTATGCGTCGGTCGTTGGCATTACGGTTTTGCTTTTTGGCCGCCAAGAATCGAGAAAAAAGGGGCACCTTTCCTTTCTTTTAGTCGAACAGCTCTACCAAAATAGGTCGGTCGAGGACTCAACCGGGGTACTTTCGGCGATGGATTCACTATAGCTTGCCCTTTCATCGTCTTTAGAGAAGTACACGTAATGTCAAAGAAGGAATTACTATCTAAGTTGGTTAATGCAGGTAAGTTTGAAGAACGAAATCCAAGTTCTATTACGTGTGGGAGCTACCTATTTGGCAATGTTCAAGTTGAAGCTTCTAGTCGAGCGATTAGTTTCCATTCAAGTAGTTCATTACGTGGTCCGTGTTCTTAGAAGAGTAAGCTATATTGGGTTAGGGCGTAGTGCGGTGAAGTCCCACACTTAAGAAATAGCTTAGAAACAACCTCAAAGAGCGGTTGGCTTGGTGCAAAGAGTCCGTCTTGACATATCGCTAGCGCTAAAAACGACCGCCCGGCCGTGCTAACCTTTGTGTGATTTAAGTGCTCCCTACAACACATTTGTTATATTTCTCTATTTCATCTGGTCACTATTGATTTATCATTCTTTTGGACCTTCTCTTATTTGCATACCAGCAGCTATCACCAAGGAACAGACCTATGTCTACGGATCTATTCTATTAGAGTAAAGTAGAATGTCAATTCAATATGAATATGCATCATCAACTGGAGAAGAAAGATGAAGCTGAAGATGTCAAAGATTTAGAAGAACGAATATTTCAAATATGATTAAGACGAATATGTCGAGTTAGAGCACGAATTGAAATTGTTTTCTTACAGTTCCTCCACCGACCTGTAGTACAGAAGGAATAGCCGTGACGCGGTTGGTCGCCAAGCCCGGCTCTCTCTCTCGTTGTTGCGCGCGCCTTTACTCTACAGAACAAGCATAGCTCGCAAACGAGCACGCTAATGAGGCTCGGAATGATAATGCCCTTGGTTTGGGGAGGAAATCTGTACGCGCTTTTCCACCTGGCGAGAAAGAACTCCAGGCGATCCATTAGTGAGGAGTGAGTACGATCCCATTGTTTGGCGTGGCGGTTTGAATTTTTCAGCAAAGCAGCCATTTTAAAAATTACAAATAACTAATTACAAATAATCGTTTGCAAGGCATGGGCGATCAATAAGATTAGGGAGAACACTTTGGATTCTCCTACCAAGAATTTTGGCAATGCATATATATAAATGATATTGCAGCATGATATAAGCCTATAATCACCCACTCTAGAGGGGTTAGGGATCTTAGGTAGAAGAGCCACAATGGTGGCATTAGCTCTACTCAAGAGCTTGCCAGACTTAAAGAGTGGCCTCTCCATTTTATTTGCTAAAATCAACCACTTGATTTTATGAGATTTTCATTTTAGCAAATAGAAAACCAACATAGACTACGTGGATTTTAAACCGTTAAGCGCATTAGGCGGAGACCGGAAAGAGCCTCCTTCTGGAGCAAAGGAAGTGGGTGACCAAAAAATTCAAAAAAAGTTGAATCTGCCTCCTCTCTCTCCTCTATCTGCCCTGCTCCCTCTCCCATCGTCTACCCCATCCCCCATTCTCACGCTGTAACAGATCAGACCTCTCTCCCATTCCTCACGCTTAACCCACTTCCACGACCGACGCCATCACCAATCGGGTTCCCACCACCCGCGGCGGGCGAGGGGCCAAGACCGCTAACACCACCACGGCGGGGCGAGGGGGACTGAAGGCCGTCACCCGGGGCCGAGGGCGAGGACCGCCACCACCTCTCTCCGGTAAGTATTCGAACCGTCCGGTATGTACTTGGGATTTTTGGATTTTTGAACTGTCTGATTTCGGAACGAAATATAGACTGGGTTTTCAGATTTCGAATTTTTGAACTATGTAAACAATCTCGGATTCTAGAATACGATTGTTTTATTAGTTTTTATGATTGGAAACCCTAATTTTACATGTGAAAATTACTCGTATTGTGTGTTTTGGAATCATTGCAAACCATGTGTTTGATGTTTGTAAACCCTAATTCGAGTGGGTTCTCTGGTTTTCAAAATGAAAACTCATCCATCAGGTTTTATGATCTGAAATGTGTACACTACATCCATTTGAAAATGGGTGTAGGCCTTAACAATATGAATCAAAAGTCATGTTCTGGATTGTAGAATCTGAAATAGATGTAGGCTCCAGGGCCGGCCCAAGGTATTTGGGTGCCTTAGGCCTAATTAAAAAAATTGTGCCCTAAAAATTTTCATGTTCCTCAACCAAAGTTTCTACGTTTTTGTTACTACAATATCCCCGTTAAAAAGGTATTGATACAAGCTAAATTTAACATCGATGTAGAGCATCTAGAGATCTTGTGCATTTTTTGAAACAAAATTTGGGTCAAACTCCTTTGCCATGCAAATGCCAAACCCTAGTTTTACCCAAATCTGTTGTTTTTCAAGTTTCCTCTAAAAAAATTGGGTCAAAATGGCCCATTTAGCTACTTATAATAAGTAAGAAATTTGATCTGTTGGAATTAATATTATGACTCTATTTGTTAGAAAAACAATGAAATTTGATCAACTTTTTGGTTACTTGGGAAAACTCAATAACTTATGTCAATTTAGAAATCCAAAATACAAATCCACTCGAAACTCTAACTAGAAAATTAGAAAATTACTACCTAATTACTTTTTCTTTAAGCAAATAATAAACTAAACTTAATCATTTCGTTTAGAACTGTCTTGATTTTTTACAAAACCATGAATAAAAACTGTAACAAGCAAAAAATGATTTTCTTTTAAATCAATTTTAGCTTTGGGCCTTTTTTTAAATTTTGGGCCACAATAGTTTTTGGGCCTTTTTTAAATATTGGGCCACAGTGTTGGGCTCTTTTGGCACTTCTAATGAATTTTTTTCCCTTTATTTGGTCCAAAAAGTGTTCTAGTCAAGCCCATTGGTATAAAATGGTAGGGTGCCCCAAAAAGTGGTCATTTTTGGGGTGCCCTAGGCCCAGGCCTTGTGGGCCTTGGGCCTGGGCCGGCCCTGGTAGGCTCGAAAATGGAAAATCATCCATCAGATTTTACTTTCGAATTTTACACACAATGTTGGATTCTAAGATATGAATTTAATCTCAGTTTTCTGATTGTTCGATCGGATTGTTTTGGAAGGTTTTTGGCACGATTTAGGTCACGTAATTCTCCTGTAGAACTTTCTACTATTGCTCCCAATTATTGGTCTATGCTCTCCCTCTCAATCCTCTCTCTCACGAAACTTACTAGTTTGTGATGTTTTCAATAGCCGCTTTCAGGCCTCTTGCACAAGCTCACTAACGTGCATTATGCTAGCTTCTTTCATATTGAGTTCGATGTTCTAATATTAGTTTTGTTAAAGATATAAATGGTAAAGTTGGCGATTAACAATCTAATATGTACTTTCTAGCTTAAATTAGAGAGTTATTTTATTGGTTCTTACGATTGGCATCTGAAGAGAATTGCATTTGTGGTAACAAATTGGTATTTTTGCATGTCAAGTTTGAAGACTCTATCGTGTGGTTGATTGACATTGGTAATTTATTGGTATAATCCTAATTTGACTTGATAGTTTTTCGGTTTCTTGTTTTTGGTATTTAAATTTTCTTTTTAGGCCCACATTAGAGAGCTAGAGGAACAAGTGAACCTTCTTAAAAACCTTTCACATCCAAACATCTTTTTGGGTATTGGATTTGCATCCTTGTTGAAGCTCCAGTTTCTTTTAGTCGGACCGCCTCATTTTGTGTGTTTTGTTGTCTGATCTTACCTGTCTTATCTTTTGCCTACAAAAGATACTTGGGAATAGCTAGAGAGGAAGAATCTCTGAATATTCTCTTGGAATTTGTTCCAGGTGGATCCATATCATTACTTCTCGGAAAGTTTGGTTCATTCCCCGAGTTTGTAAGTTGATTATCACTTGGAGTTATCTAGGTTTCTGTTTTCAGGATTGGAATATCCACCTGAATTAGCCTTTAACCAGGACGCAAATAGTTGCTTATTGAGCTTAATAATTCTTTGAGAGTTTTGACATTTTTCCTATTTCATGTTTTCGAAGTAGGTTACGAGAATAGTTATGAAACTTCTCCCTGAATCCCTATGCTGAGTAGGTTATGAAACGTTGCATCTATGCTGTATGAAATAGTTGTGGTTGGGGTTGGAATACCTTCACAAGAACGGCATAATGCACAAGGACATCAAGGTCTCTCTCTCTCTCTCTCTCTCTCTGTATGATGTGTGTACGTGTACGTGTGTGTGCCTCGATTTGTATATAGGTGTGCATATACCCTTTTACATCCGTGCAAACATGTACATATGTAAATATGACTTCTCATAATGGACACTTCTTTCAGGGAGCCACCATTCTTGTAGATGACAAGGGGTGCATAAAACTTGCGGACTTTGGTGCATCAAAGAAAGTAGTTGAACTGGTATGAACACTGTTATATCGGTTTTCTAGTAATTGTTTGTTTAGTTCCCTTTCCAAGGTTGTGTATCCTTCCCACTAAGCATGTCTAAACTATTGATGTTGCTACAGGCTACTATGATTGGACAAAGTCAATGAAGGGAACCCCATATTTATGGGTCCTGAAGTTATCCTTCAAACGCATAGCTTGTGAGTATAATCATTTCCCTGGTTATAACTTCTGTCTTGAAGACGCAATAATCCTTTATTTCAACTTGCATATGGTACACATTTTATTAATATCTTCTTAATGGAATGCAAGCTACATTTTTTCCACAAGTCTAGTTCTGCAAGTATATCCTATAGGCTATTATGCTAGAATTAATAGCTGGAGTCTTTGCAGCTTTGACTTGGGGGACTGGATAAATTTAATTAGCTAATAGTAGGGCTGCACAAAAAAACCGGCGAACCATGAATCCGGTCCGGACCGAACCAATCCCTGCGTTTTGGATTTTAACCATGGATTAATGGTTCGGACACGGATTGAAAAAATAGTAAACCGTGACTTGCAGTCCGGACACCGATTTTGATTTCGAAACCGTGGATTAACCGATCCGGATCGTGAGATTTTTACTATATATAATTTTTTTAAATATATATACACACACACATAATTTGACACAAACTTCTACTACATAGACTAGGGGGTAAACTGCGATCTCTTTCAAAACTTGGATGTGTATTTTTACTGATGACCCATCAGTGCGAGATTCCAACGAAGACATCTTCTCTAATTAGCTACGGGAGCTCTTTACTTTGATTTCCTATGTTTCAAGTTGATGTGTTAGTTTCAAAATAGGAATTAGCTGTTACAAACTTCTGTGTTTGTGAACTTGTGGTGTCCTTAGTATTTATAGAATTTGAATAATGTACTTTGGGATGCTTTTTAATTTATTTTTATGCCAGACTACGACTACCGTAAATAATAATGTCTTATATAACATGTAATCCGTGGATAAAACCGGAACCGATCCGTGACTCGCGGATCGGATTGGAACCGAACCGTGAGACTTTTGGTCCGGACACGGATTGTATTTTCTAAAAACCGTGACTCATGGATTAGGATTGGATTCATGCCAATCCGATCCGATCCGGACCGTGTACACCCCTAGCTAATAGTTTTTGGACTTTATTCATGATTGTTGGTTTTGGTATCAAAGATGAGTCTCACGCTTGGGCATGTATACTAGGAGGCACTAGACTTCTAATTTTCCTGTGACTAGTACAAGTCAGTCATGGTAATTGGAAATGACATCTGGGCGCTAACTCTTACATATGAAGTTCATGTGGGAGGTCTTAGGTCTATGAGTAGGTGCAGTTAACATAAACTCTGCAATTTTGGACGAGTTTTTTTTTTTTTTTTGTTGTTTTTGATGTGTTACTCAACACATTTACTTTGTGAAGTCTTATAAAATTTCTCGCAATCTAACTTTAGCAAGTAGAAACATTAAACTTTACTAGGCCAATACTCAAAAGTAGGGAACAAACAATGTATAATAGTCATAACATGACACACATGACTTATGGGCCAGAATAACATCCATGCCCAGAAGCCTTTATCATATTAAAATACCCCTGATCACAAAGGCTCCACAATATCTACGAAGCTGTTAAATAAGACATGGAACAAAGAAAATCACAATGTTAAAACTGACTTAGGGGATGATATATTATTATGTCCAAGACTTGCTCTATTTGCAATTCTTGGCTTTTCCTCCTTTCTGTTTTCATGCCTCCTCATCTTGGAAGCATGGGTACTGGTACAGGGTACGGCTACGGGTACGGTAGTAGTACTGGTATGAGATATGGCAACCCCCCAAAAAAGTAGGGCAGCGGCGGGGTACAACAATTTTTTGTGTTTCTTCTTACAATTTTGGTATGATTGATTAGATATAACAAGTATAACATAGTTTATAGATAGAAGCAAGATAACAAAAGCTAATAGCACTTGAACTTGAACCCATACTGCTTGATGGACTCATCTTCCTATGAAATAAAGTGCAATACCCTAATTTTTGTGCATGCAATTATCATTGGTTTCAAGATGGAGAGCAAAAGATATTTCAAGGCCCATCTAAAGAATCGAAAAAAGGAATAGAGATTTTGACATAACAACGAGAGAGAAGCGGGAGAAAAAATAATGAGAGAGACAGAAGAGTAGCTGTTGCTAGAGGAAGATCGATAGAAAAGATTATTCAACTTTGCTCTTGTTTTTCCAAAATCAAGCCCTAGATCTGAGTTGTGGTCTCAAGTTTATGACTTTATCGGATTGGGTTCTTGCATATTAAGGCTAGGAGTTTGAGTTTTTTTTTTTTATTTATTTTATATGCAAAATCCCTTAAGTTTTGAAAACATTAAGAATAAACTCAAAAGTACCTAGAAAAGTATCCAAGAAAGTAAGTACCCATGAACTCAAAAGTATCCAGTACATTTTTGGACTTTGGAGTACCCGGTACTTATTTTGAAGTACCCACGAAGTACCGGTACCTGGTAAGTGTGGTTCCTTGTAAATACGTACATACGAAGACAAAAAATGCTCTTTGTTGCAGCTACACCCTTGCTATTTGAGTAGAAAGAAAAGACCCGAAATCGACAAATAAGTGTGGTTCGTAGTAAATATATGGGCTATTGACTACATAAAACAAAAAAACGGCTCTTAGTTGAAGATACACCACTGGCCACTTGAGTGGAAAGTAAAGACCTTAAATCGACGAAAAAGTGTGGTTCCTAGTAGATTTGTAGACTGCTGGCCAGATATAAAAAAACAAAAAATGCTCTTTGTTGGAGATACACCACTTTTTATTTGAGCGAAAACCCGAAATCGACAAATAAGTGTGGTTCCTAGTAGATGTACGGGCTATTGACCACAAAAAAACAAAAAAAAAAAAGAGCTCTTAGTTGAAGATAAACCACTGGCCACTTGAGTGGAAAGTAAAGACCCTAAATCGACGAAGAAGTATGGTTCCTAGTAGATATGTACATATAGAAGACAAAAAAAGCTCTTTTTTGCAGCTACACCTCTTGCTAATTGAACAGAAAGAAAAGACCGAACTAGTTCAAAAGGCAACGGGGGTGCCTTCAATTTTCAGAATACATAGTGAAAAATCCAAAGTTTAATTTCTATTGGTGGACAATAACGGATTATTCAAAAGCCTACACATCGGGAAAGATAACTCCTCGATTGGTATGATTCACATCCAGATGACAACGAAGTTAATTCCGAAAGATTGTTGTGACTTACATCAATCCCCATTTTTGATAGCTTTTGCTCCACCCGAAATTATTGTGGTTGTGTTCGGTTAATAGTTTTAGTTTAGTTTAGTTTTGATGATGTAAGCAGGTGTAATAATTGGAGAGAGAGAGAAAAGTGAGAAAAATGATGATGTCAGCAAAACAGAAATGCCCCAAAATTGGAGCAAAGCTGTAAACCGAACATGCCCAGTGCTTTGCTTATTTGTTGGATGACTGTAGTTTATATTGTCAATGGGACTTATTTAGATCTTCTTACAGGTTGCTGAACAATTTATTGCTGTTGTTCGTGAATCATCCAAAGCTGCGTTTCAGATGTCATTTTTTATTGATTATAATGTTGAAGATATCTTAAAGCAAACAACTGGGTCAACTCTTCATTATGAACGAGGTACTTGAAATGTCATAATTTATTTTTGGAGGTGTAGTCAATTAAACATGTTCACTCTAGGCCGTCAGAGTTATCAGATGAATATTTTGGAACTTTCATGATTGTTATCGGTATTGGCCTCGTTGTTGTTGTTGTTGTTGATAACTTGATATTGTTGGTATTTTGTTTTTAGTTCACCAATGGGCAAGTAACTATTTGGTGAACTGACACAAATACTTGATAGTTGCAAATAAATTGTTCTCCATGTCAGTACCTTAACATGATCCTAGGTCGATAATATAATAATTTCCTCCATATTCCAGCTCATTGTAGGCCTCATTCACTTCTTTGATTTTTAGGGTTTTGAAAGTGACTTTGTTGCAGGAAAACATAAAAATGAAACAAACAGTGAAAGACGAAGAAGGAAAACGCAAAGACCTATCATACAAATCTAGGGCTTTATGATTGTTATAATGAGTGATAGGGTTTTACATATGCATCATGGATCAGTGTTATTGATGGAGTATAAAAAAAATGGATCATCGATACTGCCATTCATTTTCCATGAACTTATCATGGGTGTTCTTTCATATTTCCTTTTCCATTTATAATGCTACTTCGAGTTGAATTTTTTGTGTGTTATTTGAGATATATCACTGCAAAAAAGTAACGGTTCTTCTTCTTCCTGAACTATTTCACGATCTTTGTTATTGAGTTGTTTAGGACAAGTATTATCAGTTTTAGATGGTGTTCCAATTGCTATCAAAGATGAAATAGAATAGGGTGTAATCGGTTTGGTTTGGTTCGGTCCGGTTCAGGGGTGATTTTGAGTGAACCGAGCAAAACCAGTTCGGAGAGAACATGGAACCAAAACTGGTTAGAGGTCGGTTTGGTTCTGGTTCGGTTCATCCCAGTTCGTCTCGGTCCGGAGGTTGGTTTGGTTCCTCATAGAGAGATGAAATCACATATCTACTTCTACGTGGAGCAAAGAAAGAAAGAAAAAAGTTCATAACAGTACATTATATAAAACACACATCTAAACCCAGATCAATATATATACACACATCTGCAGATCTAATACAGATCAATCAAAAAATGAAAAATGATTTGCACTTGCACATCTAAACCCAAATGTAATACAGTACGTTATATACAAATTTACACGCAAACAGATTTACAGATGCATAAATACACCACACACATGCATACGTATTACAGATCCACAGAGAGAGAGAGAGAGAGAGAGAGAGAGAGAGAGAGAGAGAGAGAGAGGGAGGAAAAATGGCGATTTGAAAACCTCCTTTCGATCATTGAGCTCCGACGAAGGTAGAATCACTCTCTTCTCTCTTTTCCCTCCTTGTTCTTGACGACATCTTCTTCTCGAACTCGGTTTTTGAATTGGGTGTTTTTCAAATTCTAGGGTTTCCGTGAACAGAAACCGAGATCGCGTACAAATTCGATTTACTCGAAGGTTCCTCTCTCTCTCTCTCTCTTTCTCTCTAACTTCGTTGTTCTTCAAACCCTAAGCTCGATTTAGGGTTTCTTGTACGTGCATTTTCTAACTCCTTTTTTATGTTTTCGATGTTTAGGGTTTCCAGAAGAACAAGAAGAGGTAAATCGTTTGATAAAGGTTGATTTTCGAAGAAGAGGAAGAACTTCTTAAGTCAAAGGTAAATCGGTGAAAAAAATTTTGAAACCCTAAATTTTTTTTTTCAAAATTCGAATTTTCAAAATTTGAACCTTATTTATTTATTTTTTTTTGGCCTCTGAGATATGTGACTCTTTCTGATAATCTCATCCCTTTCGCCCTCGGAGATATGTGACTCTTTCTGATAACCTGAATGATGATGATCTGGTTTTTTACATAAGAGAGAACTCGACCTAGTAAGGCCTAGTTGTGAATTTATTGGGCTCAAATCCTACTTGAAACAAATCAATTGTACATGTAAAATCTCAGTTGTGGTGTTCTCTTCCATGCTAATTTAAAATCTCCTAGTTTTTATAGACGTATTGGTTTCTGTTTGCCTCCTAATTTATTTCAGCAGTTTACTTGATTAACATTTGAATGGCAAATTGTTGGAGCAATATTTGGATGAGAAATGATCATCTTATTCTTTTTGTGGAATGGCTTCTGAATAGTTTTTAAGTGTAGTATTTAACATTGTTTTATGCAATGTGTGAATTGGCTCCATATCGTCTAGTATTTAACTTTCTGTTGTTTCTGATTTCAAAACCCAGCAGAATAGGCAACAAATAGGTGTTTAGAGTTCTACTATTGCCACTGGACCTCAAACAGCACAACACAAGTTCAATAAAAACCAAGAAATTGAACACACTTTCAATAGAATTGTGCAATTGGTGTTTCCTCTTTTCTCATGCACGAAATCCGGTTTCCTTATATTTGTCCTTTTCCTTAATCTCTTAATCTTTATCTGTAGATGATTTAAAGTTCTTAGAATACTGTGTGGCTTTCTACTTCAATGTCTCTGTTTTTGATATTCTTTTCGTGCTAATGCTAATGCCTCTCTTAACAGTAGCTAATGAAACCTGTTTCTTCCACTTTCTTGGTGTTCTTCGCTGGAATCCAAACATTTGAAGTAGGTTATGGTTGGTCATTGGGTTTGGGCTAGAGTTATATCGGAATTTAAAGTAGTTTTGAGGCTAGAAATTGTACCGTGTCAAATTTTCTAGCCTTTCCTTGTGATTTTCCTTCTCTCCAAACATTTCAAGAATTTCATGGTCTGGTTATTAGATTTGGGCTTTAGATAGCAATTTAAGTAGCTAATCTCCAGTTTTTTTTACCCTTTTCGTCCCCTTTAGTTGATCAGGATAAGCATAATTTTCCTTGAGGTTTGCTTTGAACAGAGTCATGCCTACGTCGAGCAACATGGGTAACAATGAAACTCCATACCCACGATTTCGAAACATGACGTGTGGATGTGGTTTGAGAGCTGCGGTTAGAATTTCGGAGTCAAATGCTAATCCTGGAAGGCTATACTATGGGTGCCCAAAGGAATAGGAAAAAGGAAGATGCGCGTACTGGGAATGGTGCAATCCAATTGGGTATAACCAACCCAACCCAAATGTTTCCCCAAACGAAGCACGTGTTCAAGTCATTGAAGTGAAGATCGCCAATTTGAATGTAATAATGTTCCTTTGTGCCTTAGTCATGGCTTTGGTTGCATTTATGAAATGACGTAAATATGTATTATGATTAGGTACATCTTGTTGACTAATATGTATTTGGGTTTTTTCGTTGTCGTTATTTCATTTTGCCTTTGCCCATAAATTCTACAAAAACTTGCGAGCTTGTGATTACATTTTTAGGGTCCTTGGTTGAGAAGATAAAATGCAAAGCATACGGCATGGACTGAACAACTATAGCGTTGCTTTATTTTCTTTGAATTTGTACTTACAGATGTGTTGGTTCAGATACTAACAACCAAATAAGTAAACTAAGTTAATAGGCAGGGCTACCGGCAAACAGGCCTGGAATACTCTCAAGAAAAACAATCATGCTACATATACAATCATTTCGTCTCCAACCGTTTACAATTCTCTCACATACATGTGGGTCCACGCACAATAATGAATATAAGACACAAGTTTATGTGAGGGGGTTGTAAATGGTCAGAACCGAAATGATTGTACAAGTAGCATACTTGTTTACGACAATTAAATACGAGAGATGTTAAGAACACAACCATTTGGACATAACCCCGAGCACAACTCTTCACATACACCTACGGTCCCAAACACATTTATTACACAGGATCCATGTAAGTGTTTGGGTTGTGTCAAGATAATTGTGTTCCTACCATTTTGATTAAATACTATATACTTATTTCTTTTCTCAAAAGAAAAAAAAGGAAGAAAGAAAGAGAGATTCGTATTATACTAGTACTGCATTATATAATTAATTTAAGGAGAGGTCCAAAATAGACACCCACAATCAAAATAATAAGCTAATAAGTTAATTAGTCAACAGATGACCACCAATCTATTTTCTGATAATTTAGGTTTCCGGGCGAGCTTACTCTGCAACAACAGAATTAAATGCAGCATTTTTGTAGTCAATTTTTTTTTCAATGGGGTTGAATGTTAGTAAGGGACAATCAGTTTAACTTCAATTATTTTTTCGTTGTTTTGTTAATCTTTATATCATTAATTTCATAAGAAACCATGTGAGTTTGTTGACTAAACAATATAGTCGAAGAGTCTTTGTCGCTATTTTTTTCTTTCAATAAATTTTGGAAACAACAAGGGTCTGTTAATATCACTTCATAAGAAACCATGTGAGTTTGTTGACTAACACTATAGTCGAAGAGTCTTTGTCGCTTTTTTTTTTTTTCAAATTCTTGTACTCAAAAGTTAGTACATTCTTAAATTTTGGAAACAACAGGGGTATGTTAATATCATTTCATAAGAAACCATGTGAGTTTGTTGACTGTAGTCGAAGAGTCTTTGTCGCTTTTTTTTTTCTTCTAAATTCTATGCGCTCAAAAGTTAGTACATTCTAGCTAAACTTGAGATTTAAGAGCTATATCTGAAGAACCAGATCTCAAAAGTTGTGCGATACATTTTCTGAACAACTATATCTGAAGAACTATTAAATTCAAAAGAGATTTCACACACCATAAATTGAGATTTAAGAGCTTTAATACATCTAGCTAAACTTGATAATCCATAGGATTACCCTTTTAAAACATTCCAGTGGACTGAAAATAGTCATTGCTATTACTTAGGATTACCCTTTTAAAACATTCCAGCTGACAGTAATAACAAGTTCAGAACTTCAGCAACACAGAAAACCAAACAGAAACAGATCCAACTACAGGATTCAGAAACAGAACCTAACAGAAACAGATCCAATTTGTAGACTCAGAAACAAATCCAAGTATGCCAATTCAGAACCAGATTGAGAGTAAGTAATGTCATCATATGAACCATCTCCGCACCTCGCCACCTTCCACTCCTAAAACATGGATAGATCATCATATGAACCAAATAAAGAAAAATAGAATTCAAGTATTTAACAATATTAACATGCAGAAACTTACAATCATCGTTAGAGTCAAGTTCATCATATCCGTCATCATCGTCATGATCATCAGAATTAGTCAACACAACATCTTGTGACGACCTAAGAAAAAATGCACCCAAGTCATCCACATTTAACATAGTCAAATTAAAAAAATAAAAGAAAACAACAAATATTGCATCCACGTACAAATCTCGAAGTTTAGGACAATTCCTTTTGTCATGGGACTGTCCCGTTAATCCATCGATCCAAAGATAACGCTTTCTTTTATCTTTCTCTTTCCCTCCCTTCAATCTTTTACCACAACCCTTTGACCTAACCCGAGGCGGTTCTTTAAAATGATGTTCTGTTGGAAGAGAAATTCGTGTTTTAGTACCACTCCCTTCACCATCTCCACTCCCTAACTTCATGTCAGCAAACCTTTTCAAAGTGGATAACAAATATTCTTCGTAAACTTTACTCTCATGTTCAGTCAATACAGCTTGCTCAACAACTGAAGCAGAGAGTGTGGAGAGCCTATTGTGCCTCACTAGCAAAGAAGTATCACATGCTTCATTCCTTGTCCCATTCAAGTCACCCACAACTGAACGTACGTTTGCTGCTTTGGTCCACCTCCGCAAGATATACTGATCAGGTACTTCTATAATTAGTTTTTTAGTGAAATATGCCAACATGTGCCGACAGGGAATACCATCACTCTCAAATTTCATAAAAGTACATTTAACATTGTTTGATGACTTGTCTAATGAAACTTCACGACCTTTGGAATCAATCTCCGTTTCCCTCACAACCTTGTACAAACATCGGTGGTCATCTTTAAATGTACTCTTAACCAAATACGCACCACTTTGCAAGAGTTCCTCTTGAAACTTATAGAAAATATTGCGTGTGTACACTTCACTCAATTTCAACTCCATGACCTGCTTGGTTGAAAGAAGTGGCTTCTCATTCAGATCTTTATGATCGAGATCAAGCTCATTGTGGCGTATCTTTGCAAGAGCCCTATCAAACCGTGTCACAAAATCCAACAATGAATTTTGCCTCGACACGTACTTCTTGAAGAATGAATGAGCACCTTCAGCTCTTTGACTACTAGTCATGTGAGCAGAAAAAATGTGCCTCGTAAATGCAGGAATCCATTGCTCACGAATTTGATACAAGGAATCTAACCATTCATTCCCTATCAAGTTAGCATTCGCTACAATCTCTAGCCATCTACTTTCAAACTCCTCTGGGGACTCGGCATTCCATATACAACTACAAAACTTGTCATAGTGTTGCTTATAGGCTATTGCATCAATTTTTTCTGAAAATTTACTCACAATGTGCCAAATGCAAAACCTATGAAGCGTATTTGGAAGAAGACTAGCAACAGCTTGTTTCATTGCTGGATCCTGATCAGTAATAATCATTTTCGGGGGCCCAGCCGGCATCGCATTCAACCATTCTTCCAGAAGCCAATGAAAAGAGGACACATTTTCGTGATTTAAGAATGCACACCCAAATAGAGTTGTTTGGCCGTGGTGGTTAACCCCTAAGATCGGTGCAAATATCAAATCATATCTGTTGGTTTGGTAAGTTGTATCAAACACAACCACATCACCAAAATGGGCATATGCCTTCTTACTCCTTTCATCGGCCCAAAAACAATGACTCATGAACCCCGTACCATCATCTTTAAATTTAAATGTGAAACCTGGATTCTTTTTTTTGTTCACTTTGAAAATGCTCGAACATAAGATTAGCATCATGTCCCTTTAAGTCGTTCCTCCTATCCCTTTCCGCATTATGAAGGTCACGTTGTAAAAACCCCACCTTATCAAGACCTCTAGCTTAGACCTCGAAAAAACTCATTTGTTGGGAGGCAGACACATTTGCATCACATAGTTGTTGTGATAAGTTCCTTTTTGCCGCTGAGAACTCACAATGAGATCTCAACAAATGCACCCTCGTTGGCGTCGTAAGAGCGTGGTTATGACCCTCCACAAATACCTTCACAACAAATCCCGCACCCTCCCGGTTTTTTGAAACACACAATTTTGCTCCGCAACCCTCTCTAGTTAAGCCCCGTCTACGTACCGCCATTTGAGATGTTTGTGGTATATTCTTCGTGGCCCTCATCCCTTCCTTGAAACAAACATACTCCTTCCTAATCACTTCACCGTCCCTATTTTTCTTGCTAGAATGGAGTCAGGTACCAAATCCACCCTCTCTACCATAATTGTTGTAAAATTGATGAACGTCATCTAAAGTATCAAACACTTGCCCTATTTTCGGTATCAAATCATTATTGACTTGGGGTGTGTAAAGTATTTGATTAGAATTAGCAGATGAGTGAGATGGTTGAGATGGTGACGATGGCTGCGGTGGGACATATTGGGGAGGGTACCCTTGTGACGGATACCCAACTGTCGGATACCCTTGTGGAGAAGGCAGATATCCTTGTGGATACCCTTGGGGAGGAGGAGGAGGAGGGGGATACCCTTGTAGAGGAGGGCCATACCCTTGTGGGGGAGGATGATACCCTTGCGGAGGAGGATGATACCCTTGTGGAGGAGGAGGATACCCTTGCGGAGGAGGAGGAGGATACCTTTGCGGAGGATAAACTGCAGGACAACCAAATAAAAGGTAATCAATGTTTCAAACCCACGTTAATAGCAGAGCAAAGTCATTCAAGGCTACCTTCTGGATGGGGGATGCCGACAGGGGGTAAGCCAACAGAGAGGGGTTGTTGGTGGTCGCCCATGCTAAATCCCACTATCTTTACAAAAAAATTAGTTAGTTGGAAAGTTGTTAGTTTGCAACTCGACAGAGGGTAACACAACAGTTATTGCTTGGTTGTTCAATTAAATAATTACAGAAAATGCTAATTATCGATTTAGCTACAATACATGGATCTCCACCGAACTGCTGGAAGTGTAACACACACACACACACACACAGAGCTTAAGGATCTCTACCAAATGCCATTGAAATAGGAAAAGTCAATATGCAGAAATCTCAAGATTACCTATACTTCACTACATAGCATAAAATCAGTAGTTGTTGCTGCCAAAGATGAACATGGATTTCCAACCGAACACTAACAATAACTTCACTCATAGAAAACAACTACATGGAGTCGAAGAAGATGTCAAATGATTCACGCCAATAAATGAAGACCCAAAAAACAGTAGCAATAACCATGGTATGCAAATCATTGAATCATTTGGTTAGCAAGAGAAGGCTTGGTTAGCATTCTTAAACTGTTTTGTAGTACCAAGGCAATTGACATTTTGATCACATCACAGCTCACTGATTTGCATGATTGCTTATACAACTTGCATGTAACAAATGATTATAAATTGTAAACCAAGAACATTGTAGGAGATAGTAGATTGAACACTGCAGCCGAAATGGCAAGACCAATAAGTACTCTTTTACTCCAAATGATTTGGGATATAATGTGCAGAAAGTTGTAACCCAGATTTCATCTCTACCAATTCTTAATGTGGCCAGCCGAATTACACCATCATGCCCAAGAATGGTTTACACTCTCCAGATTGAACCAAAATCCAAATTTTAATTAGTGTTTGAAGTAACCAAAATGCAGTTCTAGACCAAACAGCAAAACAGATTAAACCATATCTAAGATTTCCAGAAACCCCAGAGATACTACTCATTATTTCATTATAATCCCAGCATTAGCATTCTACCATCCTCGTATCGCAGCAATAGCAACATTCATGGTCCCTGTTTGTTTGATCAAATACGTGTTACAGCAGCAAAACAGTCACTGAAATAAGGTTCAATTCAAGTTGCTCGATCTTAAGCGGGGTTAACAGAAAAGCCAACCCAAGCCGAAGTAATTCCAAACAAATACTTTTTCCCTATGAGTGGCTCAGTTTGGATTAACCAAATTGTATAACTAAACTTCATTAAAGCGGACAACACAAATTGAAGGACAACACAAACCCAAACACATATATTAGCAGGATAATAAAGCAACCCTTAAACACCAAAAATTGCTACAGGTGTAGTTGAATTGTGAAATCACTTTGCTCAAACCAAGTAAATACTAACAGCTTATTACTTCACAAATAGTGAGAATGAGTAACAAGAAAACCCACAAATTGCATAGCAAAAAACACGAAAATGCAGAAACCGATTGTGGTTGAAAACCTAGAAAATGCAGAAATCGATTTAGCTACAATCCATGAGAGAGAGAGAGAGGTACCTTCGAGTAGATCAATTTTGCTCGATTTGTGTTAATCGAAACCCTAAAAATTGAAAACTCGATTTCAAAATCAGGTCGAAACCCTAAAAGATAGAGAGGGAGAAGGGAAAGAGATTTACCTTCCAGTTTGGTCGATTTATTCACGAAATCGATCAGAGTACCTTCGTTTGTGGTTGAAAACCCTAAAAAATTTCAAAACCCAGAAATCGCTATTTGAGTACAGATCGAACAAATACTTTCTAGAGATGGAGAGAAGAGAAGGGAAAGAGATTTACCTTCTATTTCGTGAAGAACAGCTCGATCGATCGATTTGGGGGTCTGGGGTTTTCAAATCGCCATTTTTCCTCCCTCTCTCTCTTCTCTGGTATGTTGTACACGTAAAATGAGAGGGGTGGGATCTGGATGGGTTATTTAACCCAGATCATGACCCGCGAATGGTTTTACCCAGCCTTTTGACCCGCGTTTATTTCATCCCATCTCAGCCGTTGATGGCCTTACGCGATCCGACGGTCCACATCCTTCTCCTGCATTTTTTTTTGTAAGGGTTCCCTTATAAGATCCTTCTCCTATATATATATATGGGGTTAAGCAAATGTACAGCCTACAAGGGGCATACCCGAGGGAGGACAAAATGAAAAGAAAAAGAAAAAGAGAAAATGCGTGGTCCCAGGCACAACCCACCGGGGTGGGAAATGAGAGTTACTGGCAAATCCTGCCAGTATAGGTATAAATGAGCAAATATGCAATAAGCGCAAAGAAGCACCCACACATCCCGCCGACATAGGTGTAAATAAGTAGAATGAAATAAGCGTAGTAGATAATTGTTGGAATGCCATGCACAGTGGGTCCAAGGGCCCCTATGTATCAAAAGTACAGAGTACCCCGCAATGATGTCAAATAGACAAGGATAGGACTAAGGACAGGTGAAATCCCTAGTTAAGCTAAAGATCGTGAAGACTAAGCCAGCCTCAGAAGAAATTTCCTAGACCAGAGAAAACCAAGGTCACCACTATGCATCCAATGGTGATCTCTGCCCTCGAACTCAGCACAATCACAATCAACCACACGGCGCAACTATCACATCCATCATCTTCCACATATGGCAACGAAGAAGTGCCTCCTGTAAAGAAAATAGTACATGCAAAAGAAACTCGGGGTCAGAGGTGGATGAGACCCCCGAACCGTGCTAAAGTGGATCCACGACTAAGGTCAGCCCTAGGGCAACTCCGTCCCTCTCGGAGAACCCCCAGCCCGCAGAAACTAGTCCCATCAAACTTAAGTACCCATGCCTTCGTGTCCGAGATTACTCCACGCCTGGTGTAGGATAAGTGAACAGAAAAATTTGGGTCCCAGTACCCAACAACACCCCATCGGATTATGTTTCTTACCATTATCTCTACCCTAGCGGGTTGTGCTAGGAACCTCCAAATTGCCCACCCCGGTGGGTTATGCCGAGGAGTATGCATTTTATTTTTTTTTGTCCTTCCTGGGGTATGCCCCTTGTAGGCTGTACATTCACTTAACCCCTTTTAATTTCAAGCTAAATTATCCACAAAAAAAGGTTAAACAGTTAAATCAAAAGGTACCCGCGAGATTATATAGTAATAAAAAAATCCTTTTGGCCCTTGTACGTACCTCCATTTATGTAGTCAAGTTCACCAGTTTTAAGAGCATCATCATAGAGTGTGTATGCGGTTACACTTGCCTAAAACAAAAACGTCAAAGCAAAATATAAGCAATTTGAATGTGATGAGAAAATTGAACTATGAAGTATGACTGTCTTGGTGTTTCATATCTATGAACTTTCTCAAATCTATAATATAGTGAAGGTCATCCTCTACTATAGAAAATAGACCAGCTATGCTAGCTAAGTCTCTTTTATAAATAAGGTAGAAACTCGTCATCTTTGTCTATTATTTTTTGTCTTATCTTAGTTATTATGAAAGCAAAGCAGCAGGGAGGAAATACCATGTTGTTGGTGTAACGATGACACCTGCTTTAGCAAATATTTTCTTATGTAATTACATCTGGTAGTTCCTGATACATAAAAAGAGGAAAATTAGAAGCAAGGTAAAGTTGTATTAGGGCATTGAGGTCAAGAAATAGTCAAACAAAAAATAACCAGAAAAAGTAGAAGAATATCAAGTAAACATAGAAAGCTGGGACTGGAAGTGCCAATGCTATCCAAAAATGGATTCATACACACACACAAAGGATGCTTAGCTGCTTTTGAAGTGATTAGAAATAACAATATCATCATAACATTGTTGTAACACATTGAACCTTAATCATTGATAACAAACTAACAACAGATAAATCCTTCTCTGATTTTTTAAATTATGATATTCTTTTTCAGGCTCCAATATTTTAAGCCAAAATTGTGTTTAACAGTATATAACATTCTCTTGCATTGGAGTAGGTGCAATAATGCTCATGATATTTTTCGTCATGGAGTACTAGCAAAGTAGCAATTAACTGGTATGCAATAAATGTCTTCACCTTACAATCTCATAGAGTTGATCATATCTCCAAACTCCAAGTCAAATACTAGGTTCATTTATACTCGGGGGAAAAATAGAATTCATAGCAAAACCACTGTAGTCCTTGTAGTTCTTTCCCACTAATCATCCTAGTCTGGATATTCTGTGAGAAGTTTATAAGGAGTAAGAAATATGCATACGTTGGCAATGTACAAATCTTGAATCACTACTACATGTACCATAGAACACGATAATTTTATGATTCTGCACCGCAACAAAAGATATCTACCACCTTGCATCTTTTGGCAAAATGAGTGAACCAGTGACATCAATCTTACCGAAAGATGTCCAAAAGAATTTCATAGACAAGAATTTCAAAAGCGGCATTACAAAATCAACTGTTTTCAGCATATATTGCCATCCATAAAGGAATGGACATGTACAGTACCTAATTTTTTGGGCATTTAAATACTCCCTAGCATTGAAAGCCCCATAAGCCGAAAGTGCAACTGTTGCACCCCCTCCTAATTCTGCCATATCCCTATTTCAAGGAGAGTTGATATGGTCAACATCTAAAATTGTAATTTTGATAAACAGAAGCTCAAGATCTAGAATTACATACAACTTTTCTGGATGACAAGCAATTGCGGTGCTACACTCGGATCTAGTTGTTAAATAATGTGCCAGGCGCATCACCTCAATTTTGGGTACAGTCACCTCTACAGTCTGGCAAATAAAAAGTTACAAGTAGTAAGAAACCAGTATCATGATGTAAAAATACTATGAGGAGCCAAATGAAGGAGAGAATTTGCTTGTAATAGCTTTCTTATGAGAAAAAAAGCGGATTTATATATACTTGGTGAACAAGAGGACCAAATAATAGCACTGATAGAAGTTATCAATTGATGTCATTTATTCTGGATTCGAGGGAAATGTAAGTGCAAAGTTGCACACAACTAACAAATAGAATAAGGCAGATCAACACAAATAAGCATGAAAATCCAACACTGAATCAATAAAAGGGCCCAATTTTGACAATAACTCCCATCCATAATGATGATTTTCCATTTTCGAGCCTACGTCTATTTCAGATTCTACAATCCAGAACATGACTTTTGATTCATATTGTTAAGGCCTACATCCATTTAAAAATGGATGTAGTGTACACATTTCAAATCATAAAACCTGATGGATGAGTTTTCATTTTGAAAACCAAAGAACTCACTCGAATTAGGGTTTACAAACATCAAACACATGGTTTGCAATGATTCAAAAACAATCCGAATCGACAAATAACTGTGGTTCCTAGTAGATATACGGGCTACTAACCACAAAAAAAGTTAGAGATGCACCAAAAAAGTTAGAGAGAGTGAGGAACTGCTTGTAGACCAATTTTTCTTCCAATTGAGTAGCATGATTCGTAGGGTCCAGACCAAGAGTAGTCTGTAGGATCTCAAGCTGGCTTTTAGTAGTAGCTACTCTAATGAGAAATAGCACTGAATTCTTTATGATTAAGCTTTTTATGTTCAACTTGTAACCTTTTAAGCTTTTCAGAAAGACAAAACATAGGATTCCCAATAATTATTTGTCTCCAAACCTGTTGGACTATAGAAAGGAAGGAGGGATGGTCACCAAGAAATCAAAAGAACCTAAATGGCCGCTTGATCGGTTTAGGTGGAGGTGCAAGATGTATAACAGCTGGTGAGTGATCAAAGATCCCAGGAGTAGGGAAGTGAGCTGAAGAGGTGGTATGGGTTCTCAACCAAAGATCATTGACCAGATCCCTATCAAGTTTGGTAGAGATGTGGTTGGGGGGGTCCTGCCTATTAGACCAAGTAAAGAGACAACCAGTGTACCTCAGGTCATCAACTTCACATGAATAAAGGCATTTATTAAGGTCATCCATGTAGGAAGGCCAGTGGTTAGAACCACCAGATTTCTCCTTAGGACTCCTAATGGCATTAAAATCACCCATAATCACCCGACACTCACTACTTTTCAATATGCACAGATCATTCCAAAGATCTAATCTGTCAGTTTGATCATTGGCACCATAGACAAAGGTAGCTAAGAATCTATGACCATCAGGAATGGAAGACACCTCACAGTGAATAAGTTGACTAGTCATATGTAAAACCTTCACATCTAAAATGTGAGGGTTCTAGCATACAAGAATTCTCCTAATAGGCGCATGGGAAGAGTTATGAGTATGCTGCCAGTGGGGGCAAATGGAACTCACAATCTTCTTAATGTTAGGCTCCTTAACCTTATGTTCAATTAAGCCCATAAGTGATAGTTCATTATTATTCAAAAAACTTTTAACGGTCTTTTGTTTGAGAGGATCGTTAATACCTCTTAGGTTCCAAAACCCAAAGTGCAAAAGTGATTGTGAACTAATCATGGGATTATTGGATGAAAGCATAATATAAAATATAAATGGCAGGAAATAGAAAATATTAGGATACTGCCCAAAAGGATATAAGAGAAGCCTTCAGCGCCCTCTGAAGGAGCTAGATTTCCCATTGCTCCCCTTCTTCTTGTTCTTATTCTTTTTAGCGTTGCTTCCTACCGATTGTGGGCAAGGAGGTGGAGGTGAGCCTGTTTCATTGGAAGGCACTATCGCGGGGCTGTTTTTCTTAGAATTTTGTCCCTCAATCATCCTTGCGGTGGAGGTGATGTCCAGATTGGATGGACATCCATCTGCCACAATCTCCTCCATATCTTCAGAATCATACTCTTTCTCATAATCTGCTATTCCTAAAGATTTAGAACTGCTCACTGCACCTGTGATAGGTACTACAGGTAATCAACCGTTTGCAATGGAGGTGAACTTGAAAGGGAACCACTTAATATTGGGACTTGATCCTCTGGTTTGATTGAAGATTCTTCTTGCCTTTCAGACCTTAACTTGGAGCCTGAGGTGAGTTTGCCTTTCCCAGCTACCAACCATTCATGCTCAGTAGTGGTGACTTCTTCAAGAACAGCTGTTGGAACAATTTTGGGTTTACAAGAGTGCCCAAAAATCTTACAGCTATCACATTTAGGTGGAAGCCACTGGTATTCTACACCCACCATCACAGATTCATCATCAACTGATATAGTGATATGAGAGGGGAGCTCATCTCTTGCTTCTATCTTAACACAAATGCGTGCGTAATCCAATCTTTTTCTTTGGGCTGTGGCTTCATTTACGTGAATGGGTTTTCCAATTGTACTAGCTATCATGCTGAAACCCACTCGATTCTAGAATTCCAGAGGAAGCCTATGCAGCTTAATCCACACAGGAATAGTAGAGGGGTGGTTTTTAGACGGAACCAACATCCTTTTCCATTGTTTTAGAACAAGATACCTACGAGAGAAGAAGTATGGCCCCCCTTCAAGAACTTTGATTTTGGTCGCTTCGTCCTCGAACTCAAACAGGTAATAGGATCCCAATTGTTAGACAAAAAATTTACCATGGTCTTTCCAAACTGCCTTTGTAGTGGCATATAGCAATGGCATTGGCATTTTACAATCCAAGAAATTTCCAACCAAATAGTGGTTTCCAACCCCATCATCAAGCTGTGACGCGTCAATATTCACATGAGCCTCTTTTCCTTTTTGAAATTCTAGATAATGATCTAACCTCATAGACTTGGAGGGAGCTTGAGCCTTAAAAAAGGATGACCAATTCCTGGTTTGGGTTCCTTGCGGAGGTCGAAAAGTTTTGGATTCTTCTGGTTTGTTTGGAACATGCTCATTCACAACTGGAACATATTACCCTTCAAGATCAACAGTGGTAGATTTCTCTGTACCCATATCCTAGAGTTGGATGAGATGATTTGTAAACTTCGAAAAGTCTACATTAACCCCTGATCTCAGCATTTCTCCCTCTATAGTCGTTCAGTACTAACTAGTCAATCCCCTGCTTCCTGAAACACTTGTTATAACTTCCGAGAGGGGCTTGACCCTTGTTTAATGGGGCTATAAGGGCCAACTTGGGAGGTTGTAGGGCTCACAATTTGTGTACCTATTTCAACATCAGAGGCAATTTCTGGGTTTTTTTTGTCGTGTTGGGATTGAGTTTAGGGTTTTCTGGAGTAAGGTTTTTTGTGAGTTCTATGTTGAGATCGGAGAGGCTTTGACTTCTTTGGACACGATTGGGGCTCAAAAATGGAGAAAATTTGGTAGGAGTGGTGTAAGTGGTACTTGATGATACGTATCTATGTCGATGTTGATCCCCATAGGTTGAGGGCTGTGAGTTGTTGTGCATGGATTTAACCTTTGAATCAACTCGCTCTCTAAGAGGGTACACACTAGATTGCTGAAAGATGAAACCGTTGGGTCTATCGTCCGCTTCATAGTCGTTATGAGTAGAAGATGCCAAATCCATTCGTTTCTTTCTGAGCTCAAACGCCTTAGATAAATAACTGTGGTTCCTAGTAGATGTACCGGCTACTAACCACGTAAACAAAAAAAGAGCTCTTGGTTGAAGACAAACGACTGGTCGCTTTAGTGGTAAGTAAAGACCTAAATCGACGATGAAGTGTGGTTCCTAGTAGATATGTAGAGTGCTAGCCACATACAGAATAAAAATGGTTTAAGTTGGAGACGCACCACTTGTTGCTTGAGGGAAAACAAACGATCTGAATCGATAAAAAACTGTGGTACCTAGTAGATGTATGGGCTACCGACCACGTAAGAAAACAAAAAAGGCTCTTAGTTGAAAACAAACCGGTAGCCGCTTGAGCAAAATGTGAAGACCCTAAATCAAGGATGAAGTGTGGTTCCTAGTATATATGTGTACTGCTGGCCACATAGAAAACAAGAAATACTTTAAGTTGGGGATGCACTACTTGTTGCTTGAGGGAAAAGAAACGATCCAATTCGACAAATACTTGTGCTTCCAAACAGATGTACGAGCTATTGACAATGTAAAACTGAGGGAAAAGAAATGATCCGAATCGGCAAATAACTTGGTTTCTAGTAGATGTACGTCCTACTGACCACGTTAAAAAAAGGGCTTTTAAATGAAGAGAAACCACTGGCTGCTATAGCGGAAAGTAAAGACCCTAAATCGATGATGATTAGTGGTTCCTAGTAGATGTACAGGCTGCTGACCACGTAAAAAGTTGGTGATGGACCACTTGTTACTTGAGGGAAAAAGAACGACCTGAATTGACAAATAACTGTGGTTCTTAGTAGATGTACAAGCTACTGACCACGCAAAGAAAAAAAGGCTCTTAGTTGAAGACAAACACTGCCTGCTTGAGCAGAAAGTATAGACCCTAAATTGACGATGAAGTGTGGTTCCTAGTAGATATGCAGATTGTTGGCCAATTAAGAAAACAAAAAATGCTTTAAGTTGGAGACGCACCACTTGTAGCTTGTGGGAAAAGAAACAATCCGAATCGACAATTAGCTGTGGTTCCTAGTAGATGTAAGGGCTACTGACCACGTAAAACAAAAAAAGGTTCTTAGTTGACGACAAACCACTACCCGCTTTATCGGAAAGTAAAGACCCTAAATTGACGATGAAGTGTGGTTTCTAGAAGATATGTATACTGCTGACCACATAAGAAAACACAAGTCGCTCTAGTGGAAAGTAAAGACCTTAAATTGATGATGAAGTGTGGTTCCTAGTAGATATGTAGACTGCTGGCCATATATAGAAAACAAAAAATGCTTAAAGTTGGAGATGCACCACTTGTTGCTTGAGGGAAAATAAAGGATCCGTATCGACAAATAATTGTGGTTCCTAGTAGATGTACGGGCTACTGACCATGTAAAACTGAGGGAAAAGAAACGACCAGAATCGACAAATAAATGTGGTTCCTAGTAGATATACGGGCTACTAACCACAAAAATAGTTAAAGATGCACAACTTGTTACTTGTGGAAAAGGAAAAGATCCGAATTGACGAATGACTGTGGTTCCTAGTAGATATTCAGGCGACTGACCATGTGAAACAAAAAGAAAGGGCTCTTAGTTGAAGACGAACCACTGGCCGCTTTAGCGGAAAGTAAAAGGCATAAATTGACTATGAAGTATGGTTCCTAGTAGATATGTAGATTGCTTGCCACATACAGAAAATAAAAAATTCTTTAAGTTGGAGATGCACCACTTGTTGCTTGCTGGAAATGAAATGATCTGAATTGACAAGGAATTGTGGTTGGTAGTAGATGCACGGGCTACTGACCACGTAAAAAAAAGAGGCTTTTAGTCGAAGACGAACCAGTGGCCGCTTTAACGGAAAGTAAAAGCACTCAATTGACAATGAAGCATGGTTCCTAGTAGATGTACGGTCTATTGACCACATAAAAAGTTGGAGATGCAGCTCTTGTTACTTAAGGTAAAAGAAACGATCGAATCGACAAGTAACTTTGGTTCCTAGTAGATGTACGGGCTACTGACCACATAAACAAATAAAGAACTCTTAAAGACAAACCATTGGTCGATTTAGCGGTAAGTAAAGACCTAAATCGACGATGAAATGTGGTTCTTAGTAGATATGTAGAATGCTGGCTACATACAGAAAATAAAAAATGGTTTAAGTTGGAGACGCACCACATGTTGCTTGAGGGAAAACAAACGATCCGAATCGACAAATAACTGTGGTTCCCAGTAGATTTACGAGCTACTGACCATGTGAAACAAAAAATCGGCTCTTAGATGAACACAAACCACTGGCCACTTCAGCGGAATGTGAAGACCCTAAATCGACGATGAAGTGTGGTTCTTAGTGTATATGTAGATTGCTAGCCACATACAGAAAAAAAATTTCTTTAAGTTGGAGATGCACCACTTGTTGCTTGAGGGAAAAGAAATGATTCGAATCGACAAATAACTGTGTTCCTAGTAGATGTACGGTCTACTACCATGTAAAACTGGAGGGAAAAGAAACGATCCAAATCGAAAAATAATTCTGGTTTCTTATACAGATGTACGGGCTACTGACCACGTAAAAAGTTAGAGATGCCCACTTGTTACTTGAGGGAAAAGAAAAGATCCGAAACAACAAATAACTACGGTTCCTAGTAAATGCACGGCCTATTGACTAGGTAAAGCTAAAAAAAGGCTCTTTGTTGAAGACAAACCACTGGTTGCTTTAACGGAAAGTAAAGACCCTAAATCGACGATGAAGTGTGGTTCCTAGTAGATATGTAAAACACCGGCCGATATAGAAAAAGAAAAAATGCTTTAGATTAGAGACGCACCACTTGTAGCTTGAGGGAAAAGAAACGATCCGAATCGATGAATAACTGTGGTTGCTAGTAGATGTATGGGTTACTGACCATGTAAAAGAAAAAATGGGATCTCAATAGACGACAAACCACTAGCGACTATAGCGGAATGTAAAGACACTAAATAGATGATGAAGTGTGGTTCGTAGTAGATATGTAGACCACTAGCCAGATAAGAAAACAAAAAATGCTTTAAGTTTTTTTTTTTTGGGTAAATAAGCTTGAAATAGAAAAAAAGGCTAACCGGATGAACAGCCTACAAGGGGCATACCCTAGGAGGACTCAAGAAAAATGCTTTAAGTTGGAGACGCACCACTTGTAGTTTGAGGGAAAAGAAACGATTCGAATCGACAAATAACTGTGCTTCCTAGTAGATGTATGGGCTACCGACCACGTTAAAAAAAAGGCTCTTAGTTGAAGACAAACCAATGGCCGCTTGAGCAGAATGTGAAGACCCTAAATCAACGATGAAGTGTGGTTCCTAGTATATATTTAGACTGCTGGCCACATACAGAAAATCAAAAATACTTTAAGTTGGAGATGCACCACTTGTTGCTTGAGGGAAAGGAAACGATCCGAATCAACAAATACTTGTGGTTCCAAGTAGATGTATGAGCTACTAACCATGTAAAACTGAGGGAAAAGAAATGATCCGTATCGACAAATTACTGTGGTTCCTAGTAGTAGTAGTAGTAGTAGTAGTAGTAGTAGTAGTAGTAGTAGTAGTAGTAGTAGATGTACAAGCTACTGACCATGTAAAGAAAAAAAAAGGTCTCTTAGTTGAAGACAAACCACTGGCTGGTTTAGTAGAAAATAAAGACCTTAAATCGAAGATGAAGTTTGGTTCCTAGTATATATGTACATTGCTAGCTACATAAGAAAATACAAAATGCTTTAAGTTTGAGATGCACCACTTACAGCCTGAGGGAAAACAAACGATCCGAATCGACAAATAACAGTGGTTCTTAGAAGATGTATGGGCTACTGACCACGTAAAACAAAAATAAGAGCTCTTAGTTGATGACCAACTACTTGCTGCGAGTGGAATGTGAAGACCCTAAATCGACGATGAAGTGTGGTTCCAAGTATATATGTAGATTGCTAGCCATATACAAAAAACAAAAATGCTTTAAGTTTGAGATGCACCACATGTTGCTTGTGGGAAACGAAACGACCCGAGTTGACAAATAAATGTGGTTCCTTGTAGATGTACAGGCTACTGACCATGTAAAATTGAGGGAAAAGAAATTATCTGAATCAACAAATAACTGTGTTTCCTAGTAGATGTAAGGGCTACTGACCATGTAAAAAGTTAGAAATGCACCACTTGTTACTTGAGGGAAAAGAAAGGATTCGAATCGACAAATAACTATCGTTCGTAGTAGATTTACGGGCCACTGACCACGTAAAAAGTTAGAGATGCACCCCTTGTTACTGGAAGGAAAAGAAAAGATCCAAATTGACAAATAACTATGGTTCCTCGTAGATGTACGAGCTATTGACCACGTAAACTTAAAAAAAGGCTCTTAGTTGAAAACAAATAACTGGCCGTTTGGCGGAAAGTAAAGATCCTAAATTGACTATGAAGTGTGGTTCCTAGTAGATATGTAGATTGTTGGCCACATGCAAAAACCAAAAAACACTTTAAGTTGGAGATGCACCACTTGTTCCTTGAGGGAAAAGAAACTATTCGAATCGACGAATTACTGTGGTTCCTAGTAGATGTACAAGCTACTGACCATGTAAATTTGAGGGAAAAGAAACGATCGGAATCGACTAATAACTGTGGTTCCTAGTAGATATATGGGCTATTAACCGCGTAAAACAAAAAATGGGCTCTTAGTTGATGACAAACCATTGGCACTTTAGTAGAAGTTTGGAACCTAAATCGATGATGAAGTGTGGATCCTACTAGATATGTATATTGCTTGCATGATACAAAAAATAAAAAGTGCATTAAGATGGAGACGCACAACTTGTAGCTTGAGGGAAAAGAAACGATCTAAATCGACAAATAACCGTGGTTCCTAGTAGATGTACATGCTACTGACTACGTAAAACAAAAACAAAAAGGCTCTAAGTTGAAGACAAACTTGTGGCCGCTTGAGCGGAATGTGAAGACCCTAAATTGACGATGAAGTGTCATTCCTAGTATATATGAGCTACTGACCATGTAGTTCATATACAGAATCGACAAATACTTGTAGTTCATAGTAGATGTACGAGCTACTGACCATGTAAACCTGAGGGACAAGAAACGATTTGAATTGACAAATAACTGTGGTTTCTGGTTGATGTACGTGCTATTGACCATGTAAAACAAAAAATGGGCTCTTAAATGAAGAGAAACCATTGGTTGCTTTAGCGGAAAATAAAGGCCCCAAATCGATGATGAAGTGTGGTTCGTAGTAGATGTACAGGTTGCTGACCAAGTAAAAAGTTGGTATGGACCACTTGTTACTTGAGGGAAATAAATGATCTGAATCGACCAATAACTGTGGTTCCTTGTAGATGTACTGCTACTACTTACCATGTAAACAAAAAGGGGATTTTAGTTGAAGACAAACCCGTGGCGCTTTGGCCAGAAAGTAAAGACCCTAAATCGATGATGAAATCTAGGCTTGGTTCTCCAATACATTTTATGCCATAAAATGAGAATTCTCATTTTAGTTGGGGTTTTATGGAGTGGTGATAAAATGACATTGTTTTCCCAATAGATTTTATGTAGTTGTCATAAAATCTCCATTAATGGTATATTTACCAAAATACCCTCATTTTTGTTTGATGGGTAAGTGAAAACGGTGTACTAGAGGGTAAAATTGTAATTTTACCTTCCATTGTGGGTGGGCCAAGCTTTGATAGAAATGGATTTGAATTTTTTTGAAAACATGGCAAAAAAATGGTTCCCTTCATTTTATGTATTGGAGAAGGAAGGACATAAAATGAATTCATTTTATGTCATAAAATGTATTGAAGAACAAAGCCCTAGTTCCTAGTGGATATGTCGACTGCTAGCCACATAGGAAAAAAATGCTTTATGTTGGAGACGCACTTCTTGTAGATTGAGGGAAAGGAAACGTTCTGAATCGACAAATAATTGTGGTTCCTAGTACATGTACGGGCTACTAACCACATAACACAAAAAAAGGGCTCTTTGTTGAAGACAAACCACTGGTCGCTTTAGCAGAAAGTAAAGACCCCAAATCGATGATGAAATCTAGTTCCTAGTGGATATGTCGACTGCTAGCCACATAGGAAAAAAATGCTTTATGTTGGAGACGCACCACTTGTAGATTGAGGGAAAGGAAACGTTCTGTATCGACAAATAATTGTGGTTCCTAGTACATGTACGGGCTACTAACCACATAAAACAAAAAAAAGGGCTCTTTGTTGAAGACAAACCACTGACTATGAGTGGAATGTGAAGACCTTAAATCGACATTGAAGCGTGGTTCCTAGTATATATGTAGACTGCTGGCGATATATAGAAAAAAATGCCTTAAGTTTGAGATTCACCTCTTGTTGCTTGAGGGAAAAGAAACGATGCGAGTCAACAAATAACTTTGGTTCCTCGTAGTTGTGGATGTACGGGCTACTGACCATGTAAAGAAAAAAAAAAGGGCTCTTTGTAGAAGACAAACCACTAGCCGCTTTAGCGGCAAGTAAAGACCCTAAATCGACGATGAAGTGTGGTTCCTAGTAGTTATGTAGATTGCTGGCTACAAAAGTAACAAAAAATGCTTTAAGTTTGAGACACACCACTTGTAGGTTGAGGGAAAACAAACGATCCGAATCGACAAATAACTATGGTTTTTAGAAGATGTACGATCTACTGACCATGTAAAACAAAAATAAGGGCTTTTAGGTTAAGACAAACCACTGGCTGCGAGTGAAATGTGCAAACCCTAAATTGACGATGAAGCGTGGTTCCTAGTATGGAGCTGGGAGTTGCTTCCTGACAGTTAGCCTTCATAGAACCTGATGCTTGTTTCCCTTTACCAACTACAGTCCATTCTTGTTCTACATCTATTGGTGTGGGGGCTGGTTTGGATCTGCAAGTGTGCCCAAATACCTTGCACTTCTCACACTTAGGAGGGAGCCATTGATACTTCACTCCCATCATCACTGAGTCAGAGTTAATTGAAATAGCGATATCACTGGGTAGTTCATCCTCTGCACTGATTTCAACAAATATGCGTACATAGTCAAGTCGCCTCTTATTGGCGGTGGCTTCATCCACACATATAGGCTTACCTACTGCACTAGCAGTTTTACTTAAACCAATATGTGACCAGAATTCCAAAGGTAATCTATGTAATTTGATCCATACCGGAATAGATGAGGGATGAATCTTACTTGGTACCAACGTTCTCTTCCATTCTTTTAGAACGAGATATCTCATGGGGAAGAAGTAGCCCCCCCTCTAATACAACGAGCTTGGCATCTTCATCTTCGAATTCAAATAAATAGCAGGAGCCTAGCTGCTTAACATAGAACTTGCCGTGATCTTTCCAAACTGCTCGGGCAGTGGCTGTGAGTAGGGGTAAGGGCATTTTCCCGTCCAAAAAATGTCCCACAAGACAGTGTTTACCAATTTCGTCATCAAACTGATCCTCGTCAAAAGTAACATGTGCCTCCTTCCCTAATTGGAACTCTGGGAAGTGATCCAGTCTCATTGATTTGGAAGGTGCTTGTGCTTTGAAGAGGGCTGACCAATTTTTGTTTAAGCAGCTTGAGGAGGGGGTTTGGAATCCTTTGCATTTTCAAAAACTGGGATTGCTGTATCATGTGTTGGTATTTGCTTACTGGGGACTGAAACATACTCTCCTTCGAGATTGAAATTTGATGGCAACTCTGATCTAGCTTCTTGGAGTTGAATGAGATGCTCCTTAAATTTTGAGAAGCTGACATTGATACCTGATCCTTGCATTTCCCCCTCTATCAAGTTGACCAATGAGGACAGCCGTTCTCGGGATGGACTATCCACCTTTGAACCATCTGCAGAGGAAGAGGAGTCTAGGGTTGAGTTGTTGGGATTAGGGTGTGAGGGATGATTGGGAGTATGAGATGGAGTGTATTTGGTCGGGGGGGTGAAAGTGATGTCTGGGAATTCTTGGCTATTAGGGACTGAGTTAGGGTTTAAAACTCGTGGGGTTAGATTGGGAGAGTTGTTCAAACGAACCGTAGCTCTACGTGGGTAGACACTGGATTGAGTAAAGTGGGGTTTTGGAGAATACTAAGGATTGCGATCATCACCATGGGTGTTTGAATATCCTGAAAGATTGGTGAAGGTTTGCGGTGTGGCTGTGGCATCCATTGAAGTTCTTGTCTGAAGATTAGGGTATAGATCGAGTGGTTTGAATGGACTAAACTTGGTGGGTACAGTGTATGAGGTACCTGGAACGAATAGTTTGCTGTGAATCGGTTTCCCTGCTACAGTAGAGTTTGTGTTGTGAGTAGATGTTGAGAGCCCTAGGTGTTTTTTTTTTGGGTAATTTAGCTTGAAATTAAAAGGGGTTAAGCGAATGTCCAGCCTACAAGGGGCATGCCCTAGTGAGGACAAAACAAAAAGAAAAGAAATAAAAATTGCGTACTCCCCGGCACAACCCGCCGGGGTGGGAAAATAGGAGAACCAGCACAACCCACTGGGATAGATAGATAAGCATAATGTAGTACAAATCTATTTAAACCGTGGTGTATAAATGCATACAAAAATTTAGTACCACATGGAGTGTGGCCCACTCCTACTATCGACAGTAGAGGAGTAAGAAGGCCTTGGAGTACGTTAATGCTGTCACCGAATGGGGTAGCTGTGACTAGTTGAGTGGTTGTTGTCCACCGAATGGACTGCTGTGGCATAAGAAATGAGGGGCAACCCCTCTTTTGACCGTTGAAAATGAGCCAAGGCCCACCACTTGGACCTTTGCACAAGAAAATGAAAAAGGCATCTGCAGAAACTATGATGTGCGGCATTGAAGTGTTATTGTCCATTGGACAGAACTTTCCACCGATTTTCCACTTTAACAAGTTGATGTTTGACCATGGACCGGTTAAAATTGCCACTTGCTGTGCAAATTGGGTTTGGGATTTGTCCCAACCCCTTTCTCCAACCCAGCGCGTGAGATGTGTATCAAACCATGTGGCCCACTTGGATTGTCTTCTTTAGACCACTACGTCTTCAACATGAACCCAGATTTCCCAGATTTATAAAGTTGCTCAAAAAGAACAATCTACTGGAAATATTGTGGTAAAGCTTAAACAAACTCATGCTTCGATTTTGGGTAATCCCAGAAAATAAACACTATAACAGACACATCTAAAAACTAAGAACCAATTCACTATAAGCTCACCTTAGTCAAATCCAGAAACCCATGGTGGTATTACCTCCCACCGCCGTGACACCAACGACACCTAACGGGGAAGAACTAAACTGCAGAGGTGAAGCCCATTCCCGGAAAAGACCTAGCCCTCAAAATGTGACTGTGTAATGCTTTCTTGGAAGGTGATGTTCGAACAAGGATCAGACCCATGAAATCTGCTCCATGAAAGAGAGGACGAACCTCTTCTAGGATTGGGGAAACTTTACAGCAACCCATATATAAACTGAGCTTAGGTGGAGTCCTCAGCCTTGAGTGTAGTTGATGTTTGTTGATGAAATGGCAGTCAAATAGGGTCACAAAATGGAACCCCATATGGCAGATGAACCCATTTTAGGTAGGAGTAGAAGGAATCAATGCTGGAAAATATAAACCAAACAGATTGTTTGGTGTTTTTGCGTAAAAATTATGAGAGGGGAGTGCATTCTCTCTCTAGAAGCTCTCAACCCTCTTAAACAGGTCTCCGATTCTTTTAATGAATGCTGCCTTACAGAGCCCTAGGTGTTTCTTGTTGAGAATGTTGGAGTCCAGAGCTTGGGAGCCCAGATCTGCCATAGCCGCAGGTTTTGAATCCCCCATGGCTAGGGTTTCTTCCTTGGGAACGATTGGGGTCGAGTGGGTAGAACCCACTTGTTTCCCATGTGCAGTGCAGGAATCGTTGATTTTGTAGCCAAGAGCATCCGTAGAGGAAATCGGATCATCTATCATGATTAGGGTATAGGCGCCAGGATCATCTACCTAGATCGTGTGATTCGAGGGTTTAGTCATGAAACCGCCTGGAATCGCCATGAGAGAGAAGCTCTGACATTTTCCTAACGCTGATTTTTGTTGCAACGTTCCTAATAGATTTACGGGTTGTTGACCACGTGAAAAGGAGATGCACCACTTTTTACTTGAGGGAAAAGAAACGATCCGAATCGACAAATAAATTTAGTTCCCAGTAGATGTACGGGCTACTGACCACGTAAACAAAAAAAAAAAGGCTCTTAGTTGAAGACAAACCACTGGCCGCCTTAGCGGAATGTAAAGACCCAAAATCGACGATTTCCTAGTAGAAATGTAGACTGTTGGCCACATATGAAAACAAAAAATGCTTTAAGTTGGACACGCACCACTTGTAGCTTGAGGGAAAAGAAACGATCCCAGTCAAAAAATAACTGTGCTTCCTAGTAGATGTATGGACTACTAACCACACAACAAAAAAAAGGGCTCTTAGTTGAAGACAAACCACTGGCTGCTTGAGCGGAATATGAAGAACCTCAATTGACAAGGAAGGGTGGTTTCTAGTATGTATGTAGACTGATGGCCACAAACAGAAAACAATAAATGTTTTAAATTGGAGATGCACCACATGGTGCTTGAGGGGAAAGAAACGATCTGAATCGACAAACAACTATGGTTCCTAGTTGATGTACGGGCTACTAACCATGTAAAACTGAGGGAAAAGAAACGATTCAAATCGACAAATAATTGTGGTTCCTAGTAGATGTACGGGCTACTAACCACGTAAAAAGTAAGAGATGCACCACTTTTTACATGAGGGGAAGAAAATTCCGAATGGGCAAATAAATGTGATTCCTAGTAGATGTACGGACTACTGATCACATAAAACAAAAAAATGGCTCTTAGTTGAAGACAAACCACTGGGCGCTTCAGCGGAAAGTAAATGCCATAAATCGACGATGACGTGTGGTCCCTAGTTGATATGTAGATTGGTTGCCACATGCAGAAAACAAAAAATGCTTTAAGTTGGTGATGCACCACTTGTTACTTGAGGGAAAAAAAATGATCTGAATCTGTTTACATCTAAAATCAACCAATCCAATGATTAATTGACACGTAATCAAGAGTGCCAAACGTTGGCAATTACTCGTCGATACAGACACACTGGATTAAAAGAACATATTTGAGTAAATACGATGTCGTATCGTGTTCAAATATAAAAACGGTTATTAGCAGTTACGAACCATCATTATTGGAAAGAATTGACCTCAAAGCTATGGGATCAACTGTTAAGTATATAAGTTCTACGTGTGAACTTGGGAAACAAGGCAAATTGGCAGTTATAACACGTGGAATACTTATAGAAAGGCAGTTATTCATCTTAACGCTTAATCATTTGAGTTCGTTTGAACAACTGTACAGATTCAAAATCAAAGCTTTTAGAGGAAGATTTCAGAAGAATTCAAATTCAGACGTGGAGGAATGAGCAACTGCCAACTCCAGGAGTGGAAGTTAGAGTTCGAAGCAAGCTGATGTTCAAATTCATTGAGCGGGAAGTTCGAATCACAAGCAGCATCTATAAATAGAAGAATTCAAAGAGTAAAAACCCCCGGACAAATCTTCAACAAACAGCTATCAAAAAACTGATGCTTGGTTTGTTCATTGGCAAAGTAGTTTAGGATTTCGAACTCAGTTCGAAGTAGATTAGGAAGTAGATTAGGATTTAGACTAGGATTAAACTCGATTGTTCTTATAACAATCACCCCTATCCCGATTGTTTTCGCAACAATCACCTGTTCGAAGTTCTGTATTTGAAGTTGGAGACAATTTCGAAGTAAGTTTATCTTTGATTCATTAATCGAAGTGTCTTGTTTCTTTGTTGTTCTTTGATTTCCTAAGTTTGTTGGTTTACATTTCTTCACTTGTTGAAAAAATCCTCTTAATTGAGGTAATTGAACCAATAAAACACAATTGCCTGATTAGATTTGGTTTTTCCAAAGTTAATCTGAGGGAGGAGATTTAAACTCTCTCTGACACGCTCGCACACAATTATTTTCCATTTGCAAAGAAGTAAAAGAACCAAACAGAATCGACAAATAACTATGGTTCCACGTAGATGTATGGGCTACTAACCACGTAAAAGTTGGAGATGCACCACTTGTTACTTGAGGGAAAACAAAGGATCCAATTGGACAAATAACTGTGGTTCCTAGTAGAAGTAGGGGCTGTTGACCAAGTAAAAAGTTGGAGATGGACCACTTGTTACTTGAGGGAAAGAAACGATCCGAATTGACAAATAATTGTGGCTCCTAGTAGATGAATGAGCTACTGGCCACGTAAACAAAAAAGGGCTCTTATTTGAAGACAAACAATTGGCCGCATTAGCGCAAAGTAAAGAACCTAAATCGATGATAAAGTATGGTTCCTAGTAGATGTACGGTTGTTGACCACGTAAAAAGTTCGAGATGCACCACATGTTACTTGAGGGAAAAGAAACAATCCAAATCGACAAATAACTGTGGTTCCTAGTAGATGTACATGCTATTGACCACGTGAAATAAAAAAAAGGGGCTTTTAGTTGTAGACACACCATTGGCTGCTTTAGCGGAAAGTGAAGACCCTAAATCGACAATGAAGTGTGGTTCCTAGTAGATTTGTATATTGCTGGCCAGATACAAAAAACAAAAAATACTTTAAGTGGGAGATGCACCACTTGTTGCTCGAGGGAAAAGAAACGATCCGAATCGACAAATTAACGTGGTTCCTAGTAGATGTATGGGCTACAGACCACGTAAAACAAAAGAAAGGCTCTTAGTTGAAGACAAATCCTGTGTCGCTTTAGCAGAATGTGAAGATCCTAAATTGACGATAAAGAGTGGTTTCTAGTAGATATGTAGATTGCTGGCCACATATGGGAAAAAAAATAGTCTAAGTTGGTGATACACCACTTGTTACTTGAGGGAAAGGAAACCATTCGAATCGACAAATAATTGTGGTTTCTAGTAGATGTACGGGCTAAAAGACCATGTAAAACAAAAAAAAAGAGCTCTTTGTTGAAGACGAATCACTGACTGCTTAAGCGGAATGTGAAGACCCTAAATCGACGATAAAGTGTGGTTCATAGTAGATAGCTAGATTTCTTTCAACACAAAGGAAAACAAAAAAAGGGTCTAAGTTGTAGATGCACTACTTGTTACTTGAGTGAAAACAAATGATCTGAATCGACAAATAATTGTGGTCCCAGTGGATGTACGGGCTACTGACCACCTAAATAAAAAAAAAAGGGTCTTAGTTGATGATAAGCCACTGGCCACTTGAGTGGAAAGTAAAGACCCAAAATCGTCGAACAAATGTGGTTCTTAGTAGATAGTTAGACTTTTTTAGGTAAAAGGTAGATAGTTAGATTGATGGCCACATACAGGAAAACAAAAAATGCAGTAAGTCGGAGATGCACTACTTGTTACTTGAGGGAAAAGAAACGACCCAAATCGACAAATAATTGTGGTCTCTAGTAGATGTACGGGCTACTGACCACGTAAAACAAAAAATGGGCTCTTAGTTGAAGACAAACAACTGGCCGCTTTAGCGGCAAGTAAAGACCCAAAATCGATGATGAAGTGTGGTTCCTAGTAGATGTACGGGCTACTAACCACGTAAAAAGTTAGAGATGCACCACTTGTTACTTGAGGGAAAAGAAAAGATCTGAATCTTCAAATAATTGTGATTCCTAATAGATGTACTGGCTACTAACCACGTAAAAAGGTGTAGATGCACCGCTTGTTACTTGAGGGAAAACAAACGATCCGATTCGACAAAAACTGTGGTTCCTAGTAGATGTACGTGCTACTGACCATGTAAAATAAAAAAAGGCTTTTAGTTGTAGACAAACCACAGGCCGGTTTAGCGGAACGTAAAGATCCTAAATTGACGATTAAGTGTGGTTCCTAGTAAATATGTCGATTGCTGGCCAAATACAAAAAACAAAAAATGTTTTAAGTTGGAGATGCACCACTTGTTGCTCGAGGCAAAAGAAATGATCTGAATTGAGAAATAAATGTTGCTCATAGTAGATGTATGGGCTATTGCCCACGTAAAAAAAAAGGACTCTTAGTTGAAGTCAAACCATAGGCCGCTTGATTGGAATGTGATGACTCTAAATCATCAATGAAGTGAGGTTCCTAGCAGATACGTAGACTGTTGGCCACATACTGTAAACAAAAAATGCACTTTGTTGCAGCTAAACCTCTTGTTATGTCAGCAGAAAAGAAAAGATCCGAAATCAAAAAATAATTGCGGTTCCTAGTAGACGTATGGGCTATTGACCACAAATAAAAAAAAAGGTCCTAGTTGAAGAGAAGCCACTGGCCGTTTGAGTGGAATGTGAAGACCCTAAATTGATGATAAAGTGTGGTTCCTAGTAGATAGGTAGACTGCTGGCAATATATAGAAAACAAAAAATTTCTTTAAGTAGGAGATGCACCACTTGGTTCTTGAGGGAAGAGAAATGATTCGAATCGACAAATAACAGTGGTTCCTAGTAGATGTACGGGCTACTGCCCACGTAAAACAAAAAAGGGCTCTTACTTATAAGAACTGCCTGCTGTTATACTTCTATATACAGGGTAAGTTACCTTATTTTTATTTATTTATTTATTGGTAAATAAGCTTGAAATAAAAAGAGGCTAAACAAATGTACAGCCTACAAGGGGCATACCCCAGGGAGGACAAAAGAAAAGGAAAAGAAAAGAAAGAAAATAATGCGTAAACCCGACACAATCCGACGGGATAGATGGCCATAAAGGCAAAGTGATAAACAAAAGCTAGACTACTGGGTGTTTCGCTCTCATCTAACAGAGGAGAGAGAAACACCGCACAAAATATGACAATCTAACAAAATACAACTTGAACTTGAACTTATGTACAATAAGTAGAGTATTCTAAAAATGTTTCACTCCCATCTATCAGAGGAGAGGAAAACACCATACAAAAGGACCTTGAACATGAGACTTGAAGCTTGAACATGACACTTGGAATATGACTTGGAGTAACTTGGCAAAGGACCTAGGAATAGGACCTTGAACATACAACCTGGACATGACTTGATGCTTGAAGCTTGCTTATGGTACTTGATGCTTGGGATGGGACTTGGGAAGTACACAGAACATCAGGTGTTTGCCCAGAGATTGGCAGCCCAAAAATACAGAGTTTCATACAAAATAAGCCACAAAATGATGACTTAGAAGAAGACTAGGAACTCTTTCAAAACTCTTGATCTTCCGACTACTGCTAGAAAAGGTTGGCCTAACAATATGTGTAGGAGGCTAGTGTAGGGAGGAAATGCCCCCTCCCAGAAGGAACTAATACACGCCATGGGACATCCCCCCAAGGCTAGGCCAGAAATGTCAACATTGTGGATGCTGATCAGACACACAGCAGTCTAGGTGATATCAAACAACTTTAAGCAAATTAACATTCATGTTCACTGGATTTCTGGAAATTTGGGCAGCTTCTCCTTTGAAACAGGTAAGTAACCTAGCACTTTCTCAATGAATACAATGAACAAATGAGAGCTCTAATAACAGATAAGTAAACAAGAATCTATAGCAACAGCCCTTGCTATAGTTTAACATGGAGGTTTAATTGCAAGCAAGTATGTAGATTGCAACAGCCCTTGCAACCCGCTTAATGAGCTTAATCCAAATGCAAGCAACTAAGCAAATATCTATAGCAACAGCCCTTGCTATAGAATAACATGAAGTTCAAGTAAAATGTACGATTACCTGGAGTATTAGCAAGTTACCTTATTCTCAACTCTTATGTATTATTCTGCGCAACTGTGGTGGTGTAGTACGTGAATCAGATTCTCATTCTGTGGTTTTACTGAGTCGTGTGACCTACTAAATCGTGTGTAAACCAGTGAGCAGAGTGCTTGAGCTCCAGAGTTCATTGTGAGAGGAGGTAATACCTAGTGGGGGAGTATTGTGACGATAGATTAAGGGTGTTTGGGCCTTAGAGAGTGGATTGAAGTGGTAAGATTTCTAGGGAGTTGGAGGGTGAGACACTCAAATCTTAGGATTCCCTTGTTCCTCTAGACTTTCATTTCTAATATTAATTTTGAGGTTTGCAAGAATTGTAGGAAGCTAATGTTCTACTTCTGTGTTGTGGAGCTGTATTGATGCCAATTCTGGGTAGTGTTTGCTGCATTTTGAGTAGTCAGAATTATCGTGTGGATTGCCATTCATCTGGGCAGAGCTGTTATGTTGGTTTTTCCTAGTTTCATTGTTAAATTTTGAGCAGAGTTGCTGTTTATTTCTACAGTTTGCTTGCTTAGGTTGAGGGGGCTGTCCTCTGCCATTTTTGGCCCTATGTTATGGGGTCTTAGCTTGGCCGTTGTCTGGGATTGGATATCCCAGATTTATATGTAAGCCCAAGCTTGTATTATGCCATTTGATCGAGTGTCTCATGTTCTACCAAGTTACAAGTTCTAGTCCAATCCTATACAAGTCTGTATAGATTGCATACTCCAGGTGTATGTTTGTTCAGACTGCAAATCCAGTCCCCAGGTGTGCTGGATCATCTCCAGCCGTAAGTCCAAGGTATCAATGACTTTGTTGTAGTTCTGTTGATGCTGTTGTTGAGTGCTGCAGTTTACAGGATCCGTGTCCAAATTATTGCAAGCCCAAGTACCATGTTCAGATTGCAAATCTCGTGTACTGAAGCTGTTATTGAGTGTTTCTATGCTCATGTTGCTACATTGTTTCTTCTACTGTTGAATACTGCTATTGGAATTCTGCCTCTATCCCCTCATTTTTTTCTTCTCTTTTCAGTTGCTGCTATTGTATAAGCAGTGGCTGGCACCTTGAGGGTGCTCCAATTACGAACGGGTCATGCCGAAATTTTCAAAATTTTCTTCCCAACAACATATGGAGAGTGTCTCTCCTTAGATTCACGTTCTTGTTTTCCCCTTACGAGTGTTTCTCCTCCCTCTTTCAGATGGATTAGAAACACTCGTTCCCAATTGTAGCCTTTTGGCCATCCCACTCCCTCCTTGGCGGTTTGTGCTAGGGAGGTAGTTATTTTGTTTTGATTTGCCTTTTCTTTCTTTAGTTTTGTCCTCCTGGGGTATGCCCCTTGTAGGCTGTATATTCGCTTATCCTCTTTTATTTTCAAGCTAATTTACCCAAAAAAAAAACAAAAAAATGGCTCTTAGTTCAAGACAAAACACTGGCCGCTTTTGCGGAAAGTAAAGACCCTAAATTGACAATGAAGTGTGGTTCCTAGTAGATATACGGGCTACTGGCCAAGTAAAAAGTTGGAGATCCACCACTTGTTACTTGAGGGAAAAGAAACGATCCAAATCGACAAAAAACTGTGGTTACCAACAGATGTACGGGCTACTGACTACATAAATAAAAATGTGCTCTTAGTTGAAGATAAGCCATGACCGCTTGAGTGGAAAGTAAAGACCCTAAATTGTCCGAAGCACAGCTATAAAAGGCAGTGTATGCCCCACTGTTTTCTCTTATGCGTCAAAGTATCATTTTATTTGGGAGGGATAGTGGGGCCAAGGTTCTTTTTTGTTGCCATTACAAGTAATTGGTAGTGTGCAAGTATAGATGCAGTTGTAAAGTGATCAATTTCAAGTTGTGGCCTTTCACGGGATGACTCAAGAGGTGGGCCCATGTGGTCAAAACTTCAACCCAATGGCCTTTTGGCAAAAACTTCATGATCTTGCTCTTTCTCTTATGGGTTATTATGACGACAGTGGAGATTGGATGAGGGAATTTGCAGCTTCAGGTGGACTAGGCTTGTGTCCCGTGTAGGGTTCTTTGGGGGGTTCCCTTGGGCTTTTGCCGGTATACCACTAGAGACTCATACCCTTGGCGCCGTGTTTTCTGTTGTTGTTACTACCTTAGTGGAGGTTTGGCGGATCTTAAGCATATGAGTTGATGTGTTCATCGCTCTTCGTATCTCCCTTCTTTGGGGAAGCATTTGACATTTTCACCACTTACATATGGTTCTTCCGCATTGCCCTTGCCCATGTCCTTGATGCCTCTTTTCCTTTGGGATAGCTAGGCTAATGGGATGCGAGTACAGGTGAAAATCACATTTCATACATTTGGGCCTTCTTGGACTGACTACATGGTACCCAATTATGTACATGTTTTGCTATTATCCTAGTCTTGCGGGTTGTGCATGACATTAAAAATTATCTGCTTCATTTATTGCTTGTGCTTATTTACACCTATGCTGGCGGGATGTGCCAGTATTTCTTATTTCCCACCTCGGCGGGTTGTGTCGGGGACCACGCACTTTTTTTTGTTTATTTTTCTTTCTTTATTTTCATTTTGTCCTCCCTGGGGTATGCCCCTTGTAGGCTGTACATTCGCTTAACCCCTTTTAATTTCAAGCTTATTTACCCAAAAAAAAAAAAATGGCATTTGTGCCGAGAATCAACAATTGGCCTTTGTGCCTATTAATGCTTTGTCCATTTTATTCCTATCCTAACGGGTTGTGTTAGGATTAGCATATTCCCACCCCGGCGGGTTGTGCCGGGGAGTACGCAATTTTTTATATTTTCTTTATTTTCTTTTTGTCCTCCCTGGGGTATGCCCCTTGTAGGCTGTACATTCGCTTAACCCCTTTTAATTTCAAGCTAAATTACCCAAAAAAAAAAGACCCTAAATTGATGATGAAGAGTGGTTCCTAGTTGATATGTAAATTGCTGGCCACATACAGAAAACTTTTAATACTTTATGTTGGAGATGCACCACTTGTTACTTGAGGTAAAAGAAATGATCCGAATTGATAGCAACAAGAACCAAATGTGGTATTACCCCACCACCGTGACACCGGAGACACTTAGCGGGACGAACTAGGTTGCCGCGGAATAGTTAGTTTCAGGACCCAAGTGTAGACACCCCAAAATGAGCATTCGCGTACATTTTAATCCCCGATGATGAAAGGAAATGCCTGGAGGAACTCTCGGATTGAAATTCTCCAAGTCAACTCAGTCAACAGTACCGCACGGTACTCATCTCTCAACGCACGGCACAGCCAGAATCTCGTACAACAATTCTTTGAATTTCGGTGGCAAGTTGTGCCGCACAGTACACAATTTGTTCCGCACAGCACAGTTTGTGTACCATACGACACTGTCACTTGTCACAGCTTTTGCAAGTTCCCAGCAGCAGGAATTGTTGACCATGGCGTCCCTCTGTTCTGATGGTTACAGGCGAACGGGAGAAGCTACTCTAGGGCCATCATGATTACGTGTGGAGGCCAAGTTTACGTAAGGACCAAGATCACTCATCCCCTATTTAAACCGACCGATTTCGAATGAGAAGGAGAGGTTGAAAGATCCAAAAATTTTGGTGTAAAGAAAGACATGAAATTCTACACTTGAGCACCATTTTCAACTGCCAATCCTCTCAAAACTACCATCTCTAAGCTCTAGAAAATCAACCTAATCTTCTCTCCAAGCAAAACCCAATTCAAAAACTTCACCCCCTGTTTTCGGTCCCAAAGCCGTGAATTGGTCATTTCAAGATTGTCTAAACCGAAGCCTTCAATCCTCCCTGCCACTACACCAGAGCTAAGTTGGAAGTTCAGAGAAGTTCAAACCCAGTTCAGAAGGTCTCAAAGCAAGTTCAATCCGAAAGTTCAAAACCGAAGGTATCGACCCGTTTCGCTAAATTCCTTGAGTTTGGTACCCTGAGGGGAGGGATACCAAGTGTGGGATGATTCCTCATATCATTTCCATGCTTGGTATACCCAAATCACAGTAAGATCAGTTTGATTTCACACCTCCCAGTCGCGTCGTATGGTGAAAACATCGCCTCGTACGGAGTGATTCTACGAGGAGGGACATCCCCATACTTACACACACTGTTTTCCCATTCAAAGTAATTCATTTTAATCGCATTTCATACCTTGTATGTGCCTCCGATCAATCATTTCGAAAAGCCAAAGTTTTAAACTGTTTTGCAGCCAGTTGTGTCTCACGATACTCTTACTGTACCGCACGGTGCATTCTGAGTGCCGTACGATACTCATTTGAAAATTTGACCGTTAAATCGATGAACAGTGTCACACGACACACTTTTTATACCGTACGGTGCATCCATTGTGCCGCACGACACACTTTTCTGGTAAAATGTGACTTTTGAACAATTTCCTGCATGAGCAGTCAAGAACTTTGGATTTTCGTTTGATTCTTATCAGTTACATAGTAATTTTTTTTCTCATTATTATCGTCTGCTTTGCTTAATTTAAATGTTTTGTTCAGCAACAAAATTGTTTTCCAAAAATCCCACAAATGTTTAGTAAAGACCGATTTTTAATCGGGTGAATGGGGTGCATTAAAACCCTTCCCCGTTCATAACCTGGCTCCCGAATCCGAAACGAATCTCTGGTTTTCAATTGGTTTTATGAGTCATTCTCTCAACCACTTTCAAACTGGTTTCTCGGGTCCCAAATCATTTCTTCAAAACCCGGGTGGCGAGTCTATTTTATTTTTCGAATCGTTTCGAAAACCCCAACCGGTGGAAATCTACCGTCCACAAAATGGCGACTCTGATGGGGATTTTTTTTAATTCTTATTTTGATATTTTACATTTGTAAAACGGCCCTCGAAAGCTTGACAAAAACGAACACGCCCCGCGTGATCGAGAAAGGAATGGTGCAGTAACAGGGCTACGCCCGACCAATCCGGACTGGAGCTTTCCCGGTTGTTTACTCGTGTAAAATTTCGAAATAAAAATTAATTTAGCGAGCCAAGCGTGAATTGTGAGATTTTTTGAAAACAATTTTTTTTTTGTTGGACTATTGCATCACTTGCATCAGTGTCGGAATAAACCCCGCTGCTGCGTCTTGGTTACCCTACCCAGCTCGCTGGTGTTAGGACATCCCCGGATGCTCAGCAACCCTGGACCGTGATGAGTCAGCCTGCCGTTCAACCTTTGCCATGCAGTACACTTGGCATTGGGAGGCAAATATTGGCTCTAGTCTGGGGAACCCCCTAAACCAAAACCGGCCTTTGCATGTAATTAACCTTCCAACCTAGGACAGGGACCCACAGGTTAAGATTATGTGATATATCTTGTTAATTGTTTAACTACTTGCTGTTTACTTGTCTTGCATGCGCATACATGATAGCTTTTGCCCTAGGTTGTCACATCTTCACTTCCATAGTAATAAGAAGGATTATCCCAATAATCAAATGCTCTGTCAAATAAACAAACTCTTTTCGAAGAAAAATCTGCGATTGGCTCTCTTTCTCTCGGTAATTAGAATGTTGTACTTCTTTTATCAGAGTCTGTAACCAAAAAAAAAAAGAGCAATCAATCCGGAAGCAAGAAGCTCAAGTCCACCTTTACCATCCATCACGGCGCACCAGTGTGGATACTCGAAGAAGTTGGGAATGAAGAAATTGGGAATGAAACGCCAGAGAAAGACAAGCTTGAAGAATTGCTTCACCAACTAGCCATGTCTGATCAACCAGGACTAACTCTTCAATGGCACGACTCTGAAGACATCAATGATCAAGGTTGGTAATTCCACGCGCCCGCAGACGATGGAGCCAAGAAAATCCCCGACAAAATTACTGTCAAAATAGAGTAGGGAAGTGATGATAAAGAAATGGACATCATGCCGCCAGTCAAATACTTCCAACCAGACGGCACGCCAGTCTACTACTTTCAAGACCTAGTGACAGGACACAAATACTGGGATGAGTGGAATTGCGAAGGTTGTTATGAAGATTGTCTCCTTCTGAATGATGATTTGCCTCCCAAACTACTCAAGGAGATATACGCTTTGGAAAATTCACCGAAAAAGCCAAAAAAACCAAATCAAGAATGCTCCCCGAGCAAATCCAACAACTGAGTTGGACTGAGAATTAGCAGTGAGCCAGTTATAAGTGAATACAGCCTACAGGGCCCTTTTAGAGACTGCCGAGTCTATCTTTTGTAGCTCAAGTCAGTTTGAGCATTATCAAGTCTGGGTTTTGTTTATCGAGTCTGTATTTTGCTTATTGAGTTAGTTTGTACTTTTCCTTATAAGTCAATCATACTTTGCTTTATGTCAATTGAGTCAGTTTGTACTTTCCTCTTTATTTGAAATTCTCGTTGGTCGAGGGGAGAGCCAATTGTAGTCTCGAACTACGTCATGGCCTGATTCCTCCGAAATGGGGATACGTAGGCAACCCCTAAAGGTTCGGCCTTTGTTTTGCAAAAATCCAAAATTCAGATGTATTCAAACAGAGAGCTGAAAATTGGGGCAATTCTTTCCAAAAGCTGTGGTTGCATTGCACATCATGCATCATTCTTTCATCTGTACATAAATTTCTGCACATCACTCTTTTTTCTGCACTAGTCACTAAGTGCATTTTGCTTCCATTATCAGTTTCAATCATTGGTAAAAGCAAGAAAAGCGTTGTACCTAGTTGGACTAGAACTCCCAAACAACGATTAATTTGAACTGAGTCAAAAGCGATACAATCAGATTTAGTAGATTCTGCAGAAATGTCAGACAAAAGTGAGATCGAGGCTCTCAAGATAGCCTTGGAAGAACAGTGGGAACACAGTGATAGTCAGATGGCTGAATTACTACTCTTAATTCAAGGTTTGACCCTTCAGAACAAGCCATCGGGGGAGTAGCCGCCACCAAACTCACCTCCGCGAGAGAATCCGAATTTGGAAGCAGTGATGGCGAAAGTCGACAAAACGAAGAATCGGTCCAGAAATAGGAAAAGATAGCTACCACGGGTGTTGACATGGACAAGTTATGCCTATTTCCCGGCGCCAAACTCCCGGAAGGATTCAAACCTATAACCTGGGAAAAATTTGATGGAAGTGGAGATCCAAGAGCTCATCTGCAAGCATACGTGGGCACTCTATCCATGTGTAACATTGAAAAGAACGCCATGGGTCAGATGTTTCAGCAGACATTGGCAGGGCTGGCACTATGATGGTTTTTGAATCTTAACATTTCGAAGAAAGGAATTTGGGAAGATATTGGAGCAGCCTTTCATAGCTCAGTACAATTACAATATCTAGCTTGAGATGACCATTCGGGAATTGGATGCGACAAAAATGGGAGCCAACGAGTCCTTTGCGGACTTTATCAGAAGATGGAGGGGGAAAGCATCTCAGATGACAGATCGACCCTCGGGGAAGGAGCAGATGAGAATAATCACGAAGAATCTGGCACCCGATTTTGCAAGGCACTTGGTAGTTTTCCAAACCACCGCCGACTTCAAAACCTTCTACGAGGCCGGCCTTGCAGTAGAGGATGCACTCAGAATTGGTATATTTGAGAAAGGAGAAACTGCCAAGCCCAGGTGAGTTTACTCTAGCAACAGCAATACTCTGTTTGGAACCAACCAGTATAACCATACCCAAGCCAGCTCCTCAAACTCCAAACCAACCAAAACTGAGCCTATTAACCAGATAGCAACCCAGCCAACCCGGCAAGCAAGGAATTTCTACCAATTCCCTTTTCCCTTGACAACAGTCTACCAGAAGCTCCTCAAAAAGGACGCTATCAAGCCACTTGAGCCCCGCAAACCACCCAAAGTGTTTCCTCCAAGCCATAACCCAAACACCTTCTGTTCCTACCACCAGATGCCTGGTCATCACACCAACAATTGTATCTGTCTTAAGCACAAGATCCAAGATCTCATCGAAGACGGAACGTTCCACTCCCCCTCAAAAAGCCAAACACTGTCTCGAACTCCATGCAAGAACACCAACCCAATACCCAAATCAACCAAATCTCACTCAGCTCCACTTCAAATAAACCGAGCTCCATTAAATTCAACCCGAGCATCTACATCATACCGACCACCGAGCCTAAGCCAATTGCTCCAGTACCCGAGGATTTGGGAGTTTGCTCCCTCACAAGCATCAAATCAGGGCAGAAACCGAGATGGACAGACATCACGGAAATTGAAGAGTGGGCTATGAACGATCGAGATTGGGAGGAACTCCGCCAAGAATGGGACCCAAGCCAGTTTATTATCTCAGATTCTTGTGACAAGCCCGTTGTCTCTATACCAACAGATTCGAGTATCTGTAGGATCGACAAAGTCGTATGCATTGCGGCATGGTGCATACTCTTGAGTACGTTGAACCAAGTGAACAAGAAGATTGGCGAGAAAGGTGGGAAGCAATTTGCGCCGATCCACTCGATGCAGTTTCACTCCCGGCATTGTTTGAAGAGCTCGGAGACATATGGAACCAGACACTCGGAGAAGTTTATCACTGGGTCCCTAGCAGCAACCCTCTAGATAATTTGCTGCCACCTTCGCTTCTCGAAATCGAAGAACATTCTGCCATAGAAACCGTCTTTGGAGATCGCGATTGGTTTCCTCAAGCCTACATTATCGGTGAATCTCTGCCCCGGCCATCTGTGCCATTTCATCCTCAGCCAAATGTTTCAGCTCTAACTGAGGATTCTGTGGACTCGTTTTGGAATGAAGAAGATGTGATCGATATCCAGTTTGTTAATGGTGAAATGTGGGCTGTCGACAAGACCATGTTGGACAATTCCTTTTGGCATGATCAGGCAGTAGAAAATTTGGGAAGAAAGATGGAGGAAATTAAGATCGAGAAGCAGAAAGTCGAGAGCAATCTCGCAGGATTTTGGACCGAGTATTTTGATACTCAGCGGAAGTTGGAATCCATCCAAGCTGGGAAGCGAAAAGGTCAGTGAGTTTTCAGACTTTTGGGAAGAAGAGCCACCGTCAGTCAACCGAGTAACACGAAGCGGACAAATTTATCAACCTCCTAACCTACAGAGAGGCAACACCTGTAACCACGCTCAAGCTGGGGCATTTGTTTGCGACGATCCCGTCCAAGACGATTCAACCCCGAGTAACCCCGAAGGTGTCACTCAGACACCAGAAGTTGTCATTCAACCATCGCAAAGGAGGATGCTTGGTAGATGGGACCAACATTCTTTTCCAGTCATTAAGAACTAGATACCGCCGGCAAGAAGAGACTGGATTTTGCAAGGGTATGTGTAGAAATCTCTGCAGATGATGAGTTACCGGATGTAATAGTGGTAAAGGCAAATGGGGAGGCTGTTACAATCAGAGTGGAATATCAATGGCTCCCCTCAAAATGTTCAGTGTGTAAAGTGTTTGGCCACGCGTGTACTCCGAAACCAGCTCCAGTACCTGCTAACCCAGTGGAGTCTTGGCAAACGGTTGGAAACAAGGGTTGCATTTCCAACAAGGATCCAGTTGTTCAGCAACAGGTCCTTAAGGCTTTAGATTAGGGAGGCAGTTTAGCTCTGGATGTTGTGACCATAGTCATGGATCCTTCACAGCCTCACAAATCGCCAGCCTCCAAAGGTACTTTGAGGGATCAGTTGGTTCCTTTCAACCCAGATGAAGATATTGAGTCCTCTGAGGATTGTGAGGAGATATTGGCAGAAGCTCAGCCATCCACTATGGGTTCTAAATGTCAAATCCATTCTCCCATCAATCAATCTTCACCATCCCAAACTACGGCAAGCTCCCCTACTCCTTCTTGTCCACAATCTGCGGGGAGCAATACAAGGAAGAACAAGAACAAAAAGAAGGGGAGATATTGGAGACCAGACCCCTCTAAAGGGCAGTAGAATTGCTATATCCTTTTGAGCAGTATCCTTACCTTTTGATTTAACTTTTATCTCTGTTATCTTTTACAATTTCCCATCTTAGCTCTCAATCGCAGTTGCATTTTGGTTTTTGGAATTTGAGAGGTTTAAATGACCCTCTCAAACAGAAAGCAGCAAAACACTTTTTGAAAAATAATGATTTATCTCTAATGGGTTTGATTGAACATAAAGTTAAAGAACCTAATATGGATAAAATCATGAAGGTTATTTGCCCCCACTGGAAGCATATCCATAACTCTACCCATGCCCCCATTGGTAGAATTCTAGTCTGTTGGAATCCTCACATTCTTGATGTGAAGGTTCTCTTCATGACTAGTCAAGTAATTCATTGTGAGGTTCTTTCCAACCTTGATGGGTATAATTTTGTGGCTACTTTTGTTTATGGGGCAAATGATCACAATGAGAGACTTGGTCTCTGGAATGACCTTTCCCACTTAAAGACCAGTGAACCTTGGATCATCCTTGGTGACTTTAATGCAATTAGGACACCTTTGGAAAAAGGCTGGTGGGTCTAACCTCCGCCCCCACATGGATGATCTTAATAAATGTATCTACTCTTGTGAGGTTGATGATTTGAGGTTCAATGGATGCCTATTTACTTGGACTAATATACAGGACCCTCCTCACCATATATCCACCAAGCTTGACAGAGTCCTTGTCAATGATACTTGGCTTAGAACACATGCATTCTCTTGACCTTTTTCCCCACTCCTGGGTGTCGATCACTCACCATTAAATGCACGCATTGCTCCCCTCCTAAGCATCCTAAAAGACCTTTTAGGTTTTTGACTTCCTTGCAGATCATCCCTCCTTTCTCCCCCACAAATCCGAGGAGGGTTTGGAGGCAAATAATTATAGGGAATCCTATGTTCAGCCTCTTCTTGAGAAACTCAAAAGGCTCCAAATTGACCTTAAGGAGTTGAATCACAAGGAGTTCATGGGTATTTCCGGTAGGGTTTCTACCACTAAATACCATCTTGAGACTCTTCAGACCAAACTGGGAGCCGATCCTACAAGCATTGCTAATCAAATAGAAGAAAAAGAGGTTTATAAGCAATTTCTCACTCTTGCCGAGTGAGAGAGAGCCCCGCCAAGCAAAAATCCAGGATACAATGGTTGAAACTTGGTGATCAATGTACCTCATTCTTCTTCAAGTCAGTCAACAACAATAGGAACAGGAGTAAGATTACAAGTCTAGTATTAAGTGATGCAAGCACTACATATGATATGACTGTAATCAAGGACACCTTTGTAAACTTTTACACTGGTTTACTTGGTAAACCTCACTCCTCCTCCTATGCTGGTTATAATAGAATTAACCAGCTTATTGCTAAGAAACTTACTAATGAACAAAGTATATCCATGGTCCAGGAGGTGTCCAACTTTGAAATTAAGGATATACTCATGGGACTCAATCCTACAAAGGCCCCTGGTCCTGACGGTTATAATGCTAAGTTTTTTCATAAGACTTGGCACATCGTTGGGCACGAAGTTACTGCAGCTATCAGGAATTTCTTCAAGTCCGGGAAGCTCTTGAGCAAAGCCAATGCCACCATTGTAGCCCTTGTCCCCAAAGTCCCTAATCCTTCAAAGGTAGGTGACTATAGACCCATATCTTGTTGCAATGTAATTTACAAATGCATTGCCAAAATTCTTGCTGGGAGAATTCAATGTGTTCTTCTTGACCTTATTGATTCAGTTCAATCTGGATTCGTGAAGGGCCGAAGAATTGCAGATAATATCTTCCTCACCCAAGAAATCATGCATGGGTACCATAGGTCCACTTCCACTCCCAAGTGTACCATGAAAGTGGACATTATGAAAGCTTACGACAATGTCAGATGGGAGTTCCTTTGGGACACACTGACTTGTATGAACTTCCACCCCAAAATGATCACCTGGTTAAAGGCTTGTGTCACCACAGTTAACTATTCATTGAACATTAATGGTGAACCTACTGGAAACTTTAAAGGTGCTAGAGGCCTTAGACAGGGTGATCCTTTATCATCCTACTTGTTTGTAATTGTTATGGAGGTTCTCACATGCATCTTAAGAGAGAAGTCCAAAGAATCTGACTTTAAATTCCATTGGAGATGTAATAATCCTAAGATTATCAATCTGTGTTTTGCGGATGACCTTATGCTTTTTTGTAGGGGTGAAGTTAATTCAGTCAAACATATTCAAACTTCATTAAATGAGTTTGAATTACTTTCTGGATTATCCCCAGTCCCGTAAGAGTAGTGTATTCTTTTAAAGGGGTTCAATACTCTACAAGGAATGAGATCTTGCAATTGTTAGGATTTAAGGAGGGTACCTTGCCTGTAAGATACCTTGGGGTTCCTCTGTTGTCCACCAAATTAAAATATATTGATTGCAAAACCATGATTGACAAAATCAGTTCTAGAACTAAAACCTGGACAAATAGGGACCTAACCTATGCTGGTAGAGTCCAGTTGATCAAGAATGTTCTTTTCTCAATGCAAACATATTGGTCTTCCCTATTTATACTTCCTAAAAGAGTCATCAAGGAAGTGGAATCCATACTTAGATCCTTCCTTTGGTCTGGCCCTGATCTTAAAAAATCTGGGGCTAAAGTTTCTTGGGAACACTTGTGTTGCCCTAAACAAGAGGGTGGCCTTGGGTTCAAATCCATGCTTATTTGGAATAAGGCTGCCATTGCAAAGCACATTTGGTTCCTTATCTCTGGTGGGGAACAATCTATGTGGTGCCAATGGGTCAAATCATACTTACTCAAAGGAAGGAATTTTTGGGAAATTAAGGTACCTAGCTCACCTTCGTGGGTATGGAGGAAACTTCTCAATCTTAGGCCCCTTGTCCTTCCCCACATTAGAGTTGCCATTGGTAATGGCAGATCCACCTCTCTGTGGTTTGACAATTGGCATCCTATTGGTCCCCTTGCCCTCAAGTTTGGTTCTAGGGTTATCTACGACTCTGGACTCACCAAATGTGTCACAGTGAATGCAAAATTACCCAAAAAAATTATAAGAGAATCCAATTGGTGTGTTCCCATTACTCAAACCCTAGAGCTCAATAAGATTAGGGAATCTATTACATCCTTACCCAGTCCAAACCAAGACATAGAGGACCATCACAAGTGGGTTCTTAACCCTAATGGCATATTCACCATCTCTTCCCTTTGGGATGAACTTAGGACACACTACCCTAAGGTTCCTTGGCACTCTAGTATTTGGTTCCCTGGTCATATCCCAAAGTGTAGTATGATTACTTGGCTAGCAATTCACAATAGGCTTTATACAGGTGACAAGTTGGTCCTCTTTGGTTCCCTTCCTGTGTCTTGCTGTAGTTTCTGCCATGGTATTGAGTCCCATGACCATTTATTTTTCAATTGCCCTTTCACATCACATATTTGGATTGAGATCCTTACACATGTCAATGAGAATTGGCCTCCAATGTCTTGGGCCAATTGGATCAATCACATCTCAAATATCAGAGGTAAATCACTTAAAAGTTTGATCATCAAGCTCATTTTCACAGTTACAGTTTATCAGATATGGCTTGAACGAAATGTTCGCAAGTTCCAAAATATTTCTTGCTCTGGTTCTTGTGTGGTAAGTAAAATACACTCAATGGTTAGATACAAATTGATGTCCTTAGGTAACCTTCCTAAAGGACCTCAATCTTTAAGGTTGTTAACTAAGTGGAGAATTAGCTGAACATCATATATTTGGGTGTGTGCATTATTTTGAACAATTCTTGCCTCCAAGAGGGAGGCAACCCTTGTTTTTTGAATATGGTCACGTATGTTGTGCATTATTCTTGGTTATACATGTTGCTGTACATTTGCTACTGCTGTGAGTGGTGCAGGGGCTTGCTGCAACAGTGTTGTTGGATGTAGTCAGCAGCAGTTTGCTTGCTGGGGCATCTCAGGCATTTATGAGGCAGTGAGGTTCATCCATGGGAAGGCCCAAGAGTGATCAGGTTGTGGATCTGCTATTAAGGGAGGTAATTCTTACTCATTACTTGGTATTTTGTGGGTTGCAAGGGCTGTTGCAACCTGCTGAATTTCTTTATAGTCTGCTGCACCATTAGTTGTTTTGTGGATTGCAAGGGTTGTTGCAATCTGCTTCTGCTGTTAGTAAGTGATGTTCAAGCTTTATGCATGCACTTGTTGTTCTTGATGTTTTGCGGGTTGCAAGGGCTGTTGCAACCTGTTGCTTGTATTGAAATTTGTTATTACTTTTGTCAATTACTGCTAGCCTTATCATCTATTTGAGGACTGCCATTTTATGGGCAGAGCTGCTATTACTTTTCTTGGTGATGCTCTAGATAGGGACACTTTCACATAGGATATCACTTTTCAAACATGGTGCTGTCCAAATTCTGCCAGGATTTCATGTAATAAAGGGTTAGGATGAGCTACTCAGTGGTTTAGTGGGCCTAGCCTAGGGGGGTTGTCCCTTGGCATGTATGATCCCCTTTGGGAGGGGGCTTCCTCCTGTACCTAGCCTTGGGGGGTTGTCCTTTGGCTCGATGCATTGTCTGGTTCCCTTTCACAGTACGATGGTATGATGGCAACTTGGCTAGGCACTTGCCTTGTCACTAAGATTCATGGTACACTATTTGTCACGGAGCCATCCATTTCATTCTATTCAAGGTCATAGTGCTCTGCCATGGAGCCTTCCATTCCATTCTACTATCCAGCTGCTGCTATCCCAAGTTACTTCAAGGTGTTCTAATGTTCAAGGCCCAAGCTTCAAGCAGCAAGTTTACGTCCAAGCAGCCTAAGTCACACATGCAGGTCCAAGTCTCGTGTTCATGCTTCAAACATTAAGTTTTATTGTCAAACAGTCCAAGTTTTTTTGGTTGTTGCTTCATTGTACTACATGTTTGTTTCTTAATCATCTGTCTAGAAGGTTTGGAAACATTCAGATTTATCGCCCTAGATAATTGTAGCCAGTTGGCGTAGGTTCTTCCTTCTTTATTTTTATTTTTCTTTTCTTTGTTTTTTTTTTTGTCCTCCTGGGGTATGCCCCTTGTAGGCTGTATATTCGGTTAGCCCCTTTTTATTTCAAGCTCATTTACCCAAAAAAAAAACCATCGCAAAGGAACCCCACACCAGCGGAAGATCCTATCTGGAAGCAACTTGAAAGAACTCCAGCATCAATATCCATCTAGGGGCTGCTTTCCTCATCCAGGGAACACCGTCAGAAGTTGATCAAGACTCTCTCTAACATGGAAGTGCCACCCAACACTCCCCTCGAAGCACTAGTGGCTTTGCTTGCGCCAAACCGGGCAAAACATGTCGTGACTTTCACCGAGAAAGATTTACTGCCGGAAGGAGTTGGTCACAACAAGCCGTTACATATCACCATGAAATGTATGGGAAAATGGGTCCCCGTTATCCTCCTAGACAATGGATCCGCTCTGAATGTCTGCCCGCTGCGCACGGCTTACTGTCTGGGATTTACAACTAAGGATTTCCAACCGTCGAGCCTCGGAGTGCGCGCTTACGATAATACGCGCAGGGATGTAGTCGGAGTTGTTCAATTGGAAATATCAGTTGAGGATTTCAAGTCTAGTATCGAGTTTCATGTGCTCGACATTCCCTCGTCTTTCAACTTGCTATTGGGCAGACCATGGCTTCACCACCTGGACATTATGGCAGTACCATCTTCTCTGCATTAGAAAGTTCAGCTCGGTTTAGCCACGGGAACTCTAACTATTTACGGGGAATTTGGGATTCGTCCCCATGTCTCCGATAACGCCCCTCTGCTCGAGATTACACATGGAGAAGAAGACGTCACTCTTGGAGGATTCTCTTTTGACACCGCTGGGGCAGTTCTCACTATCAAGATGGATGAAGAGTTCTCGGTTAGTTCTACGGTTATTGAGATGATGAGAAAGATGGCTTACATGCCAGGATTGGGATTAGGTCGCAACAATCAAGGAATGGCTGAATTCCCAAATTCCCGATGAACAGTCACCGCTTCGGCCTTGGGTATCAACCCCATGGAGATGAGAAAGAAAGTGGATGGAAATCTCGAGCCCGTGCTCAGCCAGAGAAGGGTCCCATTCGTTTTATCAAAGGAAAAGAAGCTATCTACCAGGGAGAGCCAGAACCATTTTGGGATATGGAGAAGAAAACCAAGCTACCAGGGTTCGAAATCTTCGCCGATAACACGTGGGATAGTGATGACGAGTCAGCAAAGTTGGAAGAGTTGGTCAAGCAATGCAAATCTGACTGGATTGAAGTTTTTGACTCAGGGAATCTGATATCGTTGTTTGGGAATGAAAGTCCAATAGGTATGGTCGAGGATGGGCCTGCTGCAATAACGATTGGTTTGGAGCCTGTTGGAGAAATGGAGCTGATGATGCTAAGCCAAGAAGCCCTTGGAGATGTTACCTCACTCATTGTGGATGCCAATGGAATTTATAAAAACTGCACTTTTCTATCTAAAGTTATTTACACTGGCACTGAATTTGAGTCTAAGTCAGGATCTAGCACTGAGTCTGAGTTTAGCACTGAGTTTGAACCCACTTCTGAGTCAATGCATGTGTTTGTCGGTCCTCCACGTCGTCATTTCTCTTTTGAATTTGAGTCCACTTTCATGTATCACGCCCCTGGGGCCCCCTCTTTTGCAGTGAATGAAATTGACTTCACTTATCTTGCTGTGTCTGAAATAAATTGTGTTAACCCGGACGATGATGAGATTGAGTCTGAGGAAGAAAATTTTTTTTTTTGGATAAAAGAGCTTGAAATAAAAAGGGGCTAACCGAATATACAGCCTACAAGGGGGCATACCCCGGAGGACAAAATAAAACAAAGAAAAAGAAAAAAGAAAAAAAAATAAAGAAGGAAGAACCTATGCCAACTAGCTACCATTATCTAGGGCGATACATTTGAATGTTTCCAAACCTTCTAGACAGATGATTAAGAAACAAACATGTAGTACAATGAAGCAACAACCAAAAAGACTTGGACTGCTTGACATTAAAACTTGATGTTTGAAGCATGAACACGAGACTTGGACCTGCATGTGTGACTTGGGCTGCTTGGACATAAGCTTGATGCTTGAAGCTTGGGCCTTGAACATTAGAACACCTTGAGGTAACTTGGGATAGTAGCGGCTGGATAGTAGAATGGAATGGAAGGCTCCATGGCAGAGCTCTATGACCTTGAATAGAATGGAATGGATGGCTCCGTGACAAATATTGTACCATGAATCCTAGTGACAAGGCTAAGTGCCTAGCAAAGTTGCCATCATGCCAATGTACTGTGAAGGGGAACCTAACAATGCATCGAGCCAAAGGACAACCCCCCAAAGGCTAGGTACGGGAGGAAGCCCCCTCCCAAAGGGGATCATACATGCCAAGGGATAGCCCCCCTAGGCTAGGCCCACTAAACCACTGAGTAGCTCTCCCTAACCCTTTATTACATGAGATTCTGGTAGAATATGGATAGCACCTTGTTTGAAAAGTGATATCCTATGTGAAGGTGTCCCTATCTAGTACATCACCAACAAGAGTAACAGCAGCTCTGCCCGTAAAATGGCAGTCCTCAAATAGATGATAAGGCTAGCAGTAATTGACAAGAGTAATAGCAGGTTCCAATAAAAGCAGCAGGTTGCAACAGCCCTTGCAACCCGCAAAACATCAACAACATCAAATGCATGCATAAAGCTTGAACATCACTTACTAACAGCAGAAGCAGATTGCAACAACCCTTGCAATCCACAAAACAACTAATGGAGTAGCAGTAATAAAGAAATGCAGCAGGTTGCAACAGCCCTTGCAACCCACAAAATATCAATTAATGAGTAAGAGTTACCTCCCTTTTTAGCAGATCCACAACCTGTTCACTCTTGGGCCTTCCATGGATGAACCTCACTGCCTCATAAATGCTTGAGATGCCCCGTAAAGCAAATCGCTGCAAAGAACACCGCCAAGCTGCGATAAGCCCCCGATATCAATTACAAAAGATTAAGCTACTGCCAGCAGCCAATAGGTCTCTCTCCTAACAATATGAACTTCATTCAGGGAAGCCCAACCCCTTGAACCAAACCTGCAATCACAAACTACCCAAGTGGGTTGTTAGATTATAGGTAGACCACACCACCACTTGTCTGGATTATCTGGGACAACCTGCCACTGAACATCGATTAGTGCATGATGATAGTAAAATAGATGAAACTCAAATTAATGCACCACTTTGATTACATGCCACTTAGCCAAACATTAATTACTCAGGTTCAAGTTCATAATCAATTTGCCATGCTTCACACAAATATAATGGGCCCTTAGGAATTTTATTAAGTGACAAAAGCCTGTTCCTAATATCAGAACATACCCTATTCACAACAAATGGGATTGTGTGATGGGTATTCTGAAATTTCCTGAAGTTCCTTTCAATCCATATGTGATAGAGTGTGACAGTGAAGGATAGTTTGATGATAGAGCTCTTAAGCCCTCTCCCTCGATACTCAGAAAGGGTAGAAACCAGTTGTTGTAGAGACTGGGATTGCCATGTGAAGTGTGATTTGAGAGAGACCTCATCCCAAACATTTTGGGTAAAGGGACAGTTAAAAAAAAAAAGAAGATGATTGTGATCCTCCTCTCCAGGGCAGAAACTGCAGCAAGATCTATCCTTAATGCCAAAAAGTACTAATCTGTCCTCCGTGGACAGTCTATTATGGATGGCAAGCCAACTAATCAGGCTGCATTTGGGTATGTGGAAGGGAAACCAGACAAGGTGGCTCCAGCCAACATTAGGATAATGAGTTCTATGTTGCTCCTAAAGAGAGGAAACAGTAAATAAACCATTATTGCTAAGGGTCCATCTACATGTATCCTTTAAAGGGGAGGGGTGAGTGAGCATTGGAAGTGCAGTCCTGATTTCATTTAGTTCCCAAGTTTGGGTGATAGGAAATTTCCAATGATTGGTCCTGGTGAGAATGGTGGAAACTTTGGCATCCACAGATAAACCAGAGTCATAGATGATGCGACTATCAAATCGCGCCACCAGAGGACCCAAGGGATGCCAATTGTCATGCCACAGAAAAGTGGGAGTTCCATCTCCAATTTGATAAAGGATGAAAGGTTGAATGAGAGGACGTAATTGAAGCAGTTTCCTCCAAGTCCAAGAAGGGCTACTAAGAAATTTGATTTTCCAAAAGCTCTTGCCTTTAAGTAAGTACGACTTCACCCATTGACACCACATCGACTGCTCACCTCCAGAAACGAGGTACCATATATGCTTAGCCATGGCAGCCTTGTTCCATACTTGGAGGGATTTAAACCCAAGATCCCCTTCCTTTTTAGGAGAGCACAAGTGTTCCCATGAAACCTTGGCACTAGAGTGCTTAAGGTCAGGGCCAGTCCAGAAAAAGGCTCTTAGTATTGATTCGACTTCCTTTATTATCTTTTTGGGCAGAATAAATATAGAGGACCAGTAAGTTTGCATTGAAAATAACACAGACTTTTACCTAAAAAAACAACACAGACTTAATCAACTGGACTCTACCTGCATAAGAAAGGTACTTGTTGGCCCAAAACTTTGTACAACTTATGATTTTATCTATGAGAATTTGGCAATCAGTGTACCTTAGTTTGGTGGATATGAGAGGGACTCCCAAGTACTTAACTGGAAGAGTCCCTTCATTGAACCCAAGGTTTTGGAGAATTGAGTTTTTAATTGAGTTCGGAACTCCAGAAAAGAATGCATTACTCTTACCAGGACTAGGAGTCAATCTAGAGAGAGGGGCAAACTCATTAAGAGTACCTTGAATGCATTGGATGGAACTCAACTCACCTTTGCAGAAGATCATGAGATCATCTGCAAAGCAGAGATTGATGATCTTGGTTTTGTTACATCTCCAATGAAAATGAAAGTTGGGATCTAGTGCTTTCTCTCTGAGCATTTGGGTAAGAATTTCCATAACAATGACAAAGAGGTAGGAGGACAAAGGATCACCTTGCCTCAGACCTTTTTGGCCCTTGATCTTGCCAATAGATTCACCATTGATACTTAGGGAGTAACTAGCAGTGGAAACGCAAGCCTTGATCCAATTGATCATAATATGATGGAAATTCATGGAATATAGAACGTCCCATAAGAATTCCCATCTAACATTATCATAGGCTTTCATTATATCCACTTTCAAAGCACATTTGGGAGTAGAAGAGTGTTTGTGATAATCCCTCATGATTTCTTGAGTGAGGAAAATATTGTCCGCAATTCTCCTACCTTTGACAAAACCTGACTGAACATGATTAATAAGATGAGACAGGGCAGCTTGAATCCTATGAGAAAGGACTTTTGCTATGCATTTGTATATTGTGTTACAGCATGAGATAGGCCTATAATCCCCAACTTTGGAAGGGTTGGGGACTTTGGGGACAAGGGCAATGCTTGTGGCATTGGCCTTAGAGAGTAATTTCCCAGACCTAAAGAAGTTCTTCACAGCCGAAGTTATTTCATGGCCAACAACATCCCAAGATTTGTGAAAGAAGCTTGCATTGTAGCCATCAGGGCCAGGAGCCTTGTTAGGATTCAAAGCCATAAAAACTTCTTTAATCTCCTGATTGGAGACTTCAAAAATCATGGCATTCCTCTGAATATTAGAGAGCCTAGAAGCAACCAATTGATTAACTCTAGGGCCCCCTGAATACAGAGTGGAATGAGGAGTACCAAGTAGACTAGTGTAGAAGTCAACAAAGGTATTCTTAATAGTGTCAGGCTCATAAGACAGATTGCCATCAGAAAGCATGACACTTGTGATTCTACCTCTATTCCTCTTTTGAGTAATTGACTTAAAGAAATAAGAGGTACATTGGTCTCCCAATTTCAGCCATTGGATTCGAGACTTTTGTTTAGCAAAACTTTCCTCAGCTCTTGCAAGCACATTATATTGCCTAAACAAAAGCCTTTCCTGAGTTTGATTGGAAACATTGCTAGGGTCTGAACCTAGCTTAATTTGGACAGCTTCCAATTGTTGCTTGACACCCAAAGTTCTAGCGGATATATCACTATAAGTCTTGGTATTAAGCTTTTTGAGCTCAATTTGAAGTAGTCTGAGTTTCTCACACACCACAAACATAGGATTGCCAATTATGACCCTTCGCCAGACCCTCTGAATGATGTTAAGGAAATCTGGATGGTCAGCAAGGAAATTGAAGTATTTAAAAGGTTTGTTGGGTTTCTTGGGAGCAGGGTTCAAGAACACCACCATAGGAGAATGATCAGAGATACCAGGGGTAGGGAAATGAGCATTGGAGCAAATGTGAGTCTTCATCCATTGCTCATTAACCAAGACCCTGTCAATCTTGGTGGATACAAAGTTTGCAGGGTCCTGCTTGTTTGCCCAAGTGAAGTGACAACCAGTGTACCGCAAGTCATCAAGGTCATTGTAGGAGATGCACTTATTAAAGTCCTCCATATGAGGAGGCCAATGGATGTCACCTCCCACCTTATCAGAAGGGTGTCTTAGAGCATTAAAGTCACCTAGGATAATCCATGGAACAGAGCTTTTCCAGTGGTTAAGAGTTTGCCACAATTCAGATCTCTCAATATAGGAACTGGAGCCATATACAAAAGTGGCAACAAACTGAGTACCACTAGAGATAGAATCTACTTGACGATGAATGGCTTGATTAGATTGGTCAATGATGTTAATGTTTACCTCAATAGGGTCCCAGGCAACAATAATTCTACCACTAGGAGCATGGACGAAATTGTGAGCAAAATTCCAAAAGGGAAGCAATGGAGTTCACGATTCTAGATGCATTCGGTTCCTTTATTTTGTGCTCCACAAGGCCCAAAAAGGATAATTTATTATTGTTAACAAAAGATCTAACCTCTTTTTGTTTAATGGGATCATTGAGTCCCCTTATATTCCAGCATCCAAAACTTAGAGGGTTTACAGTCATAGTAGATATAGATTAACAAAATGACAGATAATGGAAGTATTAGAATGCTGTCAAATGAAATATTGAGCATTTACCTCTTAATAGGTGGATTGGAACTTCCTGGATTGCCCCTATTCTTTTGCTTCTTTTTACGGGATTTGACCGATGATTTTGGAGAGTCTTGAGTAGTTGACACCTCAATCCCCTTCCCTGTCCCTTCTTTCACAGTGTCCTTGTTAGGACTACCACCAGCAATGATAGTAGAATTATAGATCACAGATGGCAAATTAGGAGGTTTAGGGTCAGGTTCCTTACTAATACCCCCTATTGGTACAACCCTTGCATTGGAATTCATAAGAGTATCATCTTCCCCTACCAATCTGGACAGTAAGGGATTATCTATTTCAATGACCTTGTCCACTGTCTCACTAGCATCATCATCCGACTTCTCATAGTTCGAGGGTTTGACAACAAACAAAGGACCAGTAGAATTAGGAACAGTCACTGTCACTGCTTCTAACACATCGATCCCTCCTAAGCTTGGGCGAACAACCTTGCCATAACCAACATTAAAGCATTCTTCATGCAGAGTGGCAGATTCCACAGGACTCTCATTGGGGATCTTAGATCTACCAACTGGTTGCCAAGCAACCTTAGAATTCTCACCTTTCTCTTTGGAGCTGATGTTTGAAGTTACAGGAGCAGTTGCAGTAGGTTTGGCAAAGCAAGAGTGACCAAACACTTTACATTTTGTGCATTTTTGGGAAAGCCATTGATATTCAACAGAAACAACTGCTGAACCTCTGTCCGTGGTGATTTGAATGCTAGTTGGTAAGTCTGAATCAACTTCAATCTCAATACAAACCCTAGCAAAGTTCAATCTCTGCTACTTGGCAGTAGCTACATCTACATGTAATGGTTTGCCTATAGTACTAGCAATATGGCTTAAACCTTCCTCTGTCCAACATTCAAGAGGTAGTTTATGTAATTTAACCCAAGCAGGGATACTAGAGGGATGTTCAGGAGAGGGGACAAGCATCCTTTCCCACTCCTTAAGAACAAGATATCTTTTAGAAAAAAAGTAAGGACCACCTTCCAATACTTTATTCTTGGACTTTTCATCCTGAAATTCAAAGAAGAAACAGACCCCCACCTGCCTAATTTTGATGAAACCATTGTCTTTCCAAACTCATCTAGTAGTGGAGCTCAGTAGGGGAAATGCCATTTTCCCATCAAGGAAATATCCAATAAGACAATGCCCCCAATTCTTATCTAAATGGGATTCATCTAACGCAACAACTGCATCAGAGTTTTGTCTAAGCTCAAGACAGTGCTTTAGTTTCATACCTGTAGAAGGGCTTTGAGCTTTAAAGAGAGAACCCCAGTCTTTAACCTTGGGCTTGGTTGGAGGATCAGGTTGATTAGTAAGTTGAACAGGTCCTTGATTGGAGGCATTCGGTACAAAGAAATCCCCTCTAGCATCGAACTCCACAGGTTCATCAGAAGTAGTTTGTAAGTCTTGCACATTATGTAGCTGATTTTCCAACTCAGATAATTTAACCGTAACCCCAGACTTCTGCATCTCCTTCTCTAATGATTGGATCAACGAGTATACTCGATCCTTACTAATCTCGCACTCTTTTGCTTTCTGAAAAACCTGCTGAAGCTTTTGGCTAGGGCTAGTTTTGGTAGGGCTGTGTGGACCAAAAGTAAGGGTAGGCGATTTAGGGCTGTCTTCCAGCAGGCTAGGTTGGCTTAGATTTGTGGTAGAACTTTGTCCGGAGGTGAATAGCTGTGAAGGAATGGTAACCCCAACCTGATTAGGTTTACCAGCATCGTAATCAGAATGGGAGGTTATGTTATGTAGAGAGTTTGGAGATCGGGGAAGGGTCAGGTCTGGATTGACAGAAAGATCCGACTTTGGTTTCTCACGTTGAGGATAAACATTGGACTGCACGGATTTGGGTTTCGGTGTGAAGTGGAGAGTCATACCTTCAGGAGAGGTATCTCTTACCTCTGGACCTAGATCCACATACGCTTGAGGAGAGCCTGAGGGAGAAGAGGATCCCGTAGTTGAAATATGAACAGGGCTAAACCTGGATTGTGAGTTTGAATCTCTTCTCTGATTCCTTCGAATTTCATTGGAATCTACCACTTTAGAAGCTAGATCACCCACGAATGAAGGAGGAGCTTCCATCGCTACTAGGGTTATCACAAGGTTACTCCGGGAAGAAGACGCAAATCGCCCAAATCTCTAGAGAGAGAGGCTCCATGCTGACGTCACTGCCCGTTTGTTGCATGTGTTAGTTTTTGATAAATTCTGAGGAAGAAATTCCAAAAGAACTCCGATCCCTAATCGAACGAGAAAATGAGAAATAATTTCAATAAATCTGAGAAATGAGAGTGATCCACGAATGGTTCAAATTGGTTCTGGGCTGTCTCCGAAGGAATTTAAAGCTCACTCAGATCTTCTCAAGGAATTTCAAGATGTTTTTGCATGGTCTCACGCAGACATGCCAGGAATTGACCCGGAAATCGTGGAGCATCGAATCCCGCTATATCCAAATGCAAAACCTGTCAAGCAGAAGTTGAGGCCAGACTAGGTATTGGAAATCAAGAAGGAGATTCAGAAACAGATTGATGCAGGGTTTTTAATGGTGACAGAATACCCTCAGTGGGTCGCCAACATCGTGCCAGTTCCCAAGAAGAACAGGAAGATCAGAGTCTGCGTGGATTTCAGAGATTTAAACAAGGCCAGCCCTAAAGACGACTTTCCATTGCCGCATATAGATGTACTCGTGGACAACACCGCGGGGCACGCATTGCTGTCTTTCATGGATGGCTTTTCAGGCTACAATCAGATTCTCATGGAAAGGAACCCAAGCAAGAAACCCAAGCAAGAAATTGGTCCTCACTCTTCAAAGCTCAAGCTCCTTCCAAAGCTATGAAACTAGACCATTAACCAGAGTTCCAAAATGGGGAAGATGCACTTGTGACTATCGATGAGTCACAACTAGATGAGGGGGTTGGTAATCACTGCCTAGTCGGGAATTTTCTGGATGGGAAGATGCCCTTGCCCTTACTCAACCCCACTGCTCGAGCTGTTTGGAAAGAACATGGTAAGGTTTCTATTAAGCAGTTCGGTTCGTGTTATCTGTTTCAATTTGAGGATGAAGCAACCAAACTCAAAGTACTAGATGGGGGGCCTTATTTCTTTTCCCGTAGGTATCTTGTTTTAAGGGAATGGAGGAGGATGTTGGTTCCATCTAAAAATCATCCTTCCACCATCCCCGTCTGGGTCAAACTCTTTTTTTTTTTGGTAAATAAGCTTGAAAACGAAAGGGGCTAACCGAATATACAGCCTACAAGGGGCATACCCCAGGAGGACAAAATAAAACAAAAAGAAAAGAAAGAAATGAAAATAAAAGGGATGGCCAAGACGGCAACAGTGGGATGGGAAGAAAAGGGGACGCCAAACTTGGCCACATGAGAGAATCAAAAGCAAAGAATATCTCTGCAATAAGATAAAACAAGAGTATAACAAAAGTGATTCTAAGGCAGAAGACAGAAACACTCAAAATGAAACCTAATGATTGCCACTGAAGCTTGAGTTTAACAATAGTCCGCTTAGCCTTGATTCGCAGTGTGAGACATAGGTACCATGGAACCTCCCTTGATCAGCAGCAGCAGCATTTTGGGAGGAAGCCCCCTCCCTCGTCTGGGTCAAACTTCATAGACTTCCATTGGAATTCTGGAATCATGTGGGTTTCAACAGGATAGCGAGTGCAATTGGTAAGCCAATTTATGTAGATGAAGCCACAGCTCAAAGGAAACGGCTGGACTTTGCACGCATTTGCATTGAGATTCATGCTGGTGATGAGCTTCCTTCAAATATCGTTATTTCGGTTAATGATGAATCCGTGATGGTGGGGATAGAATACCAGTGGCTCCCAAATAAGTGTGATAGTTGTAAGGTCTTTGGGCACTCTTGTAACACTAAAACAGCCCCTGCAACAGCCCCCAAAGAAGCTAATACGGATCAAGAGTGGATAGTAGTAGGGAAGGGCAAGCTGTCCTCAAACACCACTTTGAGCATGGGTAAGAAGGAAGAATTATCTTCTCCATCAGCCAGGCCAGGAAATCAAGAGACTAAGCAGTGTGATCCCCATTTAAGTTCTACACCAACACAAGCAGTTGAGACATCCAAGGTGTCAGCCAACATAGCTGTAGTGAGTAGCCCTTACATTTCAGCTGGGAGGGACATTCAGAAGCCTCCTACCACCTCTAGCCAAGTTCCTTTCCCACAGATTAGTCAACCCATCATCAGACCGTCAGACCCTACTGTTTCCTTACAAGCAGATGATACTACAAGTGAAACGATGGATGAAGAATTTCTAATTCTGGATAAGGAGGTGGGAAACTCACAAGCCATATCTGGAGGGCCTGCATCAAAGGGGACTTTCACCCCTAAGGAGCAGTTTCGTGAATCCAACAGTGCTAAGAAGAAAAGGCTGAAAAAGGAGCGCAATCTCCTTAAATAGGGCAGTCTCTAACTTTGCTCAATTTAATTTATATTAGTATGCACATGTACATATATTAGTTTTATTTCCCATGTTTAGCTCTCCTATGCATATTGGGTTTTGGAATTTGCGAGGTCTCAATGACCCTCTGAAACAAAAGGCAGCAAAAAACTTTTTTTTAAATAGGGATTTGTCCCTTTTTTTTCGGTAAAATTGTTTGTCCCTTTTTGGTTTACTAGAGCATAAAATCAAGGAATCCAATATCAAGAGGGTTATGAATTGCATTAGCCCTCATTGGCTCTCTACAAACAATGGCGCCCTTTCTTCCAAGGGTAGAATATTAGTCTGTTGGAACCCTAGTGCTCTGTCACTTAATGTCTTAGGTATGACCTCACAACTCATTCACTGTGAGGCCAGCACTATTCAGGAAAATTTTAGGTTTCATGTCTCAATTATCTATGGCTCCAATGATCATGTGGAGAGACTGGATCTTTGGAGAGATTTGGAGAATGTTAAAACACTTTCCCCTTGGGCAGTACTGGGTGATTTCAATGTCATTAGGTCATCCAGAGATAAAATTGGGGGATCCTCATAATGCCCCTCCCATGTAGATGACTTTAATAATTGTTTGCACTCTTGTGAAATTGAGGATCTGCTTTTGTCTAGGTGTTACTTCACCTGGTCTAACAGACAGCAATCTCCCAACAACATTTCCTCAAAAATTGATAGAGTTGTGGTCAATGAAAGCTGGAATAGATCCCTACCTTTTTCCTCAACTTTTTTCCCTACTCCTGGGATTTTTGACCACTTCCCCGCTGTTGTGTTCTTAACACCCACACCCAAACCTTCCCTAAAACCATTCAGGTTCTTTGACTTCTTAATAGACCACCCCTTGTTCTTGTCCATTGTCCAAAAGGTCTTGAGAACTGTGATCATAGGCAATCCTATGTTCTGTGTGACTGAAAAACTGAGATCACTTCAGTCTGAATTTAAAAAGTTGAATTCTAAAGAGTATAGTGCTATCTCTGATAGAGTTTTTTTTTTGGGTAATTTAGCGTGAAATTAAAAGAGGTTAAGCGAATGTACAGCCTACAAGGGACATACCCCAGGAAGGACAAAACAAAAAAGAAAGAAAGAAAAGAAAAGTGCGTGTTCCCCGGCACAACCCGCCGGGGTGGGAAAATAGGAAGCCCTAGCACAACCCGCCGGGATAGGTGTAAATATGCATAAAGCAGTAAGCGTAGCTAAAAGATGTCCAATGCCATGCACAACCTGTAGGCTAGGATAAATAACTAAAATAGAATGTTGCATAATATAAGACTGAAAGTCTCATTTGTTTTGGTGACCAAGTACTCGGAACGTCTGACCCTTAACAATGGAACCAACAATAACAAAGGCTTCGCCGTCCATCAAATGAGATAAGTCCCTGGCAGTTTGGCAAGCAATAAACTCAAGGGAACTCCCCCAAAGAACCCATATGCTAAACATATGCCTACTACACCACACACTCCCAACATCCTCATCCAAGTTACACGTCATCATCCACCCCCTCAACAATGAAATCAATAATAACAGAGTAGCTCGGGTCAAATGAGATAAGCCTCTGGCATTTCGCAAGCAAGAAAACCAAGGGAACCCTCCAAAGAACCCGCAACACCTAACACATGCCTACTATGCCACTCGCTCCCAACATCTATACCCAAGCTCCAACGTTATCATCCATACACAGTTTAGAAGTCAACCACGTTAGTCGCAGATAAAATAGATGATAAGGCCACACATTACAGCAACCAAATCAAGTATTACAACCCTTTGTAATATCAGTCACGTTGGCCAGCTGCTCAAATTAACAGATTACTTTCCAAAAGATGTGGGTCCGAAGAGAACATAGCCCACTTGTGGTAACACAATTTGGAAATCAAAATTCCAACCCAATGGCCCACCTTCGGCCCATGCTTGCAGTAGATATGAAAGGGGCCAGCATCTAAGACTAGCCCAATTAACCAATTTGGTAACAACTTAGCTAGGCCCCACTGCACAAAGTGGTCCCTTGCAATTCTACACGTTCATGGCAACAATAAACCAAAACCGATGGACCGCATTAATTGTACTGCTCAAAATAAGTACTACCATAGTGGGACCCTCCACTTGCTCTAATCACGTCCTAAGGCATCCCAAAGGTAAAGTTGTTGGTACAGTTAATATCAAATTGTCAACCAACCCATGTGCACATTCTGACCCACTGCTCAAGGATGTGACAAACCAAAGCTCAACTTGAAGTTCTACAATTAAAAATGGGTGCTGACCCTTCAACCCCACCACCCAACTTGAAGAAAAAGAGACCTACAAGTGTTTTCTTACCTTTTCTAGGGCTGAAGAAAGCCTTGCTAGGCAGAAATCCAGGGTCCAATGGTTGAAACTGGGTGATCAATGCACCTCTTTCTTTTTTTTCTTTTTTTTTTGGGTAAATAAGCTTGAAATAAAAAGGGGCTAACCGAATATACAGCTTACAAGGGGCATACCCCAGGAGGAAAGAAAAGAAAAAGAAAAAAGAAATGAATAACCTAAGCCAACTGGCAATATAAACTATGGGAAATATAACATATGTTTCTAGCCCTTCTAGAGAAGACGGAATAGAAACACATGACAAAATACAACTTAATACAAGACATGTGATAAAGTCTTAAAAATCACGATTGAGCTTGGAAGCTTGTAAGCACTGAATTAACTTGAGACAATTGCACAACCTGGAATCTGGAAATTGCAGCAAGGAGTATCTGGGCAGCTGAACGGCAAGCAATCAATATGGAAAATTGCAGCACTTACAATGGGAGGACACCCCCCTCCCCAAAGGTTATCAGACAATGCCAAGGGACATCCCCCCAAGGCTAGGCCAAAATAAGGTGTACAACCTAGAAAATCCATGACAATAGCAGATACAACTTTTTAGATGGACAACAACTAAAAGGAACGGCCAAATTCTGGGAAATTTGGACAGTATATCATTTGGGTTTTGACAATCCCTAGGAACCATGACTGTCCAGAACAAGGACATCATAACAGCAGATCCAATCAACAGCCACTAGCAGTGAACACAAGCAATTGGGCACTAGCAGCAAGCAAGTACTAGGAGTAATAACAGACAAACATACTTCTATACAAACAGAGCTTCTGATAGATCAAGATAGTAATCTGAACTTCATATCAAACGGAGCAGCAGCATAAGTTCAGATCAAATGGCAGTACAGAATGTAGATCACACGGTATTATGGCGGTCTGAGAATGAGAGATCAAACGGTACAAATAAAGAGTAGCATAAATGTAATGCAGATCACATCATTTGGCAAGCCGTAGCAGTATAATAATGGCAGACAAAACTACATGGGGAATTTGGCATGACCTATTGACATTTGGTACAATTACCACAGGATTTAACTCCCATCAAATAGGAATTTGGCTTGACTGCTCGGAAAATGGACATATACCACAAACAAAAGCTACAACAGCAGACACGGAGGAATGGGTACCTCCTAAGTGTAGCAGCAATCAGTCAATGGAGCAATAAAGAATGGCAAAGATACAGTAATTGGAATTGTAATCTCAAATCTTTCTACCTGACCACCTGCACTCCCTCGAGAACTGACCTCCCACTCTCTTTTCTCTCTTGATCTGAGATTATGGAAACTCTCAACAAGGAAAAAAAAAAGGTCCAAATCTCACAGAAATCACACACATTTTGATGCAAACAACATAACAACAGGGATATGAAGGGGTTGAGAGCTTCTCTCTCTACTTTAGAGAGAGAATGCACTCCCCCTAAAATTTCCTATCCTAATTTTTTTCAATCAGACCCCTCAATCTTCCTGATTGAAGGGCATTTGTAAGGGATTTTGGGTCCCAATCTCAGTTTATGCCAAGGGGTTACTGTAAATTTTCCCCAATTTCTGATGGGTTTGTGTTCAACAGAGTTGCTTTATAGCTTCCACTACCGCAAATGGAGGGACTGGTCCTCCACAATGACCATTTATCTGGATCTCTTTCTCCAGATCCAAGCCTCAAAATCCACGATCTGTTTTGGAATAGTACCCACGACAGTCTTCTCCTCTCATCTTGCAAATGTCTTCTTCTGTCTGTACTGGTGATGATCTACCCACCAAGTTCCTGTGTGTACTTTCAACCCATCCATTCTCGCTAAGCGATGCAAGTATCCGGCGGTGGGAGCAATTTCCTATTTTTTTTTTGGGTAAATAAGCGAGAAAATAAAAGGGGCTAAACGAATATACAGCCTACAAGGGGCATACCCCAGGAGGACAAAGCAAAACAAACAAAGAAAGGGAAAGAAAAGAAAAGAAAGAAATTGCGTGAATTAAAAAGGGGTGGCCACTAGGGCTACATGAGGGATAGGTAACGGCTGGAAATTTAACACAAAATAGACCAAGGAGTTTCTAAGCCTTCTAAGAGAAGACTCAGAAACTCCCACAAAACTATAGACTCTGACGTCCGAATGTCTTCACATTGATGTTAGAATCAAGCTTCTCACAAAGCAACCGAGATGAAAGAACAATGTCCCTTGACTCTAAAATTCAAAAGGTTGTACAAATAGTGGTGACTTGATCTTCAAGAACCCAGATCGTATCATGGGAATGGGCATGTTGGAACACCACAAGCACAGCTCCTGGAAGGAAGCCAACCGGCATAGCGGCAGCAGGAGCATTCAGATGCAAATAATGTATCAATACAGACCGAAATTCGCATGACCTTTAGACATGAAGGACCATCGCCACGCACTGCTATTGCCGGATGTGTGAACTATCCGAACAAAGCAAACCATAGACAACATAAGGACGAGATTAATCCCCAAGGGATAGCCCCCCTTGGGTAGGCCACTCCTCCAACCAATTGCTAACCTAAGCTAGAACAGCACTGATGAAGATATACACATTGCCCAAAAATTGGCAAAGACCTTTGTTTGAATTTTGGTAGCCCATGATAACAAAAAGGAAGCCTACGTAAGAGTATCTAGAATTCATATAACCTACAATAGCTCTGCCCAAAGGAGATGGCAAAATCCATAAGCAATCAAGAAAATGATGAGACAAGTTCATGAACAAACATACAACCAAGAATTTTGGCGTGTAAACTACTGCAGCAAAGAACATTGGGATGCATCTAAGCAAAATGAGTAATAATCACAATAACAAACAAAGAAATGACACTCGCCAATCATTGCAAACCGTGACATAATAGATCAACCAGACTAGCATACGAGCATAGCACATGAAAGCATAACCTAGTTTAAGTGGCTCACCTTCATCTTCCTCGGATACTCACAACTTCAAGCCTCTCACTAAAGTGCCAATCTCCCTTGTCTAAACCTCACAAGATTCCCCCTCTACATATTACCTCCTCTCACAAAGGAATGTTGAGGCACTAGCACACAACTCACCAAGGTACACACACATTATAGTAGGTCACACAACTCAAAGATGGGGATAGGAGTAGAAGGCCACTTAAGGCACATGGAGTTGATGGAGATTAAGATACAATACCACGTAGGTAGAAGTAAATAACCTGCAAGCTGTAATATGTAGTGTCCTCCTAGGAGATAATGTATTCCCATCCTAGGAGATGTTATGCATAGAATGCCAGTGAATCTGCCCCTGCTAGTAGAAGTAGTGTAGCAAGATGCTTCCATGATAGGACCTCCCTGGGACACTTATATAGGTAGATCACTATCCCATATGCCACTTTGGAATAGATAACCTGCAAACACACACTGTAGCCCTTGCTATAGAATGAACCTGCAGCAACAACTAATATGTTGCCAGCAACCATCAACCATCCAAAGAACCAACGGCAAAGTAAACAAAGACCCGGTGCCAAGAAGCAAATCGGCGCAGCAAGCAAAATGTTCCGACCAAGCAAATCGCCCTCTCTTGTGGCTTCCCCATGGATGAACCCTCACTGCCTCCAATGTAACTTCGTTTGATTCCTTTAAGATGCCCTGGCTGACTGCAACTGTCTTGTAGTACCTGTTCAAGAATAGAACTGGTTTAATCTGAGTAGATAAAAGTCTCAAATAATTCCCCACTTAGTTAACAACCCATTACAATTATGCCCTTGGGGAAGACTTTCCAAGGACATCAATCTGTACCTAACTAATGATTGGATTTTGCCAACCACAGTAGGTACATTACAAAATGCATTTTGGAATTTGCGGATATTTCTTTCAATCCAAATTTGGTGGACTGTGGTAGTGAACATCAGCTTGATGATTAAATTCTTTAGACTCTTTCCTTTGAAGTTTGATATATGGGTGATCCAGTTAGCCCAGGACCTAGAAGACCACCACATTGATATGAGCAAATATCTCAGCCCAAATTTGTGAAGTGAAAGGGCAATTGAAGAATAAGTGGTCATGGGATTCCACACCAGTACAGAAACTACAACAGGAGACAGGGATTGTACCAAACAAAACCAGTCTGTCTCCTGTATAGAGTCTGTTATGTATGGCAAGCCAAGTAACCATGCTGCATTTGAGGATATGGCTAGGGAACCAAATGTTGTTGCACCATGGGACCTTGGGGTACTTTGTTCTGAGTTCATGCCAAAGGGAAGAGATGGTGAACTCACCATTAGAGTTAAGGTCCCATCTATGGTGGTCCTCCCTATCCTGATTTGGATTGGGGAGGGAACTAATAGCATCTCTAATCTCATTTAATTTCAAGTGTTTGAGTGATGGGGAGATTCCAATTAGAGCCTCTAATAATGGATGCTACAGTAGCATCTTTGGTGAGGCCAGAGTCATATATAACTCTAGGACCATACTTCTGGGCAATTGGACCAAGGGGGTGCCAATTATCAAACCATAGTGATGTGTTTTTGCCATTGCCAATCACAACCTTGAGGTGGGGTTGCACAATGGGTCTGAGATTGAGGAGCTTCCTCCACACCCAAGAAGGTGAACTGGGCATGTTGATTTCCCAAAAACTTTTCCCCTTAAGCAAGTATGACTTAACCCATTGACACCACATAGATTGTTCCCCACCAGAGATAAGGAACGAAATATGTTTAGCAATGGCAGCCTTATTCCAAATGATAATAGATTTGAAACCTAAGCCACCTTCCTGCTTGGGGCAACACAGGTGTTCCCAAGATACTTTGGCTCCAGTCTTTTTGAGGTCAGGCCCAGACCAAAGGAAGGACCTCAGGATGTTCTCAACCTCTTTAATAACCCTTTTAGGGAGTATAAAGAGGGAAGACCAATAAGTTTGCATTGAGAAGAGAACATTTTTGATCAATTGAACCCTACCAGCATAAGTCAAGTCCCTATTTGTCCAAGTTTTGGTTTTTGAGGTGATTTTGTCAATCATGGATTTACAATCAGTGTGTTTCAACTTGGTGGACAGTAATGGAACCCCCAGGTACCATTACTGTTGGAGAAACCTTCTTTGAAGCTTAACAGTTGGAGAATCTCCTCTCTGACAGAGTGTTGCACTCTAGAAAAGAACACATTACTCTTCCCAGGACTTGGGGATAAACCAGATAAAGATTCAAACTCAAACAGAGTCTTGGATATGTTTTATCAACTCACATCACCTCTGCAGAATAGCATGAGGTCATCAGCAAAACATAAGTTGATGATTTTAGTTTGATTGCATCTCCAGTGGAACCTAAAGTCAGGTCTATTAGACCTATCCTTTAGAATACAGGTGAGCACCTCCATAACAATTACGAAGAGGTAAGAGGACAAAGGATCACCCTGTCTAAGTCCTCTTGCACCTCTAATATTGCCAGTAGGCTCACCATTAATGTTTAGGGTGTAATTAGCTGTGGTGACACAATCTTTTAACCATGTGATCATTCTGGGGTGAAAATTCATGCTAACAAGTGTATCCCACAGAAAGTCCCATCTGACATTATCATATGCTTTCATGATATCCACTTTCATGGCACATTTGGGTGAAGAGGTGGATTTGTGATATTCATGCATGATTTCCTGTGTGAGGAAGATATTGTCAGCAATTCTCCTGCCCTTAATAAATCCAGATTGGACTGGATCAATAAGATCAGGGAGAACACACTGAAGCCTCTTAGCCAAAATCTTGGCAATGCATTTGTAAACGGTGTTACAACAGGAGATTGGTCTGAAGTCACCAATCTTTGAAGGGTTGGGTACTTTGGGGACAAGGGCCACAATGGTGGCATTAGCTTTGCTCAGTAGTTTTCCAGACTTGAAGAAGTTTTTAATTGCAAAGAAGGACTGGACCTGTGTCCCACAATAGGCCGGGCTTTTGGAAAAACCTAGCGTTATACCCATCAGGGCCAGGAGCCTTGTGGGGATTCAGGTTCATGACTACATCCTTGATTTCAGTGTCAGTGACATCCTGAACCATGCTCATACTTTGGTCAGAGGTGAGTCTCCGAGTGATGAGATGATTGATCCTATCAAGACCATCGTAGGTAGAAGTGTGTGGTGTACCAAGAAGCCCAGAATAGAAGTTGACAAAGGTACTTTTAATTACACTCATGTCATGGGTAGTAGTGGAGTCACCCAAGACAAGACTAGAAATCTTGCTACGATTCCTATTGTTGTTGATTGTTTTGAAGAAGAAGGAGGTGCATTGGTCTCCAAGCTTTAGCCACTGGATCCTAGATTTTTGTCTAGCTAAACTTTCCTCAGCTCTTGAGAGAGTGAGGAAATGCTTGTAGACCAATTTTTCTTCCAAATTGGGGTAGCGTGGATTAGTAGGGTCCATCCCAAGGCTATTCTGCAAGGTCTCAAGTTGATTCTTAGCTACTGACCACTCTATCGTAAATAGCAATCAGATTCCTTATGGTTCAACTTTTTAAGTTCAATTTGCAACCTTTTAAGCTTTTCTGTAAGACAAAACATAGGGTTTCCCAGAATGATTTGCCTCCAAACCTGCTGGACTGTAGGGAGGAAGGAAGGGTGGTCCGCTAGGAAGTCAAAAAACCTAAAAGGTCTCTTGGGCGGTTTAGGGGGTGGAGCAATATATACAATAGCAGGTGAATGATCAGAGATCCCAGGAGTAGGGAAATAAGCAGAGGAGGAAGTATGTGTCCTCAGCCACTTATCATTAACCAGAACTCTATCAAGCTTGGTAGAGATGTGGTTGGGTGGGTCCTGCCTATTAGTCCATGTAAATAGACACCCGGAGTACCTAAGGTCATCAACTTCGCATGCATAAAGACAATTATTAAGGTCATCCATGTGGGAAGGCCAGTGACTAGCCCCACCGGATTTTTCGTTAGGGCTTCTAATGGCATTAAAGTCTCCCATAATTATCCAGCACTCACTATTCTTCAGTTTGCATAGATCATTCCAAAGATCTACTCTGTCAGTAGGGTCATTACCACCATACACAAAGGTGACCAAGAACCTATGCCCTTCAAGATTAGATAAGACTTCACAGTGAACAAGTTGATTAGTCATCTGAAGGACCTTCACATCTAGTATGTGGGGATTCCAGCAGACAAGAATTCTCCCAATGGGGGCATGGGAAGAGTTATGGGTATGCTGCCATTGGGAGCAAATATATCTCACAATCTTCTTAATGTTTGGTTCTTTGACTTTATGTTCAATCAAGCCAATAAGTGAAAGTTCATTATTTTCCAAAAAAAATTTAGCCGCCTTTTGCTTAAGGGGATCATTTAAACCCCTCAAGTTCCAAAACCCAAAATGCAATTGTGATTGTAAACTACGCATGGGAATTATTGAATTACAGTGCATAATATAAAATATAAGGTGGCAGGAGATAGAAAGGGTTAGGATACTGCCCAAAAAGGATATAGTGGTAATCCTCAGTGCCCTCTTGAGGAGCTGGATTTCCCATTGCTCCCTTTCTTCTTGTTCTTGTGCTTTTTAGTGTTGTTGCTTACAGATTGTGGACAGGAAGGTGGAGTAGAGCCTGTGGTACTAGAGAGTAAGGCATCAGTGGTGTTCAACTTAGAAAGTTGCCCCTCAGAAGTCCTTGTAGTGGTAGTGTTGCTCACATTAGAGGGACAATCCTCAGCTATAATTTCTTCAATATCTTCAAAGGGTTCATACTCTCTCCCAGTGTCTGCTTCACCCAGAGACTCTTTGCTTGCTATAGTCTTGACATCAGTTCCTTCAGAATGTGAAGTGCTGGCTGTCCCTGCTGAGTGAGAGAGGACCAGTGAGGTTTCAGCCCCACCCATGGATGCTGTGGTTGGGAGTGGGCCACTGATCATAACTTCAGAATCCTCCCCCTTTGTGTCATTCCTTAAATTTGTGCTTGAAGAGAGCTTGCCCTTGCCCACAACCACCCATTCTGCATCAGCGTTAGTTGTATTGGGGACTGGTTTGGGCTTGCAAGAGTGTCCAAACACCTTGCAATTCTCACATCTTGGAGGGAGCCACTGATACTCAACTCCAATCATAACAGATTCTTCATTTACTGAGATAGCTATATCCGTGGGGAGATCATCACCTGCATCTACCTCCACACAGATCCGAGTGTAATCCAACCTTTTCTTGTTTGCTGTGGCTTCATCCACGTGGATTGGAACCCCAATTGCACTCCCTATCCTGCTGAAGCCGACGTTTGTCCAGAATTCCAAGGGCAGCCTATGCAGTTTAATCCAAACTGGAATAGAAGAAGGGTGGTTCTTACTTGGAACTAACATCCTTTTCCACTAGATATCGACGTGAGAAGAAGTACGGACCTCCTTCTAAGACCCCGAGTTTGGAAGATTCATCTTCAAACTCGAAAAGATAGCAAGAACCCAACTGCTTGACCGTGAATTTCCCATGGTCTTTCCATACAGCACGTGCAGTAGCTGCCAGCAGAGGCATTGCCATCTTCCCATCTAAGAAATGCCCAATCAAGCAATGTTTACCTACCCCATCATCGAGTTGCGATTCATTAAAGCTCACAAAAGCATCCTTCCCTTTTTTAATTTCTGGATAGTGGACCAATTTCATAGATTTGGATGGAGCTTGAGCCTTGAAGAGAGTGTTCCAGTTCTTCATTCGAGTACCCTGGGTTGATTGAAACAATTTGATCTCAGGGGGGTCCTCTACCTTGACATATTCCCCTTCAATACCTATTTCTCCAGATTCGTCTGGCCCCGCCTCTTGTAGTTGAACAAGATGTTCTTTGAACTTGGAGAAGTTAACCTTCACCCCTGAATGAAGCATTTCCTCTTCAATACTGTTAACCAGTGAGGATAAACGTGTAGCACTGTCCACTCGATTACGAGAGGGGCTAGGACCAGACCTAGTTGGGCTGAGTGGACCTCCCACGAGTGAAGGAGACCCCACTGGTGATAGGTTTGAGTCGATGAAACTAGGGTTTTTTGGATCCGGGGTGTCCGATTGGTTTAAACCCATATCTGACAGGCTATGACTGGTATTGTGAGGGTTCGATTTGAACCTCTGTGGGTAGACACTTGATTGAGCAAGGCTTGACTTCGGTGTCGCTTCTTCTCCGATGGGAGTGCCGCGGATATCAAAGCAAAGCTCTGAGTATGCTTGAGGCGTGAACTTAGTTTCCATTTGGCCCCCTGACTGTGGAGAATCTCGAGGAGTGGAATGAGAATGAGTGAAGCTTCTGTGCTTAGCACGAACTTCGTTAGAATCTACTGCTAGGGAGAGGCCACCTACAGCCATGGATGTTGCAGGAGAAGTGAGCTCGCCTGCCATTTCGATTTGAGATTGATCGCGATCTAGGGTGTTCACCAGGAGGAAGACGGAGTCGCCCATTTCGCTAGTGAGAGAAGTTCCATAGTACAGTTCTCATGTGTGCATTGATTTTAGAAACTTGGAGCAATTTCTTGTTTGGTTCTAGTTTGACAAGTCCAAGGTTTCAATCTTGAGGGGGCGATTGTTCTTCCGTTGTACTATCATGGGAGGTCATCGAGCAAGATGAGCTCATGTCTGGTCAGGTTCCATGGCAGGTTGTGGTTCATTTTAACCTGATTGTCCCTGATTTTACAGGGCAACCACAAAATCTTCACGAGCAACAAAACCTCCACACGTTCTTTACTTGGTTCTGGTCTGAATGAGTCCGGTTGGGAGGGAGAGTGGCTCACGCCCTGCTATGTCTGGCCTTGAGTCTGGATGGGATGGGTGTGTGTGGCTCTTGCATCTGGGCTTTGGGATGCACCAGGAACAGGGTAGAAGTTGAGAGTGTATTCTGGAAATCAAATGTAGAAGAGGAGAGTGTACTCCACTCTCCTAGTGCAAGTGGGCAAAGTTTTTTACCCAAAAAAAAGTGGGCAAAGTTTTGGTTCAAAATGTAGTGATAGCTGTTGCTATCTGGTACAAAACAGCTTGTTGGTTGAAAATTGCAAATCACTGCACGCCTGCTTTTGTAAAAGGCAGAGAAAATTTCGGAAAGTGGGGCCTCATTACACTTCATGTGCTGGCTTCTACACGCAACAAATAAGGAGGAAGTAAAGTAGGCTTTCCCACTTGTTCAAAAAGAAAAAGTAGTGCAAATGCTGGAGATCTAGAAGTAGGTTGTTCGGTCCATCTACTCAATTCCATTTTTTGGTCAATTCGAGATTTTCTCTTGGGCATTACACGCATAGGACAATTGGGAAAGGCTGTGTGCTGTCTAATTGTTCAAATCAACTTCACAACTTTATTTCCCTGGATGCCCGTGAACAACATTTGGCCTTGTGCCATTATCAACTTGGGACCACAATGCATGTGGAACCGCAAATTTCAACCAGAGGGTTTACACAATTAGGGGATTTTTGTCCATTTATTCTTATCCTAGCGGGGTGTGCTAGGACCACCAATTTGCCCACCCCGGCGGGTTGTGCCGGGGAGTACGCACTTTTTTCTTTTTTTTATTTTTATTTTTCGTTTTGTCCTCCCTGGGGTATGCCCCTTGTAGGCTGTACATTCGCTTAACCCCTTTTAATTTCACGCTAAATTATCCAAAAACATCACACATTTTGAGTAGATCTCACCTCCTCTACATATATGATTATAAATTAACAGACAACATGGCTATGAGCAAACCACCACACCACCTGCATTTAAAAACCCAACTGGGATATTAGTTTTCAATTGAAATATGATGATTTGCTGAGCATATTTTGAGATCCTGGGACCTGCAATACAAAACCCAACTGGGTGATTAGTCAAACCATGTCTCCAAGATTTCAGCCTTGTTTTAGCACATGTAAGACCCTGTACGACAATCATGAGACAACTATGCGATTACATGTATCAATGAATGTAAAACCTATCTTAGGTGCCTCAATCTATAACTAAGTAGAATTAGCAGGAATGCTCCATGAATCCAAAAGGGCTTTTGATCCACTAGGGATCTTAGGTAAGGACATCAATCTGCTCCTAATGTCCAAACAAATTCTGGCCACAACAGTTTGTGTCGTATGCTGCAATTTTTGAAACTTCCTAGTGTTCCTCTCAATCCAGATATGGTATAGAGTAACAGTGAAGGAAAGTTTAGCAAGAGTACTTCTTAGTCCTTTCCCTTTAAACTCAGAGATATGAGAAACAAGGCTAGAAAGTGTTTGTGGTTGCTGCCAAGAAAGACTACACTTTGGAATATGTGATGGAAACCAGACAATGTGGTTCCAATCAATAATAGGGAAGTGTGTCCTAAGTTGATCCAACAATGATGAGATGGTGAAGACTCCACTTTGATTCAGAGCCCATCTACAAGTATCAACTTGGAGCTGAGATGATATATGCCCATGAGAGGGTGGTAAAGCACTCCTAATCTCATTTAACTCCCAAGTTTGAGCGATGGGGAATCTCCACTGATTATCAGAACTCAGTGTGGCAGAAACTGTGGCATCAACAGGGATACTAGAATAATATATGATATGGGTACCATATTTTTCCACTAATGGACCAAGGGGGTGCCAGTTGTCATACCAAAGGGAGGTAGCAGCCCCATTCCCAATATGATACTGTATGTACGATTGAACAAGAGGACGAAGTTGCAGTAACTTTCTCCAAGTCCATGAGGGACTGCTAGGAATTTTAATTTTCCAAAAACTCCTCCCTTTAAGTAAATAAGATTTCACCCATTGGCACCACATAGACTGTTCATCCCCAGATACCAGGACCCAAATATGTTTAGACATGGCTGCCTTGTTCCACACTTGAAGGGATTTAAAGCCCAAACCCCCTTCCTTTTTGGGGGAGTAGAGGTGCTCCCAGGAGATCTTAGCCCCAGTGCTTTTAAGATCAACCCTAGTCCAGAAGAAGGATCTCAAAATAGATTCAACTTCTTTAATGACTTTCTTGGGAAGTATGAAAATGGAAGACCAATACGTTTGCATAGAAAATAGCACAGATTTTACCAATTGAACTCTCCCAGCATAGGACAAGTACTTGTTAGTCCAAGATTTAGTTCGCTTTGTAATCTTGTCTATAAGAACCTTGCAATCACAATACTTGAGTTTAGTTAAGATGAGTGGAACACCAAGATATTTGACAGTGAGGGATCCTTCCTGAAAACCAAGGAGCTCGAGAATAGCAGCCTTCCTAGTGGGAGGAACACCAGAAAAGAATATGTTACTTTTACCAGGACTGGGGGACAATCTAGAAAGAGTCTCAAACTCAGTAAGGGCATCTTGAATGCATTGGATAGAGCTAATCTCCCCTTTGCAGAAGATCATCTGCAAAACAAAGATTAATAATCCTGGTATTTTCACACCTCCAATGGAAATGGAAATTGGAGTTGAGGGACTTCTCTTTAAGTAACTGCGTAAATACTTCCATGACAATAACAAACAGGTATGAGGACAAGGGATCACCTTGCCTCAGACCTTTTTTTCCCGAGATGAGACCAGTGGGCTCCCCATTAATGCTAAGGGAGTAATTGGCAGTAGTGACACAAGACTTGATCCAACGGATCATCTGAGGGTGGAAATTCATGGACTCAAGGGTATCCCATAAGAAATCCCACCTCACATTATCGTATGCTTTCATAATGTCCACCTTTAATGCACATCTAGGAGAGGAAGAATGCTTATGATAGTCTCTCATGATTTCTTGAGTAAGGAAAATGTTATCAGTTATCCTTCTACCCTGCACAAAACCAGATTGTACAGGGTCAATGATATGAGGGAGGGCCGCTTGGATTCTCTTGGAGATGATTTTGGCAATGCACTTGTATATGATGTTACAACAAGATATGGGCCTATAGTCCCCCACTTTGGTAGGATTGGGGACTTTAGGGACAAGTGCAACACTGGTGGAGTTGGCTCTAGTTAGGAGCTTGCCAGATCTAAAAAAATTCCTAATAGCTGAAGTCACATCATGCCCCACAATAGACCAGGATTTCTGAAAGAAACCAGCATTATAGCCATCTGGACCAGGGGATTTATTGGGGTTGAGTGACATAAAAGTTTCCTTAATCTCAGCATTAGATATCTCAATAATCATAGTATTCCTTTGGGCCTCAGAAAGTTTGTAACTAACAAGCTGGGTGATCCTAGAACCTCCAGCATAATGAGTGGAGTGTGGGGTGCCCAGCAATTGAGTGTAAAACTCAACAAAGGTAGATTTGATCACATCAGGATCATGTGTGAGATTATCATCAGCAAGAATCAGGCTTGTGATTTTACCTCTGTTCCTATTGTGGGAAATGGATTTAAAGAAATAAGAAGTGCATTGGTCTCCAAGCTTGAGCCATTGGATTCTGGACTTTTGTTTGGCTAGACTTTCCTCAGCTCTAGCCAACATCATATACTGCCTACATAAGTACCTTTCTTGGATTTGGTTGGAGGAGTTATCAGGATCAACCCCCCTGATCCTTCCTCAAGACAACCTCCAGCTTCTTTGCTTGGCGAAAAGAGTCCCGATGGAAATATCACTATACTCTTTGGTATTCAGTTTTATAAGTTCCTTTTGGAGCAATCTGAGTTTTACATTAGTGACATACATTGGATTTCCAAGGATAACTCTTCTCCAAACCTGCTGAACAATGGAAAGAAATTTCGGATGCTCAGCAAGGAAGTTGAAAAACTTGAAGGGTTTGTTGGATCTCCCAGAGATAGGATTTAGATAAACCATAGCAGAGGAGTGGTCAGAGACTCTAGGGGTTTGGAAATGAACATTAGACTGAACAAAAGTTTTAATCCATTGTTCATTAACCAAAACCCTGTCAATTTTGGTAGATACAACATGGAGTGGATCCTGCTTGTTGGACCAAGTAAAGTGACAGCCAGAGTATTTTAGATCCTCAAGCTCATTGTGGTCAATACACTGACCAAAGCTATCCATATGGGGAGGCTAGTGGATATCTCCACCCACCTTGTCAGTAGGATATCTCAAAGCATTGAAGTCTCCCAAAACAACCCAAGGACCAAGGTTATTCCAAGAGTTCAATTCTTGCCATAAGTCAAATCTCTCACTGTATAAGTTGGAACCATATACAAAAGTGGCAGTAAATTGAATGTTGCCAGATATAGTTTGAACATGACAGTGGATAGCTTGATTGGATTGACCCAAGACATTGATAATAATCACAGAGGGGTCCCAACCAACACAAATTCTACCACTAGGGGAGTGGGAATAATTGTGAACAAAAGACCAATATGGAATCATGGAGCAAAAAATCCTACTAAAGTTATTCTCCTTAATTTTATGTTCTACCAGTCCAATGATAGACAAATTATTTTTATTAACAAAAGATTTAACCTCTCTTTGCTTGAGGGGATCATTAAGACCCCTCATATTCCAACAACCTAATTGAAGAGGATTTATGGACATAGACATAAAATTAAGCAAAAGGTGGCAGATTATAGTCAATATAGAATGCTGCCAATACAAAAAGAGATGAGGGACTCACCTGCCCTTTTTTGGGGTATTAGACATACCCCCTTTGCTTCCTTTACCTGCTTTCTTATTCCTCTCTCTGTCATTCTTTTTGGCACTCCTCCAAGTATTGTGGCCATCAGGAGGGTCAGGGGGAATGTTACTACGAGCATCCACACCACTCTTTCCCATCTGCTGAATCTGATTTTGAGGCCTTTAATTGACTGCATTGAGATCCCTCTCCTCAATGCCTTCCTCTATAGGAGCTGTCAATGGACCCAACTCACTAACAGAAGGAGCAGAGCTAAAACTGCCATCTGTTAACTTAATAGTTGGTGTAAGAGGATGATCAAATTCCTTCAAATCATCTGATGCTTCACTTGGAGAGTCTTCTTCAATGATAACTCCTTCCTTATCAGGCTGAATGATAAAGGCAGCTCCTGTAGAATTAGGTACCTCCTTAGTAAGAGCCTCCAAGGTTCCCCCACCGCCCCCAAGGGCCTTACCAATCTGCTGCCAAGTTTCATCATTACCTATGACAGGAGCATCTGCCTTTGGTTTACAGGCATGACCAAAGACTTTACATATGGAACACTTTGGAGGAAGCCATTGGTACTCTATATTTACAGAGACTAAGTCACGCCCATTTTTTATTTGAATAGCTTTGGGAGGCTCTGAATCAGCTGATACCTCCACACATACTCTGGCAAAGTCAAGCCTCTGCTGCTGTGCAGTGGCAATGTCCACATGCAGGGGGCTTACCGATAGTGCTAGCTATGCGGCTAAAACCCTCTACAGTCCAGCATTCCAAAGGAAGTTTATGGATTTTTACCCAGGCTGGAATAGTTGGTGGGTGTTCAGTGGAGGGGACTAGCATTCTATGCCAGTCCTTAAGAACGAGGTACCTCCTGGAAAAAAAGTAAGGTCCTCCCTCTAGGACTTTGATTTTGTTCTCCTCATCTTGAAACTCAAAGAAAAAACAGGCCCCCACTTGTTTAATCTTGATCCCACCTAGCTGTAGCACCTCTTTCTTCTTCAAGTCTATTACTAACAATAGGAACAAGAGCAAAATCACCAATCTTGTCCTTGATGATTCCTCTATCAGTAATGACATGAATATTGTTAAAGACTCTTTTGTCAATTATTACTCCAACTTGCTAGGAAAACCTCACGTGTCCCACTACAAGGGTCATGATAGAATCAAACACCTCATTACAAGAACACTAACTGAGTCACAGAGGCTATCCATGATTCATGATGTTTCTAATTCTGAGATCAAAGACACTTTGTGGGAGATGAATCCTAAAAAGGCCCCTGGGCCTGATGGTTACAATGCTAGATTCTTTAAACAGGCATGGCCTGTGATTGGGCATGATATACTGGCAGCAATATAGAATTTTTTCAAATCTAGTCAACTTCTGGGTAAGGCCAACGCCACAATTGTAGCCCTTGTCCCTAAAGTTCCTAACCCCTCTAAGGTTAGTGACTATAGGTCTATATCTTGTTGCAATGTTGTTTACAAGTGCATAGCTAAAATTCTTGCTAAAAGAATTCAAAATGCTCTCCCTTCCATTAGAGACCTTGTTCAATCAGGATTTGTTAAAGGAAGAAGGATAGTTGATAACATCTTTCTCAGTCAAGAACTTCTGAGAGGATATCATAAATCTTCCCCTTCACCTAGGTATGCTATGAAGGTGGACATAATGAAAGCTTACGATAATGTAAGATGGGACTTCCTATGGGATATCTTGGATTGCATGGGGTTCCATCCCAAGATGATTAATTGGCTTAAGGCCTGTGTCACCACTGCCAACTACACACTTAATATTAATGGTGAACCCACTGGCTATATAAAGGGTAGGAAAGGTCTCAGACAAGGAGACCCTCTCTCTTCCTACCTGTTTGTCATTGTCATGGAAGTCTTGACCTGTATACTGAAGGAGAAAGCTAATCTCCCTGATTTCCAATTCCATTGGAGATGTCACAAAACTAGGATAATTAATCTCTGTTTTGCTGATGACCTAATGATCTTTTGCAAAGGAGATTTGGGTTTTGTCAAGCACATTCAGTCCTCACTAAAAGAATTTGAGGAGTTGTTTGGTCTCTCCCCTAGTCCGGGGAAAAGCCATGTATTTTTCTCTGGTGTCCATCCTACCACTAGAGAAAATATACTTCATCTCCTTGGATTTAAGGAGGGGTCCTTACCTGTTAGATACTTGGGTGTTCCACTATTGACCACCAAACTTAAGCATATGGATTGCAAAAACTTGATTGCTAGAATCACAGCAAAGACCAAAACTAGGCAAATAGAGATTTAACTTATGCTGGCAGATTGCAGTTAATAAAAAATGTACTTTTTTCCATGCAAACCTATTGGGCTTCCCTTTTTATCCTCCCTAAAAGAGTCATTAAAGAAGTTGAAACCATACTCAGAGCCTTTCTGTGGTCTGGTCCTGATCTTAAGAGATCTGGTGCAAAGGTATCTTGGGAGCACCTTTGCTCTCCTAAACAAGAAGGGGGTTTGGGTCTCAAATCTTTGCAAGTTTGGAATAAATCTGCTGTTACCAAACACATTTGGTTCCCCATTTGTGGGGGTGAACAATCTATGTGGTGCCAATGGGTCAAATCCTATTTAATAAAGGATAAAAGCTTTTGGGAAATCAAAACTCCTAGCAATTCCTCTTGGGTATGGAGGAAACTACTAGCAATTAGAAGTATAATTCAACCTCTCATCAAAGTTACTATTGGTAATGGACTGTCAACCTCACTTTGGTTTGACAATTGGCACCCCTTAGGCCCTCTAGCTAATTGATATGGCTCTAGAATTATGTATGACTTTGGTTTACCTAAAAACTCAAGAGTTAATGCAGTCATCAGCTTGTTTGTGTACCTGCTAGTGATGCATGTTGCAAATGGATAAACTTTCTCTAGTTGCTTCATGTTGGTTGCAACGATTGTGCCACTCTCTGGACAGTGTTTTTGCCTCTGTCTGGACAAAGTTCCAATAGGAATCCTGTTTGAATTTTGTTAAGTAACTATCCATTCTTTGAATATACTGTTTGCTGCCTTTGGTTTATCTATTTCCATGCAATCTGTACTCATGCTATTTTAGATGTGATTTAACCTAGCTTGGGGGGGTTGTCCCTAAGCATGTTTGTTCCCTTTTGGAAGGGGGCTTCCTCCCGTGTTTGAGTGGTTGCTGCTGTGCTACTGTAAAAACAAGTGTAATACTGCTGAATTTTCTTCAGATTTGGCCTGGTTGCCCCATGGAACTTGGATATATCTTGGGGTGAGTGATTACTCCCGTAAGCATTTGAAGTTGCAGTTGACTTTAGCTTGCAAACCTGGATACCTCAGCTCGTTTATCCCAAAGTGGATGTCAGAAGTTGGTGGAGTTAAATGATGAAGACAGTTTTGTTGAAGATGGAGATGTAAGAGTTGTGTTCAAATGCTTAGGAATCACTTGCCAACCTAGATACCTCAGCTCGTTTATCCCGAAGTGGAAGTCAGAAGTAGGTGGAGTTAAATGATGAAGTTAGTTTTGTTGAAGATGGAGATGTATGAATTGTGCTCAATTGCTTAGGATTCATTGGTCATCTACTATTAGTTTGTAGCCTCTTGGCTTAGTTTCCATTTTCTCTTCCTTTTCTTTTTCTTTTCTTTTTCTTTCCTCCTGGGGTATGCCCCTTGTAGGCTGTACATTCTGTTGTCTCTTTTTTTATTTCAAGCTATCTTTACCAAAAAAATGGAGTCATCAGGGGATCGCAATGGGCCTTTCCCATCTCACAAACCCTTGAACTCATTGAAGTTAGGAGCACAATCACAACATTACCCAACCCTAATCCCATCGTGGGTGATAAACATTGTTGGTCCCTTGAATCCAATGGAGTTTTCACCATCTCTTGTGGACCATCTGAGAACCCCATTTCCAAAAGTTTCATGGCACAAATGTGTGTGGTAAAAACTCGGTAGGAAAGATGGGTCTCTCTCTCTCTAGGCGATTTCTAGAGAAACCCTAGAATGGAGGTTATAGCTGCAAGCGCAATGGAAGGGCTGGGGTCTAAGGCTTTGGAGTTCAAGCAGAAGCGCTTGGCTCTGGCTTCCTCTACTCACATCACCGACGGTATTCTCAATACAACTCATATCTCCAGCGATGGAGATATTAGCAGTCAAGTGCAAAGTTCAGCACAGCAAAAAACAAAATACATTCCTCCTGGTGCTCGATCACCAGCGTTGGATCCTGTTGGCAAGGTCTCATCTCATGAGGAGCCTTAACCATTACCGTACTCCAACCCTGGCCTCTTATATCAGCAACTGGAAACCAAGGATGTAAACCACACAAACCAGTGGGCCTACACGAAGTGGAAACCCCACAACCCAGCAAATCCCTAGATGCGAGACTCCTCATCAAAGCCATAACCTTAATTTTGGGTCTACCCCCTCAACTAACCCTCCTCAATTAAGCCCTTCTGAACCCAATAATACACCTGAATTTGACAGTCACAGCCCCAGATCCTTTCGGAACCTCAGCCCAGCCCGTAAACTTCAACAAGTTTTCAACCAGGAGTGTCTGCGATTGGAATCTGACGAAGATTCGTTGGCTCCTCAAGATGAATTGGATCACCCAAGGACGACCATGGTTGCGGCTAATCAAACACCTCATACACAAGTTACTGCATCACTTTCCCATGGTTCTAGGGTTTCAGGACCCCAATTGCTTCGGAATGCTAAGGGGACTCCATATCGGGCAGGGGATCCTAATCTAGGGTATTCAGCTGATACTCTCAAACCCCATTATACCAACGCTTCCACATCCACAGTCGTGGCACCCTTGATCACGATTCCAAGGACTTCTTCACCGTTGGCCCCCATTCTGGTTCAGAATCCAAATGCAGCCATCAAACAACTTGGAGCTTCCTCGTCCACACCTCCAGTGTTAGAAACCACAAAACCAATACTTGCGTCTAAACTCCCCACAAGCAAGGCCCTTCCAACCAGAGACTGGGCTTCCCTCTTCCGTTCACAGGGTCCTTCCAAGTCCATGCAACTGAGTTTTATCCAGAATTACGTCAAGAAAAGAGTGCGGTAGTGCAGCTGGATGCCTCCCACCTAGATGAAGATAGCTGGAATCACTGTCTGGTAGGTTATTTTTTAGAAGGTAAAATGGATTTTCCTCTGGTTAACTCCACTGCGCATAAACTTTGGGGTAAGAACACAAAATTTGGGTTACAGCAGTTCGAATGGATGTATTTGGCTTTATCTATTTTGAATTTCAAGATGAAGAATTAAAAATGGCAGTGCTAGATGGAGGACCCTGGTTTTTCTCCAAAAAGTACATCGTTCTCAAAAATTGGGGACGAATGATGACTCCTATCAAAGAACCTCCCTCTTCGATCCCTGCATGGGTCAAGTTGCACAAGTTACCTCCTGAATGTTGGACGGAAAATGGGCTAAGTAGGATTGCTAGCACAATTGGTATTCCTATCCATGTGGATAAGGCCACAGCAAGGAGATCACGATTCTCTCCCATAGCAAACATTGCATTTAACAAAAGTTCCAGAATCCAAAGATGACGTCATCCTATCTCTGGTGATTAATGCGATCTAGGCGATTTTGAGCGACTCCTTTGCTCCTGGTGAAAACCCTAAGTATGGTGCATACTCCTTCGATAGCAATGGCGGATTTAGGCACCAAGACAGTTGATTCAAACATTATTTGGAAGAATCAAGTCGGGCTTAACCAAACTACTCACCTCTCTAGCGATAAAGAGGAAGGTATCCATAACCAAAGCAATACGTTGTTACCAGGTACAACCTACTTTACACCGACCAAACTCACCTCCTTCAAACCCCAAGATCACTATCCATTCGGCCTTAAAACCTCTGATTTCTTAGCTATTCCAAATCCCATACCAGAATCGGGATCTACTCCAGAATCCCTTCTACCAAAGAATCTCTCTCATCCTTCAACCATCATCTCACTCGATAGCTCCAAGTCCATAGCTGAATCAAATTCCACCCCTCCCAAAGGTTCAAACCCCTCTTACGGCCCACATAGTCTCGGTGTATCTAGCCTTAATTCCTCAAGAAAGCTTCATGAGGTTTTTCAGTTGGAAAGTGAGCATCTTAAAAGAGAAGAAAAAATTGCAAGTCTGGTACAATCCATGGAAGAAGAGTTGAAGAAATCGGGTTTGGACATTGATCTTTCCTAGCTCAAAAATCAGATCCAGTATCTTCAGGAAGGTCATGCTGTACCAAAATCTCCAGCTTGGTATCTTGAAGGGGATTTTGTTGTGGTTGAAGATCTGCCTGAACCCTCCAAAGCCAAGAATGATTCAGATGCCATTCAGAAACCAGGTAAAGCCCCAAACTGGTCCTCATTATTTAAGGATCAGGCCCCCTCAAAAACCACGAAACTTGAGCATTATCCAGAGATGCAAAAAGGCAAAGAAGCAATAGTGGAGTTGGATGAATCAAACATGGATACAAACTCCTGGAGTCATTGTTTGATAGGATATTTCCTTGATGGGAAAATGCCTTATAACCTGTTGAGCGCTACAGCCAGAGCGGTATGGAAGGAGAATGCTCCTATCTCAATCAAACAGATTGGGTCCTGTTTTTTCTTCGTTTTTAAAGATGAAGCTACTAAATTGCAAGTTCTAGAAGGGGTATCTGGTTCTTACGGACTAGAGACGTATGTTGGTGCCCACAACAGCTCACCCTTCATCCATTCCCGCATGGGTTAAACTTCATAAGTTACTACCCCTAGAATGCTGGACCGATCGAGCTTTTAGCCGTATTGCTAGTTCAATTGGCAGACCAATGCACATTGACAATGCTACGGCTAGTAAAAAAAGGTTGGACTATGCAAGGGTATGTATAGAGATCTTAGCAGGGGATGAACTTCCTGATGAGGTGGTGATTAAAGCTAATGGGGAATCAGTGGTTATTCGAGTTGAATATCAATGGCTTCCAACAAAATGCCCAGAGTGCAAAGTATTTGGGCACAAATGCAGACCAAAACAGGAACCAACATCTTCAAATGATCCAGAAGAGAATCTGGGGATACAACTTGTAGAAGCATAGATCTCCAGTAAAGATCCAGTGGTTCAAGTTAAAGTTATGGAGGCTCTGGCACATGGAGGAAGTGCAGCTCTTGATGTAGTTACCAAGGTCATCCCTTCCAAGTTAGTCTGTTGTTCAGCAAATACTTCGGTTGGGAGTAAACCAATAGCACTTGCAGAGAACTATGATGAGGTTTCTCCTAAAGAAGAACAAGCACAGGAGCTAGATGGAAAAGGGTATGTTGAACCAAAACCACCTTATTTCTCATCCCTTTCAACAACTCCTAAGAATACTCCATCCAGCAGTGACAGTGGAGGATCAGGAGTGGAACTTATGCATGAAGAGGACTTCAAAGTTGTCTCTAATAAAAAGAAGAAGAAAGGGAAAAGCAATCAGAAGGCTCTCCCTCACATGAAAGGGCGGTAACCCTTCCGTTCATTTTTTTGATAGCATCCAATACTTCCTATTTATCTGCTATATAGTTTTAGCTTCCTTCATTTTATGATGAACACAACACTACATTTTGGGTTCTGGAACTTGCGTGGTCTTAATGACCCTCTTAAACAAAAAGAAGCAAAAAAATTCATTACCGTTAATAAATTGTCTTTGATTGGGCTTCTAGAGCACAAGGTTAAGGAGGTCAATGCCAAGAGAATTTTGAACTTTATTTGCCCGCATTGGCTCTATGCACACAATTATGATCTTGCTCCGTTTGGTAGGATTTTTGTGTGTGGGGATCCTCATATTTTTGCTGTTAATGTATTGAGCAAGACCAGCCAATACATACATTGTGAGGTCCATGCTCTTCAATCTAGGGTAAGGTTCTCCACTACTTTTGTCTATGGTGCTAATGAGCATAGTGAAAGACTAGACCTTTGGAGTAGCCTTCTCAACCTTAGGACCAATTCTCCTTGGATTACTCTTGGGGATTTCAATGCGATAAGATCTCCTAGGGAAAAAGCTGGTGGATCTTCTAGCTGGCCATCCCATATGGATGACATTAATAAGAGTCTTTACTCTTGTGAGTTAGATGATCTCAGGTTCTCTGGTTGCTTCTTCACCTAAAACAACAGACAAGACCCCCCCAATCATATTTCCACCAAGATTGACAGAGTTTTGGGTAATGAAAGCAGGATGAGGTTGTTCCCTTATTCTAGTGCTCTTTTCCTTACTCCTAGTGTGTCAGATCACTCACCTTCTGTGGTTAGTCTCTTCCCTCCCCCTAGACCTACTCCTAAGCCCTTTAAGTTTTTTGACTTCCTAGCTGATCATCCTCTTTTTCTTCCCACAGTCCAGGGAGTTTGGAGAACCATTGTCATTGGGAATCCCATGTTTTGCATTTCTGAGAAATTGAGGTTTCTCCAAGTTGAACTAAAAACCCTCAATACTAATGAATATAGTGCTGTCTCTGAGAGGGTTAAAAATGTCAAACTTCAGCTTGATGGTTTGCAAAAAGAACTTGGATCTAATCCTACTAATCCCATCATTCAAGTCAAGAAAAAGTCAGTTTTTAAACAAGATCTTACTTTGTCTAGAGCTGAGGAGAGCTTGGCTAAGCAAAAGTCCAGAGTCCAGTGGCTTAAACTTGGTGATTAGTGTACCTCATTCTTCTTTAAATCTATTAGCAATAATAGAAATAGGAGCATGATTACCAGTATTACACTTGATGACTCCACTTCCACCTAAGATATCAGGGTGATTAAGTCTACCTTTGTTAACTACTACAAGAAACTCCTGGGAACTTCTCACAATTCCCAATACGATGGTTCTAAGAGAGTTAATGAATTAATCCAAAGGAAATTAACTGATGAACAAAGTTTGAGTATGGTTCAAGCTGTCACGGATTCTGAGATTAAAGATACCTTCTGGAGTTTGAACCCTCAAAAAGCACCTGATCCTGATGGGTTTAATGCTGGATTTTTTCAAAAAGCATGGCCTGTTGTTGGTTATGAAATTACACCAGCCGTCAAGAACTTTTTTAGGTCTAGTAAAATGCTGAGGAAAGCTAACGCTACTGTTGTAGCTCTTGTTCCTAAGATCCCCAACCCATGTAAGGTTGGTGATTTTAGGCCCATCTCCTGCTTTAATACCATCCATAAATGCATTGCAAAAATTCTTGCTAGGAGACTCTAGGCTGCTCTCCCTTCCATCATTGATCCTGTTCAGTCAGGATTTGTGAAAGGAAGGAGGATTGCAAACAATATTTTCCTTACCCAGGAGCTTATGCACGGCTATCATAAGTCCACTTCTACACCCAAGTGTGCTATGAAAGTGGACATTATGAAAGCTTATGACAATGTTAGATGGGAGTTTCTTTGGGATGTCCTTAATAGCATGAATGTTCACCCCACCATGATTAAATGGCTGCATGCATGTGTGACCACTGCAAATTACACGTTGAACATCAATGGTGAGAATACTGGACTCATTGATGGTAGGAGGGGCCTTAGACGCTAAGCGGATATACAACCTGAAAATAAAAGAGGCTAAGCGGATATACAGCCTACAAGGGGCATACCCCAGGGACGACAAAGCAAAAGAAAGAAAAGAAAACAAAACAAAACAGGAAAACTTCTAGGCAGGCTAGCCTAAGAAAGTGGGGAAGACCAACAGACTACATGGGAATGAAGAGCAACTCTTCTTGGGAGCACTAATGAAGATACTAAAATGGGACAACCCCCCATTGAGAATTAGAAAGGTATTAAGTTAACTTGTAATCAAAATACTTAAGAACATCTTGTATGACGACGGAAATTTATTCCCAGCTTGAGACTTTCACAAAACATGCAGCAACCCCTGTGCTAATGGAGCCTTGGACCTTGATGGATCGCTAGGACCTTGATGGAACCACCAAATGGACTTATAATTGCTGTGGCAACAACTGATGCAAAACTTAAACTGCAACACACTTGGACTTCTACATATCAACAATGCACTTTGTCAAAAGCTCCAAGGGACAACCCCCCAAGGATAGGCCAAAATTGGGGGAAATTGGGTAGCATAATGGCTGTTTTTTGGCGATCCAGAATATCAGAAGTCTGCCCAGAAATGGCAGCCCTAAAATACAAACCTTTAAACAAAATAAACCTCAATTACATATTCTGAGACAACAAAAAATGGGCACACTGCCCACGGGAAACTGCAGCAGCAATATAGCATAATAAATGGACAGTACAACTACAGCAATAGGGTGGCAGAGCAGCAGCTAAGTAACAGCTTCTAAGCAACACCATGATGGAAATATAGCAACCATTCAAACACATGTCTAGCATAAGAAATGCATATTCCTAAGTTTAGTCTCTCACCCTTCACCACCCTTGGAGCCTCACTACTTCTGATCTCTCACTAAAGGGTCTGAACTCCCTCACCTCACCCTCACTAGATTCCCCCACTGCATATTACCTCCACTCATTAAAAAATCTGAAGCACAAGCACTCTCTCACCAAGGTAAAACACACTTGTAGTAGGTCACACAACTCAAATGGAATGAGGCAGCCAATAAGAATCAACACAAGCTCCAACATAAAAGCCCCACAAGGGAGTTTCAGAGAGGATAAGCTACCTTACCATATATTAGAAGTATTATCTGTGACTGCCAGCAGGGTAAGAAGACCTTCCAGAGGGATGGATCTGCATGTAATGAATCTGCAAGTGGGAGAGCCTTTTCTAATTGTACCTGCAACCATAAACTTCCCAAATGGGCCATGAGCAATGAAAACAGGACCACTGTATAGAGCTGATCCTCCTTGATCTGTCACTGAAAATCAGTTAGTAAGATGAGGGTAGAAGGTAGAACAAATCAAATTAGGACACCTCTTTAATTATTTGCCACCAAATCACAGCCATGCTATATGTTCCATGTTTCGCACAAGTATAAAGGGCCCTCTAGAATTTTGTTCAATGACATTAACCTGCATCTAATATCATTGCAATCCTTGCTCACAATAGATGGAATTGTGTGCTGAAGGTTTTGAAATTTCCTAGTGTTCCTTTCTATCCAAATGTGATACAGTGTAACAATGAATGACAATTTGATAATTGTGCTCCTAAGACCTCTCCCTTTATGAATGGATAATTGGGAGACCAGACTTTGGAGGGATTGGGGTTGCCAAGTGAAATTAGACTTATTTGAGACCTCATCCCAAACCTTTTGGGTAAAGGGACAGTTGAAGAAGAGGTGATTATGATCCTTTTCCTCAGAACAGAAGCTACAGCAAGAGGTGTCCTTGATACCAAAAAGGACCAATCTATCCTCTGTAGTCAGTCTATTCTGAATGGCAAGCCAGCTTATCAAACTGCACTTAGGGATATGGGAGGGAAACGATATGATTTGACTCCATCCAACATTAGGGAAGTGAGTCCTGAGTTGCTCCCAAAGAGAGGATACAGTAAACAAACCATTATTACTGAGGGTCCATCTACAGGTGTCCTGTATAGGGGGGTGTATGGGTCTAACTGGAAGTGCAGCCCTAATTTCATTTAATTCAAGTGTTTGAGTGATGGGGAAGTTCCATTGGCTATTTACCCCCAAAATTGCGAGCACTTATGTGCTCCTAAAGATGAAGGTGGCCTTGGTTTCAAGGCAATGCAAGTTTGGAACAAGGCAGCCATTGCTAAACACATTTGGTTTGTTATTTCAGGGGGTGAACAATCAATGTGGTGTCAATGGGTCAAATCCTACTTAATCAAGGACAAAAACTTCTGGCAACTCAGGATGCCTTGTAGTCCCACTTGGATTTGGAGGAAGCTCCTCAATCTTAGGACTACTGTCCAACCCTTCATCAAAACTATCATTGGTAATGGTCAAAGCTCATCCCTTTGGTATGACAATTGGCATCTACTAGGTCCTTTGGCTGATAAGTATGGTGATAGGATAATCTATGACATGGGGTTTCCTAAACAGACTAAGGTTTCCTCAATTATCAGAGAGTCCAAATGGGCTCTCCCCGTTACCTAAACCTGGGAAATTAATGAAGTTAGAACAAGCCTCATTAATTTCCCCGACCTAGTAATTGATGTGAGTGATCTCCACAGATGGACTCTCACTACAAGTGGTGAATTTACAGTGAAATCCCTTTGGAACAACATTAGGACACCCTTCCCTAAGGTCCCATGGTTTCATAGTGTTTGGTTTTCTGGCCACATCCCCAAATGTAGCTTTATTACATGGATTGCCATACAAGGAAGACTGTACACTGAAGACAGGCTTGTCTTGTTTGGCACGAAGTCTCTTTCTTGCGGCAGCTTCTTCCCAAGTAGTGAGAGTCATGATCACTTGTTCTTTAATTGTTCCTTCACATCACAGATTTGGCACCAACTACTTGCTAAGCTCAATGTCCATTGGTCACCTAGATCTTGGACTAACTGGATTGCTTTATTAGCAACAATCAAAGGCAAAGATCTTAAATCTATGCTAATCAAATTAATTTTTTCCACAACAATGTATCACATTTGGATTGAGAGGAATTTCCGTAAGTTCCAAAATGTTGCATGTCCTATTTCTGTAGTGGTGAATAGGATCCATTCAATCATAAGACACAGATTAATGTCCTTGGGGAATGTTACTAAAAGCCCTCAAGCTGATAGTATCTTGGCTCAGTGGAACATTGTCTCAAGCTGAACTATGTAGTAGAAAGAATTGATTCTTAATTGATAAAACTGCTTTGATGCTATATTTCTATTGTCTACTGTTTGTGTCTTCTCCAGGTTTGGCTATACAGGGAAGGACTCTGGAAGCCATTGGTCCACAGGATGGTTTCCCCATGGAAATATGCATAGGATGGTTCCCCATGGAATGTGCCAGGGAAAGTACAAGGTTTATACTTCTCACTATGAGGTTTATTATGCTTACCAAACTCATTTGCAGGTTCACTATGCCTAGATATACTGTCTCCAAGGATGGAGGCAATCCTTGATCTTATTATATGTCTCCAAGGATGGAGGCAATCCTTGATTTTATTATATGTCTCCAAGGATGGAGGCAATCTTGGATTTATTATATGTCTCCAAGGATGGAGGCAATCCTTGTTTTTATCTTACCTTGTGTTACTTGTTTGGTGCCTTCAGTGGCCTGATATATATCCATTCTCTGAGTTGTGTGTCCTTACTTATATGTGTGTTTACCAAGTGAGTTATGTGATTGAACCTTTGATTTCCTTGTGAGTGGAGGTAATAACTAGTGGGGCATATTGTGAGGATTATTTGAGGGTGAATGGGTCCCTTGTGAGAGTTCTGAAGTTGTGAGGCTCCGAGGGAGATGAGGTGTGAGCCATATAATGTAGGTTGCTGCAATTTTCTGTGATTATGCTCTTCCTAGTGCAAGTGTTCATACATACCATGTCGCTGCCACTTGGCATTCCTTGGTTGATTCTATAATTGTACATGAGTTGTGTGAACTTACTATAAAGTGTGTTATCCCTTGTGAGATGTGTGCTTGAACCACAGAATTCCTTCATGAGTGGAGGTAATATGAAGTGGGGGAGTCTTGTGAGGGTGAGGTGAGGGGGATTGGATCCATAGAGAGAGTTTGAAGTTGTAAGGTTCCTAGGGAGATGGAGGTGAGCCACAAATAATTAGGACTGCATACCTTCACTTTATAGCTTTGTTGCCTTAGCTACTTCTGGATTGCTCTATGATACCATGCTTCACTGATGGTATGACTCATTGTTATTCTTTGTCCGGAGAGAGTCATCCCAATATGGCGAAAATTGCCCGATTTTTCACAGCGATCGCTGCTTTGCCCAGTTTTCATTGAGCTGAACCTAGTTCACTCGTGTTTGGAGTAGTTATAATGCACATAGTTTTATTATTATTAGTTCAATCAATTTCTTAGCTATTTTGCTATCTTTTGTTGGCTGTTGTTGTGCTCGGGATGACAATTTTCAAACGGGATGCTGCCCAAATTTTTTAAAAAAATCCCAGATTTTGGTGCTCAGTCCTGTACTGCTGCTGCTGCCCCAGATTTGCGTAGGTTTTCATAGGTTGCACTCTATTTTGATGACCTAGCCTAGGGGGGTTGTCCCTAGGCATGTCTGATCCCCTTGGGGAGGGGGCTTCCTCCCGTATCTTCTTTTTTTTTTCTTTGTTGTCTTTGCCGCCGCCTTATCATTGTTACATTCTTTGTCGCACGTATTGCTGCATGTGGTGATTCTCTTTGACGAAACTCTACTCAAATTGCTAAGAATCGGGGGTGCTACTTCCAAGAATTAAAGTCAACCGTCCCTTGGCTATTTCAGTGTTTTCACCTTGTAACTTGCTCGTACGAACTTAGTGTCATGTTTTGTAATGTGTCAGTAGATCGCTCTTGTAGCCACTTGGCCTTCTTTTATGTTGTTTTTTTTTTTGGGTAATTCAGCTTGAAATTAAAAGGGGTTAAGCGAATGTACATCCTACAAGGGGTATACCCCAGGAAGGACAAACCGAAAAGAAAAAAGAAAAGAAAATTGCGTACTTCCCGACACAACCCGCCGGGATGGGAAATTAGGGGGTCTAGCACAACCCGCTGAGATAGGTATAGTGAGCATAGATAAGCCACAAAAATCGAAATACAAGTGTGAACAAAAATTGAAACACACAGAGCTGCCACGCTAGATTTGATAAGAGTGCACCTCCAAGGTTGATTAATTTGCCATCAACTTTACTATTGTTTGTTGTGTACCCACGGAGAGTACCAAAACCCACTTTAAAGTAGCACCAGAACCCACTTTGCGTAAAGTCTGAATGGGGTGGGCCCCAAAACCCACTTTCCCTAAAGAATAGCAGTTGTTGGGGCAAACTACCCACTATCTTGTGTGAAAATCAAAGGCAAAGGCCCTTCTATCTGTCCGAAATGGACTATTTGACTTGAAAATGGGACTGGACCCACTGTCACGGTTTTTTGAGTAAACCTACACCGAGAATATGTGGGCTCATGACGATTTGCGTGTAATATCCAAAGGATCGTGGTCCCAATTGCTCTAAGCATATTTTGTGTGTAATAGTCCAAGAAAAGGACTGTGGTCCCAAAAAAGGGCCCACACAAGAGCTTATATGTCAGTAAATGACGGACCTCTTGAACGAAAAGTCCCATTTGGACTAGTGAATACATTAGCTGTCTCCATTTTAACAAAGTTGATGTTTGACCGAATAGCCTGTTGTAAGGGAAGCATCAGCTATGCCCCTACTTTGGACCGAATAAAGGTGCCCACTTGCATAGGGAGAGAGTGAGATGCACTCTCTTCTTCTTCGACGGCTCCGGGAGTTGTGAAACCACTAACCGAAAGTGGTTTTTTACCTTTGGGATTCCTCAAATACCAGAACCCATAGATACATTAATGCACATGATTTCTTCAATAGAATTCCAAGTATGAACCATTTAACCCATCCACCAAGACCAGAAACCAAACATACGCATAAGAGAAATGAGAATCGACTTAACTGAGCATACCTTAGCAACCAGAAACCCATTGTGGTATTACCCTCACCGCCGTGACACCAACGACACCTAACGGGAGGAACTAAGTCGCATAGGAAGAGCCAGATTGGTAAGTGATCCTCTTATCTCAAATGCCTCTGTGTGAGGCTCGCTGGTATATGGTTCATGCTATATGAGCTTCAATCAACTGGGTTTACCAGTTTCATGGTCTTCTAATGTATGTTGGATTTTGATGGAAGAACCCATCAATTTTTGCAGAAAAGGGAGCTCTATCTGATGAAAGAACTCTTTGGCTTGAACACCATCAAATTGATGGGTTGTACTCTTGAGAGAGAGATGAGGATGAACCCCATTGATGATGGACAGATGAACCCATTTGGTGAAGGAGAACCCACGGACAGGACCCTCCTTCTACAAATGAATTCATTTTTTGGATAAGAGTGGAGAGAATCCACACCATATGAATGAAAAACCAACCAGATTGCTGGGTGATTTTGTTAAACATTTTCTTGTCTTTTATTTTCTTTCTTTTTGCTTTGTCCTCCTGGGGTATGCCCCTTGTAGGTTGTACATTCGTTTTGCCTCTTTTATTTTCAAGTTGTATTATCCAAAAAAAAGAGAGAAAGGAGATCACGATTGGGTTTTGCTAGAATATGCATTGAAATTGAAGCTGGCGCGGAGCTTCCTAATGAAATCCAAGTCACAGTGGAAGGGGATAGTGCATCCGTGTATGTGGAATATCAGTGGCTGCCTCCTATATGCCCAGCTTGTAAAGTATTTGGGCATTCGCGATGTTCAAAGTCTGCTAGCACCAAATCTGAAGTGGCAGTGCAGTCAATAACTAAAGGGAAAGCGTCTACTGAGTCTCTTGAGAATCAACCCCCAGAGGAGTGGCAAGTCATTGGAAAAGTTGCAGCCTTGAACCGAGGGGGTATATCAGCCTTAGAAGTAGTTACCAAGTTTGTTCCAACAGCTACTAATACTGCTCTATTGGGCTCAACTTCAGCACCAATTCCTAGAGATGATGATGACATGAGTGAGGCTCTAGACGATGAAATTGAAATAATGGATGCTGTCAATGATTCCATTGCTATGACCAACACTGTGAAAATTATTCAGGTGAAGGATATAGCTGTTGAAGAGGCTGTTGCACACGAATCAGGGTGTGCCCCTCCAGGTACTGGACAACCAGACTCAACCTCTTCCAAGGAACCCTCTTCCCCAGAACCAAGTCCCCCTCATATCACCCTTAGCCCTTCTGCTGGTGGAGACCCCACCACCTCCCCCATTCATGCAAAGCACAATTCAACTGAGCTGAAGGTAAGCCTTGTGCCTATAGGTCAGGATACTCAAAGGACCCAGGATGGTGGCAAAGGGTTTGAGGATTCTGATGGCTTTAAACCTCCTGACCCACCTGATGATAATCGGGGCTGGTCTTCTAACAAGAAGAAGAATAAGAATAAGAACAAACAAGGGCACATGCAGAAGGGGAACAGGGCTTCCCCTTTCCAAAAGAGGTAAACTACTATCCCTCACTTTTTGTTGGGCAGTGTACTATCAAGGTCTATATTCTGCTAACATTTTATGATTAAAACACCTCTAGACTTTGGGTTTTGGAACATGAGGGGTCTTTATGATCCTATCAAACAAAAAGAGGTTGTTTCTTTTGTCAGAACTAATAAATTGTCACTTTTTGGACTTGTTGAGCATAAAATAGAAGAAGTAAATTGTTCTAGGATCATTAAGTCCATGTTTCCATTATGGCCCTTTAGTCATAATTTTGTTAATGCTCCAAGTGGTAGAATTTGTGTGGTATGGGATCCAGTAATCCTAAATGTTCATATCTTGAATCAATCAAGCCAGGCCCAGTCTATCAAGTCCAAATTTTGATTTCAGACCTCAAGTTTAGGGCCACGTTTGTGTATGGCTCTAATCTCCACATGGAAAGGAGATCTACGGCAAGATTTGACCAATTGGAAATGCCCTGATCCCTGGATCATCTTAGGGGATTTTAATGCCCTCAGATTTCAGTCTGAGAAGTTTGGAGGAGACCAACAGTGGCCTGCTCATATGGAGGATCTCAATCAATGTATAGTCACCAATGAACTTGAAGATCTTAGATATACTGGGTGTCAGTACACTTGGGCCAATAAACAGGCCCCTCCCCAGTATATAGCCACTAAAATTGATAGGGTTTTAGTTAATGAGCATTGGCTCAAGTCCTTCACTTGTTCAAATGCTCATTTTCCTTCTCCTGGCATTTCTGACCGCTCTCCTGCCATAGTGTTCCTCAACCCTGATTTTAGGATAACTCGCAAACCTTTTAAGTTCTTCAACTTTTTGGCTGATCATCCTGATTTCTTATCTATTGTCCAAAAAGTTTGGAGAAAGGTTATAATAGGCAATCCTATGTTTGTTGTGTGTGAGAAGCTCAGACATCTCCAATTTGAGCTTAAGAGATTGAACACAAAGGAGTATAGTGATATCTCCCAAAGAACAAATGTTATTAGGCAGCAACTTGACCAAATCCAATGTGATATTGGTCAAGATCCCACAGACCCAGCAAAGCAGACTCTTGAGAGAAATATGTGTAAACAATATGTTTTTTTTTTTAGGTAAATAAGCTTGAAATAAAAAGGGGCTAACCGGAGCTGTGGAAAGTTTTGCTAAGCAGAAATCTAGAATACAATGGCTTAAGCTGGGAGATCAATGCTCCTCTTATTTTTTCAAGTCCATAAACAACAACATAAATAGGAATAAAATCACAAGTCTGGCTCTCCCAAATGATACTATAACTCATGATCCTGTTGAGATTAGGACATCCTTTGTTGAGTACTATACCTCCCTCTTGGGTACTGCCCATCCTTCTGAGTTCTCTGGAACATCTAGAGTTAATCAGCTAGTTCAAACCAAACTCACAGTCACCTAGAGGGATGTCATGATTTCTGAGATCACTAACCTGAAGATCAAAGAAACTTTTTTGTCCCTCAACCCTAGCAAGGCCCCTGGCCCTGATGGGTACAATGCAGGGTTCTTTCAAAAATCTTGGAGTGTTGTTGGTAATGAGGTGACCTCTGCGGTAAGGAGTTTCTTCAGATCTGGGAAACTCCTCACTAAGGCTAACTCAACAAGTATTGCACTTGTTCCTAAGGTTCCTAATCCCACAAAGGTGGGGGATTTTAGACCCATTTCCTGTTGCAACACTATTTATAAGTGTATTGCTAAGATTCTTGCCAAAAGAATCCTAGCTGCCCTTCCCAACGTACAATCTGGATTCGTGAAAGGGAGAAGAATTATTGATAATATTTTTCTCACTCAAGAGCTTATGAGGGAATATCACAAGAGCTCTCCTACCCCAAAGTGTGCAATGAAAGTTGATATCATGAAAGCATATGATAATGTTAATTGGGATTTTCTTCGGGCTACACTTACTTCCATGAATTTCCATCCCCAATTTATCACTTGGATAAACGCCTGCATATCCACAGCTAACTACTCCTTGAGTATTAATGGAGAAGCCACAGGTTTTATCATGGGGAAAAAGGGGTTGAGACAAGGTGATCCACTATCATCCTATCTCTTTGTGATTGTCATGGAAGTACTTACTCAAATTCTCAAAGAGAAATCCCAGAGTCCCAACTTTCACTTTCACTGGAGATGTGAGAAAACCAAGATAATCAACTTGTGTTTTGCTGATGATCTCATGATCTTCTGTAAAGGGGAGTTAAGCTCCATTCTATGTATCCAGGAGGCCCTGTCTGAGTTTGAATCGTTGTCTGGCCTAACACCTAGTCCAGGAAAGAGCAGTATTTTCTTCTCTGGTGTACCTTCTACTGTCAAACAATCCATACTTGACTCACTACACTTCCAGGAAGGTTCACTCCCTGTGAGATATCTTGGAGTTCCCCTCATTTCTACCAAACTCAAGTACGTTGATTGTAAATCTCTCATAGATAGAATTACAAATCGTACTAAATCTTGGGCCAATAAATACCTATCCTATGCTGGCAGGGTTCAGTTGGTCTGTATTATTCTCTATGCAGACTTATTGGTCTTCAATCTTTATCCTTCCTAAAAGAGTGATAAAGGAAATTGAAGGAGTTCTTAGAGCATTTTTCTGGACTGGATTTGACCTCAAACACACAAGTGCCAAAGTATCTTGGGAACACCTTTGTTCCCCAAGGAAAGAAGGTGGTTTAATTTACCTAAAAAAAGAAGAAGGTGGTTTAGGGTTTAAATCACTTCAAGTCTGGAACAAAGCTGCAATGGCCAAAAACATATGGTACCTTGTCTCTGAGGGAGAACAATCCATGTGGTGTCAATGGGTGAAATCCTATTTACTCAAAGGGAGAAGTTTTTGGAGGGTCAAAATCCCCTCTAGTCCCTCTTGGACTTGGAGAAAACTGCTTCAACTTCGTCCTCTCATTCAATCATATATCAAATACCAAATTGGGGCTGGATCCACTATATCCCTTTGGTATGATAACTGGCACCATTGTGGTCCTCTTGTTGATCATTTTGGTAGTCATGTGGTCTATGACTCAAGGCTACCACATGATGCCCTTGTCAATACCATTCTTAGCACTGCTAACCAATGGTCTTTCCCCATCACACAAACCTGGGAGTTAAATGAGATTAGAACTCGTCTCCCGGCTATTAATCCCCATAACCCTCCTAGGAATGATTCCTGCATTTGGACTCTCACCAAAGATGGGAAGTTTTCCATATCCTCATTATGGGAGCAACTTAGGACCAAATTTCCCATTATTGATTGGAATCACATCGTGTGGTTCCCATCTCATATCACCAAGTGTAGCCTGATAGCCTGGATTGCCATCCAAAACAGGTTATCCACTGAGGACAGACTTATGCTATTTGGCATCAAAACTACATCATGTTGTAGCTTTTGCTCTGCTGAAGAATCGCATGACCACTTATTTTTTAATTGCCCTTTCACTAAGCAAGTATGGGATACTGTGAGTTTTAAATCCCAGCTCACTTGGCAATCTCAAAGTCTATCCACATTGGTCACCCTTGTCTCTATAATGAGAGGTAGAGGTCTGAAAAGCACCCTGGCAAAGTTGTCCTTCACTGTCTCCCTCTATCATATTTGGATTGAGAAGAACCTTAGGCAATTTCAAGGTTTACATCATGGTATACCTTCCATTGTGAGTAAGATATGCACTGACATTAGGTTCAGACTGATGTCCCTCCACAGACTACCACATGGACCATTCTCCTTATTGGAAGCTTGGCATATATCCTCTTGATTTTTCCCTTTAAATAATTTGCCATATTCTGCCATATTGTTTTATCTTTGTATCACTAATAATCTGCAGTTGAGTTTCATCAAGGTGCTGACTGTACAAATGTTTACACAATTTGCAGTTGAGCCAATGAATGCTTGCAGGATGGTGGCATCCTTTTAGGGCCAGTCGAGTGGTGTGATGTTTCAGTATGATGTTTATACTAATAACCCAGTTGGGTAGTTTGTGTTGCAGGTTCAAATTCGTGATTCAGTTCATGATCATTCTACGTAGCTGGATGTTCATTTTGAGTGGAGTGAACTACTTATATGAGAGACCTGTGAGATGTGTTTTGAACCCCATCCTTTTTTCAGAGCGATACTCAATGAATGGAGCATGTGTGAGAGGAGGGAGTCAGGTTGACTACCACAGGGACCCATTGTGTACACAAAAAAGAAGAGAGGGAGGGCGAGAAGTGAGGGTGTTCGGCTGTGTGAGATACTTTCCTTTGGGCCGTGTTTCACTTTTCATTAGTCACTTTTCACTTTGCAAATTCACTCTTTTCATCATTTAATATAGTCTTATAGGTCTGCCAAGTTTGGGCAGATATATTATGCATCTTCCATAATTTGTCTTGCTATATTCTGGACAAAGCAATTCCTGCTGTCGTCAAGATGCTGCATTTGTCTATATCTCTGTCATGGGCTGCTGCAGAGGTTTAGTCACGTTAATCTGTTGCATGTGTTATTTCTTACCATGTTATGCATCTGTCTATGTCACTGACATGACATGGGTCTTTCTTTTTGTAGTCTTCTTCTTTGTAGGCGTTAGTCCGCCAAGCTGTCATGTTTTATACTTACATCCACGTCTTTGCCGCATGTGTTACTTTCACCGGTGTTACATTTTCTTGCTACTACGTGTTGCTGCTATATACATGTGTCTATCTCATTTGTTGTTTATGTCGGTCCACAGATCTAATATCATCGCTTTCGGGCCCAAAGATTCTTTGTTGATATGTTGTTCTTTGCTCGAGCATAGTTCTTTGCCGATTGTTAATCTTGTTGTTCACTTGTTAATGATTGTTGCTATTGTTGATGTGCTACTATATTGTACGAAGTGATTTGTCCTTAAGTAGTGTGGTTCAGATGGATACCTAGGTAGTGGGGGTTGTCCCCACCGCTTATTACCTTATAAATCATCCCCATCCCACTGTGTGGGTTTACCTATGCCAGAGAGGGGTGTCCTCTGGAACAATATGCCCAACCGAAGTCAACACAAGGTGCAAGGTGGAGCTCCCAAGTTCCATTCTGCTGCTTCCACATTGATGTCCATATCCCACAACACTGTTCCCGGTGTCGTGAGTTATTTATAGATCACTTTGGTACCTTTTAGAGTGTTTCTCTGCCCTCTTCATAAATGGCATAGAAACACTTCTCTTACCGCTCTGTTATTGTATTGTCTGATTTTATTTTATTTTATTTTTTGGGTAAATAAGCTTGAAATAAAAGAAGACAACAGAATATACAGCCTACAAGGGGCATACCCCAGGGAGGACAAAAAGAAAAGAAAAGAAAAGAAAGAACGGACGAGAAAGTTGGCCATAAAGGCATGTACAACAACGCGAACCTCAGTAAAGGGTGTTTCACCCCTATCTACAGAGAGGAGGGAAACACCACACAAAATACAAACAAAATACAACCCACACTTGGGACAAACTTGATCTTCTCTAAAAAGAACTTGACTTAAATTGGATCATTGACCCTTAGAGTGAATGAATCCTCGAACTGAGTGTGCAGCTTGTGAGATGGGACTTGGACCAGATTCTAAGCTTCTGAACATGACAGATTCTGGGGAAAGCAACAGAATGCAGTAGAGAATCAATGCACGGGTAACAATAAACACAAAGAAAGATGCAAAGAGCAAAATACAACACCGGGCTTGGAATACAACAAATAGAATACAAAAGATAATACATGCGAGGTTTGGAATACCGCAAGGTAGCGCATGCATCGGCGAAGATGTTTGCGGTAAGATAAAAGAAATCAAGAAAGAAGAAAAATGTGCTGCATCTGCTTCAGAGCAAAAGAAACTAGATGTTTCTAATCTTGATGTCTCTAAAACTTGAAATTCACCCCTAAGCTTTGGCAGGGTATAGTTTGTTTCCCTATAAGCCCAGAACATAGCACGAGAAAACAGAACTGCAGCAGTAACAGGATCATCAAGGACAACCAACCATCCGTAGTTGGACCAAACCTGTGGTACACTGGGACAACCCCCCAGCGCTAGGTAAATGGGAGGAAGCCCCCTCCCAGAAGGGGATCAAACAATGCCAGGGACATCCCCCGTGGCTAGGAACCCTTTGCATGGGTAAAGGCTCCAAGTTCTACTGGAAAGAATTGATGACTGTGGTTTAAAACAGGCTAAACCCTTTGCCGGTTTTGCTCATTTTTCTTTTTTCTTTTCTTTCTTTCGTTGTCTTTCTTTAGTCCTCCTGGGGTATGCCCCTTGTAGGCTGTACATCCTGTTAGCCTATTTTTCTATTTCAAGCTTATTTACCCAAAAAAAAAATGGGTGGTTTCCTGGCCACATTCCCAAGTGCAGCTTTATTACCTGGATTACTATCCAGAATAGGCTCTACACTGAAGATAGGTTAGTCCTTTTTGGTACCAAATCTATCTCCTGTTGTAGCTTCTGCTCTGGATCTGAAAGTCATTCTCATTTATTCTTCAATTGCCCATTTTCCACCTTTGTGTGGAATCAGATTTTGAATTTTGTCAACATCTCTTGGCATCCTAGGCCCTGGACCGATTGGATTGATCTTATGGTAACTATCAAGGGCAAATCACTTAAAACTCTCATCATAAAATTGATTTTCACTGCATCAATCTACCATATTTGGATTGAGAGAAACATTTGCAAATTCCAAAACATCTCATGCCCTGCATCTGTTGTGGTAGGGAAAATATATTCAATGGTAAGGTATAGATTGCTTTCTCTGGATAACCTTCCAACAAGTTCTCATTCCCAGGAGCTGTTGGCTCAATGGAATATCAACTAACAACTTCTTCAGATTCTTGGAACTCATCCACTCAGCCACTCAGTCCAGCTCTTATTGCAATGGGATGCATTACGTCTATGTATGAGGTTTGTTATCTTATAACTCATTCCTTAACCTGTACATTGGTTCTGTTGGATACTTTGGCATAAATTGTGAAGAACTTGCTTGTGTGTGAGTGATCTACTATACTGTGAGTAACCTTGGTGAGAATAGTGTTTGATCCTCCACTTACCTTTGTGAGAGCTATACTATTAGTCTGGGATACAAAAGTGAGTTGAGGGGGTTTGGAACCTTAGTGAGGGACATTGAAGCCGTGAGGTCCCAAGGGAGTTGTAGTCTCTGCTAGTCATACATTAGTTGAGAGCAATGTGCTATGACTTCAAACTGCCAGATTCATGGTCTGTATGGACCTGTTATGCTGCCCAGTTTCTAGGCAGATGCTGCCCGTAGGACTGCTGCCGCTGTACTGCTGCTCCTGCCGATTGTTGAGCTATTATTTCATTGTTGTTGTACTATTTTTTGAACTGTCCCGATTGCTATTGTTGCTGCATCTTTGAATTCTTGGGTTGCAAGAGCTGTTACAACCCATGTAACTGTACTTAAAGGATTCTTATTGCTATCTTTGAGATGCCATTTGTATGCTCCTGTAACAATCTGCTGAGGTTGTATGCTTGGAATGTTCGTTTTCCAAAGGAGATGCTGCCCAAATTTTCAAAACCCATACGGGTTGTTTATCTATAGCATAGCTGCCTAGCCTTGGGGGGAAGTCCCTTAGCATGTATGATCCCCTTGTCCTCCCATTTCATTTCATTGTTATGTATTCACATGGACTGTTTGTAACCCACTGTGATGAGACTTGTCTAAGCTGAGAGGCATTTTGAAGTTCACAGGATCACTCTCAAAACCCAATTTGCATAAGCTCATAACTTGAGCTCCATTCCATATTGAAGCATTTGGAAGGCATTTTGAAGTTCACAAAGTCGCTACACTCTCACGCCTGTTGCGTTCAGCTATAGTCTAATTTTCTTGTTATTATCTTGATTATTATCGTACTTAATCTCTCATGTTGTGTATTTCCTGTATTCTCCTTTGTAGCCGTAGAGCTTCACACTATCTCCCATCCCTTTGTAGCCGCTTGGCCTTCACTCCATGCAATTTTCTCTTCCTTTTCTTTTTCCTTCTTTTTTTTTGTCCTCCCTGGGGTATGCCCTTGTAGGCTGTATATTCGTTTAGCGCCTTTTATTTTAAAGCTGATTTATCTAAAAAAAAAATACCAAGTCCTACCTCCAATGTGTAGTAAATGCAGAGTGTTTGGTCATACCTGTCGTATAGTGCCACCTCCTGCATCCACTACTCCTCCCATTGATGTTGGGGAGAAGGTCGTTACTATGGGTTCAAGCATTATTTCTGCTACTGCTCAACCTCCTGATTTGAAAGAGGAGAGAGAGAAGCCTTTATCCATTCCGTCCAAAATTGAGGAATGGCAGATCATTGGCAAGGCTGCAACCATTAAATTATGAGGTATAACAGCATTAGAAGCCGTTACTAAATCTGTCCCTATTAGTGTTTATACGGCTTAGAGTGGTGTAGACACTGGTCCTAGCCAAGAAGAGGACACTCTGAGTGAAGCCATGGATGATGAAATTGAGGTTCTTGATAGTCCTATTATGCAGGGCTTGGGCAAATCATCGGCAGCTGAACCATCTGGTGACTCTGCCATACTACACCCTGATTTGTTGGTAGATAAAGGTGGCCACTCGGCAAGTGTTGATGAGTCTTCGGAGCCCAAAACTATGAGTCTGCGTAGTGCTCTCCAGGAGGAGGATTCTGAAAATGGGGAGTTTCAAACTCCTGACATCAAGGACCCTACTCCTGACATCATAGCTAGCTCGGGTGGTTCGAACAAAGCATCCATATCCAAGAAGCAGTGGAGCAAAAATGGCTCCAAGCGCAAAGGGAAGTCCTAATCCTCTTAGCTTAATTTATGCTTTTAATTAGTAGTATTTTTGTGGGGCTATTGTCCCTTGCCCCAGTAAATTGTGCGGGTCTCTTTTGTACTACTGCTTGCTGCCTTGAGGTGCTTAACTATTTTGGTATAGTGCATACTTTTGCTTCTTGCTATGTTTTTTGGGCATTTAACATGCCACTATTAGCCATATGTTCTGCAATAGGAGACTCTCAAGTCTATATATATGTCTGACATTCCACTGCATTTTGGATTTTGGAATCTAAGGGGTTTAAATGACCCTCTCAAGCAAAGTGAAGCTAAGAGATGGGCTAAAAATAATAATCTTGCTCTGGTCGGTCTCATTGAACATAAACTTAAGGCAACCATAGTACAAAAGATTGTTAGTTATATGTTTCCTATGTGGCAGTTCTCCACCAATCACCTTTCTGCCCCTTCTGGCAGAATATTATGGTGTTGGGACCCCAAGGTGGTGTCACTACTTGTCCTAGATCAATCCAGCCAACACGTCCATTATGAGGTGCAGGCATGTAATGGGACTTATGCTTTTTCTGCTACTTTTGTTTATGCCTCGAACAATTACCTAGAAAGGCAGAAACTATGGTTGGATATCCAACTGATTGGCTGCAAATCACCCTGGGTTGTGTTGGGAGATTTTAATGCAATCAAGTCAATTAATGAAAAAGTTGGAGGAGATAGGACTTGGACACCTTGGATCAATGATCTTGGTAATTGCCTCCAAACTATAGAGCTAGAGGACTTGAGATATTCAGGGTGCCAATTCACTTGGTCCAATAAACAAGAGGCTTCCTCTCTCATCTCCACCAAGTTAGATAGGGTTCTTGTTAATGAGAGCTGGATTAAACTCTTTAGTTGGTCCAATGCTCATTTTCTTAACCTTAATCCTGGAATCTCTGATCATTCATTAGCTGTGGTGTATCTCACCCCTCCACTTAAAAACACATTGAAGCCCTTTAGATTCTTTAATTTTCTTATAGACAACCCATAATTCCTCCCAACAACTGTCCAACAAATCTGGAGGAAAATCATCCTTGGGAATCCCATGTATTGTGTCTATGAGAAACTCAAGCTACTGCAATCTGAATTTAAGAAACTGAATGCCTCTACGTACAGTGATATCACTGCTAGAGTTATTGAATCCAGACAACAATTGGATTTTGTTCTGTCTAAGTTGGGTTCTGATCCTACTGATATTAACAAACAAGCTAGAGAGAGAGCATTGTGCAAGCAATACTCTTTCTAGAATTGAATGGCTGAAATATAATGTTGATCACACATAGATACTAGTAGCATTATGGTTCAGACTATGAGAACTGCAGCAACATCAAATGCAATGGGCATAGTAGTGCCCCAACAAATCCGTGTATACTACTGTAAAAACAGTGGTATATGAGCATAGCACAATAAATCAAAGCCTATTATAAGAGCTCACCTTCAACTTCCTCGGAAACTCACATCTTCAAGCCTCTCGCTAAAGAGCCGATCTCCCTCGTCTAATCCTCACAAGATTCCCCCTCTACATATTACCTCCTCTCTCAAAGGAATTCTGAGGCACTAGCGCTCAACTGACCAGGGCACACGCATTATAGTAGGTCACACAACTCAATGATGGGGGAGTAGCAAACCAATTAAGGCACATGGATTTGATGAGGAATAAGATACCATACCTCATAAATAGGAGTAAATAACCTACTTCATGCATAAACCCCTCAGATCCTCATTTCACCCGACCAATCATTGCCTTCTTGGAAAACCAGCAGCAGCAACTAATTTGCAGCCCGCAACCAGCAGAGAGACCTGCACAAGTGGCATTAGTACACTATAAAAATTATGAGTTCAGATCCCATTTCCTGAGGAGCCATTGGGAATGATGTCCTTGAGGAAGTTCCTTTAGGGACATCATCCTATGTCTCATCATAGAATAGATCTTGTGGACCACAACTTCCTCAATACAATACACATTTTGAAATTTCCTATGATTCCTTTCAATCCACAAATGATATATGGACGTGGTAAAAGCAAGCTTAATCATGAGAGACTTAAGTGACTTGTCCTTGAAGGAGGATATAAAGGATATCCAGCTGGACCAGGATTTGGAAGACCAAGCTTCATTTAGAAGCCCAGTAATTTGGGACCAAACCTGTGAGGTATAGGGACAATTAAAAAATAAATGATCATGACTCTCATATCCCTGATAGAAACTGCAACATGAGTGAGATTTGGTACCAAAAGTGACTAGTCTATCCTCAGTGTACAACCTATTTTGGACTGCCACCCAAACTCTAAGGCTGCATTTAGGTATGTGTCCAGAGAACCACAAACAATGGTGCCATTGAACTTTAGGGAATTGTGTCCTCAAGTGATTCCACAAGGAAGCAATGCTAAACTGACCATTTGGAGTGAGCATCCACTTATGAGTATCATCAATCCCTTTAGGTTCAAGGAGAGAGGACATGCTAGATCTTATTTCATTGAGTTCAAGAGTTTGTGTTATGGGAAGAACCCATTGAGAATTTCTAATGATAGCTGAAACTCTTGAATCACTGGGGAGACCAGAGTCATAGAGTACTCTAGAACCAAACTTCTCAGCAAGAGGGCCCAAAGGATGCCAATTATCAAACCAAAGGGAAGCATTATGACCATTGCCAATTAAGGTTTTGCCAAAGGGGATCCCTTATCTTCCTACCTATTTGTAATAGTCATGGAAGTCCTCACACGCTTACTTAGAGAGAAGTCTCTCTTACCTGACTTTCACTTCCATTGGAGATGTGGTACCACTAAAATAGTTAATCTTTGCTTTGCAGATGATCTTATGATCTTCTGTAAAGCTGAAGTGAGCTCTATCTCCCACATCCAAGCCTCTCTGTTTGAATTTGAGGCTCTCTTAGGACTTTCACCAAGCCCTGGTAAGAGCAATATATTTTTCTCTGGAGTGTGCCCCACAATTAGAACCGCCATCATTGAACTCATGGGATTCAAGGAGGGTACAATCCCAGTTAATACCTTGGGGTTCCTCTCCTCTCCACTAAACTCAGATACTTTGATTGCCAAATCATGGTCAATTGTATTGTCCTTAAAACAAAGTCATGAACAAATAGGTACCTGTCCTATGCTGGTAGAATCCAGCTAATCAAATCAGTCCTATTCTCCATGCAGACCTACTTGTCTTCTCTCTTTATTCTTCGTAAAAGAGTCATTAAAGAGGTGGAGGCCATACTCAGAGCCTTCTTCTGGTCTGGTCCTGACCTTAAAAAGACTGGAGCCAAGGTGTCTTTGGAACACTTGTGTTCCCCTTACAAAGAAGGTGGATTGGGACTTAAATCGATGCAAATCTGGAATAAATCAGCTATCTCTAAACATATTTGGTTCCTCATCTTTGGGGAACAATCTATGTGGTGCCAATGGGTAAAGTTCTATCTCCTCAAAGGTAGGAACTTTTGGAATCATAAAATTCCAAGTGACTCTTCATGGATTTGGAGGAAGATACTTACTTTAAGACCAATTGTCCATCCCTACATTAAGCACATCACTGGTGACGGCCATCTCATCTCTCTATGGTATGGCAATTGGCATCCATTGGGCCCTCTTTTCCCTAAGTATGGGCCAAGGATTGCTTATGATTCTGGGCTACCCTATGATGCAACTATCAGCATGATACTGAGGGGCGGCAATTGGGCATTCCCTGTCACTCAAACATTAGAGTTGAACGAAATAAGAAATTCCCTTCCCACCCTTAGAATGAATACTAGTACTTGTGATACCCATCACTAGACACTCACTCCCACTGGTAAATTTACAATCTCCTCCATGTGGAATGCTCTTAGGACCCATTACCCCCAGATTTCTTGGCACCATGTTACCTGGTTTCCTGGGCATATTCCCAAGTGCAGTGTCATAGTTTGGCTGGCTCTACAAAACAGGCTCTCCACCGAGGATAGACTTGTTTTATTTGGGGTTAAACCCTCCTCTTCTTGCATATTTTGTCTAGGGAGTGAGACAGATGAGCATCTATTTTTTAACTGCCCTTTGACAACTCAAGTTAGGAATCTATTGTCTCTTAGATTCCCAACTAACTGGAATGTACTTTCATGGACCCATTGGTTGAGCTTACTGTGCAAGTTGAGAGGTAAAAGCTTGTCCAATGTCATCACCAAACTCATATTCACTGTCTTTGTGTACCAAATTTGGCTAGAGCGCAATTACAGGAACTTTCAGAATGTTAGTTGCTCTCCTAACATTATTGCAACTAAGATAATTAATGAAGTGAGATATAAATTGCTATCTCTCTCTAATTTGCCCAAGGACTCTCACTTTGATTACTTGGTGTTACTCTGGCAACTTAAGTGACTAAGTGTAGTGGATACATTAGCCCATAATTGCTGCATCTGTACGGTTGCAAAAGGTTGAGAGCTTCTCTCTCTAAAACTTAGAGAGAGAATGCACTCCCTTGTAATCTTCTACCTCAAAGATCTGATCCAGAGGTAATTTATGCTTTGTTTAGAAATCAAGGAGTGGTTCGTCCACATCCCAATAGTGGTCATCGACAACTAGACCCATCCACAAGTTTGGGGTTCATCTCCAAATCTGTCCAAGGTTAAGCTATTGCAACAAATGGAGCTACCATTCAACAAAGGGGTTGACTCCCCTTCCATTCAACAGACGTGAGGTAGAAAACCATGTTCACCATGGTTATCATTCAATGGAATCTAGTTATTCTTAGGGCATCAAAACCCAGGTGTTCCAAACCTTACTTCATATCTTCACATTTGAGCTGGGTCCTCCTCAAACACAAGGAATTGAGGGAAATACATACGAGTGCGCTGCAGATTGAGAGCTCAGCTTCGTTACTGCTGTTATACGTCCTTGCGTATCAGTTCTCTTCCATTATGTGTCGTTGGTGTCACGGTGGAAGGGGTAATACCATTGCGGATTCTGGCGTTGAGGTATGTCTAAACAGTACTGGATCTGGGGTTCTTTCTCTTGCATTTGTTCCTATTTCGTTGAAATTCCTGGAGCTCCTTTTGAGGCTGTTCTACATCAGAGGGTTAATTTTTATGGGTTTATATCCATTACATTCTTCACGTTTTGCTAGAGAAATTTTATCTGGGTTCATTTTGCGGAAACAGTACTCTATTCTTCAAGTTCTTCCTGGGGAAGAAGGTAGTGGGGCCCACTTTTGTCGGTCTCGAGTTCTAGCAATCCATTCGGTCAACAGTCTAGTTGGGGGCATTTTCAGGGGCAGTGGGCCCATGAGTCATGATACACGCAATGGTCTATTCACCGAGTAAAAGGCTTCACTTTGTTTGGTGGATTTTAAGACCAAAAAGAAAAAGCTGATAGCAAGTGAGCATATTTGCTGTGGTATTGAGATGGGCATTTTAACTTGTAGTGGGAGATTCGCACACGTCATTTCAAGGAAAAGCTGATAGCAAGTGGGCATCACTAGCTTTAGCAAATTGCACTAGCCATACGGTCAACCTATAAAATCATCTTTTGGCCCCAATCGGGGACAACTATATTTCAATGGGTTAATTTCAATATTGGGGAAGCCAAATACCCACAAAACCGAGGTCTTGTGAATGTGGGGACCACAGGCCTTTATTTGGAAAGGCTGAAAGTCCAGCTCAACGCAGGGAAATGAGAAAAGGGCTAATTTTGTGCTCACAACCAACATCACCAAGGAGCAAGTTTTGTTCAAAAGAATATATGCCTTTAATACTGTCTGAAATTAATGGGCCCCTTGATTTCACGCATGGAGTAAGCTACAAAAGGTTATATGCCTTTAATACTGTCCGAAATTGGCAGCTTTTGTGCCAAAAATCAACAATTGGCCTTTGTGCCCATTACTGCTTTGTCCATTTTATTCCTATCCTGACGGGTTGTGTTAGGACCAGCATTTTCCCACCCCGGCGGGTTGTGTCGGGGAGTAAACACTTTTTTCTTTCTTTATTTATTTATTCTTTTTTTGGTCCTCCCTGGGGTATGCCCCTTGTAGGCTGTACATTTGCTTAACCCCTTTTAATTTCAAGCTAAATTACCAAAAAAAAAAAAAAAATTGCTGCATCTGCAATCTGGTTTCCATTCATTTTCCTGATGGTTACATTAATCCATAACTGTTGTTTTTTCAGGGGCTTGCTGCAACAGAGTTGCTGCAGCAGTTTGCTTGTTGTTGATGCAATGGAACTGCTGCCCCCGTTGGTTGTTCTCACTGCTGCATCCTGCTGGTTGCTGGTAGCAGATTCACTGGTCCCCATTCCAACTCCTCTCACGGTTGAGGCTCCTAATACTCCTAATACGGATGGTAAGTACCTTACTCTCATTCGTTCTTTAGTGGCAGGGACCTCTTATGTTAGTGTTGGTTCACATGGTTTTGGCTATATACAACATCTTAGTAAGGATTTGAGTTGTGCGTCCCACCATACATGTGATCCCAGTGTTTTGAGTGCTAGAGCCTCATCCATTCTTTGAGAGTGGAGGTAATAGTTTGTGGGGGAGCATTGTGAAGATTATTAGTTGAGGGAGTTCGGACCCTTAAAGAGAGAATTGGAAGTTGCAAAATTTTCGAGGGCGTTGTAGTGAGAGCCATATATAACTTAGGCATCCAAATTGCTCACCAGTTTGCTTTGAGATCTGCTAGTGCATGGGTAGATTCGCCAGGCTGTGTATGCCCACGCACATGATAGATTTTGTTACGGCTGCACTTTGCTTATGCTATATCGATTTCTGTACAGTTGTTGATGCACCTATGGAAATTCTGCTCTGCTGTCATTAGTAGTTGCACTTTCCTATTGTTGATGCTTCTCTTCTAGCATATCATATGCTACTGTTGTTTGTTTGGCAAGTTGTGTATACTACTGTTATTATATATTTGCTGCCATAATGTGCATTGTGCCTTCTGCTGCTGCCATATTGTCCATTTAGTTAGCTTCAGTTTGTAGCTGTTGTTTGAGGTTGTTACAGGATATCTTGTTTCTGGGCTGCTCAATTTTCAAACAAAACTCTGCCCAAATTTTTAAAGAACTAGTTGCACTTTTAGGTTAGGCCTAGCCTTGGGGGGCTGTCCCTAGGATTGATTGATCCCCCTTGGGAGGGGGGCGTCCTCCCGTTAATAGGTTATTGGGAAACATATGCTTACTTTGAAGCATGTAATGCGAAAGCCTCAAACAGGGAATCATTTCCCTTTGTTATGCAAGTTGGGCTAGGTCCAATGATCCCCAAGATTGACCTCAAGTTGTGCTGAAGTTTTCTGTTCATGCAAGTTGTTTTGGCAAGGTTCTGTCCATGCAAGTCGTCTAGACCACAAGTTGAATTCGTGAAGTGTTCTTTGAAGCAAGTGGAGACATACTTTATGCTTAATGATAATACAGTCTAGCTCCTTTTGAGAGTTTCTAATCCATCTTCTTTATGGGTTAGAAACTCTTTTAGTTTTAATTTTGAAGTTGATGCTTTCTAGTTATGATTATGTTTTAGGTTTCCTAGCCATGTTTTGGCAAGATTCCCATATTATTCCCCATGTAGCCTTATGGCCTTCCTCTCACTCTTAGCTGTTTGGCTTAGTTTTTTTCTTGTATTTTTCTTTCTTTTGTTTCGTCCTCTTGGGGTATGCCCCTTGTAGACCGTATATTCGGTTAGCCTTTTTTATTTCAAGCTGATTTACCCACAAAAAAAAACTCTATATTCTTTAATCAATTTATCAAAAACTACCAAAATGAAAGGCACACACACACCTATTGACGTTGCATCACATTGATGCTCGTTGGTCTAAGCTGCTTTGAGACTAGCTCAAATTCACCACAAATCTTAAGGCTTAGTTTTCCAAAAGATTTTAGCACCTAAGTGCTAAAATCTTGATATTTCAAATCAAAAAATGAAGTGGTTCTGTGTATCGTTTTTCGATTTTTTCCGCACCAAATTAAAGTACGCCTCGTGTACTTTAGTTTGGTGCAAAAAAAATCGAAAAACAATATATGGAACCACTTCATTTTTTGAGTTCAAAAATCATGATTTTAGCACCTGGGTGCTAAAATCTTTTGGAAAACTGGGCCTAAAGACGGAATCATCTTCAAACTCTTCGTGTGGGAACTCACCAAGTTTAGAAAGAACATAATCATCATCATCAATGTCCTTATATACGCTAGGATACTCATAATACACAGGAATTCCTTCTAAATCACCTTCAAAACCGTCATTTAGAGAGATTCATCAAAGATTGGCAAGTCTTCAAACTTAAATGCCAAATCATTCCCAAGAAATCCTTCAAGTTCTTCACTTGGATATTCATCAAAGATGGAAAAACCGTTGAAATAACCATGTTTCTTTGCCTCTTAAAACACATCCGCAGTGAGGTTCATCTCCCCCTCAAACTTGGCCAGATTGACGGGTCCATAGGATTTTCCAAGGTCATCACCAAGGTTCTCCTTCTTCTTGCAGATGAAAATGGACTCAAATCGAATTTGAGAACCACTCACATTCACTTGGAGGCAACAAGTGGTGCACCTTTTAAATCAAGTTAGCGACTCGTCTTTTCATTAACAACAATTGCACCTTGTCACTTAAGGTAGCAATTTGTTCACTCAACTCTTTAATCTCATTCCTATAATGATTTTTGTTTGCCAAATTTATCAATTCCACTACCATCATTCACCATGAAAGCTCTACCTCCACATCCTCTTATACCTTTACCATTATAAGCCATGAGAACACCAAAATCAACTCCAGTAACCAACATTCGCCCCAAATCTTAGTCACGCCCAATCAATTGGGGCCCCAAACTTCAACAAATCACCAATAAAAACTACAAATAATGACCAAATTGAAACAAATCATGACAAACTTCAATAAATAACACAAACCCAGTGAAATCTGACCTTAATACACTGATTTGGAAGACTGGATCACAAACTTGAGTGTTTAAAACACTGGTCAAATCAATAAAAGATAGAACAAAGAAAACAAATTAACATATATATCTACAACTGATACCACTCTGGTGAGATCTTTATGCAGCAAAAATAGAGGATACAAAAACCTAGGCAAAGAAGTAATAAGATGGATTATGGGGTCCCAGACAAACACAGTAATAACTTTAGGAAATGGCTCACCAACTAAGCACCGCAAATCTAATGGGGCCAAATAGCCCATACTGGATTCACTCAAGCAACTTGCTTCCTCTCTTCACTCACACTAAGCCAACATAAATAAATCAAACTAAATAGCAACTAGCTATTTGCAGTTATGAATCAAAAACAAAACAAATAAAACCCATAAGGAAGAAATATAAAATCATAATGGTCTATCAGTAATTGAGAACAAACCTCATCAAGAATGTCTTGGGTTAAGTGAATAAGCAAGTTCTTTATCAAAATTTCAAAACCATAGAGCTCAAGTTAGGGTTAACCACACTTCAACTAGTAAACATAACGACCCATAAAACAATTAAAACAACACCAGTTACAACCCAGCTATGTAAATGAGCTGGTTTAACAACTATCCTGTGCCAACAAAATAAACTGAAAATCCGTGCAAATAGAATGAAAAACTAGAAACAGAAAGGCATTAAAAAAGCAACCAACCCCAACGATCTCGTGTGCAGTCCTCATGTCATGTACCAAGCTCTCATGGAATTTAAGCCTAACCAACTCAGATTTTCTCCATTGATCATGAATCTTTTCAAGTACAGCTCCAGTTACCCCTGCCTGGGGAACACTCACCCTCTCCCTAAGTGTCATCCCGAGCCGCCTCAGCCTCCTCAACTCAGCATCCTCAATAGTCAATTCTGCCAGAGTGGGCGGCTTCACTGTCCGCTTATTCTTCTTCATTTTCCCCTCGTCCTCCTCTCTCTCCCGTTGTCTCTCCCACGGCAACAACGCCTCATCCTCCTCCTCGACCTCCTCAACCAGCATTTTATCAGGTCTAACCCAATCCTTCCGCAATAAATCCCCCAACTTCTCTTCCCCAGTAAGCATCGGCATTGGCGTGGAATCCTCCCTATCCTCTCCCTCCTTTCCGTCTGTTTCATTATCTAAACCATGCCCTAAGTTTCTCAACCTAAGAACGATTCTCTCAATCGCATTAGGCGGAGCCGAGCCACCCTTTAATTTCAAGCTGAATTATCCCAAAAAAAAATCACTGTTTCAAGAGTGAACAGGGGCTGACTGGTACAAGAATCAATGTTTCGAGTGTCGAATCACTGTTTTGAGTAGGAACAAGGTTGGATTGGGTTTGAATAGCCTTCTAATTGATAGATCAAGGGTTGACGAGGTTTGATTGATTGTTCTCGTACCTTAATCGAGGGTTTCTAGCACCGTAGATGTACTAGGTCAGTGTTTCGAACAAGAACATGGCTTGATTTGGATCGAATAGCCTTCAAATCAACAAATTGATGGTTGAACAACCCTTTAATCAACAAATTGAAGGTTGAACAGGGTCAAATCACTATTTTGAGCAGTAACGAGGTGCGATTGAGGTGGTTTGAGGTCTGACAGAGGTCAAAAATGGTTTACAACCTTCAAAAATGGGTTTGTAGCCTTTGAAATGGGTAGATCTGATGATTTGGAGTGAAATAGGTTGATCTAGATTTTTTCAGCGAAATTTCGGAGCGGTTTCCGGTGAGGTCCAGGTTACAGGCGAGGTTTCGGCGAGATGAATGGTCAAGATCTGAGCTCAGTTCTCTAATACCAAATGATGCAAACCAAATCAAAGGATATATTTAATTAGAGATAGAGGATTTCAAATGGGATACAAGGAGCAAAAGAGCTCTCTATATTCTTTAATCAATTTATCAAGAACTACCAAAATGAAAGACACACACACACCTATTGATGTTGCATCATATTGATGCTCGTTGGTCTAAGCTGCTTTGACACCAGCTCAAATTCACCACTAATTTTAAAGACAGAATCATCTTCAAACTCTTCGTGTGGGAACTCATCAAGTTTAGAAAGAACATCATCATCATCATCAATGTCCTTATCTTCACTAGGATACTCATCATACACAAGAATTCCTTCTAAATCACCTTTAGAGCCATCATTTTGAGAGATTCATCAAAGATTGGCAAGTCTTCAATGCAATTAGGAAACCTATGGAAAAAGTTGGGGGGGGCTAACCAATGGCCCCCCTACATGGATGATCTTAACAAATGCATATACTCATGTGAAGTTGATGATCTGAGATACTCTGGTTGCTTATTTACCTGGTCCAATAGGCAAGACCCTCCTCATCATATCTCCACCAAACTTGATAGAGTCCTTGTAAACGATACTTGGATTAAAACACACACTTTCTCATCAGCTTTTTCCCTCACTCCTGGGATTTCTGACCACTCACCTGCAGTTGTACATATTAATCCTCCCCCTAAGCCCCCTAAGAGACCTTTTAGGGTTCTTTGACTTCCTAGCAGATCACCCTTCTTTCCTCCCAACGGTCCAAAAGGTTTGGAGGCAAATAATTATTGGAAACCCCATGTATAGTCTTACTGAAAAACTCAAAAGGTTACAAGCTAACCTTAAGGAGTTGAATCACAAAGAGTTTAGTGGTATCTCTGGTAGGGTTTCTACCATTAAAAGCCATCTTGATGCTCTTCAGATCAAGCTTAGCGCTGACCCTTCTAATATTGCTAATCAATTGGAAGAAAAGTTGGTCTACAAGCAATTTCTCACTCTCTCTAGAGCGGAGGAAAGCTTAGCTAGACAGAAATCCAGGATCCAATGGCTCAAGCTTGGCGATCAAAGTACTTCTTTCTTCTTCAAGTCAGTCAACAATAATAGGAATAGAAGTAAAATTACAAGTTTGGTTTTGAGTGATTCCAGCACTACACATGATATGAAAGTGATCAAAGATGCCTTTGTCAATTTCTACTCTGGTCTACTTGGTAAACCTCACATTACCCATATTCTGGGTACGATAGGATCAATCAGCTCATTAGTAAAAGACTCACCACTGTTCAAAGTATACACATGGTCCAAGATGTAACCAATGTTGAGATTAAGGATATGTTCATGGGTCTCAACCCACACAAGGCCCCCCGCCCTGATGGCTATAATGCTAGGTTTTTTCAAAAAGCTTGGCACATAGTTGGACATGAGGTTACTGCAGCCATTAGGAATTTCTTCAAGTTTGGTAAGCTCTTGAGTAGAGCTAATGCCACCATTGTGGCTCTTGCACCTAAGGTCCCTAACCCCTCCAGAGTGGGTGATTATAGGCCTATTTCATGCTGCAATGTCATTTATAAATGCATTGCCAAAATTCTTGCCAGGAGAATCCAAAGTGTTCTCCCTGATCTCATTGATCCAGTCTAGTCTGGATTTGTTAAGGGCAGGAGAATTACAGATAACATATTCCTCACTCAGGAGATCATGCATGGGTATCATAGGTCCACCTCCACTCCCAAATGCACCATGAAAGTAGACATTATGAAAGCTTATGACAATGTCAGGTGGGAGTTTTTATGGGATACTCTGACTTGTATGAATTTCCATCCTATAATGATCACATGGTTAAAGGCATGTGTCACCACAGCCAACTATGCATTGAATATTAACGGTGACCCGATAGGCAACTTTAAGGGTGCAAGAGGCCTTAGACAGGGTGATCCACTCTCATCCTACCTTTTTGTAATAGTCATGGAGGTTCTCACTTGCATTTTAAGAGAGAAATCCAATGAACCTGCTTTAAATTTTACTGGAGATGCAATCAACCTAAGATTATCAATCTGTGTTTTGCAGACGATCTTATGCTTTTTTGCAAAGGAGATGTTAACTCAGTGAAACATATACGAAACTCCTTAAGTGAATTTGAATCACTATCTGGACTATCCCCTAGTCCTGGAAAGAGTGAATTTGAGATCCTACAATTGTTAGACTTCAAGGAAGGCACATTACCCGTGAGATACTTGGGGGTCCCATTGTTATCCTCCAAACTAAGGTACATAGATTGTAAACCCATGATTGATAAAATCACTTCGAGGACCAAGACTTGGACAAACTGGGACCTAACTTATGTTGGTAGGATCCAGTTGATTAAGAATGCCCGTTTCTCAATGCAAACATATTGGTCCTCCCTCTTTATACTTCCTAAGAAAGTCATCAAGGATGTTGAAACCACTCTTAGGTCTTTCCTATGGTTTGGCCCCGACCTCAAAAAGACTGAGGCTAAGGTCTTATGGGAACATTTATGCTGCCCTAAACAGGAAGGTGGGTTAGGTTTCAAGTCCATCCTTGTATGGAATAAGGTTGCCATTGCTAAGCATATTTGGTTCCTTATCTCTAGTGGGGAACAATCTATGTGGTGCCAGTGGGTTAAATCTTTTTTTTTTTTTTTTGGATAAATCAGCTTGAAATAAAAAGAGGAAAGAGGATATACAGCCTACAAGGGGCATACCCCAGGAGGACAAAACAAAACAAAGAAAAGAAAAGAAAAAGAAAGAAAAGTACATGCCAACGGCAAACAAGGAAACTGGCCAAATGGCTACAAGGAAGCCTTTCGGCTCAAAATGATAATACCTAAGGTAAACCTAGATATGTAACTCTTCATCAGCAAAAAAACTAGAGATGAGAATCCTAGCCAAAGGATGTAGCAGCAGACACGAAACTTGAACATAATCTTGGACATGATGCATGGGAGAACATCAACAGCTGCAACCTGCTGCAGCCTATAACAACACGGAGATCAAGATCTGGAGGAATTTGGGCAGCATAACAACTGAATTTTACCATCCCAGGAAAAACAGGAGTCTGCCCAAGTTTGGCAGCCCATAACTACAGATTTTGGGAGGAAAAGCCCCCTCCCAGAAGAGACAAAAACATGCCCTGGGACAGCCCCCCAAGGCTAGGCCATAAATCACAACATTGTGGATCTTGACGGATACACACAGCCCGTCCGCATTATGCCAAACAGAAGTAATACAAAAGAAGATATGGAGACAATGTAGGTACGCTAAACAAGTATCTATAGCGGCTGACCACTTGCTATAGTATAACATGAAGATACATATGCATACAAGTAAGTATGTAGGATGCAACAGCCCTTGCAACCTACTAATGAGCATAATTCAATAGCAAGCAAGCAAGTATCTATAGCAACAGCCCTTGCTATAGTATAACATGAAGATACATATGCATACAAGTAAGTATGTAGGTTGCAACAGCCCTTGCAACCTACCAATGAGCATAATTCAATAGCATGCAAGCAAGTATCTATAGCAACAGCCCTTGCTATAGATTAAGCAAGCCTCCGTGAGGCCATTCAAAGAGTAAAAATTTTTGTACCTGGTAAAAGCATTCTTCATGAAGTCCATCCGCCTACTGATGGAGACTCTGCAGCTCTCTGCTTCCTTTTGATACTCTTGTCTGACCTGTAACAACACACACAAAGAGTAAGGATCAAAGTGTATCAAAAAGTATCAATAACTATAATAGAGTTGTGACAAAGAAGATATACAATAAAGCAAAGGACCTTTCAAATTGCATTCCACTGTGTCAGAAGAGCATCAGATTGAGGACTCCTAGAGAGATTCCCCAGGGACATCAATCTATGTCTAATGACAGAGGTAATCTTATGAACAACCACCGACTCTGAACACGCCACATTTTGCAACTTGCGTATATTTCTTTCAATCCAGATGTGATATACTGATGTGGAGAAGACCAGCTTGATTAAACATGTTTTTAAAGATTTGCCTTTGATTGTTGCTAGCAAGTCAATCCAGTTAACCCAAGATCTAGGAGGCCAATGAATATTAAGTTTGGCAAGGAGTTGGGACCAAACTTGGGATGTAAATGGGCAATTGAAGAACAAATGATCATGGCTCTCATTGCTTGGACAAAAACTACAGTTAGAGTGAGATTTAGTGCCAAACATAACCAACCTGTCCTCAGTATACAATCTCTCTTGGATAGCAACCCAAGTGATGAAGCTGCACTTGGGAATATGTCCAGGGAACCAAACACAATGGTACCAATGGACCTTGGGGAAGGGAGTCCTAAGACTATTCCAAAGAGAACTCACAGTAAACTCCCCATTAGCAGTAAGAGTCCACTTGTGTTGATCATCAAGATCAACATTAGGGTTAGGGAAATTAGTGAAACTATTTCTAATTTCATTAATCTTCCAAGTTTGAGTGACCGGTATAGCCCATCTAGAGTCCCTAATAACAGAGGAAACCTTAGAGTTCTTAGGGAGACCCATGTCATAGATGATCCTTTCACCATATCTGCTAAACAGAGGACCTAAGGGATGCCAATTATCATACCATAGGGTGGTGTTTTGACCATTACCAATGACAGACTTTATGTAAGGCTGGACAACAGATCTAAGGTTGAGAAGTTTTCTCCAATACCAAGTGGGTCCACTAGGCATATTGATCTGCCAAAATTTTTTTCCTTTAAGTAGGACTTAACCCATTGACACCACATTGATTGCTCACCACCAGAGATAAGGAACCAAATGTGCTTACAGATGGCAGCCTTATTCCAAACCTGGAGTGATTTGAAACCAAGACCACCCTCTTGTTTAGGAGCACAAAGATGCTCCCAAGACACTTTTAGCTCCAGATTTCTTAAGATCGGGGCGGACGGAGGAAGGCCCTCAAGACAAAACCTCAACTTCTTTTATAACTTTCTTTGGTAGGATAAATAAGGAGGACCAAGTAAGTTTGCATAGAAAACAACACATTTTTATCAACCCAACTCTCCCCGCATATGTTAAATCTCTATTGGTCCAACTCTTGGTCTTAGAGGTAATTTTATCCACCAAAGGCTTGCAATCCCTATGGGACAATCTGGTGGATAACAATGGTACCCCAAGGTACTTAACAGGCAGGGAACCTTCATTAAAACCCAGAACATCCAAGATATCTTTTCTTGTGGAGGCAGGAACCCCAGAGAAGAAGATATGACTTTTGCTAGGGCTAGGTTTCAATCCAGACAAAGACTCAAATTCAGTAAGGGAGGATTGGATGAGCTGAACTGACCCAAGATCCCCTTCACGTAAAAATCATCAAGTCATCTCAAAAAGCAAGATTGATAATTTTATTGTTACTACATCTCCAATGAAAATGGAAATCAGGAAGCAAAGATTTCTCCCTCAAGATGCAAGTGAGGACTTCCATAACAATAACAAAAAGATAGGAGGATAAAGGGTCTCCTTGCCTTAGACCCTTTTTCCCATTGATGAAACCAGTATTTTCCCCATTTATACTTAAAGTGTAATTTGCAGTGGTAACACAAGCTTGTAACCATTTGATCATAATGGGGTGAATATTCATGCTAAGAAGGACATCCCATAAGAAGTCCCATCTCACATTGTCATAGGCTTTCATAATATCCACCTTCATAGCACACTTGGGAGTAGAAGAGGATTTATGATAGCCATGCATAAGCTCCTGTGTAAGGAAAATATTATCGGCAATCCTTCTACCCTTCACGAAACCAGATTGGACGGGATCAATGAGGGAAGGAAGAGCACTTTGTAGTCTTTTGGCAAGAATCTTAGCTATGCATTTGTAAACGGTGTTGCAACAAGAAATGGGTCTAAAATCACTAACCTTAGAGGGGTTAGGAATTTTAGGGACAAGTGTAATTACTGTAGCATTAGCTTTCCTCAAAAGTTGGCTAGACCTAAAGAAAGTCTTAACAAAATTGAATTACCTCATGGCCAATAACAAAGCCAAGCTTTTTGAAAAACCCAAAGATTATACCCATCGGGCACTGGTGCTTGTGAGGGTTAAGACTCCAAATAGTTTCTTTAATTTCAAAGATCTGTTATGTTTTGGACCATAGCCAAACTCGGTCATTGGTTAATCTCCTTTGAATAAGGCTATCCACTCTACTAGCAACTCGTCATAGTAAAGAGTAATGAGCAAATACCTAAAAAGCTTCGGTGTAGTAGTTGACAAAGGAAGTTTTAATCTTTGTAATGTCTTGAGTAATAGTAGAATCACTCAGTGTAAGGCTGGTTATCATGCTTCTATTCCTGTTGTTGCTTACAGATTTAAAAAAGAAGGATGAGCACTGATCACCCAACTTAAGCCACTGTATCCTAGATTTTTGTTTGGCCAAACTCTCCTCAGCCCTAGACAACAACAAATATTGTCTAAAGGCAGCTCTCTCATCAAGCTATGTAGAGGGATTGGAAGGATTTACCCCCAATTCACTTTGCAAGGTATCAAGTTGAGATTTGGAAGTTTTTACCCTGTCAGAGATTGCACTATACTCTTTTGTATTTAGCTTTTTGAATTCAACTTGGAGAGAACTCAGCTTCTTACACAAGCAGTACATAGGGTTGCCAAGAATGATGGTTCTCCAAACCCTCTGAACAGTGGGGAGGAAAAGAGGATGGTCAGCAAGGAAGTCAAAAAACCTGAAAGGTTTAGATGTGGGCTTGGGGGGAGGGGTAAGACTCACAATAGCAGGGGAGTGGTCAGACAATCCTGGAGTAGGAAAGAAAGCATTGGAGAAAGGAAACGTTCTCATCCAACTTTCATTCACAAGTACCCTATCAATCTTAGTGGAGATACAATTAGGATGAGCTTGATGGTTACTCCAAGTATAGAAGCAACCAGAGAATCTGAGATCCTCAAGCTCACTGGAGTAAAGGCAGTTGTTAAACTCATCCATATAAGGGGGCCAATGTGCTGAACCACCAACCTTATCACTGGGGGATCTTATGGCATTGAAGTCACCGAGAGTCACCCAGGGGAGAAGTGGTCCCGCTTTAAGGAGACTATTCCAAAGGCCATGTCTACTAATATGCTCATTGGCCCCATAGACAAAAGTGGCAAAGAAAACAAAGTCAGATAGAGTTAACCTCACAATGAATGTATTGGCTGGACTTACACAACACATTAACAACAAAATTGTGAGGGTCCCAACATACAAAAATTCTCCCAATGGGAGAAAAATCATAATTGTGAGCAAAACTCCAATGAGGACAAATGAAGTTAAGGATTCGTTTAGCATTGACCTCTTTCACTTTGTGTTCTAGCAACCCAATCAAAGACAATTTATTATTCTTAATAAAAGATTTGGCTTCTCTTTGTTTAAGAGGGTCATTAAGACCACGCAAGTTCCAAAACCCAACATGCAAAGTTGTGGAGCTAGACATAAAAATTAAAAGGGAACCTAAGTTACATAGCAAAATATAGAAAGTATTAACTGCTAACAAAATGAGAGGGGAAGGTATTACTGCCCTTTAAAGTGGTGAGGAGCCTTCTGATTGCTCCTTCCTTTCTTTTTCTTTTTGTTTGAGACCAGTTTGAAATCCCCCCCATGCTCTCCTGATCCTCCACCGTCACTGCTGGATGGGGTATGCTTAGGAGTTGTTGAAAGGGCTGAGACATAAGGTGGTTTTGGTTCAACATACCCTCTTCCATCTAACTCCTGTGCTTGTTCTTCTTTAGGAAAATCCTCATCATAGTTCTCTGCAAGTGCTATTGGTTTACTCCCATCCGAAGTATTTGTTGAACAATAGACTAACTTGGAAGGGACGACCTTGGTAACTGCATCAAGAGCTGCACTTCCTCCATGTGCCAGAGCCTCTATAACTTTAACTTGAACCACTGGATCTTTACTGGAGATCTGTGCTTCTACAGGTTTTATCCCCAGATTCTCTTCTGGATCATTTGAAGATGTTGGTTCCTGTTTTGGTCTGCATTTGTGCCCAAATACTTTGCACTCTGGGCATTTTGCTGGAAGCCATTGATATTCAACTCGAATAACCACTGATTCCCCATTAGCTTTAAGCACCACCTCATCAGGAAGTTCATCCCCTGCTGAGATCTCTATACATACCCTTGCGTAGTCCAGCCTTTTTTTACTAGCTGTAGCATTGTCAATGTGGATAGGTCTGCCAATTGAACTAGCAATACGGCTAAAGCCCGATTCGGTCCAGCATTCCAGGGGTAACTTATGAAATTTAACCCATGTGGGAATGGATGAAGGGTGAGCTGTTGTGGGCACCAACATACGCCTCCAAATCAGAAGAACCGATAAGCCCTAGAGAAGAAGTACGGACCCCCTTCTAGAACTTGCAATTTAGTAGCTTCATCTTTAAACACGAAGAAAAAACAGGACCCAATTTGTTTGATTGAGATAGGAGCATTCTCCTTCCAGACCGCTCTGGCAGTAGCACTCAACAAGTTATAAGGCATTTTCCCATCAAGGAAATATCCTATCAAACAATGACTCCATGAGTTTGTATCCATGTCTGATTCATCCAGCTACACTACTGCTTCTTTGCCTTTTTGCATCTCTGGATAATGCTCAAGTTTCGTGGTTTTTGAGGGGGCCTGAGCCTTAAATAATGAGGACCAGTTTGGGGCTTTACCTGGTTTCTGAATGGCATCTGAATCATTCTTGGCTTTGGAGGGTTCAGGCGGATCTTCAACCAAAACAAAATCCCCTTCAAGATACCGAGCTGGAGATTTTGGTACAGCATGACCTTCCTGAAGATACTGGATCTGATTTCTAAGCTGGGAAAGATCAATGTCCAAATCCGATTTCTTCAACTCTGCTTCCATGGATTGTACCAGGCCTGCAATTTTTTCTTCTCTTTTAAGATGCTCACTTTCCAGCTGAAAGACCTCATGAAGCTTTCTCGAGGAATTAGGGCTAGATACACTGGGACCATGTGGGCCGTAAGAGGGGTTTGAACCTTTGGGAGGGGTGGAATTTGATTCAGCTATGGACTTGGATTTATCGAGTGAGATGATGGTCGAAGGATGAGAGAGATACTTTGGTAGAAGGGATCTGGAGTAGATCCCGATTCTGGTATAGGATTTGGAATAGCTGAGAAATCAGAGGATTTTAGGCCAAAGGGATAGTGATCTTGGGGTTTGAAGGAGGTGAGTTTAGCCGGTGTAGAGTAGGTTGTACCTTGTAGCAACGTATTGTTCTGGTTATGGATACCTTCCTCTCTATCGCTGAAGAGATGAGTAGTTTGGTTAAGCCCGGCTTGCTTCTTCCGAATAATGTTTGAATCGACTGTCTTGGTGCCTATATTCGCCATTGCTGCGTCAACTGACATCGGGGTGTAGATTGGAGGAGTATTGAACAGGACTTAGACTCGATCGTGAGTTGGTGGTACCTCTTTGCTTCATTCTAACCTCGTGTGAATCAACAGTTTTGTGCCCTAGACCATCTTCCAACGTGATTGATCCATCTCCCATGACTGATCGCGACGGCTAGGTCGAGGAGAACCAGATCGCATCAATCGCCTGAAGAAGAGATGCTGACGTCATTATGCTCTGTAGTATACCTTTCATGGTTAAATCTTATTTATTATTAAAGGGGAGGAACTTTTGGGAAGTTATGATTCCTAATTCTCCCTCTTGGGTATGGAGGAAGTTGCTAGATCTTAGGCCTCTTGTTCAATCCCGCATTAAAGTTACAATTGGCAACGGCAAATCCACCTCATTGTGGTATGACAATTGGCATCCCTTTGGGCCCCTCGCCCTTAAGTTTGGTCAAAGAGTCATTTATTATTCTGGACTTACCAAAGCTGCCACTGTGAGTGTAATTATTAGGAATTCCAGATGGTGTCTTCCCATTACCTAGACCCTTGAACTCAATGAGATCCGGGATGCTATGAGCTCTGTTCCCAGCCCTAATCAAGAGCTTGAAGACCATCAGAAATGGTTACTTACCTCTAATGGGGATTTCACCATTTCTTCACTATGGGATGACATTAGATTGCATTATCCCAAAGTACCTTGGCATTCTAGCATTTGGTTTTCGGGCCATATCCCAAAATGTAGCATGATCACTTGGCTTGCAATCCATAATAGGCTATATACGGGTGATAGGCTGGTTCTGTTTGGCACTATTCTTGTTTCTTGTTGTAGTTTTTGTCATGGTTTGGAGTCACATGATCATCTTTTTTTCAATTGTCCATTTACTTCACAAATCTGGACTGACATTCTTACGCATATCAATGTGAATTGGCCCTCAAGGTCTTGGGCCAATTGGATCAATCAAGTCTCATGTCTTAGAGGTAAATCACTTAAAAACTTGATCACCAAGCTTATTTTTATTGTTACAGTCTATCAAATATGGCTTGAAAGGAATGTTTGAAAATTCCAAAATGTAACTTGCTCTAGACCTAGTGTGGTCATCAAAATTCACTCAATGGTGAGATACAGATTGATGTCCCTGGGTAATCTTCCTCAAGGACATCAATCCCAGTGGCTATTAACCAAGTGGGGAATAAACTAAAGGCGCTCATACTTAAAATACTTGTCTTCATAACCACTCAATGGTTGTGATGCACATCAGCCCATTTGATTTAAATGTATATGTTTGCCAGTACAGTCAGATCATCCAAGGGGGAACAAAGTTATACAAAGTGGACTGTGCATTAAGACATATTCAGTTGGAGTGCTTTTTAGCTTCAAGTGAGATTTTCAGGGGCTTGCTGCAACAATGTTGCTGCAGCAGTTTGCAAGTTGCTGATGCAATGGAGGGGGCTCAAAGGACAGATGAAGTACACTGGAGGGGGCTCATCACCTTAAGCTCATGGAGTATCAAAGGGGAGCAAAGTGCTATAGTATGGTTAAACAGGTACCCCATATCTCTTTTCATTATGTACTGCTATCACTGCATAGGGTTGCAAGGGCTGTTGCAACCTACTTCTGTTCTATATTGGTTTGGATGCATATTTTGTTGTTTGCGGATTGCAAGGGTTGTTGCAATGCGCTCTTCGCTGCCCCATCGCATATTTTGTTCATATTGCAAGGGTTGTTGCAATATGGTTGTTGCAAGGGTTGTTGCAATCAACATATTTTGTTCTTATCGTTGATGTTTCTAGTTAATGTCTATAGTTACTCCTACACATTTGCTAGTGCTGCCAATTTGCTCTATTGATGTTCTGTGCTATTGCTGCACTTTTGGAATGTTGGGTGTCTGTTTGGTATCATCTGGACTGCTGTGTGTCTGATCAGCATCCACGTTGTTGAGATCTCGGGCCTAGCCTAGGGGGGCTGTCCCATGGCATGTTTTAGTCCCTTCTGGGAGGGGGCCTTTCCTCTCTACTCTAGCCTGTTACACTTACTGCAGTTTATCAGGCTCAAAACTTTCAAGTTCATCCCAAAGTTCTACTTTCAACACTTTCAAATTGCTGCTACTACAGTTTACTGTTGCAGTTTACTACTGTTATTTGCTGCAGTCAACTGCTTGGCAAACGCTAATTCCTCACAGCCGTATGTCTGCTGCTGCTGCTGGCATAATTTGCTAATTCCTCACTGCCTGCTCATTAGTTGGCCATGATCAATTGTAGTCAATGGCTGATCATATCATCTTCCAGGTCCAAGTTATTACAAGCCTCCAGATTGGCAACTCCCAGGATCAAGTGATTCTAAGTTATTTCAAGATCAAAATTGTGTTTAAAGTCTACATCATGTTGGCTATTGGCTCTAATCCTCAAGTCTAGAACTAAACTCAAGGTTCCCTAGTGTGGGCTGTTTGTTTGGTCTTTTGTACCTTTTGTTGATGTTTTTTTTTTTTTTTGGGTAAATAAGCTTGAAATAAAAAGAAGGCAACAGAATATACAGCCTACAAGGGGCATACCCCAGGGAGGACAAAAAGAAAAGAGAAGAAAAGAAAAGAAAAGAAAAGAACGGTATGAGAAAGTTGGCCATAGAGGCAAGTACATCAACGCGAACCTAAGTAATGGGTGTTTCACCCCTATCTAACAGAGAGGAAGGAAACACCACACAAAATAAATAAACAAAATACAGCCCACACTTGGGACAGCCTTGAACTACTCTATAAAGAACTTGAGACTTAAACTGGGTCGTTGACCCTTGGAGTGAATGAAACCTCGAGCTGAGAGTGCAGCTTGTGAGATGGGACTTGGACCAGAGGTGGTAATTTTGGCAGCAAATTATTTCGCCAATAGCATTATCCCCGTTAACCACAATCTACAGAGTCACTGGATAGAACAAACTCAGCATATTCTTAACTTCTAAACATGACAGACTCTAGGGAAATTTTTGCAGAGTTTCACTTGTTTTCTTATTAGCTCAGAAAACAGCCCCTGCCCAGAATTCTAGCAGTCGATTCACAGTCCCTCATGTATTGAAGAACTTCTAAATGGAGCAGCAGAATGCAACATGCAACATCAATGCATGGGAGTAGCAAATGTAATCGCGGCCAGAGAACATCGCGAGAAACATGAACACAAGAAGCTGCATTCGCCAGCCAATGAGATGCCGCGCTTTGCAAATGTAATTGCAAAAGATTCAAAACAAAAAGCATGGCCAGCTAGGAGCAGCGTAAACTAAATACACTTGCAAGAGGGAGTAATAGGATAATAATGTATGTAGGTAAGCGTAGTAAGAAACTTGGAACACAAAGAAATGGGTGATAAAGAAAGCTAGATAGTTAAAGCAAAACCGACTTGCAGCAAAGCAAAAATAAAAGCACAAACAGTCAGAGCAAAAGAGGGTAAATCCAGACATTTAGACAAAGTGCAGGCCAAAGAAGAATAATGTGATGTAACTAAAGGTAATGTGCAGCAGCAAAGGTGCAGCATGTAATGAGTACAGTATCAAGCAGAATGTATGTGAAGAATAAGAATGCGTGAGCCCAATGTGGTGTATCCACACACAGTAGCAGTAACATAGGTATCAACACAACAGCAATAACAGTAGGTGCAATGCAATGCAACAGCAGCAGTGACATATAAGATGTACAAACCTAAATATGAGGCTCACACCACAACTCCCTCGAACACTCACAACTTCTATATCCCTCTACTAAGGCTCCAGTCTCCCTCAACAACTCACATGATAATCTCCAGCTACAAATACTCTCCACTCAAAAGGAAAAGTCTGAGGTCCAAAACACTCATCTCACTGGTCACACAATATAAGTTGGTCACACCCATACAATAGACATGAGATCCATCAATGGATTGCATAGATCCTGTAATCCATCCCTGCATTGAAAATCCCAAATGGGATGTTAGTATTAGAATATCTTCATGAAGCTTTCGCTTAAGATCTGCACCCAATTCCCAAATGGGATGTTAGCATTAACACTTCCTGAAGCTCTTGGCTAAGATCTGCATCCACAAAGTCCCAGTTGGGTGGTAAGTGACTAGCAGGACAAAGCAATTTGTGTGCCTTTCTGCTGAACCTGTCAATCTGAGCCAAAAATTAGCAAGTGGTAACAAGGAAATGATTAGGAAAACATGCTTTGACCATTAAATGCCCCCTTCACCAGTTAATGTGCACTAGTAGAAATGTTCCATGATTCAAGAAGGTCCATTGAGCCAGCTGGGATTTTGGATAAGGACAGCAGTCTACTTCTAATGTCACCACAAATTCTGGCCACAACATAATGTACAGGGTGCAGCACATGTTGGTATTTCCTAGTGTTTCGCTCAATCCATACATGATATAGAGTCACTGTGAAGGACAGTTTGGCAAGGACATTTTTCAGGCCCTTCCCTTTAAAGGTGCAAAGGTGGGAGATCCAGCTAGCAAGTGATTGCGCTTGCCATCTAAAATGGGACTTAAGTGACACTGTATCCCACACTTGTTTAGTGAATGGACAGTTAAAGAAGATATGTTCATGGTTCTCATCACCAAGGCAAAAGCTGCAACATGGGGAATCAATGACCCCAAATTGGACTAACCTATCACCAGTAGGCAGCCTGTTCTGGATAGCAATCCAACTTATTAAACTGCATTTAGGGATATGGGATGAGAACTAGACAATGTGATGCCATTCAACAAGGGGAAGATGTGTCCTGAGCTGGTCCCACAGAGATGAGATAGTGAACACCCCATCATGATTGAGTGTCCACCTACAAATGTCAGTGGAACCATACAAGGGAGGAAGGGCCTCCCTGATCTCATTGAGCTCCCAAGTTTGGGTGATAGGGAATTTCCATTGGTTGTTATTATCTAGGATAGTAGACACATGGGCTTCCTCAGGGATACCAGAATCATACATGATACGAGTGCCATATTTACTGATCAGAGGGCCATGGGGGTGCCAATTGTCATACCACGTGGAAGTCTTTGGAACCATCACCAATTTGGTAATTGAATGTATGGACCAATAAGAGGCTAAGTAACTCCCTCCAAGTCCATGAAGGACTGTTGGGAATTTTGACATGCCAGAAACTCCTACCTTTGAGTAAGTAGGATTTCACCCATTGGCACCACATGGATTACTCACCTCTTGAGATAAGATACCATATATGTTTGGCCATAGCAGCCTTATTCCAACTCTGGAGAGATTTGAAGCCCAAACCCCCCCTCTTTTTTAGGAGTGCATAAGTGATCCCATGAGATTTTGGCCCCAGTGCTTCTAAGGTCAGGCCCAATCCAGAAGAAAGATCTAAGGATAGATTCCACTTCCTTAATGACTTTCTTAGGGAGGATGAATATAGAAGACCAGTAAGTTTGCATGGAAAACAAGACAGATTTTATCAATTGAACCCTCCCAGCATAAGATAGATACCTGTTGGCCCAAGATTTGGTACGTTTTATAATTTTATCAATAAGGGCTTTACAATCTGTGTACTTAAGCTTAGTAGAAATGAGGGGGACACTAAGATATCTAACTGGAAGGGAACCCTCCTGAAATCTCAGTGTACCCAGAATATCAGCTTTGGTTGTGGGGGGACTCCAGAGAAGAAAATGCTACTTTTACCAGGGCTAGGAGATAGCCCATAAAGTGCTTCAAACTCAGCAAGAGCCTCTTGGATGCACTGAACAGAGCTCAAATCCCCTTTGCAGAAGATCATAAGATCATCAGCAAAGCAGAGATTGATGATCTTAGTCTTTTCACACCTCCAATGGAAGTGAAAGTTGGGATTAAGAGATTTTTCTTTCAGCAATTGGGTGAGGACTTCCATTACAATAACAAAGAGGTATGAAGACAAGGGGTCACCTTGCCTCAGACCTTTTTTTGCCCTGAATGGAACCAGTGGGTTCACCATTTATGCTTAGAGAGTAGTTAGCAGTGGAAACACATGCTTTGATCCAATGGATCATTTTAGGATGAAAATTCATGGACACAAGGATATCCCACAGGAACTCCCACCTAACATTATCATAGGCTTTCATGATGTCAACTTTTAAAGCACATCTAGGAGTTGGAGAATGCTTATGGTAGTTCCTCATGATTTCTGGGTGAGGAAAAATATTATCGGCTATCCTACGACCTTGTACAAAACCCGGTTACCTGCAGGGGTCAATGAGATGAGGTAGAACAGTTTGTATTCTTTTGGATATGATTTTAGCAATGCACTTGTATATGGTATTACAACATGAGATTGGCCTAAAGTCCCCAACTTTGGTAGGATTAGGGATTTTGGGGACAAGTGCAACACTAGTGGAATTAGCCTTGGTAAGAAGTCTACTAGACCTAAAGAAGTTCCTAACAGCTGAGGTCACCTGCTGGCCAACAACATCCCAAGCTTTTTGAAAAAACCCAGCATTGTAACCATCAGGACCCGGGGCTTTGTTAGGATTTAGTGACATGAAGGTTTCCTTGATCTCTAAATTAGAGATCTCAGAAATCAAAGAATCTCTTTGGACATCAGAAAGTTTGGTTCTAATAAGTTGATTGACCCTGGGACCACCATTGTACTGGGTGGAGTGGGGGGTACCAAGCAATTGAGTATAGTACTCAACAAATGTAGATTTGATTACTCCAAAGTCATGAGTGAGGTAGTTATCCCCAGTGATAAGACTAGTGATTTTACCTCTATTTCTATTGCGGGAAATGGACTTGAAGAAGTAGGAAGTGCATTGGTCCCCAAGTTTGAGCCATTGGATTCTAGATTTTTGCTTATCAAAGCTCTCCTCAGCTCTGGCCAACAACATGTACTGCTTACAAAGGATTCTCTCTTGAAGTTGTTTAGTGATATTACTAGGATCAGCCCCCAAATCTTTTTGGACTTCCCTAATTGCTGCCTGGTCATAAGAGCCCTAGAGGAAATATCACTATACTCCTTTGTGTTAAGTTTTTAAAACTCATTTTGAAGAAGCTTAAGCTTCTCACAAGTGACAAACATGGGGTTTCCAATGATAACCTTTCTCCACACCTGCTGAACCACAGACAGGAAGTTTAGGTGTTCAGCAAGAAAGTTGAAGAATTTGAAAGGTTTGCTGGATTTCTCAAAGGAGGGATTCAGAAAAACCACAGCAGGGGAATGATCAGAAATCCCAGGAGTGAGAAAGTGAGCATTTGATTGAACAAAGGCCTTGATCCACTCCTCATTTACAAGAACTCTATCAATTTTAGTGGTGACAACATGGGAAGAATCCTGTTTGTTAGACCATGTGAAGTGGCACCCAGTGTACTTAAGATCAACAAGTTCATTGTGATCAATACACCTTTGTGTGTGAAGTGGCACCCAGTGTACTTAAGATCAACAAGTTCATTGTGATCAATACACCTAACAAAGTTATCCATATGGGGGGCAATGGTTGTCACCCCCAACTTTATCAGAGGGATACCTCAGAGCATTGAAATCACCTAATATAACCCAAGGATCAGAGCACTTCCAGGAATTTATGTCCTGCCCACAGCTCATTCCTCTCGCTGTATAAATTGGAGCCATAGACAAAGGTGGCAACAAAATGTATATCACCTATGATGGAATGGACATGACAGTGGATGGCTTGGCTGGACTGTCCAAGGATGATTAAATCCACAATAGAGGGGTCCCACCCAACACAAATTCTACCATTTAGTTTCCTTTATTTTATGCTCTGCCAAGCCAATGATGGACAAGTTATTTTTATTAACAAAAGACCTGACTTCTTTTTGCTTGAGAGGGTCATTAAGACCTCTCATGTTCCAAAACCCAAATTGTAAAGGAGGAGTAGGCAAAGACATAAGAGAAGAACAAAAGGTAGCAGATTATAGTCAAATTAAGCATGTTGCCAAATCAAAAGGTGTGATACGTAGAATTAACTGCCTTTGTTAAAGGGACTAGAGGTTCCCTTCTTCTTGTTCTTATTCTTCTTAGTATTACTTCCTGCAGACTGTGGGCTAGAGGGGTTAGGATTGGATGCTGCATCTGTGATCATCTGTGCATCTATGATCAAGTCTGTTGTACCACTCGACTGCTTGGTGAGTGAAGGGCTCCGCACTTCAGAGTCCTTCTTAGTGGGAGGGCCTTTAATGGAGGGACATGGATCTTCAATACCCTCAGAAGAGACATCAACCTCGTCCTCTTTGATATAAGAAGTGAACTCCACCAAATTAGTGACAGAATCTAGAGCTGTGCTACCACCCTTTTCTAGAGCCATTTGCACTTGATGTTGAACAATTGGTTCCTGATTGGAAATGTGCGGCTTATTTCCCACAACTTGCCATGTCTCTTTAGGATTGGTAGGTACTGAGGCTTGCTTCGGGATACATATGTGCCCGAATACATTACACTCTGAGCATTTGGGGGGTAGCCATTGATACTCCACCCTGACCATAGTAGTTAGACCATTAGACCTCACAATCACCTCATCTGGTAGCTCATCTTCAGCAGAAATTTCAACACAAATTCTAGCAAAATCGAGTCTTTTTTTCCCTGCTGTAGCCTCATCTACATGGATAGGCCTTCCAATAGCGCTAGCTATGCGGTTGAAACCTGTTTCCGTCCAGCATTCAAGTGGAAGCTTATGGAGCTTAATCCAGGCTGGGATTAAGGTGGGATGTTCCATAGACGGAGCCAACATTCTACTCCATTCAATAAGCACTAAATAACGCTTGGAAAAGAAGTAAGGCCCTCCTTCCATAACCTGCAACTTGAAAGCCTCGTCTCTGAATTCAAAGAAGAAACACGCCCCCTACTTGTTTAATGGTTTGTGGAGCATTTTCTTTCCAAATAGCACGAGCAGTGGCGCACAGTAGTTTGTAGGGCATCCTACCTTCCAAGAAATACCCTATTAAACAGTTATCCCAGGAGTTAGTATCAACATGATCTTCTTCCAACTCAACCACAGGTACCTTCCCTTGCTGCATTTCTGGATAATGATCTAACTTCATGGACTTTGACGGGGCTTGAGCTTTGAACAACAAAGACCATTTTGGAGTAGTGCCATTGTCGTTTGGTTTAGTAGCCTGCTCCTGTCGAGTCAATTTGGACTGGGATGAGTTATATCGAGGTCGAAGCGCATTTGGTGGATAACCCATATTAGGGTCCTCAGCCACATATGGAGTCCCTTTAGCATTGTAGAGAATATGCGATGTAGTAGCTGGTCCTTCCTTTTGTGATTGACTTGATAGAGCTTCATTGGATGTGGTTGGATTCATCATGGCATTAGGGTTCTTCGGAGAGATTTGTACTCGACCACTGTTGGAGACTGGTGGGGTAGAGATCTAGAGGTTTAAAGGGAGTAAACTTACTAGGGGTAGTGTACTCCACACCTGGAATCAACAGGTTGCTGTGAATCATCTTGCTTGTTGATCCCGAAATCGGGATGTTCTTCGAGTGGGTAAAACCCACTTGTTTTCTTCTGACTTGATATGAGTCCAAAGCTTTGGAGCCCAGATCGAAAGTACCCATGGTAGAAACCTCATTCCCAACTAGGTTTTCACCTAGTATAGATCCGAGTTCTTCCATGGGAGAAGAGGCCGTGCTCGCCAAATTAGGGTTTTCCACCGAGATCGCATGAATCGCCCAAATCGCCTGGTTTAGATGCTGACGTCATTATTCCCTTCTTTGAATTTTCCTCTAACTTCATTAAGATCAAATGTCTGAGTAATTTTTTGTTGATTTTTCTCTCCTCTTTATTAGATAGGGGAGAAACACCCCATAGTTAGGTTTCATCTGCATTGCTGTACATCTTTCTGCACCTTATGGCCATCTTTTTGCACCTTTCTTTTCTTCTTTTCTTTTCCCTTTTGTCCTCCCTAGGGTATGCCCCTTGTAGGCTGTATATTCTATTGCCTTCATTTTTATTTCAAGCTTATTTACCCAAAAAAAAAAAAAAGCCCAATCATTCCCAAGAAATCCTTCAAGTTCTTCACTTGGATATTCATCAAAGATAGAAAAACCATTGAAATAACCATATAATAGGTAACAAGAAAAATCGAGGTAGTTTCAAGTGATGAGGATGTCCTCCCCTTCTCTCGCTAGGCACGATATGAAACCCTAGAAAATGGAGGAAACATATGCAAATACCATGTCAGATCTCGGCTCTAAGACAATTGATTCCAACTAGATCAGGAAGAAGATGAGTGCTCCTCATCATCAACCCATACTTTGTCACGCTCAAATTTCCCAATCGAGGATCTAAACTCCTTAAGCATTTGCTGAACTATGCCCAGATATACGCGACACTCCCCTCGGAGAAGAAGATAATCCAAGCCCCAGCTTCACTCAGTCGAATGTATACCCATTGAGATCCAAGTCAAAGCCCCATAATACCTGGACATCTCCTTATCAACCTCAGGTACAAACCCTAGCCCCCAAAAGCCCTAACCACCATAACCCAATCTCTACGCCCGATGTGCATATCTCAGACATCAAAACTGCAATAAACCCTAACCCAATGCTATCTACACTCTCAAATCTCTTCGATAACTCCACTAAATCCACACCAACTGAACCAAAACCACACAACCCTATCTACTCTGGAGCAAGCCCAGCTCGCAAGCTATTCAAGGTCTTTAAGCGTGAAGGACAAATTCAGGCAAGTGATGACCTTATATCTTCACTCGTCCAGTCGATTGAGGAGGAATTGCAAGGATCTGGGGTTAATGTAAGCCTTGCACAGCTCAAATCCCACATACTCCAGGTGCGGGAAGAGTTCTCTAATCCTGAAAATGCCTCATCCAGTGGTAATGCAGGTTTTGACGGGGAATTTGTTGAAGTTAGGGACATAACCCATCACCAAGAACCCCTCGCAGATTCAAAAGTCGCAGCTAAGCCAGGAGCGAAAACTACCCAGCTACCAAAGGCAAATGATCCTAAGGCAGTAGAGGTGTCAAAACCAAAAACCTGGGCCTCCCTTATCAACGCTCAAGCCCCTTTCCAAATCCATGAAGCTAGAGCATTACCCAAAATTCCAAAAGGGAAAAGAGCCACATGTGTAGTTCGAGGAGTCTCAACTTGATGATAGGGTTGGGAAACACTGTCTAGTAAGGCATTTTCTCGATAGGAAAATGCCACTGCCTCTCTTAAGCGCGACAGCCCGTGCTCATAGTGAAACAGCTAGGAGCTTGCTTCTTGTTTGAGTTTGAAGATGAAGAATCCAAGCTCAAGGTGCTTGAAAGTGGCCCCTACTTCTTCTCCCGAAGGTATCTTGTGTTGAAGGAATGGGAAAGAATGTTGGTGCCCAGCAAACTACTCCCTCCGTCCCCATTTATTTGTCCATTTTGGGAGTTTGTGCCACTTTTCAATTGATTATATCTCGTAATATACATTGTTTTATATGATTTCGAAAATACTGTTTTATAGAATTAATTGAGATCTATCAAACAAGATCCATATTGAATATAAAATTCATTACCGATTAAAAGTTATAGCTTGTTTTTTATCCGGTTAGAATTGGACGAGGGACCAAAATTTGGGGACGGAGGGAGTACAACCTACCACCATTACTGTTTGGATTAAACTACATAGACTGCCCTTGGAATTTTGGACCCCAGTGGCATTTAGTAAAATTGGAAGCGCTATTGGTAAACCTCTCCATGTGGATGAAGTCACGGCTAAACACAAACGGCTAGACTTTGCTCATATATGTGTTGAGATTGACGCAAAGGATGATCTTCCTAATGACATTACGATCTCGGTAGGTGCAGATTCAGTCATGGTTGGAGTTGGATTTCAATGGCTTCCTCCCAAGTATGAAAGTTGCAAAGTGTTTGGGCATACTTGCAGCCCTAAAATTGACTCCAAAACATCTAAACCTGATGATTGGATAGTTGTTGGAAAGGGCAAGCTTACAACAAATACCACACTTGCAGAAACCCAGCAGACAAATGAGGGGACTACTAGTTCTCAAGTTGCAACACAAGTGAGGGTAGGAAACCCCTCACAATCAACAGAGGCTGTCAAACCTCTTGTTTCTTCTGACTCATCCAAGCTCTAGCCTTCACAATTAACTCCTACCAACCCTAGGCTTCCAGACTCTCAGGTCCAAATGACCCTCCTATCTGAAGATTCATGGAGTGAAATCATGGACGAGGAAATAGAAGTTAAAGATACAGGAGGGCTGCCCACTCCAGTTGCGCAAGACACAGAAGGGAGGGATCCCAACATTAGTAAAGTTCCCTCTCTCATCAACATCGAGGAACAGGAATTTATTGAATCCATGAGCAGCTGGAAAAAGAGGCTGAAATGTTTATCTAAAAAAAAGAGCCTGAAAAAGGAGCGACAACTTCTTTGTCAGGGAAGTCTCTAACACATCCTACTTTTACTACTTTTATGCTTATATATATATAGTCTTTTACATACTTCACTTTAGTCCGTTGTTATTGCATCTTTTAATATGTCTTGTTTCCCCATTCACTTTGGGTTTTGGAATTTGTGAGGTATGAATGACCCTCTCAAACAAGAAACTGCTAGAACGTTTTGGAAGAAAAATGAATTGCCCATGATTGGCCTTATTGTGCATAAGATAAAAGAGCCAAACATTAAACGCATAGTCAATTTTATATGCCCCCATTGGCACACTGTCAATTTTGTTGTGTTGGAATCTTGTCATTTTTAGGGTCACTGTTTTGCATGACCAGTTGGCTCATTCATTGTCGTGTGCAAGCAATTCATGAGGGGCATGACTTTTATGCTACCTTCATCTATGGAGCTAATGACCCCATGGACAGGAGAGAACTTTGGAGGGATATACAATCACTTGATTGTAATAGTCCCTGGGTTCTCCTTGGTGACTTTAATGTTGCCAGATCTCCCAAAGAGAAGGTTGGGGGACATGATCAATGGCTCCATCCAATGGATGAATTTAATGATTGTCTTTACACCTTTGAGCTAGATGACCTTAGATTCACTGGTAACTTTTACACCTGGTCTAATAGGCAGGATACACCTCACTACATATCCTCAAAGTTGGATAGGGTTCTTGTTAATGATGCCTGGATCAAGTCACACACTTGTTCCAATGCTTACTTTTTTTCCACATTAGGCATCTCTGACCATTCTCCTGCCATAGTTTTTTTTTTGGGGTAAATTAGCTCGAAATTAAAAGAGGTTAAACGAATGTACAGCCTACAAGGGGCATACCCCAGGGAGGACAAAATGAAAAGAAAAGAGAAAGAAAAGAAAAGAAAAGAAAAGTGCGTGATCCCCGGCACAACCCGCCGAGGTGGGAAAATCAGTAGTACTGGCACATCCCGCCAGCATACGTGTAAATAAGCAAAAATGCAATAATGTAGTAAGTGTAATGCCGAGCACAACCAGCAAGGCTAGGATAAGGTGAAGAGCATGCACATAAATGAATAACATGTAGTGAGTCCTAAAAGGCACCACTGTATGGAATGTGATTAGCCCGTGCTCGCGTCCCATTAGCCTAGCCATTCCAAAGGAAAAGAAGGCATCAAGGACATGAGCATGGTCTATGGTGAAAAACATAATTGCGTGATGATAGCGTCAAATACCTCACCTAAGTAAGGGAAGTACTTATAAGATCAAGATCTGCCTGACCTCCACAACGAAAGCAACAACAATAGAACATGGCGCTAAGGGTATGAGTCCACCAGAAAACACCCTCATCCAAGTACCACAGTCGTCGCAATCACCCCAAAGAGATAGAGCAAGATTGTAAAGTAAAAGGATAGTCCGCGGTTCTTCATAATATCAAGGATAGGGCTAGAGATAGGTGAGTTCCCCAACCAAGCTAAAGATCATGATTGACAGAGCCAGCCCCAAAGAATAAACCCTGGATCAGAGAAACCAAGTCACGAATATGTAGAACACATCTAATGGTAATCTCCGCCATCGGGCCCTGAACACACAATCAACCAAACGGTGCAACTATCCTAATCCAAGAAACCCACACCCGGAAAATGTAACAGTGCCCCCTGTAATGAAAGCAGTACACGTAAAAGGAGCTCGGGGTCGAAGGTGGATGAGACCTCCAAACCGTGCTAAGGTAGAACCATGACTAGGGTCAGCCCTAGAGTAGACTCCGTCCCCTTCAGAGAACCCCAGCCCGCAGAAACTTGGTCCATCACTCCAAAGTAACCACGCCTTCGGACCTAAGTCAATATCCACCAAACGCCGAAAACAGCCACATCCAAACTCCAATCACACAACCACCACCAAGCAGGAGAAGATAGAACCATAAAATGTGATAATGGAATAAATCCCTAAGTGCCCCCTGTAATGAAAACAGTACAACGCAAATGGAACTCGGGGTCAGAGGTGGATGAGACCTCCAAACCGTGCTAAGGCAGATCTATGACTAGGGCCAGCCCCAGAGTAAACTCCGTCCCCCTCGGAGAACTCTAACCCGCAGTAACTAGGCCCATCAACCTAAGTAATCGCGCCCTCGGACCAAAGTCAATCACCGCCAGACGCCGAAATAAATCAGCCACAACCAAATCCAAATGCACAACCATATCCAAGCAGGAGAAAATAGATCCAATAACCCTGAGTTACTATAAGAGAGGGCCACAACCTACTCTTCAAATTTTGTCAAACCAGGGAACAACTAGCATATAGAGCCCATAGAACACAGTTTTGTGAATCCGAATGCCAATCGACAGAGTACCAAGAGGTACCCATTAATCAGGCTACGGAGTTGTGAACCGCAGACTACGGACAAGGGTAGCAACTGTACTCTATGTAGTTTCGTCAAATCTGGGAATCAAACCCAGATTACAGATGCCTTGAACCCAGTTAAAAACACCACCAGAAAAATCCACACTGAACAAGAATGAACAGTTAATAGCTACTAATCTCCAATGAGGTAAATGGGTTACCTGTAAACCGCTGGATTTAGATGGAAAGAGTTGGGAAGCTCAGAAATTGCCCCTATGTGGATGGCGATCCACAGAACCCCTTTGGGGAAGTCGAACCACAGAACCCCTATGGGACGAATACTCTTTACCGCCGCTAACCACTTGCCCACTCCTGCCATAGTTTCTATCACATGTCCTTCCAAACCCTTACCAAAACCTTTTTAAGTTTTTTGATTTTTTAGCTGATCACTCCCAGTTTCTTCCCACTATGCAAAGGGTTTGGAGGAGGATTATCATTGGCAACCCTATGTTTTGCATCTATGAGAAGTTAAAGCTTCTTCAAGATGAATTCAAAAAAATGAACAAAAAAGGAGTATAGTGCTATTTCTGATAGAGTGGCTCAAACTCAAAGCCATCTTGAAACTTTACAAAACAAGCTTGGTTGTGACCCCACTGACCAAATCACCCAAATGGAGGGGAAAATGGTGTACAAACAATTTCTCACTCTTTCTAGAGCTGAAGAAAGTCTGGCAAGACAAAAGTCTAGGATCAATTGGTTGAAATTAGGTGATTATTGTACTTCCTTTTTCTTCAAGTCTATCAATAATAATAGGAATAAAACCAAGATTACCAGCCTTATCTTAAATGATTCCTCCATCACACATGATGTAGTAGTCATCAAGGAAACTTTTGTTAACTTCTACACCAAACTATTTGGCAAACCCCATAGTTCCCAGTATATTGGGTATGATAGGGTCAATCAATTAATAAATAAAAGACTTTCCATTGCTCAAAACCTAGAGATGATCCGTGAGGTCTCTAATGCTGAAATTAAGGACACTATTTGGGGATTCAATCCAAATAAGGCTCCTGGACCTGATGGTTACAATGCTGGGTTTTTTCAAAAAGCTTGGCCTGTGGTTGGTCATGAAATGACCTCAGCTGTCAGAAATTTCTTTAAGTCTGGCAAGCTCCTTGGCAGAGCCAATACAACTGTTGTTGCTCTAGTCCCAAAGATCCCCAACCCTTCAAAGGTTGGCGATTTTAGATCGATCTCTTGTTGCAATGTTATCTACAAATGCATTGCAAAGATTCTTGCCAAAAGAATCCAAGTTGCCCTTCCCTCTCTTATAGATCCTGTACAATCAGGATTTGTAAAAGGCAGGAGGATAGCTGATAACATCTTCCTTACCCAAAAGTTAATGTGAGGGTACCACAAGTCTTCCCCCTCTCCCAGATGTGCCTTAAAAGTTGACATCATGAAGGCCTACGACAATGTTAGGTGGGATCTTCTATGGGATGTTTTAAGAAGCATGAATTTTAACCCTGAAATGATAAAACGGATTCAAACTTTTGTAAGCACTGCTAATTACACATTGAGTATCAATGGTGAATCCACAGGCTATATAAGAGGCAACGGGGTCTTAGGCAAGGGGATCCTTTATCCTCTTACCTCTTTGTCATTATCATGGAAGTACTCACTAACATAATGAAGGAGAAGGCCAATCTTCTTGACTTCCAATTTCATTGGAGATGCAGTAAAACTAAGCTTATCAATCTTTGCTTTGCTGACGATCTTATGATCTTTTTGCAAAGGAGATATAGGGTTTGTAAAACATATACATGCTTCCCTTCAAGAGTTTGAAGCCTTGTCTAGTCTCTCCCCTAGTCCTGGAAAGAGTAGTGCATTCTTCTCTGGTGTTGACTTTTCTACTAGAGATAGCATCCTTAAACTTCTTCGTTTCAATGAAGGTTTCCTTCCTGTGAGGTATCTTGGTGTTCCACTTCTTTCCACCAAGCTCAAGCATGATGATTGTAAGAACATGATAGCTAGAATTACCGCTAGGACAAAAATTTGGACTAATAGAGATCTAACACATGCTGGTAGAGTACAATTGAGAAAAAAAAATGTCTCGTTCTCTATGCAGACATATTAGTCATCTCTATTCATTTTGCCGAAAAAGGTCATTAAGGAAGTGGAGGCTGTTCTCAGAGCTTTTCTTTAGTCTAGCCCAGATCTCAAAAAATCTAGGGCCAAGGTATCTTGGGAACATTTATGTTCTCCTAAACATGAAGGTGGCCTTGGTTTCAAAGCAATTCAAGTTTGGAACAAGGCTGCAGTTGCTAAACACATTTGGTTTCTCATATTTGGTGTTGAGCAATCTATGTGGTGTTAGTGGATTAAGTCCTATCTCCTCAAAGGCAAAAGTTTATGGGAGGTCAAAGTCCCTAGCGATTCCTCTTGGGTGTGGAGGAAAATACTAAATCTTAAATTATCCAAAAAAAAAAAATACTCAATCTTAGGACCATTGTACTCCCACACATCAAAGTTATCATTGGCAATGGACAAAATACATCCCTATGGTATGATAATTGGAGTCCCATTGGCCCTCTTACCATCAGATATGGGCCTAGGATTATCTGACTCTGGGCTTGCTTTCTTCCATCATTAGAGGAACAAATTGGGAGAGTTTTTCATCCATCCCTGCACCCAGTGGAAGTTTGAAAGATCAACATTTTTGGACTCTCACTTCGAATGGGAAATTCACTATTTCATCACTGTCGAATCATCTAAGAGTTAAATTCCCTAGGGTTCCTTGGGCTAAATGTATTTGGTTCCCTGGTCACATCCCTAAATGCAGCTTCATCTCTTGGATTGCTATCTAGCAAAGACTGTACACAGAGGACAAACTTGTGCTGTTTGGCACTAAGACTATTTCAAGCTGCTCATTCTGTCATGGAGGAGAGGATCACAACCATTTATTATTTAATTGCTCTTTTACCTCTCAAGTATGGAGTCAAGTCCTCTCCCATCTGGACATTATCTGGGCTCCTAGGTCTTGGAATAACTGGATTAAGGGTGAGTTTCTGAATGGATTTTATCAAAATCTAATAAAATCAAGCCTTTGATTTTATCCATTCAGAAACTGAGTTGATAAAATCTGATAAAATCAAGCCTTTGACTGCAAAAATCTAAGATTTTATCAACTCAGTTTCCGAATGGATAAAATCAAAGGCTTGATTTTATCAAATCTTTGATAAAATCTGATAAAATCCATTCGGAAACTCACCCTAATCATATGGCAACAATTAAGGGCAAAACATTTAGAACTCTTATAACCAAATTAGCCTTTATTTCCACCGTCTATCATGTCTGGATTGAGAGGAATTTTCGAAAATTCCTAAACAAAGCTTGCCCCATTGCAGTAGCTGTGAGTAAAATCTATTATTTGGTGAGGGGCAGATTGCTATCTCTTGATAAACTTCCCCAGGGACCACAATATCAAAGACTTTTAATCAAATGGGGCATCACATAAGTGCATCAGCATACTATTATTTGCATCTGCAGGTCATATACTGATGTATGCTACTTGTGTTATCTCTTATGTAGGATCCAAACATCTCAAGTGCTCTCATCCAGCAAAGGCTTAGGGTCCATCCCACTAGAGGGTTCCACCTCTATGGAGAGTTCCAAATGGTTCAGCAGATGGTTCAGTAGTAAGTTGCAAGTGTGACAGGTGATCAATGCAGCATTTTGTGCAGCATGGTTGGTTACCTAATGTATGGGCTTGTCTTGTAACTTGCATTTCTGCCTCTGCATCTTCAATATCCTTATATTCGCTAAGATACTCATCATGCACAAGAATTCCTTCTAAATCACCTTCGAAGCCATCATTTAGAGAGATTCATCAAAGATTGGCAAGTCTTTAATCTCAAATGCCCAATCATTCCCAAGAAATCTTTCAAGTTCTTCACTTGGATAATCATCAAAGATACAAAAACCGTTGAAATAACCATGTTCCTTCTCCTCTTTAAACACATCTAGAATGAGATTCATCTCCCCCTCAAACTTGGCCAGATTGACGGGTCCATAGGATTCTCCAAGGTTTTCCTTCTTTTTGCAGACGAAAGTGGACTCAAATCGAATTTGAGAACCGCTCACATTCACTTGGAGGTAACATGCGGTGCACCTTCTTAATTAAGGTAGTAGCAACTCGTCTTTTCATTAACAATAATTGCACCTTGTCACTTAAGGTAGCAATTTGTGGAAAAGAATGTTGGTCCCTACTACTAAGCATCCATCCTCAATCCCAGGCTGGGTTAAGCTACATAAACTTCTTGTGGAGTGCTGGACTGAATCTGGTTTTAGCCATAATGCAAGCTCCATTGTACAGTCCCTACTATAATGATTTTTGGTTGCCAAAGTAATCAATTCCACTACCATTCTTCACCATGAAAGCTCTACCTCCACCTCCTCTTATACCTTTACCTCTCTATAAGCCATTAGAACACCAAAACCAACTCCACTAAACAACATTCAGCCGAATTAATTAACACCCAATCAATTGGGGCCTTAAACTTCAACAAATCACCAATAACAACTACAAATAATTACCAAATAATGAAACAAATCATGACAAACTTCAATGAGTAACACAAACCCAGTGAAATTTGACCTCAATACATTGTTGAAGTGCTGAACAGTGGTTTTCGAGTGTCCAAACACTGATTTGGAAGACTGGATCACAGACTCGAGTGTCTAAATCACTGTTTCGAGAGTGAACAAGGGCTGATTGGTACAAGAATCACTGTTTTGAGAAGGAACAAGGTTCGATTGGGTTTGAATACCCTTCTAATTGACATATCAAGGGTCAACGAGGTTCGATTGAGTGTTTTCGTACCTTAATCGAGGGTTTCTAGCACTGTAGATGTACTGGCTCAATGTTTCCATCACGAACATGGCTCGATTTGGACCAAATTATTTTATTTTTGGTAAAATAGCTTGGAATTAAAAGAGGTTAAACGAATGTACAGTCTACAAGGGGCATACCCCAGGGAGGAATAAAGAAAAATAAAGAACAAAAAATTGCGTGATCCCGGCACAACCCACTGTGATGGGAAAATAAGAGGTACTGGCACATCCCGCCAGCATAGGTGGAAATAAGTAAAATGTAATAATCGTAGCAAATAATAGCATAATGTTGTGCACAACCCGCAAGGCTAGGATAGAATCAAAAGCATACATAAATGATTACCATGTAGTGAGTCCTATAGAGGCCTCATTGTAAGGAAAGTGATTTGCCCATGCTTGCGTCCTATTAGCCTAGCTATCCAATAGAGAAAAGAGAGGCGTCAAGGACATGAGCATGGGTAATGCAGAAGAACCATAACTTAGTAGTGATAATGTCAAATGCCTCATTGAAGTAAGGAAAATACGAGGTGATATAATATACCTCTATCCCGGTTAAGTCAAGATGGAAGGAATCCTAGCTCTGTGAATAGTCGGAAGGAGGCAAGACAGCCCCAGAGAGAACTCCAGCTCGAAGTTAGTCTAGGCCAACACGTGCAAACACACCTCCAGACAGACCTGCCATCGGCCTTGCCACAACCAACTAAAACTGCTAAAACAGATAGCCCCTGGACTAAGGAATCACATGTACAGTAGAACATATCAATTCATATCCTGAAGTAAAAGAATAGCTCGTGGTGTATCAAACTATCAAGGATAGGGCTAGGGATAGGTGAGCTCCCCAACCAAGCTGAAGATCATGATTGACAGAGCCAGCTCCAAGGAAAACCCCAGATCAAAGAAAACTAGGTCACCTCAATGTATAGCACATCTAATGGTAATCTCTGCCATCGGGCCCTGTACACACATAATCAACCAAATGGTGCAGCTATCCAAACCATAAATCCCACACCCTGTAAATATAACAGTGCCCCCTGTAATGAAGCAGTAAAAGCAAAAGGAACTCGGGGTCAGAGGTGGATGAGACCTCCGAACCGTGCTATGATAGAACCATGACTGTGGTCAGCCCTAGAGTAGACTTTGTGCCCTTCAGAGAACCTCGGCCCGCAGAAACTTGACCCATCAACCAAAGTAACCATGCCTCCGGACCTTAGTCAAATTCCACCAAATGCCGAAAACGGCCACAACCGAACTCCAATAGCACAACCACTACCAAGCAGGAGAAAATATAACAAGTGGACCTCCACAAAGAATACAGAACATGCACAAGGAACTCGGGGGCCAAAGGTGGATGAGACCTCCGGACCATGCTATGGTAGATCAAAGTCTAAGGTCAGCACCAAAGTAAACTTCGTCCCCTTCGAAGAACCTCGGATCATAGAACTCAAGCCATCAACCTTAGTAACTACGCCATCGGACCCCAAGTCAATCACCACCAAATGCCAAAAATCAGCCATAACCAAATACCTAATGCGCGACTATACCCAAGTAGGAGGAAAATAGACCCTAATCCTTCTAAGGTTGGGGACTACAGGCCTATCTCTTGTTGCAATGTTGTGTACAAATGCATTGCCAAAATCTTAGCTAAAAAACTCCAAAGTGTCCTTCGTGATCTTATTAATCCAATTCAATCTGGTTTTGTTAAAGGTAGGAGAATTGCAAATAATATTTTTCTCACTCAGGAGATCATGCATGGTTATATAAATCCACTGCTTCTCCCAAGTGTACCATGAAAGTAGATATCATGAAAGCATATGATTATGTCAGGTGGGATTTCCTATGGGACACACACACTTGCATGAATTTTCATCCCAAAATGATCATATGGTTAAAAGCTTGTGTCACCACAACCAATTACACACTCAATATTAATGGTGAACCTACTGGCTACATTAAAGGTGAGAGAGGTCTCAGACAGGGTGATCCACTGTCATCCTACCTCTTTGTAATTGTTATGGAGGTACTCACATGCATCTTAAAAGAGAAATTCAATAAGCCTGACTTTAAATTCCATTGGAGATGCAATAAACCCAGAATCATCAATCTGTGTTTTGCTGATGACCTTATGCTCTTTTGCACAGGTGATGTTGAATCAGTCAGGCATATCTAGGATTCTCTCTTTGAATTTGAAACTTTATCCTGGCTATCCCCTAGCCCTGGGAAAAGTAGTGTTTTCTTCTCTGGGGTCCAATGTACTACCAGAGTTGCGATACTCCAATTACTTGGGTTTAAGGAAGGCACATTGCCTGTGAGATACTTGGGGGTTCCATTGCTTTCCACCAAACTAAAGTTCATTGATTGTAAGCCAATGATTGACAGAATCACCTCTAGAACCAAAACATGGACAAATAGGGACTTGACTTATGCTGGCAGAGTCCAATTAATTAAGAATGTCTTATTTTCAATGCAGACATATTGGTCTTCTCTATTCATACTCCCAAAAAAAGTCATTAAGGAGGTTGAGTCCATTCTTAGATCCTTCATGAGGGACTACCACAAGAACTCCTCTTCTCCTAGATGTGCACTGAAAGTTGATATCATGAAAGCCTACGACAATGTCAACTGGGACTTTCTTTGGGATACTCTTACTTCCATGAACTTCCATCCTCAGATGATCACTTGGATCAAAGCATGTATCTCCACTGCCAATTATACTCTAAGTATAAATGGGGAAAGCACGGGCTCTATCATGGGCAGGAAAGGTTTGAGACAAGGTGATCCTCTGTCCTCTTATCTTTTTGTGATTGTCATGGAAGTTCTCACCCAAATTCTCAAAGAAAAGTCTCGTAGACCCACTTTCCATTTTCACTGGAGGTGTGGTAAGACAAGGTTAATCAACTTGTGATTTGCTGATGACCTCATGATCTTCTGCAATGGGGATTTAAGCTCCATTCAATGGATTCAGGAGGCTCTCTCTGAGTTTGAGGCTTTGTCTGGCCTTTCTCCTAGTCCTGGTAAGAGTAGCATATTCTTCTCAGGAGTTCCCTCTACTGTGAAACAATCGATAATTGATGCTCTTCATTTTCAGGAAGGTACTCTCCCTGTGAGATATCTTGGAGTCCCTCTTATTTCCACTAAACTCAAATACTTGGACTGTAAGTCCCTAATAGATAAAATTACAAATCGTACCAAATCATGGGCCAACAAATATCTCTCCTATGCTGGAAGAATTCAGTTGGTTAAGTCTGTCTTGTTTTCTATGCAGACTTATTGGTCCTCAATCTTTATACTTCCTAAAAGAGTGGTCAAGGAAATAGAGGGAGTTCTGAGAGCCTTTTTTTGGACAGGCTCTGATCTTAAGCACACAAGTGCTAAGGTGTCCTGGGAAGACCTTTGTTCCTCGAGAAAGGAAGGTGGTCTTGGGTTTAAGTCCCTCCAAGTGTGGAACAAAGCTGCCTTGGGCAAGCATATTTGGTTCCTTGTGTCTGGTGGGGAGCAATCCATGTGGTGTCAATGGGTGAAATCCTACTTATTCAAAGGGCGAAGTTTCTGGAAGGTTAAAATTCCTTCCAACCCCTCTTGGACATGGAGGAAACTTCTACGACTGCATCCTATTGTCCAACCATTCATCAAGTACCAAGTGGGGGATGGAACTAATATATCCCTGTGGTATGACAATTGGCACCCGGTTGGTCCCCTTGTTAATCATTTTGGTAGTCGTGTGGTCTATGACTTTGGATTGCCCGATGATGCCCTTGTCTCAAGTATATTGAGTAACTCATACCAATGGTCCTTACCTATTACCCAAACCTGGGAGCTGAATGAAATTAGGGCTAATCTTCCTACACTTACTGTATACCAACATTCTCATATTGATTCTTGCAAATGGACCATTACCAAAGATGGCCTATTCACCATTTCCTCCCTATGGGAGTACCTTAGAACCAAATTTCTCGTTGTTGATTGGAACTGCATTGTGTGGTTTCCTGCATATATTCCTAGATGCAGCCTTATAACATGGATTGCCATTCAGAACAGGCTTACCACTGAGGATAGGCTTGTGCTCTTTGGCATGAAGGACATATCATCCTGTAGCTTCTGTCTTGCTGCAGAATCCCATGATCACATCCTCTTTAATTGCCCCTTCACTAAGCAAGTTTGGGATGCAGTGTGCATTAAGTCCCAATTCTCGGTGCAGGCTCAGAATTTAGCTAGTCTTGTCACATTGATCTCTGCTGTAAGAGGTAGAGGGCTTAAGAGCACCCTGGTAAAACTCTCTTTCACTGTCTCTATCTACCACATTTGGATAGAGAGGAATTTAAGGAAATTTCAAGGTTTGCAAAATAGTATCTCCTCCATTGTGGCTAGGATTTGCACCGAAATTAGGTACAGGTTGTTGTCCTATAGCAAAGTACCACTTGGTCCATTATCCCTTTTGGAAGCATGGAACTTATCATTACCTCTGCCAGTGCTTTCTGTTTGACCCAGATCCCAGTGTTCATTGTGGTTACTGTTTGCTGCGTTGTGTATTATTATTTATCACTGTATCACTAATCATATGGTGTCTCTGACAGGGTCCATACAATTGTAGATTATTGGCAAACATTTTCCTCCTAATAGTCCATTTGGGTAGTGTGTTTTGCAGGGTATCTGTGAAAGTTCCATGAATCAGTTTGCCTGCAGTAAGTTCAGTAGCTGCTCAGGAGCAACTCTGGTTATGGTAAGATAGTTTATACTCTCTTCAAAACTTCCTTGTGAGGCCATTATGGATGGAGCTTTGCGTTTAATCTTAATGACTTGCAAGATTCATTTGAGTTGTGTGATCTACCACAAGTGTGTTTACCTTGGAGAGAGAGTGCTTGAGCTCCAGATTTTCTTAATGAGTGGAGGTAATATGAAGTGGGGGCATCTTGTGAGGGTGAGGTGAGGGAGTTCAGACCCATTAGTGAGAGTGCAGAAGTGGTAAGGTTTCGAGGGTGGCGAAGGGTGAGACACTAAACTTAGGTTTGGATGCTATTTGTCCCTGCTGCCTTTTTTGTTGCTGCAGTTTCCCGTATTGAATCATGTTGCTACTTGTATCCGTGACCTTCACTCAGGTTGATGTTGGCTTGAAATTCCAGAAATTCTTGGTTGTAGTCTGAATTGAGCTACTGTTTGTTATTTTGACCTGTCCCATGGTGATATCACAGGTTATACTTATTAAATTTGTACCCATGGCTATGATGCTCTTATTTGCTATGTTAAATTACTACTGCTCGATATTGAGACCATGCTGTCTTTGATGCTGCTGCATCTGTATGCTCTGGTTGTGCATTCTCTCGGGATTCAGGCAATCTTTGCATTACTTGATTGTGATCTGATATGACTGGCTGCCATCTCCTGGGGCAGTGTTGCTGAGTTTGTTTAATTGCATTGCTTATGCTACTATGGTAGATTGCTATTATGCTCACTGGAGTTAGTTAATTGTGGACTGCCACGGGCAGATCTGTTGCTTGTATTGTGTTGTATGTTCAGGAAATGGGCAGCTGAGTGCTAGGATTGCAAGAAAACAAACAAGTGCTGTCCAATTTTACCCAGATTTGCTTTGCGTAGTACTGTGTTTGTCAACCTGGTTATTTATTGCGGCATCTGCTCATGTTATAGTAGCCATACTTATTTGTTGTGTTGTCACGGCTGCTTGGAGTGTGAGAATGCTCATGGTTTTAATGCCTAGCCTTGTGGGGATGTCCTTGGAACGTTTGATCCTCTTCGATAGGGGAAGTCCTCCCTTTCCATATTCCTCGTTCTTAGGAATCAAGCTCCTTATTGCTGGATATCCATGAGTGCAGGTTGTCCTCTCACAAGCTGGGCAGAGGCTCTACAACTGCTGATACCATTCATCTAGGAAAGCCATTTTAACCACTCATGGGCCATCGGACTTTCAATTGCTAATTTTATTTTCATGGTCAAGCTGTGTATGTTAATCTAAATGATGTTTTGTGCGGTGTTTCTCTCTCCTCTTTTAGATGGGAGCGAAACACCCTATAGTCTATCTTTAATTGATCACTTTGCCTTACGGCCATCTATCCCGACGGGTTGTGTCGGGTTTCCACAATTTCTTTTTCTTTCTTTTCTTTTGTCCTCCCTGGGGTATGCCCCTTGTAGGTTGTACATCCGGTTAGCCCCTTTTTATTTCAAGCTTATTTACCCAAAAAAAGACTGGGGCTAAAGTATCTTGGGAACACTTGTGTTGTCCAAAACAAGAAGGTGGCCTTGGTTTCAAATCCATTCTTGTTTGGAACAAGGCTGCTATTGCCAAACACATTTGGTTCCTTATCTCTGGTGGGGAACAATCTATGCGGTGCCAGTGGGTTAAATCATACTTACTCAAAGGGAGGTCCTTCTGGGAAGTTCAAATGCCCAGTTCAACCTCTTAGGTTTGGAGAAAACTTCTTAATCTCAGACCAATTGTCCAGCCCCACATTAAGACTGTTATTGGTAATGGTAGAATAACTTCACTCTGGTATGATAATTGGCACCCCTAGGCCCCATGGTCAATAGATTTGGCACTAGGGTCATTTATGACTCTGGTCTCACCAAGGGGGCCACTATGGCTTCCATTATTAGAGGTTCCAATTGGTGTTTTCCCATCACCCAAACATTGGAACTTAATGAACTTAGAGGTCCTATTTCTACTCTACGTAGCCCAAATCATGCTTTGGAGGATCACCATAGATGGACCCTTAATTCCAATGGTGATTTCTCTATCTCTTCCCTCTGGAATGAGGTCAGAACTCACTATCCTAAGGTGTCCTGGTACAAGAGCATATGGTTCCCTGGACATATTCCCAAGTGTAGCATGATTTCATGGCTTGCTATTCATGAAAGGCTGTATACTGGAGACAGGCTTGTCCTCTTTGGGACCATTCCTATCTCTTGCTATGCCTTTTGTTCTAGCGATGAGACCCATGACCATTTATTTTTTAATTGCCCCTTCACCTCTTAAGTTTGGTCCCAAATTCTAAACCATCTCAACATAAATTGGCCCTCTAGGAGTTGGACTGACTGGATTAAGCAAATCTCCTACGTCAAAGACAAAACCCTTGAAACCTTAATCACCAAACTTGTGTTTACTAATTACCCAAAAAAAAAAAAACCTTGTGTTTACTGCCTCAGTCTACCAAATCTGGCTTGAAAGAAATGCTTGTAAATTCCAAAGTGCAACTTGCACAATACCCATTGTAGTGAGTGAAATCCACTCGCTTGTGAGGTATAGGTTGTTGTCCTTGGGTAATCTCCCTCAAGGACCTCAATATCAGAGATTGACAGTTAGGTGGGGGATTCAATGAGACTTACCCTATCTCTTCTATTTGGCGTCTAATGTGTGCAGGTGGTGGCAGCAGTAATGGGGCATCTCAGGCCTTTATGAGGCAGTGAGGTCTAATCAAGAGGAGGACACAAGAGTATTTAGATTGTGGAGAGCTTGTCCCCTACATCTCAGCAAGGGGTCCCATTCATTTACATCCTGGGTTCTTTTACTAAAAGGGAGGTAACTCTTACTCTAATCTCTGGAAAAGGGAGGAAATATTGCATAAAGGATGCATCATTTGAAAGTTATCCAAAGGAAAAAAACACATCCTTTGACAATTGTTGTGTCTCCAATGGATGGAGGCAATCCTTGGTGTCTGATTGGTCCTATTTGTGGCAATATATACCTATTCTACTCAATACACCAGATTATGGGATTTAGCATGGTAATTCAAGAGCTATGTATGTGATTAAATTGTGCAAATCTGTTAGTGTTGAATCCATTACACAGTATTCTATTAAAGCATGAATCTGCAGCACAGTTATCTGTATAGGCAGTGTACTGTTAGTTTGATGTTCAATTTGTTGTATTGGATTTGTGCCTTTTATGCTTGAGCCACACACCATGGGGTATATTCACTATCAACTGCCAGATGTGCATTTACTCACTGTCCATGTGTTTTGACTCTATGGAGCACGCAAACTTAGTTGGAATATTCAAGAACTATAGCCTAAATTATGGTTGTTTTGAGTTATGAGTTAGTTGTAGTTGACTGTGGTCTAGATTGGGCCATGGTTCTAGGCAGTTGTGCTGCTGTCTGGGCAGTGACATTGTTCAGAGTTGATATCAGATGAATCTCTGAAACTTGAATTCTAGATATTGCGATTTGTAGCTTTTGTGGGATTTTATTGCTACGACAGTTGCTGCAAATAGGCATTGGTTGTTGCGTGTTTGGATGCGCTTTGAATCTATTCAATGTGGCTGGTGAACATGGATTGGTGCAAGTATTGCATTTGTGAGTGTTGCTTGTTGGAACTTGTCAAGCTCCAAATGGTAGATGCACTTTGTGGTAGTTGGTTGTGGTAGTCGGTTGATGCCCAGGTTGTACCATGTTTGCTGCTACAGTTTGACTATTACCCTGCACTTTGAACTTATCCTATTGTTGCTGTCCAGTGGTGTTTCTATGTTTTTTTTTTGGGTAATTCAGCTTGAAATTAGAAGGGGTTAATCGAATATACAACCTACAAGGGGCATACCCTAGGGAGGACAAAAGGAAAGAAAAAATGCGTACTCCCCGGCACAACCCACTGGGGTGGGCAATTTGGAGGTCCTAGCACAACCCGCTAGGATAGGACTAAAATGGAACTTTCCTAATTGTGTAAACATTGTTGTTCACTAAATGGGCACAAAGGCCACTGATGGTTATCGGGCACACAAAGCCACCACTTGGGAAAACATGTGGTCAAGTTGTAACACTTGGACCAAGGTGTAATTTGTCCACCGAATGGACTGCTGCAGATTTGTTTGTGTGGCCCAGGACTTGCCTTACCTTATTGCATCTGAAAACCCAGCTTTTTCCCAAAGGATATTAGCGTAATGGAGAGAACCACTGAATAAAAGCTGCTGCAGCAGAGTTATACAGCTGTGCCCCTACTTTTTGACAAAATAGGCATGCACTATAGTTGGTCAAAGTCCATTCACGGTGAAAAAGAACCTGCTGCAATTTTGTTAACCCACCAAATGCGCGGGGCCCACTGGGACCCTCATTTCTCTTAACAATGTTCGTGCATCAGGCGTGTAGCCTTTTGAAAAGTAGCAGCAGTAGTCCAACTGCCCCACATATGCTTCCCAAGAGCCAACATTGTTTCTATCAAACTAAAAATCACGACATATGCTATTTGAATGCACAGCGTGCAACCCATGTGTGTGGGCCCCAATGGACCATGATGGTTTCCCGAGTTTTGATGCCCCAATGGACCATAAATGGTTTGTAATATTGGCTGTGGGCCCCACTTGCTTCTTCCTTGGGAAGAAACGTGAATACCAGAGTCCTTCCTCAAACAGGAACCCACATTTACACAAATTTACCAGATAGCAATCGAGATTACTAATTAAATGGCCCAAATTAGCGTGAAACAACCCCAAAATGGAGCTCAAGGATTCCAGGATAGAATCAAAGCATAAGTGAGGAATCCAGGTCTAAAAACTGCCATTGTCTTAACTGTGGCGCCAAGAACCGCAATGGAATTACCCCCTCCACCGTGACACCATCAACACATAGAGGAGGAGAACTGATACGCGAGGAAGAAGCGGCTGTGTTAGAACTAGAGCTCCAGATCTGTAGTGCATGAAATCCCTCCATGGATCCTTTGCGTTTGGAACGAACCACCCCTGAACACCCTCATAAGATGGATTTTGTACGACCAGTAGCTGAGGACGAGTCCCCATGAGGACAAGCCCCTATTTGATTAATGATACTCATACAGACGAGCCCATTTGTTGTGGAGAATCAGTTCCCCATTGATAACAAAAGCTACAGTCAGCTTTATAAACCACTATCAGTTGATGGGTCTTGGAGGAGATGTAGATAAACCCCATCTGATTTGGGGACACATTAGCACATCCCATGAATACATAGAGATTTGGGATCTGAATCCTTACAAAAGAAGAACCCAAATCCCCAAACTGATGTAATGGCAGCAATCGGTGAACCCTTTTGCATGATGAAATGGATGATAAAATGGAATGAATCCACACTGTGTGAAATAAAACCAAACAGAAGTTTGGTTAATTTTTAAAAATTATGATAGGGGAAGAGGGGAGTGCATTCTCTCTAGATTTAGAGAGAGAAGCTCTCAACCCAAGCGTTCACAAGCATGGGAGTAAATTACTATTATCTATGTTAATTAGTCGTTGGATATCATATAGGTTAATTACTGCTTATTGCTTGCTGCCACCTACTATTATCAGTTGTTGTGCATTCTATGAGTGCCCACATTGTTATGCGTAGCCTTGGGGGGATGTCCCTTGTGTTGCCCAGGTCATGGTTCTAGTCCTACGGCTGTCATGGTTTTAGTCCTTGGGCTTGTTTGTTTCATACGAACTCACATACTGTTGTTGCTTGTTTTTTTTGGGGGGTAATTCAGCTTGAAATTAAAAAGGGTTAAGCGAATGTACAACATACAAGGGGCATACCCCAAGGAGGACAAAATAAAAATAAAGAAAAGAAAGAAAAAAAAATGCGTACTCCCCGTCACAGCTTGCCGGGGTGGGCAAAATGGTGTTCCTAGCACAACCCGCTAGGATAGGGAAAATGGACAAAAATTAATGGGCACAAGGCCACCGCCTGTTCATCTTTTGAACACCATTTGTAGAAATTTCAAATTTTGATAGTGCGCCATATGCGTGGGTCCATTCGACCTGTAGAGGTTTCTCGATTTGACCAAAACCTGCACGGTTTAGTGGCTCGAGCTAAAGTTGTGCGGTACAGCTAGGTGATAGCCATTTCTAAAGCATACTATGCATGTAATGCCCCAGACATGGACCGTGGTCCCACTTTACAACAACTATCTCGACTTGTGGAAGTGTTTGGCTACCCAAACATCCATTTTTGACACTGTTCATCATCCTCATCAGAGAACAAAACCAGTTTACTGTAATTGGGGTAGAACCCAAAGAACACTTCAAAAAAACCATAGAATTTAAGCAAAGCAAGGCTCAATAAAAATCAAACCCATAGCACTCTCGTTGGTCATATTAATTTCTGCCAAATGAACCTCCAACACAGCCGCATAACAGAGAAGGCCCAACCCCAAAATAGCTTGAACTTCACAACGCCAGAAACCATGAGGAATTACCACTCCGCCATGACATCTCATCACCTAATGGACGTGAACTGATACGGGGAAGATGAACAAGCTAAAGGGAGTCAAACCTTGAACTGTGAAGCACTCGAGTGGTGTTCTCTGGCAAATTACATTGAATGGTGAACAAGCCAATGGTTTCTAACATAGTTTCGAAATACCTCAGAGAATAAAGGTAACACCAGTAGCCTAAAATGGGTACACTGGATCTACTTGTCCACTCTACTTCAGACTCTCAAAACCATGGATTTGCAACACACATAGCACAGTTACAAATTTAAATGACCCAAATCTAGCCATTCTCTAAAACAAACAGTAGATCAAAAGTCACATACCTAACCACACTAGTCGAGCTGCTGACCTTTTGTGATCCCTTTGAAACTGATGATCAGCTACTTCTTCTCGATCTGGGTTTTCATCCCAAGGCCGATAGCGATGGTTGGCGCTTCCATCAGGCCGTAAAATCACCTACGAAGGTGAATTGGGCTTGGAGCATGAGAACAACTCTCCTAGATTGATCCTTGATTGGTGGATGAATTAAACGAATTATGGTTTCTGGACGTGAGCCAGCACCCCCGATTGACTTCTGATTGGCTTGAACAATTGCTAATTTACTAGACCACAGCACCCCCGACATGGTGGTGGAGCAAATATGAAGTATACACAAACCTATCTCTTGTGGATTGAAGGGTACGATTTAAAATTGGGGTTACTAAAAATCTCAGATCCCCTTTCCATACCGTTGTTGCTTTTGCTGTGTAGTTGGTTGAGTAGGTGAACACAAGGGGTAGAAATAGTATCACCCAGGAATCAAGAAGATTTAGGGCGAAATCTGAAAAATTTGGGTAGAGATAGAGAATGAAGGGGAGTACATTCTCTCACTAGAATCTAGAGAGAGAGGCTCTCAACCCTCACATTTTTGTTGTTGTTGCTTGTTACTTATAAATCTACTCAATGTGTCTAGTATTCTAGTTTAGTACAAGTGTAGCACTCCTACCTATGGCAAAGAGTTAGGGTTGAGAGCTTCTCTCTCTAGAATTTAGAGAGAGTGCACTCCCCTCCCCTCATCTCCTATCCTAATTTTTCACAAAATCCAACAATCTGTTGGTCGTAAACTTCATCAGTTCCAATCAACATCCAGTTCCACTATGGGCTGGACAAAAATCATATTACTTCACGCTGTGAAGGTTATCAATAGGGATTTCGGTTCCCAAATCCCATCTTCCATTGATGGTGTTCACAAAGTTTCCCACCACGTCCAAGATGGACCATTTATCATGGGATTTGCAAAACATGGGTCCGGTGTCCCTACTTCCAACAGCCGTGGGGTGGAATATCCCCATTTTTTTCATGGAGTTTGTAGACCATGGATCTGGTGCTGCGCTTCCACGCCATGGATTTATAGACGGAATATACACAAACGCACTATAGATTGGGGTTTCGCTTCTGGTACTGCTACTGTCTTCCTCGCTTAACAGTTCTTCTCCATTATGTGTCGTTGGTGTCACGGTGGAGGGGGTAATACCACTTCGGATCCTGGCGCATAGGTAAGTCGAAGGCGGTTTGGAACATAACTCCTAATCTAACTCATTTGAATAATTCGCTGTAAATCCTTGTGCTCCATTAATTGTTCAGATGTTATTCTGTTGGGGTTTAACTTAGCGATATTTCACCCCAAATTAATTAGATTTCGGATTTAGAATTTCTGGGTTTGGATTACTTCGGTTGTGTGGAGTTTGGTTCTTTTCTCCATATTTTTCTGGGTTTTAACTTGGAAAATTTGGGCTGATGTTGAAGAATTGGTGTTCTGGAGAAGAATCATCAATGGGTTCCATGGCTAGTATATGTCTCAAGCTCTAGAACAATTGATGGAGTTGGAGAAGAAGAGAGTGAGCCCACTCTCTCTCGTGAAACTAGGAAAGCATTAGTGTGTGGGACCACTGTTCCTATGCGTAACAACCAACAATCTATTCTTTCTAACCCAGGTGAAAGCACATCTCCACTCAAGCATTAGTGTACTTCTTGGGGCCCACGCATGGGTGCTTTGTGTACTCAAAATCAAATTTTGAAAAATTCAATTCTGGTACATGTGCTAGCTGCTCTAGCACCGCTTTTGAGGGAATCAAGTGGCTAGCCCACTCATTCACAGTATCTCTTGTGGAAGTTGTCTTTTTACAAGTTTGTACATCACACGCCTTATGCAAAATTTGTCTTTTTTTTTTTGGACACTACACGCCAAGTAGGCTGTACCACCTAATCACGTAGATTTTTCGTACCGGATTTCGAAAGCAAAACCACTTTTGGGCAATTCGAGAATAACAATGCTTCTGACTCAATATGTGGGTAATTTTTATTGTAACTTCAAAGGTCCAAGTAGGACCGCGTATTAATTGGCACTTGTGCCCATTAAATTTTTAGTCTATTGATGATACCTATCCTAGCGGATTGTGCTAGGGCCTCCAAATTGCCCACCCCGGCAGGTTGTATCGGGGAGTAGGCATTTTTCTTTCTTTTCTTTATTTTTATTTTGTCCTCCCTAGGGTATGCCCCTTGTAGGCTGTACATTCGCTTAACCTCTTTTAATTTCAAGCTGAATTATCCACACACAAAAAAGTGTAGCATTCCAGATGCATCTCTAGAATTTTGATTCTGGATATAGTGGTTTGTAGCTTCTATGGCATTTTATTGATGCAGCAACTGCTGCCTAGACCATGGTTGTTACCTGTTTGGCTGCATTTTTCATCTACTCAATGTGGCTAGTGAACATGGATTGGTACATGTACTGGTACATGTATTGTTTGTGTGAGTTATGCCTGATGGAATATGTCAACCACGTGTTGCTGCTGCATTATGGAATTCCTGGATTGTCATGTGCTAGTGGTTTGATGGGGTAGTGCTTATAAACCCATTGATTGCGAATGCTGATGCTATTAAAGGCTGAGCAGTGAGTAGTCATGGGTAGAATCTGTTGTGTACAGAATCTGTTAGATCTGAGCTGGTTATGCACATGGTTATGGTTTGTGTGCCAGAACATCTCACGGTTATTGTGAATGGTACTCTCTTCTAAGAAGTGATGAGCATTGGCCTCGTCACCTGCTATTGCTCAAGTACTGCCATTCTATTGCTATGTTCTATTGTTCGTGCGTCCTTGTTGGCTGCTATCTGCGATATGTACTTTGGTTAAGGGGATGTCCCTGGCATTGTTTGATCTCCTTCAGGGAGGGGATTTCCTCCCGCTGTGGTACTTATGTACCCATTTTCATTGACCTATCATTGGGGGGTTGTCCCAGCGTCATACAAGTTATACAGTGTCATTGTTCAGTAGTTACTCGTGTTGGACAGAAGCTTCTCTACTGCTCTGGATAGCCGTCTTTTTATTGAAGCGCAGTTAGCCATGTGCACTTATGGATTTCTCTCATCACCTGGCCCAGCTATGGCCTAGTTTGCTCCAGTAGATGGAATGCTCGATTAAACAGTATTCACGTTAAGTCACATCTTTTTAATGTTTCTCATCCCTCTCCTTAGATGGTCTAGAAACATTTAGTGACCGATTTGTAATTAGGTTAGTAGCTCGTTTTAATTTAGTTACTTTTCATCTTCCCCATTGTAGCCGTGTTGGCCATCCCTTTTTTCTTTGTTTCTTTTGTGTTTTTGTTTTATTTTGTCCTCCTGGGGTATGCCCCTTGTAGGCTGTATATCCGCTTAGCCTTTTTTTTTTTTTTTTTTTTCTATTTCAATCTTATTTACCCAAAAAAAAAAGGTAGCAATTTGTTCACTCAACTCTCTACTCCCATTCCTATAATGACTTTTGGTTGCCAAAGTTATCAATTCATGAAAGCTCTACCTCCATCTCCTCTTATACCTTTACCTCTCGATAAGCTATTAGAAAACCAAAACCAACTCCAGTAACCAACATTCACCCAAATTAAGTAACACCCAAAAAATTGCAGCACCAGACTTCAACAAATCACCAATAACAACTACAAATAATGGTTTTCGAGTGTTCAAACACTGATTTGGAAGACTGGATCACAGACTCGAGTGTCTAAATCATTGTTTCAAGAGTGAACAAGGGCTAACTGGTACAAGAATCACTGTTTCGAGTGTTGACTCACTGTTTTGAGTAGGAACAAGGTTCGATTGGGTTCAAATAGCCTTCTAATTGACAGATCAAGGGTTGACGAGGTTCGATTGAGTGTTTTTGTACCTTAATCGAGGGTTTCTAGCACTGTAGATGTACTGGGTCATTGTTTCCAACAATAACGTGGCTCGATTTGGATCGAATAATAGCCTTCAAATCAATAAATCGATGGTTGAACGACCCTTTAATCATAAGATCGAACGTTGAACAGGGTCAAATCACTATTTCAAGCAGTAATGAGGTGCGATTGAGGTGGTTCGAGGTCTGACAGAGTTCAAAAATGGTTTACAACCTTAAAAATTGGGTTTGTAGCCTTTGAAATGGGTAGATCTGAAGATTTTGAGTGGAATAGGTTGATCTGGATTTTTTCGGCGAAATTCCGGAGAGGTTCCAGCGAGATGAATGGTCAAGATCTGAGCTCAGTGCTCTAATACCAAATGATGCAAACCAAATCAAAGGATATATTTAATTAGAGATAGAGGATCCCAAATGGGATACAAGGAGCAAAAAAGCTCTCTATATTCTTCAATCAATTTATCAAAAACTACCAAAATGAAGGACACAAACACACACACATACACACACGCACACACACCTACTGACGTTGCATCATATTGATCCTTGTTGGTCTAAGCTGCTTTGAGACCAGCTCAAATTCAGCACTAATCTTAAATACGGAATCGTCTTCAAACTCTTCATGTGGGAACTCATCAAGTATAGAAAGAACATCGTCATCGTCAAACAAATGACAAAATAGGAATGGTGAGTGGATGGGGGTTGAGAGCTTCTCTCTCTAGAGAATGCACTCCCCCCACTCCAAAAGCTACCAATATTTTTGATAATCTGCCCTAAATCTGTTTACAGATTGGGTTTGCACCTTCAAAATCCTTTTGGATCATTTCGGATTACATACGACAAATCACAACTCTACAAATATCTATCCGCAATATCTCTGCTCTACAAAAAGGGGATTGAATCTATTTTGATATTTAATTGACTGCACGACAACTCAAAAAGGGGGGAATCTCGTGATTCAACCTAATACAAGGAAGAAAAGCATCAGTTCCAGCATTGGGATTTTGGTCTCTCTTGTCTCCTTGATTGGAGCTGGGAATGGCTGTCATATCAACAACAACACATATAGCGGTTCAAGGGTTCGTTCAAATGGGGGATCTGATTCCTCACTCTCTCAAGTACAAGACCCATCTTTTGATGGTGTCCTCTCAAAGCTACGTTGTAGCTTCAACCACAGTGCTTCTACAAGGGATCCATTGGTGTTTCCAACCATGGAGATCGTACTCCCAGCTAGGGCTCGTCCCTGGGTAAGGTCCTTACAGTAACTTTTTTTGGATCTGAGATTTAGCTTCCGTTTCTACCTCTGCCTCCTAGTTCTCTTTGTTAGGTGTCATTGTTGTCACGGCATAAGGGGTAATACCATATTGGTTCTAGTTCTGCTAGGGTGCCACTGTTGAAGTTTTTTGATGTCCTATTAAGTTTATGTATGGATCTGGTTGTAATTGCTAGGGCCATGGCCGATTTTTTTGGGTTGCTGCTATTCTTTGTGTTCTTCACAGGGAAGAAGATACTGGGGCCCACACCTACTTCATATTTTACGTAAAATGGTGTTCTGGTGTTCAAAACCTAGATAATTGGTCCACTTCATGGGCCCACAATGAGTCTCGCAAGTGGGCATTTTTTGACTGTGGGTACACGGGAAAACTCTTGAGTGCCTCACAGTTGGTATCTTTGGGACCACAGCTGTCCCAAAATTTGAATCATTACACGCTTGCTTTTGTTAAAGGCTGAGGGATTTCCAAAAGTGGTATGGCTTTTGTGGGTTCTATGTGGGTTAGTACATTGTGGGACCACAATCCCAATAAACTGATGGGTACATGGAAAAGTGGGTAAAACTCTGCCCCACCAACAGCTAGTCTACCATTCTAAATGTAAAGTGGGTTTTGGGGCCCACCACCCTTCATACTTTATGCAAAAATTGGTTTACAACACCAGGAAAATTGGTCCTCTCCATGGTTCATTAAGGGTTCACATGAAAAGGAGTGGGTTCAAGTATGCTGCTGCCGATAGAAGGCTCCTTGCGGGTCAATTTTGTATACACTTGTTTGTTGGATTTTATGGCTACTTTATGTTTATTATACCTATCCCAGCGGATTGTGCTGGTCCTCCTATTTTTCCCACCCAAGCAGGTTGTGCCGGGGAGTATGTAATTTTTCATTTCATTTCTTTTTGTTTTGTCCTCCCTGGGGTATGCCCCTTGTAGGCTGTACATTCGCTTAACCCCTTTTAATTTCAAGCTGAATTATCCAAAAAAAAACATCGTCATCATCAATATCCTTATATTCGCTAGGATACTCATCATACACAAGAATTCCTTCTAAATCACCTTCAAACCCACCATTTAGAGAGATTCATCAAAGATTGGCAAGTCTTCAATTTCAAATGCCCAATCATTCCGAAGATATCCTTCAAGTTCTTCACTTGGATATTCGTCAAAGATAGAAAAACCATTGAAATGACCACCATGTTCCTTCGCCTCTTCAAACACATCCGAATGAGGGTAATCTCCCCCCTCAAACTTGGCCGGATTGATGGGTCCATAGGATTCTCCAAGGTCATCACCAAGGTTTTCCTTCTTCTTGCAGACGAAAGTGGACTCAAATCGAATTTGAGAACCACTCACATTCACTTGGAGGTAACAAGCAGTGCACCTTTTTAATCAAGGTAGCAACTCGTCTTTTTTTTTTTTTTTGGGGTAAAAAGCTTGAAATAAAAACGAAGGCAACAGAATATACAGCCTACAAGGGGCATACCCCAAGGAGGACAAAAGGGAGAAGAAAAGAAAGGTGCAAAAAGATGGCCATAAGGCAGTGTACAGCAATGCAGATGAAACCTAACTATGGGGTGTTTCTCCCCTATCTAATAGAGAGGAGAGAAACATCAACAAAAGGTACAAAAGACCAAACAAACAGCCCACACTAGGGAACCTTGAGTTTAGTTCTAGACTTGAGGATTTGAGCCAATAGCCAACATGATGTAGACTTTAAACACAATTTTGATCTTGGAATCACTTGATCCTGGGAGTTGCCAATCTGGAGGCTTGTAATAACTTGGACCTGAAAGATGATATGATCAGCCATTGACTACAACTGATCATGGCCAACTAATGAGCAGGCAGTGAGGAATTAGCAGATTATGCCAGCAGCAGCAGTAGCATCAGACATACGGCTATGAGGAATTAGCCTTTGCTTAAGCAGCTTGATTGCAGCAAAGAAATAATAATGAGTAAACCTAAGCAGCAAAGAAACTACTGATGAGCAAAAGCAATTTGAAAGTGTTGAAAGTAGAACTTTGGGATGAACTTGAAAGTGTTGAGCCTGATAAACTACAGTAAATGTAACAGGCTAGAGTAGGGAGGAAAGGCCCCCTCCCAAAAGGGACTAAAACATGCCATGGGACAGCCCCCTAGGCTAGGCCCGACATCTCAACAACGTGGATGCTGATCAGACACACAAGAGAATCCCTTTTGGTTCATTTGGAATAGACATACACCAGATTCAATGGGCTGAAACCCTAGTTATGGCGGGGCAAATCTTCTTCTTCTTCTAATGCAACTAACTCCTACGTGGTTAGGAGGATGAATATGGACGATACCCAATCTACACACAACAACAGCATTTCTACCACAGGAGACAAACAAGATTGCAACATACATCTTCAGCAATCTAATGTGTACCCTCTGAGGGTGCGATCTGGTTCAGCTTTCAAGTCAAGTTCAGAAAAGGTGGACATTGGATCCATAGCAGTGGACTCCAATGTCGTTAGGAAGAAATAGGTGGATCACAACAACTCATACTCTACAACCCATAGAGAATTAAACCGTAGCAAATCTCTATCTCCAGGTACCACATACAACACTCCTACCAAATTCTCGTCAACTTTAAACATCAACCATGGCCCACAGAGCCATAAACTCTCCGAGCCAGATCTTGTTCATCCACAAAATCCTAATCCAAAAACCCTTTCGGTTGATTTGAGTTCTCAAAAGGTGAGTTCTTCCTCTCTGCAGTCTGGACCTTACAACCCTAACAAACTAGGATCGAGTCCATCGAGAGGATTGCAGTAGGTGTTTCAAGAGGCAGGAGATCGTCTAGAAAGTGTTGGCCGCCTTACCTCTTTAGTTAACTCTATTGAGGATGAAATGCAGAAATCAGGGTTAAATGTTAGCTTTTCAAAATTCAAAGAACACCTTATCCATCTCGATGAAGAAGGGTCAGAGCTAACTGCAGGTATTGATCTTGAAGGGGATTTTGTAAACGTAGGGCATGAGAGTTCCCCAACACAACCAGCAGAAACCAAGATCTTTCATCCACCACAAGGAACTCAAGCTAAGAATTGGACCTCGCTCTTCAAGGCCCAAGCCCCATCCATATCAATGAAGTTAGATCATTACCCAGAGCTACAAAAGGGGAAGGATGCTCATGTGTGCATTGATGAGTCACAGCTAGATGACGCGGTGGGAAACCACTGCCTAGTTGGGAATTTCCTTGACGGGAAAATGCCCATGCCATTATTCTATGCCATTGCTCGTGCATTATGGAAGGAGCATGGCAAGTTTACCATTAAGCAATTGGGTTCATGTTATCTGTTTAAATTTGAGGACGAAGCAGCCAAGCTTAAGGTACTTGAAGGAGGGCCCTATTTCTTCTCTCGTAGATATCTAGTTCTAAAGGAATGGAAAAGGATGTTGGTCCCTTCTAAAAACCATCCATCCACCATCCCTGTATGGATTAAATTGCACAGACTTCCCTTGGAATTCTGGACTCAGGTGGGCTTTAGTAAGGTAGCCAGCACAATCGGTAAGCCAATTCATGTCGATGAAGCCACGGCTGAAAGGAGGAGACTGGATTACGCACGTATTTGCGTTGAAATAGAAGCTGGTAATGAACTCCCTTCTGATATTTCCATCTCGGTTAATGATGAATCAGTGATGGTGGGTGTTGAATACCAGTGGCTCCCTCCCAAGTGCGAAATTTGCAAGGTTTTTGGGCATTCTTGTAGCCCCAAATCAGTTCCTACTACAGTCCCTGCAGAAGCCATTACAGAACCCGAGTGGCAAGTAGTAAGGAAGGGCAAACTGTCCTTGGGTCCAATTAACATGGTAGTTGTATCCTCTCCTCCAACCAGTTTAGGGGATCCAGAGCCTAAGAAGAGTGGTCCCCATCCTAGCACTAATCCAATACAAGCAGCTATATCACCTGAGAAGACACCCAACATGCCTACAGTGAGCAAACCTTTCACTTCAGAATGGCAGGACAATCAGAAGGCTCCATCCACCTCTAATCAAGGTCCTCATCCACTAATTGGTCAGGCAAACATTCCAACTAGTCATCATGTATCCTTACAAGCTGATGATGCTGTGAGTGAATTTATGGACGAGGAAATTCTGATTCTAGACTCAGAGGTGGGGAAATCAAATTCACTAACACAAGCTGGAGGGTTTGTCACAAGTGGAGGCTTAACCATCAGTCCCAAAGGGCAAGACTACCCTGAATCCAATAGTGCAAGGAAGAGAAGGCTGAAAAAGGAGAGAAGTCTCCTTAATTAGGGAAATCTCTAACCTTGCTCAATTTACTTTCAGTTAGTATGCAATTATTCTTTTAGCTATTTATTCTCTCTTCTTAATTACTCATGTCTAGCTCTCCTATGCATATTGGGTTTTGGAATTTTCGAGGCCATAATGACCCTCTCAAACAAAAGGCAGCAAAAAACTTTTTATATGGTTTCATGCTCACATCCCCAAGTGCAGCCTAATCAGCTGGCTTGCCATTCAGAACAGGCTGTCCACTAAGGATAGGCTTGTTCTATTTGGCATCAAAGACTCCTCCTGTTGTAGTTTCTGCAATGAGGATGAAGATCATGATCATCTTTTCTTCAATTGTTCTTTTACCAAAGATCAATTGTTCTTTTACCAAAGAAGTATGGGACACTGTTTCCCTTAAGTCACACCTCAATTGGCAACCCCAAACTCTCCAAAGTCTGGTCTCTCTATTGTCCAACAACAAAGGCAAAGGACTTAGGAGCACCCTAATCAAACTATCCTTTACTGTCACTCTCTATCATATTTGGATAGAGAGGAAACTCAGGAAATTCCAAAATGTGCAGAATCCAATCCCTACGGTGGTAAGCAAAATTTGTTCTGAAATCAGATGTAGATTGATATCCCTCTCGAAGTTGCCCACTGGTCCTTCCTTGTTGTGTGAAGCTTGGAACATAAATGCTAATTTTTGATGTTGTGGCATATAATAAGTAAATTCTTACTCCTATTTCCTCCACCCTACTCTTCTAACTGATTTTAGTGACAGGATCAAGTGGGGCTTTTATGGTGTTGGTTCACCTCTTTGGATAATGTCCCAATTGGGAAGTGATGTTTGCAGGTACACATTTCACATTGGAAGTCATCTGGGAGTCTTCTAGTTCTGGGAGTCTTCTAGTTACTTCTATTACGAGGTTGTTATCTTATCTCTACCCAATTTTGGAAAGGCCCATATTTTGCAGTAGTTCATCAGATTTATGTGTGATCTACTTCTATGAGTGTTCCCCGTGAGTTGTGGGTTTGAGCTTCATCCTTTCCTTCAGAGTGAAACATTATGGTGCGTGATTTGTGTGAGTGGAGGGAGTTGGTTCCTTTGGACTCATTGTGATCACAAAAGTAGAGGGGGAGGGTGAGAATTTGAGAGAGATAGGTGTGTGAGGCCTCAATTCAATGGGTCCTTTTCTTCTCCTCTTTATTTTCTACTTTGATATTGCATAAGTTTGCACCTCGCATTGATATTCGGAGTGCAAGGGTTGTTGCACTCTTTTTTTTTTGGGATAAATAAGCTTGAAATTAAAAGGGGTTAAGCGAATGTACAACCTACAAGGGGCATACCCCAGGGAGGACAAAATGAAAATAAAGAAAGAAAAAGAAACAAAAAGAAAAAAGTGCGTGGTCCCCGACACAACCCGCCGAGGTGGGAAATAAGAAATACTGGCACATCTCGCCAGCATAGGTGTAAATAAGCAAAAGCAATAAATGAAGCAGATAATTTTTAATGTCATGCACAACCCGCAAGACTAGGATAATAACAAAACATGTACATAATTGGGTACCATGTAGTCAGTCCAAGAAGGCCCAAATGTATAAAATGTGATTTTCGCCCGTACTCGCATCCCATTAGCCTAGCTATCCCAAAGTAAAAGAGGCATCAAGGACATGGGCAAGGGCAATGCGGAAGAACCATATGTAAGTGGTGAAAATGTCAAATGCCTCCCCAAAGAAGGGAGATGCGAAGATCGATGAGAACATCAACTCATATGCTTAAGATCCGCCAAACCTCCACTAAGGTAGTAACAACAACAGAAAACACGGCGCCAAGGGTATGAGTCTCTAGTGGTATACCGGCAAAAGCCAAGGGAACCCGCCAAAGAACCCTACACGAGACACAAGCCTAGTCCACCTGAAGCTGCAGATGCCCTCATCCAATCTCCACTGTCGTCATAATAACCCATAAGAGATAAAGCAAGATCATGAAAGTAAGAGAATCACTCGCAGTGTAATCAAATACAAGGATAGGGTAGGGGTAGGTGAGCTCCCTAACCAAGCAAAAGATCATACAAGGGTTGTTGCACTCTGTATGTTGGTATATTGTTAGTTTACTCATTTATGCATCTACTAGTGAGTCTTTATTCAATTGTTAATCGGAGTGCAAGGGCTGTTGCATTCTGTATGTTGGTATACTGAAAGTGTGATCACTGGCTGCTGTTAGTTTCTGGATAGTTTATTCTCATTGTGTACTTGTAGAATAGTGGAATGATGTTATGTTGCTTTAGGGACTGCCACTCTATGGGCAGAGCTGTTGTTTTCCCTGTGTTGTTTGTATTTGGACAATGTTTAGGAGATGTAGCTTAGCTTAGGGGGGCTGTCCCTTTGCAAAGTTTGATCCCCTTTGGAAGGCGTCCTCCCGTTGCCACAATCTGGGCAGCAACCGGTTAGTGCTGCAGTTTGCAGTTGTTTGGCCATATGTAGCAGATCAGTGTTGCAGTCCCAACTTGGACCATATGCAGCAACGGGTTAGTGCTGCAGGTGCTCTATTGCAAGTTCTCCCAAGTTACTCCAATTCCCAAGCCTTATTTGCAAAACCAAGTCTCGTGCTCAAGATTAACCCAAGTATCATGTTCAAGCCTCAAGCATTAAGGCTATGCTAATTTTGCTCTGCTACATTGTGATATCTTATGCTGCTACCTGTTGCTGAGTTCTGCTATTGGAAGTTCTACCTCTATCTCTTCCTCTTTCTTTTTTTCTTTTTTTTCAGCTGTTGCTGTTGTATATGCAATGGCTGGCACCTTGAGGGTGCTCCAATTACGAACGGGTCTTGCCGAAATTTTCAAAATTTCCTTCCCAACAGTATAGGGAGAGTTTTTCTCCTTAGATTCAAGATATTGTTTCCCCTTAAGTGTGTTTCTCCTCCCTCTTTCAAATGGATTAGAAACACTCATTCCCAATTGTAGCCTTTTGGCCATCCCACTCCCTCCTTGGCGGTTTGTGCTAGGGAGGTAGTTATTTTGTTTTGATTTGTCTTTTATTTTATTTTTTGTTTTGTCCTCCTGGGGTATGCCCCTTGTAGGCTGTATATTCGCTTTCCTTTTTTTTTTTCAAGCTAATTTACCCACAAAAAAAAATCAGGGAACCTAATGTCAAAAGGGTTATGAACTTCATTAGCCCCCATTGGCTATCTACTAATAACGGAGCTCATTCCTCCAAGGGTAGGATCCTAGTGTGTTGGAACCCTAGCAAGCTTGCACTCAATGTTTTGAGCATGTCCTCTCAATTCATATATTGTGAGGTTAATATTCTGCAAGACAACTTAAATTTTTTTGTCACAATTATTTATGGCTCCAATGATCATGTGGAGAGACAGGATCTTTGGAGAGACTTGGTAAGAATTAAGACACCCTCCCCCTGGATTTCTCTTGGTGACTTCAATGTCATCCGATCATCCAGTGATAAAATTGGGGGTTCCCCACTGTGCCCCTCTTTTGTGGATGACTTTAATAATTGCCTATATTCTTGTGAAGTGGAGGATCTTCATTTCTCTGGGTGTTACTTCACATGGTCCAACAAACAACAACCGCCCAATCACTAATCTTCCAAAATAGATAGAGTACTGTTCAATGAAAGCTGGAATAGGACCCTTCCTTTCTCCTCTGCATTCTTTCCTACTCCTCGGATTTCGGACCACTCCCCTGCTGTAGTGTTCCTGTCTCCCCCTCCCAAATCTACTCCAAAACCTTTCAGATTCTTTGACTTCCTTGCAGACCATCCCATGTTCTTGTCCACTATCCAAAAGGTCTGGAGACATGTTGTCATTGGTAATCATATGTAGTGTGTGACTGAAAAGCTGAGATCACTACAACCTGAACTTAAAAAGTTGAACTCTAAGGAGTACAATGCTATCTCTGATAGAGTTCAACTGACCAAAGCCCGGCTAGATTTACTACAATTAAAACTGGGTGTTGACCCTTCTAACCCCATCACCCAAAAGGAAGAACAAGAGACATACAAGTGTTTTCTTACCCTTTCTAGGGCTGAAGAAAGCCTTGCTAGGAAGAAATCTAGCATTCAATGGTTGAAACTGGGTGATCAATGCACCTCTTTCTTCTTTAAGTCTGTTACTAATAACAAAAATAGGAGCAAAATTACTAGTCTCGGCTTAGATGATTCTACTATTACAAACGACATGGCTGTTGTTAAAGAAGCTTTTGTCAATTATTACTCCAATCTGCTAGGCAAACCTCACATGCCCCATTACAATGGACATGGTAGAATCAGTCACCTCATTACCAGAAAATTGACTGAGCCCCAAAGGATATCTATGATTCAAGATGTTTCTAATTCTGAAATCAAGGACACCTTATGGGAGATTAACCCTAACAAGGCCCTGGGCCTGATGGTTATAATGCTGGATTTTATCATAAGGCATGGCTGTGATTGGGCATGGCAGCTGTACAAAACTTCTTCGGATCTGGCCAACTATTGGGCAAAGCTAATGCCACAAGTGTTGCCCTTGTCCCTAAAGTTCCTAACCCCTCAAAGGTTAGTGACTATAGGCCTATATCCTGTTGCAATGTTGTGTATAAGTGTATAGCTAAAATCCTTGCTAAAAGAATTCAAAGTGCTCTCCCTTTCCTTATTGACCCTGTGCAATCAGGCTTTGTTAAGGGTAGAAGGATAGCTGATAACATCTTTCTTAGCCAGGAACTTCTGAGAGGATATCACAAATCTTCCCCATCTCCTAGATGTGCTATGAAGGTGGACATAATGAAAGCTTATGATAATGTTCGATGGGACTTTCTTTGGGATATATTGGATTGCATGGAGTTCCATCCTAAGATGATTAGATGGATCAAGGCCTGTGTCACCATTACCAACTACTCACTTAGTATTAATGGCGATCCCACTGGCTTTATAAAGGGTAGGAAAGGTCTTAGGCAAGGAGACCCTCTCTCTTCCTACCTTTTTGTCATTGTTATGGAAGTCCTGACCTGTATTCTTAGGGAGAAAGCTAATCTCCCTAACTTTCATTTCCATTGGAGATGCCACAAAACTAAGATAATCAATCTCTGTTTTGCTAATGACCTTATGATCTTCAGCAAAGGAGACTTGGGTTCTGTCAAACACATACAGTCTGCACTTATAGAATTTGAGGAGTTGTCCGGTCTTTCTCCTAGTCCTGGGAAAAGTCATGTATTCTTCTTTGGTGTCCATCCTAACACTAGAGATAATATACTCCACCTTCTTGGATTTAAGGAAGGATCCTTACCTGTTAGATACTTGGGGGTTCCATTGTTAACCACAAAGCCTAAGCATCTTGATTGCAAGAATTTGATTGATAGGATCACATCTAAGACCAAAACTTGGGCAAATAGAGACTTAACTTATGCTGGCAGGTTGCAATTAATAAAAAAATGTGCTTTTTTCCATGCAAACCTATTGGGCATCCATTTTTATCCTCCCTAAAAGAGTCGTTAAGAAGGTTGAAACCATTCTCAGATCATTTTTGTGGTCTGGTCCTGATCTTAAGAAATCAGGTGCAAAGGTTTCTTGGGAGCACCTTTGCTCTCCTAAGCAAGAAGGGGAATTGGGTTTTAAATCTTTGCAAATTTGGAATAAATCTGCTCTTGCCAAACACATTTGGTTCCTAATTTTTGGAGGTGAACAATCAATGTGGTGCCAATGGGTCAAATCCTATTTAATTAAGGATAAAAACTTCTGGGAGGTTAAAATACCTAGCAATTCTTCTTGGGTGTGGAGGAAACTGCTAGCAATTAGAAGCATAATTCAACCTTACATCATAGTAAATATTGGTAATGGGATGTCCACTTCACTCTGGTTTGACAATTGGCACCCTTTAGGTCCACTAGCTGATAAATATGGCCCTAGGATCATGTATGACTCTGGTTTACCTAAAACCTCTAGAGTTGCTGCAGTTATCAGAGGCTCACAATGGGCCTTTCCCATTGCACAAACCCTCGAGCTCATTGAGATTAGGAGCACACTCACTTCACTACCAAATCCTAATTCCAGCATGGTTGATAAACATTGCTGGTCCCTTGCATCCAATGGAGTCTTCACAATCTCTTCTCTTGTGGATCAACTGAGAACACCATTCCCAAAAGTTCCTTGGCACAAATGTGTGTGGTTCCTAGGCCACATCCCTAAGTGCAACTTTATTACTTGGATTGCTATTCAGAATAGGCTCTACACAGAAGATAGGTTAGTCCTTTTTGATACCAAACCTATCTCCTGTTGTAGCTTCTGCTCTGGTCATGAGAGTCGCTCTCATTTATTCTTCAACTGTCCTTTTTCCACCCTTGTGTGGAATCAAATATTGTCCTTTGTCAACATATCTTGGCATTCTAGGTCCTGGTCCAACTGGATTGTTCTTATGGGAGCCATAAAGGGTAAATCTCTTAAAACTCTCATCACAAAATTGGTTTTCACTGCATCCATTTATCATATTTGGATCGAGAGGAATTTTCACAAATTCCAAAACATCTCATGCCCTACATCTGTTGTGGTAGGGAAAATATATTCAATGGTAAGATATAAATTGTTCTCCCTGGGCAACCTTTCACTAGGTTCTCAATCCCAGGGGCTCTTGGCTAAGTGGAATATCAACTAACACTTTATTTTTAGTGGTGTCTGTGGTCCTTTGCAGGTCATGGGAACCCATTCACTCAGAACAGCTCTCAATGTATTGGTATATTTTACTACTATGTATGAGGTTTGTATCTTATAACTCATTCGATTACCTGTACAATGGTTCTGTTAGAGATCTTGGCATAAATTGTGAAGTGCTACTTTCTGTGGGAGTGATCTACTATACTGTGAGCAACCCTAGTGAATGTAGTGTTTGAGCCACCACCTCCCTTTGTGAGAGTTATATCGAGATTGGGCTACTACAAGTGAGCTGAGGGTGTTTGGAACCTTAGTGAGGGAGATTGAAGCCGTGAGGTCCCAAGGGAGTTGTAGGTGAGACATAAATACTATAGGATTGCCTGTTACACATTCATGGGTTGGTTGTTGTGACACATTTCTGTGTTTGGTGTGTGGATATCACTACAATCTGCACTTCATTCTCCTGATGAGCTGTGATTATTATAGTGTTGGTGTCTATTTACTGTTACATTTCGGTTATGTTTTTTGCTACCTAAGTTCTTCTACGTTAGCTGGGAACACTGTGCTGCTGTGAACACTGTGCCACTATGCATGTATTCTGTTTTGAGTTACTGTTCTGGACAGCACCATTTTGGGTGCTTACATTACGCATGAACGGCCCAATTTTTTTGCAGAAAATTCTATATTTGAAGGTCATGTAGTAATTCCATCCTATTGGTGTATGGACTGTTGATTACTATGAGGTATCTCATCATTGGGTAGAGTTACCATAAGTCTTAACTTGATTACACATTCTCGGCAGTGCCAAGTTCTGGGTCTCAACTGCCATTGTTTTTGAATTCTTATTGCTGAAATACTCATTCACTTTGTGGGGCTGTCAAGCGCCTATCACCTTATCCTGATAGCTTCCTTGCCTACCCAGGTGGGGATGTCCCTGGGACTTCCATTTCAATTGGATTGGATTGTTAAGCATCCCACTGCGTTGGGTACTGCCTAAGCCCAAAGGGGTCTGTCCTCTGGCCACTCCCACAACCTCAAATTTGCTGATTTGTGCATCTCGGGTGATGCCATTTTGCTGAGCTTGCTACTGTGACTGCTCTTATTACTATTGTTGTATAGTAGTTTTGTTGAAGTTTTACTTAAAAGTTACTTAGAAATTATTCGCTAGTGTAGATTTACCACTGTAATCCGCTCAAGTGGAGTTGGAACACAAACAATGGTTTAATTCCCAGATGTAGCTGTAATGCCTCCTCCCATTGTAGCCGATTGGCCTCCCAATCCTTTTCTTTTATTTTATTTTCCTTTCCTTTTCTTTTCCTTACCATTGTACTATCTGGACACACAACAGTCCAGATAGTAACAAACAGACACTCAACATTCCAAAAGTGCAGCAATAGCACAGAACATCAATAGAGCAAATTGGCAGCAGTAGCAAATGTGTAGTAGTAACTATAGACATTAACTTGAAACATCAACAATAAGAACAAAATGTGTTGATTGCAATAACCCTTGCAACAACCATATTTCAACAACCCTTGCAATATGAACAAAATATGCAATAAGGACAGCAGTAGCAGATTGCAACAACCCTTGCAATCTGCAAACAACAAAATATGCATCCAAACCAATATAGAACAGAAGCAGGTTGCAACAGCCCTTGCAACCCTATGCAGTGATAGCAGTACATAATGAAAAGAGATATGGGGTACCTGTTTAACCATACTATAGCACTTTGCTCCCCTTTGATACTGCATGAGCTTGAGGTGATGAGCCCCCTCCAGTGTACTTCATCTGTCCTTTGAGCCCCCTGCATTGCATCAACAACTTGCAAACTGCTGCAGCAACACTGTTGCAGCAAGCCCCTGGAAATCTCACTTGAAGCTAAAAAGCACTCCAACTGAATATGTCTTAATGCACAGTCCACTTTGTATAACTTTGTTCCCCCTTGGATGACCTGCACTATACTGGCAAACATATACATTTAAATCAAATGGGCTGATGTGCATCACAATGAATGAGTGGTTATGAAGACAAGTATTTTAAGTATGAGCGCCTTTAGTTTATTCCCCACTTAGTTAATAGCCACTGGGATTGATGTCCTTGAGGAAGATTACCCAGGGACGTCAATCTGTATCTCACCATTGAGTGAATTTTGATGACCACACGAGGTCCAGAGCAAGTTACATTTTAGAATTTCCGAACATTCCTTTCAAGCCATATATGATAGACTGTAACAGTGAAAATAAGCTTGGTGATCAAGTTTTTAAGTGATTTACCTCTAAGACTTGAGACTTGATTGATCCCATTGGCCCAAGACCTTAAGGGCCAATTCACATTGATATGCGTAAGAATGTCAGTCCAGATTTGTGAAGTAAATGGACAATTGAAAAAAAGATGATCATGTGACTCCAAACCATGACAAAAACTACAACAAGAAACATGAATAGTGCCAAAGAGAACCAGCCTATCACCCGTATATAGCCTATTATGGATTGCAAGCCAAGTGATCATGCTACATTTTGGGATATGGCCCGAAACCAAATGCTAGAATGGCAAGGTACTTTGGGATAATGCAATCTAATGTCATCCCATAGTGAAGAAATGGTGAAATCCCCATTAGAGGTAAGTAACCATTTGTGATGGTCTTCAAGCTCTTGATTAGGGCTGGGAACAGAGCTCATAGCATCCCGGATCTCATTGAGTTCAAGGGTCTGGGTAATGGGAAGACACCATCTAGAATTCCTAATAATTGCACTCACAGTGGCAGCTTTGGTAAGTCCAGAATAATAAATGACTCTTTGACCAAACTTAAGGGCGAGGGGCCCAAGGGGATGCCAATTGTCATACCACAATGAGGTGGATCTGCCGTTGCCAATTGTAACTTTAATGCGGGATTGAACAAGAGGCCTAAGATTAACTTTAATGCCAATTTTAGGCAACTCGTCTTTTCACTAACAATAATTGCACCTCGTCACTTAAGGTAGCAATTTGTTCACTCAACTCTCTAATCTCATTCCTATAATGATTTATGGTTGCCAAAGTTATGAATTCCACTACCATTATTCACCATGAAAGCTCTACCTCCACCTCCTCTTATACCTTTACCTCTCTATAAGCCATTAGAACACCAAAATAAACTCCAATAACCAACATTCGCCTAAATTAAGTAACACCCAATGAATTGGGAACTTCAACAAATCACCAATAACAACTACAAATAATGACCAAATAATGAAACAAATCACGACAAAATTCAATGAATAACACAAACCCAGTGAAATCTAGCCTCAATACACTGCTTAAGTGCTGAACAATGGTTTTCGAGTGTTCAAACACTGATTTGGAAGACTGGATCACAGACTTGAGTGCCTAAATCACTATTTCGAGAGTGAACAAGGGCTGATCGGCACAATAATCACTATTTTGAGTGTCGAACAAGGTTCAATTGGGTTCGAATAACCTTCTAATTGATAGATCAATGGTCGACGAGGTTTTATTGAGTGATTTCGTACCTTAATCTAGGGTTTCTAGCACTGTAGATGTACTGGGTCAGTGTTTCGAACAAGAACATGGCTCGATTTGGATCGAATAATAGCCTTCAAATCAACAAATTGATGGTTGAACAACCCTTTAATCAACAGATCAAAGGTTGAACAGGGTCAAATCACTATTTCAAGCAGTAACGAGGTGCGATTGAGGTGGTTCGAGGTCTAACAGAGGTCGAAAATGGTTTACAACCATCAAAAATGGTTTTGTAGTCTTTGAAATGGGTAGATCTGAAGATTTGGAGTGGAATAGGTTGATCTGGATTTTTTCGGCGAAATTTTGGAGAGATTTTCGGCGAGGTCCAGGTTACAGGCGAGGTTTCGGCGAGATGAATGGTCAAGTTCTGGGCTCAGTGCTCTAAAACCAAATGATGCAAACCAAATCAAAGGATATATTTTATTAGAGATGGAGGATCCCAAATGGGATACAAAGAGCAAAAAAGCTCTCTATATTCTTCAATCAATTTATCAAAAACTACCAAAATGAAAGACACAGACGCACCCTTACTGATGTTGCATCATATTGATACTCGTTGGTCTAAGTTGCTTTGAGACCAGCTCAAATTCACCACTAATCTTAAAGACAGAATCATTTTCAAACTCTTCGTATGGGAACTCATCAAGTTTAGAAATAACATCGTCATCATCAATATCCTTATATTCGCTAGGATACTCATCAAAGATAGAAAAATCATTGAAATAACCATGTTCATCAAAGATAGAAAAACCATTGAAATAACCATGTTCCTTCGCCTCTTCAAACACATCCAGAATGAGGTTCATCTCCCCCTCAAACTTGGTCGGATTGATGGTTCCATAGGATTCTCCAAGGTCATCACCAAGGTTCTCCTACTTATTGCAGGCGAAAATGGACTCAAATCGAATTTGAGAACCACTCACATTCACTTGGAGGTAACAAGCAGTGCACCTTCTTAATCAAGGTAGCAACTCGTCTTTTCGCTAACAATAATTGCACCTTGTCACTTAAGGTAGCAATTTTTTTTTGTGTTTTTTTGGTAAAATTAGCTTGAAATAAAAATGGGAGACAAAAGAATGTACAGCCAACAAGGGGCATACCCCAGGAGGACAAAGAAAAGGAAAAGGAAAAGAAAATGAAAATGACGTCGAAGGGCTATCAAGCTAAGGAGCTAACCTATGATTCCTAACCTTCTACAGAAGAAGAAGAGGAATCACAGGACAACATACAAATCAACTATTACAGAACAGCTTAAAACTTTCTAGAGCAACTTGGAACTTGAAACTTGGATATGAGATTGGTAACTTGGAACTTGGTCTTGAAACTTGGATATGAGATTGGCAACTTGGAACTTGGTCACCACATGAACATGAAACTTGGACTTGAGATTTGGTCACCACATATGCATCTGCCCCTTTGTTGTAGCAGTAGCATTGGGCATGACCTATTACAAATGGGGGACCACGACAGTAACAAATGTAGCAAAGCAGAACAAGATGCAGTGGTAGAGATTGAACAGTCATGCAACAATGCTGCCCAGAACCTTGGCTCAAGTTGAACACAACTGACATTTATGACATGTAAACCTTCTCATTTCGCAGCAATCAAGCAAGGCACTATGTAAATGGGAGGAAATTCCCCCTCCCCAAGGGATACCAAAAGCCCTAGGGACACCCCCCTAAGGTAGGCCAATAACCAGCGGGAGGAAGCCCCTTCCCTGAAGGGGATCAAACAATGCCAGGGACATCCCCCCGTGGCTAGGCTGCAATTAAGTACTGCCCCAGGAATCAAAACAAACTAAAGGGCTGAATATTCAACAAGTAATCTGTGATCCACTAGGTGCCAACAAACTGTGATCTACTAAAGGGCTGAATAAATACAGCAGTGAATAACAATAGATGGCGGTAAACTACAGTAATCACAATTAGTACACCAAGGAATGCCTCCTTCCAAGGAGACAAATTATAAAGTAATGATTTCAGACAAACACCAAGGAATGCCTCCTTCCAAGGAGACAAATTATAAAGTAATGATATCAGACAAACACCAATGAATGCCTCCTTCCAAGGAGACAAATAAAAAGTAATGAATTCAGACAAACACCAAGGAATGACTCCTTCGAAGGAGACAATGAACCTGCACAACAATATATAATCGAGGAAGGATAAGGCTACCAAACCATATTCCTTAGCTCAATTGGTGGCTCAACAAAACCAACACCTCGAACTTTGAAGCTCCCTGAACCTGGGCCTCCCTTTCTAGTATTCCAAGGATGCAGAGACCCCTTGCATTCACACCTTGATCCTTGAAGCCCTCTGAACCTGGAATTGGACCACACATAGAATCCTGGACTTAGTCCACTTTGAACCTTGATCCTTGGAGCCCTCTGAACCTAATAAGCCTGCAAATTGCCACAATAACAATAACAGTAACAGTAACAGTAACAAGATCTTGATCCATAGAACAAAGCCATGCATGTAATAAATCAATATCAAATGTCATACTCTCTATGCACCAGATGTACCAAATACAGATATGCCCCGTTTAGTAAGTAGTGATGAAGACTGAGGCCCATGAGAAAGACTATTCAGGGACATCAATCTATATCTAACCATTGAGTATATTTTACTTACTATAATGGGGTTTGGACATGCTTTGCTTTGGAATTTGCAAAACTTTCTCTTTATCCAAACTTGATAGATTGTGGTGGTAAAAGCCAACTTGAGAATAAGAGACTTCAGAGATTTGCCTTTGATTGTTGATATCTGAATGATGCAATTTTCCCAAGATCTAGGTGGCCAATTCATGTTTAGTAGAGAGAGGACTTTACACCACACTTGTGATGTAAAAGAGCAATTGAAGAAAATGTGGTCATGACTCTCAACACCAGGGTAAAAAGAACAGCTTGACACAGCTTTAGTGCCAAATAACACTAATCTGTGTGTAGAGTCTTTGCTGAATGACAATCCAAGTGATGAAATTGCATTTGAGGATATGACCAGGGAACCAGATGCTTTGAGCCCAACCAACCTTAGGGAAGGGTTTTCTAAGATGATTCCACATTGAAGATATGGAAAATTTTCCATTGGGATTGAGGGACCAAGCAGTATGGTCATCCAGATCCTTTCTGGGGTTAGGCAAAAAGAGCAAGCTAGATCTAATCTCATTTAGCTTCAAAGTTTGAGTAATAGGGAAAGCCCAAGAATTGTCTCTAATGATGGTAGATACCGTAGCTGCTCTAGATAATCCAGAGTCGTAGATAACCCTAGGCCCATATCTTTGGGCAAGGGGGCCCGAACTCAGCCAATTGTCATACCACAAGTGTGTATTTTTACCATTGCCTATTGACACTTTAATGTGTGCCTAAACAAGAGACCTCAGATTAAGCATTTTCCTCCAAATCCATGAAAGATTGCTAGGGACCTTAACATCCCAAAAGCTTTTATCCCGAAGCAAGTATGACTTGACCCACTGACACCACATTGATTGCTCACCACCGGAAATGAGAAACCAAATGTGCTTTGAAATTGCTGCCTTGTTCCAAACTTGAATTGCTTTTAAACCAAGACCCCCCCTCTTGTTTGGGGGAACATAAGTGCCCATAAGAAACTTTAGCACCAGACTTTTTAAGATCTGGGCCAGACCAAAGAAAGGATCTAAGTATAGATTCAACTTCCTTAGTAACTTTATTTTCTACTTTGATATTGCATAAGTTTGCACCTCGCATTGATATTCGGAGTGCAAGGGCTGTTGCACTCTGTATGTTGGTATATTGTCAGTTTACTCATTTATGCATCTACTAGTGAGTCTTTATTCAATTGTTAATCGGAGTGCAAGGGTTGTTGCATTCTATATGTTGGTATACTGAAAGTGTGATCACTGCCTGCTGTTAGTTTCTGGACAGTTTATGCTCATTGTATACTTGTAGAATAGTGGAATGATATTATGTTGCTTTAGGGACTGCCACTCTATGGGCAGACCTGTTGTTTTCCCTGTGTTGTTTGTATTTGGACAATGTTTAGGAGATGTAGCCTAGCTTAGGGGGGCTGTCCCTTTGCAAAGTTTGATCCCCTTTGGGAGGGGGCGTCATCCCGTTGCCACAATCTGGGCAGCAACCGGTTAGTGCTGCAGTTTGCAGTTGCTTGGCCATATGTAGTAGATTAGTACTGCAGTCCCAGCTTGGACCATATGCAACAACCGGTTAGTGCTGCAGGTGCTCTATTGCAAGTTCTCCCAAGTTACTCCAATTCCCAAGCCTTATTTGCAAAACCAAGTCTCGTGCTCAAGATTAACCCAAGTATCATGTTGAAGCCTCAAGCATTAAGGCTATGCTGATTTTGCTCTGCTACATTGTGATATCTTATGCTGCTACCTACTGCTGAGTTCTGCTATATATCTCTTCCTCTTTCTTTTTCTTTTTTTTTTCAGCTGCTGTTGTTGTATACACAGTGGCTGGCACCTTGAGGGTGCTCCAATTACGAACTGGTCATGCCGAAATTTTCAAAATTTCCTTCCCAACAGTATAAGGAGAGTTTTTTTTTTGTGTGGATAATTCAGCTTGAAATTAAAAGAGGTTAAGCGAATATACAGCCTACAAGGGGCATACCCCAGGAAGGACAAAAAAAAAAAAGAAGAAAAAAAGAAGAAGAAAAAGTGTGTGTTCCCCGACACAACCCGCCGGGGTGGGAAAATAAAGGTCCTAGCACAGCCTGCTAGGGTAGGGTAAATTGTGGTCCACAGTGGACCCACTTTGCTTAAAAGGTTCAAAGGCCTATTGATTTGTACTGCACAATGCCACAACACTTTCAAAATTACAATTAAATTCTGCAAACTGATCACATATCCTGGCTCATTACCCGGGTAATATGGGCGTGGGGCCCTTGGTGCCCGCCCCTTTTTCGATGTCCACTTCTCGTGTAAAACAAAAAGCGTGTAAAATTTTGTGGCACCAAACGTGTAACTTTACAGCTTTTCTTGGTCAAAAGTTGAGTTTTTGAATATCCAACCATGTGGTACAGCTGCACCTAACCTTTCAACCCTGGGCCCACAAACAAATTGCGTGCACATTTTTGGTTTCCAAGATCAGCTAGCTGATCCCCTTGATTTCTAGTCCCAGTCGCAGGATGGAGTGTGAGCTCCACGCTCTGCAAAGCCAGACTCATCTAAACCCAGTAAAAAGAACAATGGAATCCTCAAATCCATAACACAGACATGCTAAGTCCAAAATCAATAATTAACTTAGGGAAAACATCACCGAGTTACTCCCCAACATAGATAACATCTAAAGTAGATCAGCCCCAAATGGAGTTCAACTGTTCAAGAAAATATCGAATGAATGTGCACAATTGCATGCGAAAAGAGCTCAGTTCCAAAAATGCCTTAGTCTTACCAATACGCCAGGATCCATAGTGGCATTACCTCCTCCACCGTGACATCACCGACACATAATGGAAGAGAACTGATGTGCGTGGAAGACAGCAGCTGTACTCGAAACTAAACCCAAATCAGTAGTGCGATCGCGTGTATTCCCTCTAATCCCTCTAGTCGATCTCCATACAGAAGCTACAAAGTAGTTCTGTAAACTCCAGCAGATTTATGGGTCATGTGAACCTTTATGGTCTGAACCCATAACTTGTTGTCCCTGTCCGCAGCAGTGTGGGAGATTTTGGGGTGACCCAGGAAAGGATCTAGGTCGCAATACCAGACCCTTTGAGTGATAGACCCCATGGCAAGATCCTTGGAGAGAAATGATGAAGAACCAAACTGGGTTTGGGGGAAATGACCCCCATCTGACTGTGATTTCCAGTATAGGAGTGGAAGGAACAAATAGAACTCTCACAGACCTCCCTTGTTAAAAAACGCAGATTATAATATGAAGAAACAGATTGGTGAAAACCAAACAGAAGTTTGGTAGTTGTGTAAAAATTTTGGTAGGATCAGACCCATTTGTTGTGATTTTTGGTTGGGGATGCATTCTCTCTCTATTTCTAGAGAGGGAAGCTCTCAACCCAGTTGCATAGGGAGAGTTTTTCTCCTTAGATTCAAGATATTGTTTCCCCTTAAGTGTGTTTCTCCTCCCTCTTTCAGATGGATTAGAAACACTCGTTCCCAATTGTAGCCTTTTGGCCATCCCACTCCCTCCTTGGCGGTTTGTGCTAGGGAGGTAGTTATTTTGTTTTGATTTGCCTTTTATTTTATTTTTTGTTTTGTCCTCCTGGGGTATGCCCCTTGTAGGCTGTATATTCGCTTTCCTTTTTTTTTCAAGCTAATTTACCCCAAAAAAAAAGAGAACATTTTTAATCAATTGCAATCTCCCGGCATACGTTAAATCTCTATTAGTCCAAGTTTTTGTTCTAGCAGTAATCCTTGCAATCTTCATGTTTCAGCTTGGTGGAAATTAAAGGGACACCCAGGTATTTCACAGGCAAGAAACCTTCCTTGAATTCAAGAAGGGAGAGAATGCCTTCTCTAGTGGGAAGATCCACCCCAGAAAGGAAGGCACTACTCTTACCAGGGCTGGGAGACAGTCCTGATAAGGCTTCAAATTCAATAAGGGAGTCATGGATGTGTTTAATAGAGCTCATATCCCCTTTGCAGAAAATCATAAGATCGTTAGCAAAGCATAGGTTAATGATCTTATTTTTGCTGCATCTCCAATGGAAATGAAAATCAGGAAGAGTGGCTTTCTCCTTAAGGATACAGGTCAAAACTTCCATTGGAGATGCAGATTTGAGGTCTTAGAATTAGGGTTTTCAGACTTAGGGTTTTTTTTTTATAGATAAATCAACTTTAAAATAAAAGGGGCTAAACGAATATACAGCCTACAAGGGGCATACCCCAGGGAGGACAAAGAAAAAAGAAGGAAAAAGAAAAGGAGGAGAAAATTGCATGGAGTGGAGGCCAAGCGGCTACAAAGGGATGGAGATAGTGTGAAGCTCTACGGCTACAAAGGAGAATACAGGAAATACACAACATGAGAGATTAAGTACAATAATAATCAAGATAATAACAAGAAAATTAGACTATAGCTGAACGCAACAGGCGTGAGAGTGCAGCGACTTTGTGAACTTCAAAATGCCTCTCAGCTTAGACAAGTCTCATCATAGTGGGTTACAAACAGTCCATGTGAATACATAACAATGAAATGAAATGGGAGGACGCCCCCTCCCCAAGGGGATCATACATGCCAAGGGACATCCCCCCAAGGCTAGGCAGCTATGCTATAGATAAACAACCCGTATGGGTTTTGAAAATTTGGGTAGCATCTCCTTTGGAAAACGAACATTCCAAGCATACAACCTCAGCAGATTGTTACAGCAGCATACACAAGAAAAGAGATCCTTCAGTTAGGTTTCAAAGAGGGTACCTTACCTGTGAGATACCTTGGCGTTCCTTTGTTGTCCACCAAATTAAAGCATGTTGATTGCAAACCAATGATTGATAAAATCACTGCAAGAACTAAAACTTGGACTAATAGGGATTTGACTTATGCTGGTAGGGTCCAGCTTATAAAAAATGTGCTTTTTTCAATGCAAACCTATTGGTCCTCCCTCTTTATACTGCCCAAGAAAGTCATTAAAGAGGTTGAGACCATCTTAGATCCTTTCTTTGGTCTGGTCCTGACCTCAAGAAGACTGGGGCAAAAGTTGCTTGGGAGCACTTATGTTGCCCCAAGGAGGAAGGTGGATTAGGCTTTAAGTCTATATGTATTTGGAATAAGGCGGCGATAGCTAAACACATCTGGTTCATTATCTCTGGTGGTGAACAATCTATGTGGTGCCAGTGGGTTAAGTCTTATTTACTCAAGGGGCGTAGTTTCTGGGAGGTCAAGATGCCCAGCTCACCCCCATGGGTTTGGAGAAAGCTTCTCAACCTTAGACCTCTTGTGCACCCACACATTAAAGTTGCCATTGGCAATGGAAAATCCACATCTTTATGGCATGATAATTGGCACCCTCTTGGTCCCATAGCAAGGAAGTATGGGTATAGAGTCATGTATGATTCTGGGATTGCCAAGGATGCCACTTTGTATGATTCCCATTATTAAAGGTTAAAGTGGCATCTCCCTATTACTCAAACCTTAGAAATTAATGAGCTAAGGAATTCTATCACCCTCCTTCCCAATCCTAATCAGGATGTTGAGGATCGTCATGTATGGTGTCTTAGTTCTAAAGGTGAGTTCACAATTTCTTCACTTTGGAACGAGCTCAGAATTCAGTACCCCAAGGTGGCTTGGCATAGAAGCATTTGGTTCCCCGGGCATATACCCAAATGTAGCCTGATCTCTTGGCTTGCTATCCACAACAGACTATATACGGGTGACAGATTGGTCTTATTTGGTACCATTTCTGTCTCTTGTTGTAGTTTCTATTCTGGTGTGGAATCACATGACCACTTGTTTTTCAATTGTCCCTTCACTTCCCAAGTTTGGCTGGAGGTTCTTACACATATCAATTTAAATTGGCCCTCCAGATCCTGGGCTGATTGGATCATTCAAATCTCAAAAATTAGAGGCAAAACACTCACTACTTTGATTACCAAACTTGTGTTTACAACCTCAGTTTATCAGATTTGGCTAGAAAGAAATACTCGTAAATTCCAAAATACATCATGCACCTTGCCCTCTGTGGTGAGCAAGATTCATTCAGTAGTGAGATATAGACTTCTGTCCTTGGACAAACTTCCCCAGGGGCATAACTCACAAATGCTGTTAGCTAAGTGGGGGATTAATTGAATGTTCATTTGTTTCTCCTATTCTTACTATATCTTATATCTCGCAGGGACTTGAATGGTGGACTAACATTAAGGGCTGCAGAGAGGGCCTGGTTATCTTAGGCAAGAGTCCCAATCATATCAGAATATGATAAAGGTTATATCTTACAGCCCATCTGGGTAGTGGTTTTGCAGATCTATTCGCAGATTACATTCAATGCCAGGTTTATTACATCTACTTATCATGGTCTGTTATTTTAATCTCCATCACATACTTACTCTTTGTGGCAACATACCGTTGTGCCTTAAGTGGCCTGTTATACTCTAGTGCTAGATATTATCATTGAGTTGTGTGATCTACTAAAATGTGTGTATCCCAGTGAGCTGAGTGATTGTGCCCCAGATTTCCATTGTGAGTGGAGGTAATATGAAGTGGGGGAATCTTGTGAGGATTAGCTGAGGGGGTTTGGCTCTGTAGTGAGAGATAAGAAGTTGTGAGAATCCTAGGGAGAAGAAGGTGAGCCACTAAAGCTAGGATATCATATATTTTTGAGGCTGTTATTCCCTGCTGTTACTATTGTTTTCACTATGCTTTCTTTGTTCTCTGGTCGCTTTTTTGTCTTTGTTACTACATGTTGGTCCTTCGCCGAGTGTGAGTTAGGAGCTACAATGCTCATTTTGATTGTTTTACTCGTGTTTTGATTGTTTACTGCTGTTGTCACTGATGTGTGTGCTGTTATCATTAGTTTTTTGGTTGGGTTGTACATTGAATCTATTAGTGGTACGTTAGTATGTAAACTTGCTGTTATGTTTTTGATTCCTAGCCTTGGGGGGTTGTCCCTTGGCATGTTTGAACCCCTTGGGGAGGGGGCGTCCTCCCACTCTACACTTGAACTGTTCTTATTTGAACATTGTTGCACCTACCTACACTATATGTTGCTGCCACTCCCTCGCCATTGCTATGGCTGCACATTGTTGCACTCTATGATGTTGCACCCGCTCTTTTGGTATTACTCTTTGCAATGTCTGTTTGAACACCTTGTTGTGGTGTTCTCGCTATCACCTTTGCAATATGTTCTGGTACTCTATGATGCTGCAATCTATTGCTGTGATGGTTTTGTTTCTATTTACTGCTGCTGCAAACTGGTTCTGCTACTCTATGGTGTTGAAGATCTGCCTCTTCTCTTCTTCCTTCTTTTCTTTTCTTTTTCAGCTGCTGCTATTCTACAAGCAGTGGCTGGCACCTTGAGGGTGTTCCAGTTACGAATAGGTCATGGCGAAATTTTTTCAGCCTCGGTCCATGTTTCAGGTTCTAGTGGGAATCAAGCTCCAAATATCATTCTCAAGCCCAAGTATCATGTGCATATGGTATCCAAGTTCCAAGTTTTAGATTTCAGCTTTTATTTTAGTCGTACCTATGTATTTTGACTTGTGATTCCTCTGGTTAGGTTTCATAGGTTAGTTCTTTTACATTGTAGCCCTTCGGCGTAATTTTCTTTTTCTTTCTCTTTTCTTTGTCCTCCTGGGGTATGCCCCTTGTAGGCTGTACATTCTTTTGTCTCCCCTTTTTTTTTATTTCAGGCTTACTTTACCTAAAAAAAAAGATAGCAATAAGAATCCTTAAGTATAGTTACATGGGTTGCAACAGCTCTTGCAACCCAAGAATTCAAAGATGCAGCAGCAATAGCAATCGGGACAATACAAAAAATAGTACGACAACAATGAAATAATAGCTCAACAATCGGCAGGAGCAAAGAAGCAGGGGCAAAGATCCCTCGGGTAGCATCCGCCCCCAATCAAGCAAAGATAACAGTCCATCTACGCACCATGAATCACAGCGGTTTGAAGTCGTAGCACATTGCTCTCAACTAATGTATGACTAGCAGAGACTACAACTCCCTTGGGACCTCACGGCTTCAATGTCCCTCACTAAGGTTCCAAACCCCCTCAGCTCACTTTTGTATCCCAGACTAATAGTATAGCTCTCACAAAGGTAAGTGGAGGATCAAACACTATTCTCACCAAGGTTACTCACAGTATAGTAGATCACTCACACACAAGCAAGTTCTTCACTCAGACTTAGGGTTTATTGGACGATCAGAGTTGTGGACTGGGAGATTTTGATTGAGCGGGCTGTGGAATGGGGAAAGTTTGGTTGGGGTTATGTGTTCGGCGGCTGAAGCACGTGGGTAGTTCAGGGCTGAGTTAGGGTTTGCGAGGTTGGTAGGGTTGATCAATCTAGGGCTAGATCTTTGTGGGTACACATTGGATTGGACAACATGGGGTTTCGGTGAGTTATGAGGATTACCTGCATCAACTGAGGAATTGCTAACATTGGGGCCTAGATCGAAGCCCATCGAACCCCTTGTTTTTGAAGATCCCTTAGAACGCGGACTAATTTGTGATTGAGTAACACTTCTTTGCTTCTTGCGAAGCTCCTGAGAATCGATTGCTCGCATCCCCAAACCTTGTGAGTTAGCTGTTCGTTTACCCAGATCACCCATGGCGGTAGTGGTGCCATCAAATGTTGCAGGAGAAGTGAACTCGCCTGCCATTTTCGAGTTGAGATTGATCACGGTCTAGGGTTTCACCGGGAAGAAGACGAAGTCACCCAAATCGCTAGTGAGAGAAGCTCTGACATTTCCAACGGTCATTTGCCACCACTTTTAAGGTAGCAATTTGTTCACTCAACTCTCTTCTCTCATTCCTATAATGATTTTTGGTTGCCAAAGTTATGAATTCCACTACCACTATTCACCATGAAAGCTCTACCTCCACCTCCTCTTATACCTTTACCTCTCTATAAGCCATTAGAACACCAAAATCAACTCCAGTAACCAACATTCGCCTAAATTAAGTAACACCCAATCAATTTGGGCCCCAAACTTCAACAAATCACCAATAACAACTACAAATAATGACCAAATCATGACAAACTTCAATGAATAACACAAACCCAGTGAAATCTGACCTCAATACACTACTTAAGTGCTGAATAGTGGTTTTCGAGTGTTCAAACACTGATTTGGAAGACTGTATCACAGAATCGAGTGTCTAAATCACTGTTTTGAGTAGGAACAAGGTTTAGTTGGGTTCGAATAGCCTTCTAATTGACAGATCAAGGGTCGACGAGTTTCGATTGAGTGTTTTCGTACCTTAATCAAGGGTTTCTAGCACTGTAGATGTACTGGGTTAGTGTTTCAATCAAGAACATGGCTCGATTTGGATCGAATAATAGCCTTCAAATCAATAAATCGATGGTCGAACAACCCTTTAATCAACAGATCAAAGGTTGAACAACGTCAAATCACATTCGCTTAGCCATTTTTAATTTCAAGCTTATTTACCCCCAAAAAAAAAAAAGGTTGAACAAGGTCAAATCACTATTTCGAGCAGTAACGAGGTGCGATTGAGGTGGTTTGAGGTCTGATAGAAGTCGAAAATGGTTTACAACCTTCAAAAATGGGTTTGTAGCCTTTAAAATGGGTAGATCTGAAGATTTGGAATGGAATAGGTTGATCTGGATTTTTTCGGCGAAATTCCGGAGAGGTTTCCGGCGAGGTCCAGGTTACAGGCGAGGTTCTGGCGAGATGAATGGTCAAGATCTGAGCTCAGTGCTCTAACACCAAATGATGCAAACCAAATCAAAGGATATATGCTCACTACTCAAGAATATGATGGACCTTCTCTCTCTAGGTGGTTTCCCCTGTTGAAACCCGAGATGGCAGACAATACCATCCCCATGGCTGATGGACTAGGGATCAGGGCAGTTGATTCTAATGAACTTTGCAGGAAACAAGGTAGCGTTCTTCACCTACAAACTAAAATACCCTCTACTCAAACACCAACATCGGGGGTTTCATTAACCACCATAACCACACCTCAAAGCTTTTCAGATCTATACCTTGAGATTACGGATACACCTTCCAGCGCAAATACTCCATCGTATACTCCTAAACCTAACTTTTTTTTTTTGGGTAATTTAGCTTGAAATTAAAAGGGGTTAAGCGAATGTACAGCCTACAAGGGGCATACCCCAGGGAGGACAAAACAAAATAAAGAAAAAAAGAAAATTGCGTACTCCCAGACACAACCCGTCAGGGTGGGAAAATAGGATAACCAGCACAACCCGCTGATTTAGGTAAATTGCGTACTCTCCGGCACAACCCGCCGGGTGGATATGATAAGCATAAAGCAGTAGAAATATATCTGTTTAAAGGGCAGATCAGCCCACAAAATTCAGAATGTATACAACAATGAATCCATTTTTAATGCGGATATTGAATCCTATTTTGGTGTGCACATTGCTGAAAATTCAGCCTTTTTCCATACACGGCCTTTTCCAAAAGGCATGTGTTTTGACTAAAGGGGCATGGGGACCACCCATCCTCATTTGAAACAAAGGCTCACTGCCTTTTTGCGTGCAAACAGCGGCTAACATGCTGCACGCCACTTGCATGTTGTACACCACTTTCCAAAAGGCATCACACCTCTCTTTGGGCCCACCACTTGGGCATCACATGAATTGATTTTAACCAGCCATCACTTTTGCATCATTGCGTGAAATACAATTGCTCTATTACCCAAGAAGCAAATTGCCTTTTGTCTGTACCGAATGGATAGTTGAATTGAGATTGGGGATTGACCGAGTAGACTACCTGTATCTACAAGTGTAGCCTACCCCCCTTTTGAACCGATTGGTGTCCACTTGCATGGTGAGAGAGTGGATCTCACTCTCTTCACCCCTACTGAATTCCATTGTTTCACTAGATAAAACCACCACAAACCAGACTTGAAAAACCCAAGAAAGCTCTAGACAGACACATAGGAGAGACGGGGTCCAACTTCATTGAAACTCCTTCGTAACAAGAACCAATTGTGGTATTACCTCGCCGCCGTGACACCAACGACACCTAACGGAAGGAACTACATCGCAAAGGAATAGCCAGAATGAAATGAGGACCCTGATATCTCAATTACCTCTATGCGTGAATCTTCCTTGGTGCTGGATGTGGTTGTTGATGAAGGAACATCCATATTTTGAATGGGGAAAGCAAACCCCTTTGAAGACGAACTCCATTGCTGCTCCATCTTCACAAACACGTTGGAAGATCTGAATGATATCTGAGTGGGTATAGACCCACTTATATGATCAGACAATTATGTCTTGAAATCTTGAAAGAGATGAGAAAGAATCCCATCTTGTAACCTGGAAAATAAACCCAGATCCCATTTTGTCCAGCCCATGGGGAGGAGGGACGCCTGGAGTTTGCTTTCGTGATATACCAAACAGAAGTTTGGTAGTTGTGTAAAAAAATTAATAGGATCAGACCCATTTTGTTGTGGTTTTGGTTGGGGAGTGCAAATAGAGAGAGAAGCTCTCAACCCCTCTTCAGCCTTTTTCCCTACACCTGGTTAACTCAAGGTTATGTCACCTACGAAAAGTAAACCTAACTTTTCTCAAGCCTCAAATCTACAATCGGATGAACTTGATACACACAGTCCCCGAATGTCTCTGAAACCTAGTTTCCCCATAGATTGAGTTCACGACTCAACCCTAGAAAACCCTAACCACAAAAATACCCTTTCCACTTCCGATGTTTCGAACAATTCATCATTTGGTCCGCATAACCCTTGCAAAAAAAAAAAAAAACCCTTGCAAATCAAGCCCCAATTCTGCATGCAAACTCCATGAAGTTTTCAAGTAGGCGATGGTCCAACTCGATGGGGAAGAGAAATAGCTGCCTTAGTGCTAGCTCTGGAGGAGGAAATGAAGAATGCAAGAACCAGGGTTGATTGTTCAGAACTCAGATCTCAACTCATTCAACTGTGAGCAAAGGAATTTAATCCTGAGGGACTATCTTCAGGTATGGCTGCAGGTAACTCTTTGCAAATTGGTTTTCATCATCCTTCTAGCAACCAAAATCCACATACCTATACTCAAAAAAGTTTCCCAAGATGAACCTAACCCTCCACCCCAACCCACTGAACAAAATACCACCCAACAACCCAAAACCAAGGATTGGGCCTCTCTCTTCCAGTCTCAGGGTCGTTCTACTGTTATGAAACTTAGCCACTACCTAGAGTTACAACAAGGGGATGAACCTATTGTTGAGTTAGAAGAATCCCATTTCAATGATAGATCTGTTATGAAAATGAAAATAAAATAACAAGACACAAGATATCTTTTTAAGGATAGTTTCTTCAGGAACTATCTAATCAAAGGTTAGAAGACTAACAACATTTTATTGCTAGAATTCACCATTATTTTCTTACAACAGCACATGGTTCTGAGCTTTCTTTGGATAATCAAAATGGGAACTAGTTGGCCCTATTTATAAGAGAGGTTCAAGGGTAGAAAATGTAATTTACAAGGTCTTGAGTGTAATTTGGTACACTATTCCACAGCCTTCTTGAGCCTTCTTTCATAAATGCTGCGCTGATGTCGCGTCGCTGTTGTCATCGTATGTTATTCATCCAATCACCTTATGTTATCACACTCCCCCTTGATTAGATTATCGTACACTTAGAAGATGCCTCATTAAAAACCTTGCCAAGGAAAACCCAGTGGGAAAAAACCTTTAGTGAAGGAAAAAAGAGTACACCATTCTTGTGTTTTTATGAAGCGACTACGGGGTCTACAGATTGTCTCATTAAAACCTTGCTAAGGAAAACCCAGTGGGAAAAAAAAAACTTATACAAAGGAAAAAGAGTACAATTGACAAATGATCTTTAGGTCATTGTCTCCCCCTCAACTGTGGTTGGTAAAACTTATTGCTGTCGCATCCCAATATTATGAACAAGCTTCTTGAATGTTGCAGTTGGGAGTACCTTGGTAAATAAATCCGCTAAATTGTCATTAGAACGTATCTGTTGGACATTAATATCACTGTTCTGTAGGAGTTCGTGCGTATAGAAGAATTTAGGAGAAATGTGCTTAGTTCTATCACCCTTGATATAGCCACCCTTGATTTGTGTAATACATGCAGAGTTATCTTCGTGCAATATAGTCTGGCTATCCTTGATTGAAGATAATCTGCTCCTTTCCCGAATATGTTGAATCATAGATCTTAGCCATATGCACTCCCGACTTGCTTCATGAATTGCTAGAATTTTAGCGTGGTTTGAAGAAGTGGCAGTTAATGTTTGCTTCACTGAACGCCAGGATATGGCAGCACCGCCATAGGTGAATACATACCCTGTCTGAGATCAAGCTTTATGTGGATCAGATAGGTAACCAGCATCTGCATATCCAACTAGCTCTGGCTTTGACCCATTTGAATATAATAAGCCCATATCGGTGGTACCTCGAAGATAACGTAGGATATGTTTGACTCCATTCCAATGCCTTTTGGTTGGACAAGAGCTATACCTAGCCAATAAATTTACTGAGAATGCAATATCCGGTCGGGTACAATTGGCAAGATACATAAGTGCACCAATGGCAATCATATACGGTACTTCAGGACCAAGTAACGATTTGCCTTCTTCTAGAGGACGGAAGGGATCTTTGTTCACTTCAAGTGATCGAACAACCATTGGAGTGCTTCAGACCTTTTCTTGTATATGTTGACTGATGCACTAGAATTCCACTTGGCAAATGTTCGATCTATAGGCCAAGACAAAATTTTGTTTTTCCAAGATCCTTCATCTCAAACTCCTTCTTTAAATATTCAACAGTTTTTATAAGCTCACCTGGGATTCCAACAAGATTTAAATCATCAACATAAACTGCAATGATAGCGAATCCAGTTTCTGATTTTCTAATAAAAACGCATGGACAAATTGGGTCATTTATAAAACCCTCCTTTAATAAATATCCACTGAGACGATTGTACCACATGCGTCCGGATTGCTTTAGCACGTACAAAGATCTTTGTAGCTTGATAGAATAAACACTTCTGGGTTTATTATATGATTCAAGCATTTTATATCATTCAGGGACTTTCATGTAAATATCAGTATCTAGTGATCCATATAAATATGCTGTAACCACATCCATCAAGCGCATATCTAAGTTTTTAGTAACTACCAAGCTAATAAAAAATCTGAATGTTATTGCATCCATTACGGGTGAATATGTTTTTTCATAATCAATACCAGGTCTCTTCGAGAAACCTTGTGCAACCAATCGTGCCTTATACTGCACAATTTCATTTTTCTCATTGCGCTTTCGCACAAATACACACTTATAACCAACCGGTTGTATCCCTTAAGGGGTTTTGACTATAGGTCCAAAAACTTCTCGTTTTGCAAGCGAATTTATCTCTGCTTGAATTGCCTCTTTCCACATTGGCCAATCATCTCTTTGTCGACATTCTTCCATGGATTGTGGTTCACTTTCATCATCACTTCTGGTGATATCGAGGGCAACTTTATACGAGAACATGTTGTTAACAACGGTTTTGTTTCTTTCCCATATTTCTCCTGTGCTAATGTAATGTATTGAGATCTCATTATTTTCAGGTACCTCCTCTTCTGGGGTTAACTCTTCAAGAGATTCCTCTTTAGGGTTAATCTAGGAGAAATTTTGGATATGTCAATTTTATCCTTTTCGGGGACACTTGCAATTGCAGTTGTGGGTATAGCTTCTTCAGGAGTATTAAATTCATTGTCTTGGCTTCTCCTCTTCCGGGGATTTTTATCTTTTGCACCAACAGGTCTGCCACGCTTCTGGCATGTCTTAGACTCATTTGATGCCGCACCAATGATTTGTCCTACGAAGACCTTAATCCGTTCTGGGACATTAGCAGCAGGTATATGAGATTTTGTGACTTGTTTCATGTCAGTGAATGCATCGGGTATCTGATTTGCAATATTTTGCAAATGATAATCCTTTGAACTTCAAGTTCACACTAATTAGTCCGAGGATCAAGATGTGATAACGTCGGGACATTCCAAGTGATTTCATGTCGAGCTTTAGGCTGCGACTTTTCTCCTCTTAATGCCGGGAAGACTGTTTCATCAAAATGACAATCTGCAAAACGTGCCTTAAAAACATCACCTGTTAAGGGCTCAAGATATCTAATAATAGATGGTGAGTCAAAACCAACATATATTCCAAGTTTACGTTGAGAACCCATCTTGGAACGGTAAGGAGGGGCAATTGGTACATAAACAGCACAACCAAAAACCTTTAGATGACTAATGTTGGGTTGTTGACCATGAACAAGTTGTGATGGTGAATATTTATTATATGCAGTGGGTCTAATACGAACAAGAGCTGCAGCATGCAATATGGCATGTCCCCAAGCAGAAACCGGCAATTTTGACCTCATAAGTAGGGGTCTAGCAATTAACTGCAGTCTTTTTATTAAAGATTCTGCTAACCCATTTTGAGTATGTACATGTGCAACAGGATGCTCAACTTCTATTCCTACAGACATGCAGTAATCATTAAAAGCCCGAGAGGTAAATTCTCCTGCATTATCAAGACGGATAGTATTAATTTGATGATTTGGAAAATTTGCTCGCAATTTAATTATTTGAGCCAAAAGTTTAGCAAATGCAGTATTACGAGTTGAAAGTAATGCAACATGTGACCATCTAGTGGATGCATCTATTAAAACCATAAAATAACAAAAAGGTCCACAGTGAGGATTTATTGGCCCACAAATATCCCCTTGAATTCTTTGCAAAAATGAAGGGGATTCAATATTTACTTTCGAGGGAGATAGTCGAATAATCAATTTTCCTTGTGAACAAGCACTACAAGGATAATCACTTGACGTTAAAATAAGGTAGAGAGCTTCTCTCTCTAGAAATAGAGAGAGAATGCACTCCCTTGCTCGAAATTTTTTTCATGTCTTGTTTCAACCACCGGATTGAATCATATTTCAACTATCACCTCCGCTCACTACCCTTTACCCATTGTTGGAATATTTCAAAGCTGCTCAAATAACAATGGGTTCTCCTCAATCCAACTGATTGAAGGGCATTTTTACTCTTTTCTTGATTTGATTAGGGAATGGCAACAAACAACAGCAAACTCCAAAAGGGGATCTGGTCAAGATGTTGGAGTTCTATTTGGGTTCTCAACCTCAGATGGGTTTTGGGGTACCTTTGGGCTCTTCAACCCCAACTCTTACTACTCAAGTTAGAAACCTACGGAGCAATTACTAGATGATATGGGGGTTCATCCCAATCTCGGAATTGGAGCAGCGTTTAATGGAGTGGAGCTGCAGTAGCTCCTACTACCACAAAAATGGGGATCTGACCACATCTAATGAGTGGTCTTATTCTCTTTAACAACAACAATCCGAAATTTATTTTGGGTTTTTCAAATCAATCAACACCAACAATAGAGGTCTGAGTTCATGCTCTGCTAGAAAACACCACTCGAGTGCTTTACAGTTCCAGGTTCGGCTTCCTTTGGTTTGATCATTATCTTCGTAACAGTTCACGTCCATTAGGTGTCGAGATGTCACGGCAGTGTGGTAATTCCATATTGGCTTCTGGCGTAGAGAAGATCAAGCTGTTAGGGAGTTCTTTTGGCAATAGGTTACTCTGGCATGGCTTCTGGCGTAGAGAAGATCAAGATATCTTTTAAGGATAGTTTCTTCAGGAACTATCTAATCAAAGGTTAGTCTTCTAGACTAACAACATTTTATTGCTAAAATTTGCCATTATTTTCTTACAACAGCACATGGTTCTGGGCTTTCTTTGGATAATCAAAATGGGAACTAGTTGGCCCTATTTATAGGAGAGGTTCAAGGGTAGAAAATGTAATTTACAAGGTCTTTAGTGTAATTTGGTACACTATTCCACAGCCTTCTTGAGCCTTCTTTCATAAATGTTGCGCTGATGTCGTGCCGCTATTGTCATCGTATGTTATTCATCCAATCACCTTATGTTATCACAAGATCCTGGAATAATTGTCTTATTGGGCATTTTTTGGATGGAAATATTGCCGAAGGAAAGACCATGGCAGGATTAAGATTAAACAAGTGGGGGCTTGTTTCTTCTTTGAATTTCAAGATGAAGAGGCCAAACTTAGAGTTCTAGAGGGGGGGTCCTTATTTCTTCTTTAGGAGGTATTTAGTTCTCAAAGATTGGCATAGGATGTTAGTCCCTTCTACGGATCATCCTTCAACCATTCCTGCGTGGGTCAAAATCCATAAACTTCCCCTTGAATGTTGGACTGAGGAAGTACTTAGCCGCATTACCAGCACCATAGGCAGACCTCTTCATGTTGATATTGCTACTGCTTAACAACAGAGACTTGATTTTGCAAGAGTCTGTGTGGAAATTTCAGTAATTCAGACCCCAAAACTATCCAAATCAGACATGGGAATGAGTTTGTCAATGTTGCCATAGAATACCAATGGCTCCCACCAAAATGTGGCATGTGTAAAGTTTTTGGGAATTCTTGTAAGCCCAAAGTTGAACCACAAGTCACCAATAATGATGACACTTGGAGACAAATTGGTAAGGCTTTAGGAGGTGTGGGGGAAGTATTGGAGGCTCTGACTAAGGAAATACCCAAGGTCCCCACAGGTACTACCTTTGTTATGCAACCTGATAAGGAAGGTGTGGTCGTTGATGATTTGAGTGTTGAATCTCAGAGTGAAGAAGCAGAGGTCTTGGGTGATGTAGCCCCCTCTCATACTTCTACAAGCTCTGGTTCTGCCCTTATTGTGGTGAATCAAATGCCTCAATCTGCTGTGGATGGAATTGGAGAGCAAGACTAGATTTCTAAAGGCCTGTTTCCAGCCAGCAAAGGTCCTTTGGAGCATGTAGGAAGCATCCTTCCAAATCCTCCTGATGGATACATTAAAGGGAGTTCAACCAAAAAGAACAAACAGAAAAATCACAAAGGAGCAAATTCGGCACCAAAGGGGGTAGTTCTTGCTACCTCAAGCAAGGGTAGGTAACCCTAATCTCCATTTTGACTTGGCAGCTTGCTAATTCTGTCTACTATCTGCCACTTTTGTTATTTATTTTATTTCTATGTCTACAAACCATCTACAATTTGGTTTTTGGAATACGAGGGGTCTTAATGACCCCCTCAAACAAAGAGAGGTCAGGTCTTTTGTCAATAAAAACAAAATGTCCATCATTGGCCTGGTAGAACATAAAATAAAAGAGCCTAACTTTAATAGGGTTTTCTACTCCATGATCCCTTTTTGGTCCTTTGTGCACAACTACTCTCACTCTCCTTCTGGTAGAATCTGTGTTGGTTGGGATTCTTCTGTTGTGAGTGTCATGCCTTGGGGAAATCTGGCCAAGCCATTCACTGTCATGTTCATTCTCTCTCTGATAATATGCATTTTGTTGCCACTTTTGTCTATGGCTCCAATATTTATAATGAGAGGAATGAATTGTGGCAAAATCTGAGTTCTTGGAACTTCTCTGGCCCTTGCGTTATCTTAGGTGATTTTAATGCCTTGAGATATTTTTTTTTAGATAAACCAGCTTTAAAATAAAAGGGGCTAAACGAATTTACAGCCTACAAGGGGCATACCCTAGGGAGGACAAAAGAAAAGAAAAAGAAAAGAAAAAAAAAAGGAAAATAAAATAAATTGGGTGGATTGGGAGGCCAATCGGCTACAGTGGAAGTAGACATTACAGTTACATCTGGAAAATAAACCATGGTTTGGAAATTCTACTACAACAAATAACTACTAAATAACTTTTAAGTAAAGCTTCACGAGTCTCCAACAGCAGCAGTCAAGGAGCAAACATAGTGGGAACCTCAGCAAAATGGTATCGCCAAAATGGGCAAACAAAGAGACTGGGGGGGTGGGTGTGGGTGTGAGGACAGGGGCGACCCTCTACAGCAGGCAATACCCAACGCAGTGGGGTGCTTATCAAACCCAACCAAATAAAATGGGCGATGGAAACCCAGGGACATCCCTCATGAGGACAAGGAGGCTGTCGGGATAAGGTGACTGGTGCTTGATACACAGAACTTGACACTACCGAGAATGAGTACACAAAATAGGACTTATGGAACTACCCAATGGGCAAACAGCAGACCTGGGGCTGTGGGTGTGGCCAGAGGACAGCCCCCTCTGGGCTTAGGCAATACCCAACGCAGTGGGGTGCTTATCAAGCTCATACAATGAAATGTACGATGGAAAACCCAGCCTAAGTTACTCAATGTCCTCCCCACATGGATAGTTTTGGGAGGTGTATTGATAATAATGAACTTGAAGACCTTAAGTACACAGGTTGTCACTTCACTTGGTCTAACAAACAAGAACCTGTACAAGTTGTCAGTACTAAAATTGATAGGGTTCTTGTTAATGAGAAATGGATCAAATCTTTTGTTCATTCTAGTGCTCATTTCCACACCCCTGAGATATCTGATCATTCCCCTGCTATGGTATTCATTAATCCCTCATCTGAGAAATCTAAAAAGCCCTTCAAAATCTAAAAAGCCCTTCAAAATTTTCAATTTCATTGCTGAACATCTTAATTTCTCTACTGTTATTCAGCAAGTTTGGAGGAAAATTGTTATTGTTTAAAGGTAGATCTTTCTTAGATCTTTCTTCTGGACTGGGTCTGACCTTAGAAGTACTGGGGCAAAAATATCGTGGGTTGGGTTTTAAGTATCTCCAAATTTGAACAAGGCTGCAATGTCTAAGCATATTTGGTACCTTGTCTCTGGAGGAGAGCAATCTATTTGGTGTCAGTGGGTGAAATCATACTTACTTAAAGGTAGGAGTTTTTGGAGAATTAAGATTCCCAGGAGTCCTTCTTGGACTTGGAGAAAGTTACTCCAACTTCGTCCACTCATCCAACCATACATTCAGTATCAGATTGGGGATGGATCCAGCATATCTCTTTGGCATGACAATTGGCACCCCCTTGGCCCATTAGTTCAAAAATTTGGAGTTCGCATCATTTATGACTCTGGTTTGCCTGATAATGCTAATGTGTCTGCCATAATAAACAATAACAATCAATGGAAATTTCCCATCACTCAAACTTGGGAGCTAAATGAGATTAGGGATGCTCTCCCTCTAATTCATAGAGTCAATTCTCCTACCACTGATACTTGCAAGTGGACTCTTGCCCAAAACGGTCAATTCACTATTGCTTCGCTGTGGGACAAAATTAGGACTCATTTTCCACCTGTTAATTGGAGTCCTGTAATCTGGTTTCCTTCACATATCCCCAAGTGTAGCCTCATTAGTTGGATTGCCATTCAGCATAGGTTGTCCACAGGTGATAGACTGACCCAGTTTGGTATCATTGATTGCTCATGCTGTAGTTTATGCTCAGACACAGAAAGTCATGACCATTTATTCTTCAATTGTCCATATACCAAACAGGTTTGGGAGACTGTATTGCATAAATCTCAACTCACATGGCAATCACACTCTTTCTCTGGCTTAATCCCTCAGCTTACCAATTTCAAAGGGAAAAGCCTTAGAAGCACCCTTGGCAAGTTGTCATTCACTGTCACACTATACCATGTTTGGATTGAAAGGAACACAAAGAAATTCCAAAGTCCGGCAAACTCTATCCCTACTGATTTGTGGGCCGGGATTTGTGCGGACATCGTAAAATGCATCGCTTTCACTCACTAAAATGCCAACTGGTCCTAAGGCGTTAATGGAATCCTAGAACATTTCTGCTGTTGCTGTGTCTGCTGTGCCTAATTAGACTTGAGATTATAACATCTAATAGATTTGGCTTGCTTTTGTTTCAGTTATGTTGTGTTATGTCATGTAAATGTAGTTCTTTTGTGTTATTTCCCATGTGTTATCTAATCACCCTTCTGAGGATTTGAGTACAAGTTCAAGCATATTGACAACATCTGGATTACAAGGTGCAGGTTCTCATGATATGAATGAAGTGTGGAATTGTATTGCTAATCTCCCATTTAGGATTATGGATGCAGGTATGGTTAGTTTGTTACAACTGTTGGGGCGAACTTGGAAGTCGTTCCATAAACAGCCTCCCCCTTGGCTGTGTACTTTACATCTATTATCAGGTAACATAGCTTAAATCCTTATTTGCTTTACTGACTGGTGACAGAGTATAGTTAAGGCTGTCGTTCTTGGTAACATCGTTGGCTGGATTGAATGTTGTGTTGTGTGTACCACTATATTGAGAGCCATTGTGAGTTGTGTGTTCGATCCCCAGAATTTCCTTGTGAGAGGAGATAATAATTAGTGGGGGGCCTAGTGGAGACAACATTGAGGGTGTTTGGACCGTAGAGAGAGTGTTGAAGTGTGAGATTTTGAGGATGAAGTAGAGTGAGCTACTATACAAGTTAGGTTATGCACAATTGTTCTGTTTGATATGCTTCTTAGCCTTACGGTTAGTGCTTGATCAATATGCATGTTCTATGCCACTACCATCAAGGGCATTTGTGTTACTGCTACCCATGAGTTTCTGGGCAATGAGCTACTGCTGCCCTTGCATACTGTGTTGCAGGCGGTGTGCCTCCTGCTGCGTGTAGCTTGTATGTTCTTTGTTCATGTTTTGGCGGTGTGCTTCCCGTGTGGTTACGTAGTTTGCATTCACTTGAAGTGTTTCTTTGTGGTAGTAACCCTCCTTGTCCCTTACTGCATATCTTCTTTAGCTGCCTTCCGTAAAGCACTTATGCTATTGCTACTTAGCTTTAACTTATAATGGGTTGCCATCTATTTGTTGTCCCATATAGTTACTACCTATTCTGTATTGGGGCTGTAGGGCAGAGTTATTGTAGAACAACAGGTTTGTTCAGGCTACCAATTCCAGGCAGTAGATGCAATTTGATTTTATCAAAATTCAGCAGAAATGCTGCTCAATTTTCTTCAGAATCCTATGTTAATTAGCTTCTCAGATGTGTTTTTAACCTAGCCTTGGGGGGGTTGTCCCTTGGCTTGTTTGAACCCCCTTGGGGAGGGGCGCCTCCCCGTAGTGATGTGTATCTTTAAGCTATCTTTGGCATTTGTTGTAGTTAGTCGATCTTTGGATTGTCTTGATGTTTTTTTTTTTTTTGGATAAAAGAGCTTGAAATAAAAAGGGGCTAACCGAATATACAGCCTACAAGGGGCATACCCCAGGAGGACAAAAAAAAAAACAAAGAAAAGAAGAATAAAAATAAAGAAGGAAGAACCTACGCCAACTGGCTACAATTATCTAGGGCAATAAATCTGAATGTTTCCAAACCTTCTAGACAGATGATTAAGAAACAAACATGTAGTACAATGAAGCAACAACCAAACTGCTATCCATTTCTCAAATTGGGCTCAAAGTTGTGCTCACTTCTTTATTCTTTGTTAATCGAATGTACTATCAAGTTAATCAAGTTTGTCTGCTCATGAAGTTAAGCATGTTATTCGTAATGTGCTTCTCTTTAAGTCCAAGTGTGATTTCTAGAAAGATACTCAAGATCTGATTAAGCTTAATGCATCTTGTCATGTGTTTCTTGTTCATCTACTTTAGGAGGCTAGGAAATATATGTTAGAGATCTTTTGTGGCCTCTTGGCTCGAGATTCATTTCCTTTTCTTCCTTTCTTTTTTTCTTTTCTTTCCTCCTGGAGTATGCCCCTTGTAGGCTGTATATTCGGTTAGCCTCTTTTTATTTCAAGCTTGTTTACCCAAAAAAAAAAAAAAAATTGTTATTGGGAACCCAATGTTTGTCACTTGTGAAAAGCTTAGACTCCTCCAAAAGGAGCTTGAGAAGCTTAACACAAAAGAGTATAGTGATATTTCCTCCAGGGCTCTTGCTACCAAGCAACAACTTGATGTTGTCCAAGCAGATTTAGGGACTGATCCTAATAATGTCACAAAACAACTTCAAGAGAGAGTCCTTAGCAGGCAATACATGTTGGCTAGAGTTGAGGAAAGCTTTGCAAAGCAAAAATCTAGAATTTAGTGGCTCAAACTTGGGGGTCAATGTACCTCCTACTTTTTCAAGTCCATATCTCACAATAGGAATAGAGGTAAAATCACTAGCCTTGAGTTGAGTGATGACAGCCTCACTCATGATGTTGGAGTAATCAAGTCTACCTTTACTGAGTTTTACACTCAATTGTTAGTCACCCCACATTCCACACAGTACCATGGTAGATCAAGGATCAATCAGCTTGTGAGTTCCATACTTTCTGATGACCAAAGGAACTCTATGGTTTATGATATCTCTAATGCAAAGATAAAGGAAACTTTTATGTCACTCAACCCTAATAAAGCCCCTGGTCCTGATGGCTACAATGCTGGTTTCTTTCAAAAGGCATGGGCTATTGTGGGACAAGATGTGACATCAGCTGTAAGAAATTTTTTTCAGGTCTGGTAAGCTTCTTACTAAAGCCAACTCTACCAATGTTGCACTTGTCCCTAAAATTCCCAACCCATCCAAAGTTGGGGACTATAGGCCAATTTCATGTTGTAATACCATTTACAAGTGCATTGCCAAAATCCTATCCAAAAGAATCCAATCTGTCCTTCCTCATCTTATTGATCCTATTTACAATTTGGTTTTGTTCAGGAAGAAGGATAACTGATAACATATTTCTAACTCAAGAAATCATGAGGGATTACCACAAAGATTCCCCCTCTCCTAGGTGCACTTTGAAGGTTGATATTTTTTTTTTGGATAAATAGAAGGTTGATATTATGAAAGCCTATGACAATGTTTTTTTTTTTTTTTGATATTATGATATTTTTGGGTAATTTAGCTTGAAAATAAAAGGGGTTAAGCGAATGTACAGCCTACAAGGGGCATACCCCAGGGAGGACAAAATTAAAAGAAAGAAAAGAAAAGAAAATTGCGTACTCCCCGACACAACCTGCCGGGGTGGGTATAATGAGCATAAAGCAGTAAATTAAAACAATTACCCTGAGGCTCTGAACATATTAGCCCATAACAAAAATTGAGACCCACATGGTGTAACAGATTATCCCATTCCTGGTGCACATTAGTTCCAAACGAACCAAAAGAGATTTGACCAAAAGGTGCAATTGGTAGTTTGCTGCAGAACCTGACATGTAATGTCCAACGAAAGGACCGTGGTCCCCTCTTTACATTGTACTAGTAGTATTTTCGATTTTGTGGGAAAACCCACTGTGAGGGGACTTCCCCTTTTATCCAACTTGCACCACTTTTTGAGATTTGAAACATGGGCCCACCATTTTTGCACCATTATTTGCGTGTAATGCTCATCAGCATTGTTGCTTGTAGTGTCCAAGAGAAGGACCGTGGACCCCTCTTTTGACAAGAGATGCATACAAGAAATGAAGACCCCCTCCTGTGAGCCCTCCTTAGCAACCAGAACTGGATGTGGTATTACCCTCACCGCCGTGCCACTAACAACACCTAACGGGAGGAACTAAGCTGTCGTAGTAGAGTCTGTTCGGAGGGTGGACTCCAGAAATCCAACGCCTCTGTGGCAAGCATATCAGGTGGTTCGCGATGGAAGTTGTTACCTATTTCCGTGGTCTTCCGAAGGGAAAAACACAGACTCAAGGAAATGGAGCTCCATCCAGGGAATGAGCTCTATGGATTTGAATGCCATCAGAAGATGGGTTGTGCTACTAAGAGAGAATGGGACGAACCCCATGCATGTGGAATTAGCATCATCAGACCCATTTTAGATAGGAGTAGAAGGGATCTATACTGGATAATTTAAAACCACATAGATTGTTTGGAGTTTTGTGTAAAAATTATGAAAGGAGGAGAGGGGAGTGCATTCTCTCTCTAGTATCTAGAGAGAAAAGCTCTCAACCCCAACTCTTCTCAAAAAGCATTTTTTTGATATTATGATATTATGAAAGCCTATGACAATGTTAAGTGGGAATTTTTGTAGTATGCCCTTGAAACCATGAACTTCCAAGCATCAATGGATAAAAACTTGTGTCTCTACTACTAATTACTCCCTAAGCATCAATGGAGAGCCCACAGGTTTTATCCTGGGTAAGAAAGGCTTGAGACAAGGTGACCCCTTGTCTTCTTACCTTTTTGTTATTTTCATGGAAGTTTTTACTCAGTTACTGAAGGAAAAGTCTCTCAATCCCAATTTTCATTTGCACTGGAGGTGTGAAAAGACTAAAATCATCAATCTTTGCTTTGCTGACGATCTCATGATCTTCTGCAAAGGGGAATTAAGTTCTATTCAGTTCATCCAAACTGCTCTTGCTGAGTTTGAGGCTCTCTCTAGTCTATCTCCTAGTCCAGGTAAGAGTAATGTTTTCTTCTTTGGAGTTCCCTCCACAATCAAGTCTGCCATTCTTGAATCTTTGGGATTTTAGGAGGGCTCTCTCCCTGTCAGATACCTAGGTGTTCCTCTCATTTCCACTAAACTTAGGTACTTAGACTATAAAGCCCTCATTGATAAAATTACAAAGCATACCAAATCATGGGCTAACAAGTACTTATCTTATGCTGGGAGGGTTCAACTGGTGAAATATGTCCTATTTTCTATGCAAACCTACTGGTCTTCTATATTCATTCTCCCCAAGAAGGTCATTAAAGAAGTTGAATCTATTCTTAGATCTTTCTTTTGGACTGGGGCTGAACTTAGAAGCACTGGTGCTAAGATCTCTTGGGATCACCTGTGTACTCCCAAGAAAGAGGGGGTTTGGGCTTAAAATCTCTCCTTGTTTGGAACAAGGCTGCTACTGCCAAACACATCTGGTTTCTTGTTTCAGGTGGGGGACAATCCATGTGGTGTCAATGGGTGAAATCCTATTTACTCAAAGGAAAGAGTTTTGGAGAATTAAGATCCCCAAGAGGTCCTTCATGGACTTGGAGCAAGCTGCTCCAGCTTCGTCCCCTCATTCAACCCTTCATTAAGTATCACATTGGGAATGGTTCTACCACTTCCTTATGGTATGACAATTGGCACCCTCTTGGTCCCTTGGCTATGAAATTTGACAATCGTGTCATCTATGACTCTGGAATCTCTAATGATGCCAATGTGTATGTCATTTTAAGTAATAATAACCAATGGAAATTCCCTGTCACACAAATTTGGGAATTAAATGAGATTAGGGATGCCCTTCCTCTCTTTTTTTTGGATAACTTCCCTTCCTCTCTTGCATGGGACTACTTCATCCCAGACTGATACCTGCAAGTGGACCTTCCATCAATCTGGGCTCTTCACTATCTCCTCACTTTGAGATCAACTTAGAACACATTTCCTTAAAGTGAACTGGAGTCACATTGTTTGGTTCCCATCGCATACTCCTAGGTGCAGCTTGATTAGTTGGATTGCTATTCAGAACAGATTATCCACTAGTGATAGATTTGTTTTGTTTTGTGTCATTGCTTCACCTTGCTGTAGCTTCTGCTCTGAGGATGAGACTCATGATCACCTCTTTTTTAACTGCCCTTTCACCAAACAGGTTTGGAAGACTGTATCCATTAAGTCCCATCTCACTTGGCAAGCACAATCCTTAAGTAGTCTGGTCTCCCATCTCTCTAACTTTAAGGGGAAAGGCTTGAGAAGCACCTTTGCCAAGCTTTCTTTCACTATTACTCTCTATCATGTTTGGATTGAGAGAAACTCTAGGAAGTTTCAAAATCTACAGCATCCCATTTATGGAGTAGTGACCAGGATTTGTAATGATATCAGGAACAAGTTAGTGTCTCTCGCTAAAATCCTTGCTGGCCCATCTGACCTACTAGAATCATGGAGCATTCCTGTTAACTCTAATTAACTGACCAACTGTGGTATTTAATGGACTTGGCATATTTTCTTGTGCATATGTTACCTTGTTACTGAGCACTAATATCTGTTTCTTGAAGTCAGGTTCTTACTCCAAAAGTGGTGTTCTCTTGTCAACTAATCACCCAATCACCCAGTTGGGTCCTTTTGTGGATGCATGTTTTAAGCCCTAGAGATTGGAGTGCAATGATATTATACTAATCTCCCACTTAGGCTTTGTTCTCCAATACATTTTATGCCATAAAATGGGAATTCTCATTTTAGTTGGGGTTTTATGGAATGGTCATAAAATGACATTGTTTTCCCAATACATTTTATGTAGACATTTTATGTAGTTTTTCCAATACATTTTATGAAATGGTCATAAAATGACATGTCATTTTATGTATTGAGAAAACAATGCCATAAAATCTCCCATTTTATGCCATAAAATGGGTTGAAGAACAAGGCCTTAGGAACTTTGAATGCAGGATTTACTTACTGTTCATTTCACTTCATTGTTGTTGTTGTGTGTGTACCCACCATAACATGTGTGTGCCAATGCGATGAGTGTTTTGTGACTCAGAATTTCAATGAGAGTGGAGTGCTATATTGTTGGAGAATTATATACATGTGAGGTTTGATGAGGGGGTTTGGATCCTGAGAGAGAGATATAGAAGTCATGAGTTTTCAAGGGAGAAGAAGAGCGAGACACAAAACTAGGGTGATCTTTCATGGTCTGTGTATGGTACCATTTGCACATGTGTTGCTGTCCAGAATTATCAGTTGTGGTCTGTCATTTAAGTCTGAACAATTAGCTTGCTGCTGCTCCTGTTTGTAGCATCCCAATTCTGGGATTGTTAGTGACTTTATGCTGCAGTGATACACCCTTTTTTACATTTAGTGTGGTACACAATTATGCCACATTATCGTTTCTCCTAGTTATTGCTTTGCTAGCTGCTGCTGCTGCCCATGGTATCAAATCTGCATGTGTTGACTATTGTTGGCTACTATTACTCCTAGTACTTGCTTGCTGCTAGTGCCCAATTGCTTGTGTTCACTGCTAGTGGCTGTTGATTGGATCTGTTGTTATGATGTCCTTGTTCTGGACAGTCACGGTTCCTGGGGATTGTTAAAAACCAAATGATATGTTGTCCAATTTTTCCCAGAATTTGGCCGTTCCTTTTAGTTGTTGTCCATCTAAAAAGTTGTATCTGCTATCGTCATGGATTTTCTAGGTTGTACACCTTATTTTGGCCTAGCCTTGGGGGGATGTCCCTTGGCATTGTCTGAAAACCTTTGGGGAGGGGGGTGTCCTCCCATTGTAAGTGCTGCAATTTTCCACATTGATTGCTTGTCATTCAGTTGCCCAGATACTCCTTGCTGCAATTTCCAGATTCCAGGTTGTGCAATTGTCTCAAGTTAATTCAGTGCTTACAAGCTTCCAAGCTCAATCGTGATTTTTAAGACTTTATCACATGTCTTGTTTTAAGTTGTATTTTGTTATGTGTTTCTATTTCGTCTTCTCTAGAAGGGTCAGAAACATATGTTATATTTCCCATAGTTTATATTGCCAGTTGGCTTAGGTTATTCATTTCTTTTTTCTTTTTCTTTTTCTTTTCTTTCCTCCTGGGGTATGCCCCTTGTAGGCTGTATATTGGTTAGCCCCTTTTTATTTAAAGCTTATTTACCCATAAAAAATGAAAGAATATATATATTTTTTTTCGGTAAACCAAGCTTGAAAATAAAACAGGATAAACGAATATACAGCATACAAGGGGCATACCCTAGGGAGGACAAAACAAAACAAAACAAAGGAAAAGAAAATTGCTGGGATGGCCGAAATGGCTACATAGGTGGGAAATGAAAATACATCTAATATGGAATGCATTAAATTGAGATCCTACGCAGAGGATACAACTAAACATACAAAACATACAAAAGAGATTAGAGGACACTCTTGCTTGTTGACAGGTAGATACACGAGCTTGAGAAAGTAAAACAATGCCGCAGGTACATATGACACTCCTTCTGAATGGGAACATCATTGGGTAGCTGGCACAGGTAACCAAAATTGGAGAACTGATTGGGACACATTACCGCTCAGAAAAGCACACAACATAGAGAAGGGCCTAACTGGGCAGGAGTAGAATATCTGGAGAAATGGGATTGATTTCTCGTAGGGGAGGACAACCCCCTCCCAAAGGGCATTTACACTCCAAGGGACAGCCCCCCTTGGATAAGCTGGTTTTCATAGGGACAAACCCCTCAAAGTAGTACTCACATTAACCTAGCAAATTCTGGGCAACAAACATACACCAAATGCATCCAGTTCGAAAAATCGGCAAACATTTCGTCTGCGTATTTTGGAGCCCCTAACTCGAATGCGCCAGATTATTTGGCAGACCAAACCACAATTAATTACGATCTAAGCAAGACATTACATGTAACATTAGCTCTACATATTACGCAGCACCTCACTGCATTGCTTGACAGTCCAGAAATTGGATAAAACATGATAAAATGAGCTATACTAGGTAGAATCAATAGCAGCCTCCAACAAACATGGTAGAGACAATACGTTAACAATGCAGAAATGCAAAAATAGCAGCTCATGAGGTATTGGACCCATTCAAGTATCAACAACTGCAGTACATGAAGTCACAATAGTGCAGCTCAAACTGCCCAGATACCAACATAGTAGTGCAGAGCATGACAACAATGGAATAGCAATGGAATAATAGAGTGAATTGCAGCAACCTAAATTTGAGGCTCACTCTTCATCTCCCTCAAACCCTTACCACTTCAACAATTCTCTCTCTAAAAGGCCCAATCTCCCTCAACTAAACCTCTCAATGAGCCCCCACTAACTATTACCTCCACTCAAAAGGAAAATCAGTGGCTCAAGCACACAACTCACAAGGGTTTCACACTTTTAAGTAGTTCTCACAACTCAAAATCAGCTCACAAGGGCCATTATGTATCAAGCTCCACATGAATAAAAGCCTAGAATAAGGCTCAAAAATCGCAAAGATTAAACTAACCACCTGGATAATAGTAGTAATAGTAGATCCTCTCAAGCAATAGGACTAAGGAGTGCCTGCAAAACAAGGGACCCAAATGGGTAAATCAGTACCTAAAATACTCCATCTCAATACAAGTTGGCTTGTGGAGACCTGCCACAAATAGCACAAGGGCAAAGGTTAGTAACATGAAACACAATGTAGATCACAATTAAGAACAAGACTATAATCCCCACTTAGTTGACAACGACTGTGACTGATGTCCTTTTGGAAGATTGTCCAAAGACAAAAGTCTGCTTTTGATCATTAGATAAATTTTGCTAACCACAACAGAAATGGGACACGAGGTGGATTGGAATTTGCGAGCATTTCGTTCAAGCCAAATCTGGTAGATAGAAGTCTTTGAAAAAAGTTTAATGATTAGCACTTTAAGAGTTTTACCTCTAGTATTTGACAATAGAATAATCCAGTCAGCCCAAGGCTTGGGGGGCCAGTAGGCATTGATATGAGCAAGAGTCTGGGCCCAGAACTGAGAAGTAAATGGGCAATTAAAGAACAGGTGGTCATGATTCTCAGTCCCAAGATGAAAACTACAACAAGAGATGTGAATAGTGCCAAAAGCACCAATCTATCACCAGTATAGAGTCTGTTTTGAATGGCAATCCAAGAGATCATGCTACACTTGGGGATGTGACCGAAGAACCAAATAGAATCGTGCCAAGGCACTTTAGGAAAGTGGGTTCTAAGATGATCCCACATGGAAGAAATGGTGAACTCACCATTAGTATTTAATGACCACTTAGTTTGGTCATCAATCTCATAATTGGGTTTTGGAATTGATGAGAGCCCATCCCTAATTTCATTTAGCTCCCAGGTTTGGGTAATGGGCAGAGCCCACTCAGAATTTCTAATTATGGCAGACACAGTGGCCTCTCTGGAGAGGCCAGAGTCATAAATGACTCTGGTCCCAAACTTGCATACAATGGGCCCAATTGGGTGCCAGTTATCATACCAAAGAGAAGTGGAACTGCCATCTCCAACAATGACTTTGATATGAGGTCTTACAATAGATCTAAGGTTGAGAAGTTTCCTCCAAACCCAGGAAGGTGAGCTGGGAACCTTAACCTCCCAAAAACTCTTTCCTTTGAGTAAGTATGACTTAACCCATTGACACCACATGGACTGTTCCCCCCAAGAGATGAGAAACCATATGTGCTTTGTTATGGCAGCCTTGTTCCAAACAAGAATGGACTTGAAACCAAGACCACCCTCATTTTTAGGACAACATAGGTGCTCCCAGGATACCTTAGCTCCGGTCTTTTTGAGGTCGGGGCTAGACCAAAGAAAGGATCTAAGTATAGCCTCAACCTCTTTGATAACTTTCTTAGGAAGTATAAAGAGAGAGGACCAATATGTTTGCATTGAAAAGAGGATATTTTTAATCAATTGGATCCTACCAAAGATAGGTCAAGTCCCTATTGGTCCGGACTTTGGTCCTCGGGCCAGATTTTATCAATCATGACTTTGCAATCACCTTTGCTTCAATTTAGTGGACAACAATGGAACACCAAGATATCTAACAGGCAAAAGTCCTTCCTTGAATCCCAACAAATGTAAGATCTCACGCACTGTAGAATGTTGAACTCCGAAAAGAAGATATTACTCTTTCCGGGCTAGGAGACAAGCGGATAGTACTTCAAACTTCGAGAGTGAGTTTTGTATGTGCTTGATCGAAGTTAACATAAGCCTTTCTAGGTAAGATCATAAGGTCATCTCAAGGAAACACAGTTAATGATATGGGTTTGACCGCATCTCCAATGGAATTTAAAGTCGGGGAGATAGGATTTCTCCTTAGGAGGCGGTGAGGACCTCCATGACAATGACAAGCAGATAGGATGACCAGAGGGTCACCTTGCCAAGACCTCTTTCACCCTTGATGAAACCAAGACGATCACCATTGATACTCAATGAGTAATTAGTCAGTGGTGACACAAGCTTTAAGCCAAATGATCATCTTGGGATGAAAATTCAAAGAGATAAGAATGTCCCAAAGAAACTCCCATCTAACATTATCATATGCTTTCATAATATCAACTTTCATAGCACATCTAGGAGTAGAGGATGACCTATGATATCCTTGCATGATCTCTTGAGTCAGAAAGATATTATCTGCAATCATCCTACCCTTGACAAAGCTAGATTGGATTGGATCAATGAGGTTGGGAAGGGCCTTTTGGATTCTTTTGGCCAATATCTTGGCAATGCATTTATAGATGGTATTGCAGCAAGAAATTGGTCTAAAGTCACCTACCTTAGAAGGATTAGGAATTTTGGGAACAAGGGCCACAGTGGTGGCATTGGCTCTACTCAACAACTTGCCGACTTAAAGAAATTCCTAATAGTCTTTGTGATTTAGGTCCCACAATATGCCGTTTTGTGAAAGAACCCAAAGATTGTAGCCATCCTGGGCGGGGCCTTACTTCGGATTGAGGCTCATGAACATGTCTCCGATTTCGGTGTTAGTAACTTCCTCAACCATAGCAATACTTTTGGGCATTAGTGAGTTTTTGTTGATGAGAAGATTGACTCTCTCATACCCAAAGATAAGTCGATTTGTGTGGTTTCCCCAGCAAGTTAGTATAGAAGTTGACAAAGGTGTCCTTAATCACATTCAAGTCATGGGAGGTTGTGGAATCCTCCAAGACAAGACTAGTAATCTTCCTTCTATTCCTATTGTTGCTGACTGATTTGAAAAAGAACGAGGTGCACTGATCACCTAGCTTAAGCCATTGAATCCTAGACTTTTGTCTAGCCAAGCTCTCCTCAGCTCTGGAAAGAGTGAGGAATTGCTTGTAGGCTAATTTTTCATCCAGCTGAACATTGGGAACAGTAGGATCAGCCCCAAGTTTCAGCTGAAGAAGCTCAAGATGAGTTTTAGCAATGGAAACTCTATCAGAAATAGAGCTATACTCCTTCCCATTAAGTTTCTTAAGATCAGCTTGAAGGTATCCGAAGCTTCTCGTGAGACACAAAACATGGGATTACCAAGAACTATTTGTCTCCAAACATCTTTGAACAATGGGTAAGAATTTGGGATGATCCGCCAAAAATCAAAGAACCTAAATGGTCTCTTGCCCAGTTTGGGAGGTGGAGTAATGTGGACTATAGCGGTGAATGATCGAAATCCCCTGGTAGGGAAGAAGGCCGAGGGAGAATAAGTGAGTCCTAAGCCAATTGTCATTCAACAGGACTCTATCAAGTTTGGTAGAGATGTGATGAGGAGGCTCTCTTGCCCCGTTGGACCACGTAAAAACAACAACCGTGAGTACCTAAGGTCGTCCACCTCACAATTATAAAGACAGTTATTGAGATCATCCAAATGGGGTGGCCAAAGACTACTGCCACCAGATTTCTCCTTGGGGTTCCTAATTGCATTAAAATCACCAAGTATTACCCAAGGCTCAGTACTTTTTATATTTTGAAGGTCCTTCCAAAGTTCAACTCTTTCAGTCCCATCGTTGGAACCATATACAAAAGAAGCCAAGAATACATAACCCTCCTCCAGGGGAATGAACTTCACAATGCACAAGTTTGGTTGGTCATGCTAAGAACCTTCACATCAAGCATATGAGGGTTCCAAAGAAATAAGGATTCTCCCAATAGGGGCATGAACTGAAGTTATGTGCATATTGCCAATTAGGGCGATTAAGTTCACTACCCTATTAATGTTGGGTTGTTTAATCTTATGCTCAAGCATGCCAATTAGAGACAGATCGTTATTCTTCAAAAAGAGTTTGGTAGCCTTTTGCTTAAGAGGGTCATTAAGACCTCTCAAGTTCCAAAAACCAAAATGCAGAGGTGATTGTGGACTAGACATGGAGATTATAGAAATAAAAGACATACAAAATACATAAATGCAGGAGATGGAAAGTAGTAGAATACTGCCTCAAAAAAGGATATAAGTTGCTGAAAGCTTATCACTCAAGAAGTCCGATTACGAAGCTTGCGCTCCTTCTTCATCCTTCTTTTCCGGGAACAATTGGACTCTGGAAGCTTCAGCCTACCCAGTGCACTGGAAGTTGGACTTTTGTTAACGGTAGGATGTGGGAGATGGGACCCACCACTCTGGGGAGGGTCCACCTCATTGTCCAGTATGCAGAACTCCTCTTCCATCTCCTCACTAGAATGGGATACAAGGAGCAAAAAAGCTCTCTATATTCTTCAATCAATTTATCAAAAACTACCAAAATGAAAGACACACACACACACACCTACTGACGTTGCATCATATTGATGCTCATTGGTCTAAGCTGCTTTGAGACTAGCTCAAATTCACCACTAATATTAAAGACAGAATCATCTTGGCTGTGTTAGGTTTAGAGTTTTAGTTTAATTTTGATGATGGAAGTAGGTGTAATAAGTGGAGAGAGATAGAGAGAGAAATGAGAAAAATGATGATGTCATCAAAACCAAAACTGGCTCAAAACTTGTAAACAAACATGGCCCTTCAAACTCTTCGTGTGGGAATTCATCAAGTTTAGAAAGAACATCGTCATCATCATCAATATCCTTATATTCGCTAGGATACTCATCATACACAGGAATTCCTTCTAAATCACCTTAAAAGCCATCATTTAGAGAGATTCATCAAAGATTGGCAAGTCTTCAATCTCAAATGCCCAATCAAAAATGGGTTAGCTTCTCACTGGCGATTTAGGTGATTCTTGGGGTAACCTTAGCAATGGCGAGCATTACTTCATATCCTGTGGAAGAAGAAAGCTACACTGATCTCAAAGTGGTCAACTCTAATGAACTAAGAAAGAAGCGGATGGCATAGCTTGCCACTCCTCAAAGGTATTAAGACCTGGGTTCCAAAATTCGCGATACCCCTCATAGTGCAACAACTCCGGGCAATCCGATCTACAGTGAGTTATTGAATCTTGGTGTGGTGTTCTCCACACCCACCAAGTTTACACCATTCAAACCCTTGGACCTTTACCCTTAACACCAGAAATCCTCTGATATCAATCTACTCATAAACCCTAATTTCAAAACCTTGGATTCAAAGATAGAAACAGTTGATTCTGAAGCCGATCTTGTACCTAATCAAAATCCATGGGCTCTCCAACCATCAAGCACAGACACCACAACCATTTCTTCCTTAACTCATCATAGCCCTACCAAATCAAGCCCTAATTCTGCCCGTAAACTCCTAGAAGTCTTCTAGCAGGAAGAGGATCGATTAGAAGGTGACCAAGCTATCGAGGAAGAGATGAAAAAGCCTGGTAAGAGGGTTGACTGCTCTGAACTTATATCCCACTCAATTCTCTCCGAGCTAAGGAAATCAGTCTAGAAGGGGCATCTTCAAGCACAAATGTAGGTAATTCTTTGAAAATAGGGTTCCACTATCCCATCCCTCCTAACTCTGTGCCTTCAAAATCAACCAATGAATTTACATACCCAAAACAAAGATGATCCCAAAATCCAACCCATAGACCAAAAGACCACTCAGCCAACAAAACCCAAGGATTGGGCTGCTCTGTATCACACCCAAAGCCGTTCAAGTGTCATGAAACTTAGGGTGAGTTTTCGAATGGATTTTATCAAAATCTGATAAAATCAAGCCTTTGATTTTATCCATTCGGAAACTGAGTTGATAAAATCTTAGATTTTTGCATTCAAAGGCTTGATTTTATCAGATTTTATCAACTCAGTTTCCGAATGGATAAAATCAAAGGCTTGATTTTATCAAATCTTTGATAAAATCTGATAAAATCCATTCAGAAACTCACCCTTAGTCATTATCCTAAACTACAGAAAGGTGAAGATGCTATTGTAGAATTGGATGACATTCATGTTAATGATAAGACCTGGAACAACTGCCTTATTGGTTACTTTTTAGATGGGAAGATGGCTTTCCCTTTGCTAAGTGCCACAGCTAGGAGAATCTGGAAAGATTATGGTAGGATCAAGATCAGACAAGTGGGGGCCTGCTATTTCTTCGAGTTTTTTTTTTTTGGATAATTCAGCTTGAAATTGAAAGGGGTTAAGCGAATGTACAGCCTACAAGGGGCATACCCCAGGGAGGAAAAAATAAAAATAAAGAAAAGAAAGAAAAATACGTACTCCTCGGCACAACCCGCCGAGGTGGGCAATTTGAAGGTCCTAACACAACCTGCTAGGATATGATAAAATGGACAAAAATTAAACGGCACAAGTGCTAAATGGGCAGATTTGAAAGTCTTGCTTGTAATTCTTGTGTACCCATCGGATTGAGAGAAAGACCACTTGAATGTGGGCCCCAAATACAGCCATAACTTTTCTTCTCTTCATGCAATAGCGTGCAGTACTGTAGCCTGAACCTAAAAGGCCAACTGTTGTTAATTGGACCACTGAAGAAGGAGCCTTGTTTGCCCAAAATCTTAGATTTCCATCACCCATGTGGGACCAAGGGCCAAGACAAGTGCACATTAGAGCTGCTCGGTGAGTGTAATGGTAAAGAAAAGGACCATGGTCCCCACCTTACCCATACTTTACAACTTGGGGTTGGGTTCCCAGACTTGGGAAAATTACTTGTTTACCTTGGGGTAATTGAACCCACCAGCTTTTTCCTCGTTTATTGAAACTAAAATTTGAACCAGTCCTTTCGGACTGCTATTTCAGGCATACAGCATGCCACAGCTGGCAACGCGTGGACCAACCCACTTGCAAAGGGAGAGTGCACTCACACTCTTCTTCTCCAACTTATTTCCAAGTATACCCAGAAAGACAACCATGAAGGAATCAACATCACACCTGAATTCTAGCTCCGTTAGACGCACAAGAGAGATAAGGACCTTCCTCACTAAGCATACCTTAGCAACCAGAACCAGATGTGGTATTACCCGCAACGCCGTGCCACCATCGACACCTAACGAGAAGAACTTGCCGCAATGGTGAGCTTTAATCAAAAGATGGACCCCGAACTCGAGTGCCTTTGTGGGCAGGATTCAGGTAGGTGTGATGAAAGAACTCCATAGCTTGAACACCAACAGATTGGTGGCTTTGTATTCTTGAGAGAGATCCCCATTGTGGTTGGAAAGATGAAACCCATCTAATGAAGAAGAACCCACGAACAGGCCCTCCTTGAACAGATGAACCATTTTTGGATCGAAGTGGAAAGAAACCACACGATTGACCCACTTTCCTTCAATCAAACATATTCTTGATCAGATTGCTGTAAAATTGAACCCATTTGTTGGTAGGAGTAGATGGATCTACACCGGATAATCTTAACCAAACAGATTGTTTGGTGATTTAGTGTAAAAATTATGATAGGGGAAAGAGGGGAGTGCAATCTCAAAAGCTCTCAACCCTTGTAGCCCATTGAGGTATTTCTTGAGTTTTCAAGATGAGGAGACCAAAATCAAAGTCCTAGAGGGAGGACCTTATTTTTTCTCCAGGAGATACCTTGTCCTTAAGGATTGGCATAGAATGCTTGTTCCTTCCACTGAACATCCCACCACTATTCCAGCCTGGGTTAAAATCCACAAGTTACCTCTAGAATGTTGGACTAAGAGGGGCTTTAGTCGCATAGCTAGCACCATAGGTAAGCCTTTGCATGTGGACACTGCCACTGCACAACAGCAAAGGCTTGACTTTGCCAGGGTATGTATAGAAATTTCAGCTAATTTAGAGCTTCCCAAAGTTATACAAATTAGGAATGGGTATGACTCAATCTCTGTGGATATAGAGTATCAATGGTTTCCCCCAAAGTGTTCCAAGTGCAGAGTTTTTGGGCATACTTGTAAACCCAAGGCCGAAGCTCATGTCACTGGAGATGATAAAGTATGGCAGCAGATTGCTAAGGTACTTGGGGGTGGTGGTGGTGCCTTGGAGGCACTCACCAAGGAGGTTCCTAATGCAACTGGAAATGCCTTTGTCGTGCAACCTAATGAGGAAGGGACTCTTCTTGAAGATGCATCAAGTGAAGCATCAGATGAATTGAGGGAGGTAGATCATCCTCCTGCTGCAATCCATAAGTCAACATAGGGAAGTTCTTGTTCTACTTCTTCTTCAACAGTTAAGTTGGGTCTAGAGGTAGCCTTTACTGTGGAATGCATTGAGAAGGGCTTCAATTCTACCAGTCAGAGTCCTCTGGTCCATATGCAACAGAGTGTAAGAAGTACTGAGGATGTTCAGAGTAATATTCCCCCTGACCCTCCTGATGTTAACAATACTGGGAGGAGTGCCAAAAAGAATAGCAGAGAGAGGAAGAATAAAACAGGCAGTGGTAGCAAAGGGGGTATTCCTAATACACCCAAAAAGGGCAAGTAAGTTCCTCATCTCTTTTTGTCTTGGCAGCATGCTATATTGAATATTATCTTCCACCTTTTGCTTCATATTTTATGTCAATGTCCAAGAATCCTCTTCAATTTGGTTTTTGGAATATGAGGGGTCATAATGATCCACTCAAAAAAAAAACAGGTGAGGTCTTTTGTTAATAAAAACAATTTGTCTATCATTGGACTGGTGAGGTCTTTTGTTAATAAAAACAATCTGTCTATCATTCGAGGTCTAACAAAGGTCGAAAATGGTTTACAACCTTCAAAAAGGGGTTTATAGCCTTTGAAATGGGTAGATCTGAAGATTTGGAGTGGAATAGGTTGATCTGGATTTTTCCGGTGAAATCCGGAGAGGTTTTCGGCGAGGTCCAGGTTACAGGCGAGGTTCCGGCAAGATGAATGGTCAAGATTTGAGCTCAGTACTCTAAAACCAAATGATGCAAACCAAATCAAAGGATATATTTAATTAGAGATAGAGGATCCCAAATGGGATACAAGGAGCAAAAAAGCTCAATATTCTTCAATCAATTTATCAAAAACTACGAAAATGAAAGACACACACACACACACACCTACTAACGTTGCATCATATTGATGCTCGTTGGTCTAAGCTGCTTTAAGACCAGCTCAAATTCACAACTAATCTTAAAGACGGAATCATCTTCAAACTCTTCGTTGTCCTCCCTGGGGTATGCCCCTTGTAGGCTGTACATTCGGTTAGCCTCTTTTATTTTCAAGCTTATTTACCCAAAAAAAAAAAGTTTAGGAAGAACGTCGTCATCATCAATATCCTTATATTCGCTAGGATACTCCTCATACACAGGATTTCCTTCTAAATCACCTTCAAAGCCATTATTCAGAGAGATTCATCAAAGATTGGCAAGTCTTCAATCTCAAATGCCCAATCATTCCCAACAAATCCTTGGAAGTTATCAATTCCGCTACCATTATTCACCATAAAAGCTCTACCTCCACCTCCTCTTATACCTTTACCTCTCTATAAGCCATTAGAACACCAAAATCAACTCCAATAACCAACATTCGCCCAAATTAAGCAACACCCAATCAATTGGGGCCCCAAACTTTAATAAATCACCAATAAAAAAATACAAATAATGAAACAAATCACGACAAATTTCAATGAGTAACACAAACCCAGTGCAATCTGACCTCAGTACACTGCTTAAATACTAAACAATGATTTTCGAGTGTTCAAACACTGATTTGGAAGACAGGATCACAGACTCGAGTGTCTAAATCACTATTTCGAGAGTGAACAAGGGCTGTGGTACAAGAATCACTGTTTCAAGTGTCGAATCATTGTTTTGAGTAGGAACAAGGTTCGATTGGGTTTGAATAGCCTTCTAATTGATAGATCAAGGGTCAACGAGGTTCAATTGAGTTTTTTTCGTACCTTAATCGAGGGTTTCTAGCACTGTAGATCTACTGGGTCAATTTTTCGAACAAGAACATGGCTCAATTTGGATCGAATCATAGCTTTCAAATCAACAAATCGATGGTCGAACAACCCTTCAATCAATAGATCGAAGGTTGAATAGGGTCAAATCACCATTTGGAGCAGTAACGAGGTGCAATGAGGTAGTTCGAGGTCTGACAGAGGTCGAAAATGGTTTACAACCTTCAAAAAGGGGTTTGTAGCCTTTGAAATGGGTAGATCTGAAGATTTGGAGTGGAATAGGTTGATCTACCCCTAAGAATATCCCAGACACAAAACAATGACATCAACATCTCTTCTTCAGGCGATTGATGCGATCTAGTTCTCCTCGACCTAGCCGTCGCGATCAGTCATGGGAGATGGATCAATCACATTCGAAGATGGTCTAGGGCACAAAACATTTGATTCACACGAGGTTAGAATGAAGCAAAGAGGTACCACCAACTCACGATCGAGTCTAAGTCCTGTTCAATACTCCTCCAATCTACACCCCGATGTCAGCGACTCCCCTGTTGACGCAGCAATGGCGGATATAGGCACCAAGACAGTTGATTCAAACATTATTCAGAAGAAGCAAGTCGGGCTTAACCAAACTACTCATCTCTTCAGCGATAGAGAGGAAGGTATCCATAACCAAAGCAATACGTTGTTACAAGGTACAACCTACTTTACACCGACTAAACTCACCTCCTTCAAACCCCAAGATCACTATCCATTCGGCCTAAAAACCTCTGATTTCTCAGCTATTCCAAATCCTATACCAGAATCGGGATCTACTCCAGAATCCCTTCTACCAAAGAATCTCTCTCATCCTTCGACCATCATCTCACTCGATAGCTCCAAGTCCATAGCTGAATCAAATTCCACCCTCCCAAAGGTTCAAACCCCTCTTACGGCCCACATGGTCCCGGTGTATCTAGCCCTAATTCCTCGAGAAAGCTTCATGATGTCTTTCAGCTGGAAAGTGAGCATCTTAAAAGAGAAGAAAAAATTGCAGGCCTGGTACAATCCATGGAAGCAGAGTTGAAGAAATCGGGTTTGGACATTGATCTTTCCCTTTCCGAATCAGATCCAAATCTCTTGAAGGTTATCTTTGTACCAAAATCTCCAAATTCAGTATCTTGAAGGGGATTTTGTTGTGGTTGAAGATCCGCCTGAACCCTCCAAAGCCAAGAATGATTCAGATGCCATTCAGAAACCAGGTAAAGCCCCAAACTGGTCCTCATTATTTAAGGCTCAGGCCCCCTCAAAAACCACGAAACTTGAGCATTATCCAAAGATGCAAAAAGGCAAAGAAGCAATAGTGGAGCTGGATGAATCAGACATGGATACAAACTCCTGGAGTCATTGTTTGATAGGATATTTCCTTGATGGGAAAATGCCTTATAACTTGTTGAGCGCTACCGCCAGAGCGGTCTGGAAGGAGAATGCTCCTATCTCAATCAAACAAATTGGCTCCTATTTTTTCTTCGTGTTTAAAGATGAAGCTACTAAATTGCAAGTTCTAGAAGGGGGTCCGTACTTCTTCTCTAGGCGCTATCTGGTTCTTACGGACTGGAGACGTATGTTGGTGCCCACAACAGCTCACCCTTCATCCATTCCCGCATGGGTTAAACTTCATAAGTTAGCCCTGGAATGCTGGACTGAATCGGGCTTTAGCCGTATTGCTAGTTCAATTGGCAGACCAATCCACATTGACAATGCTACGGCTAGTAAAAAAAGGCTGGACTACGCAAGGGTATGTATAGAGATCTCAGCAGGGGATGAACTTCCTGATGAGGTGGTGCTTAAAGCTAATGGGGAATCAGTGGTTATTCGAGTTGAATATCAATGGCTTCCAGCAAAATGCCCAGAGTGCAAAGTATTTGGGCACAAATGCAGACCAAAACAGGAACCAACATATTCAAATGATCCAGAAGAGAATATGGGGATACAACCTGTAGAAGCACAGATCTCCAGTAAAGATCCAGTGGTTCAAGTTAAAGTTATGGAGGCTCTGGCACATGGAGGAAGTGCAGCTCTTGATGTAGTTACCAAGGTCGTCCCTTCCAAGTTAGTCTGTTGTTCAGCAAATACTTCGGTTGGGAGTAAACCAATAGCACTTGCAGAGAACTATGATGAGGATTCTCCTAAAGAAGAACAAGCACAGGAGTTAGATGGAAGAGGGTATGTTGAGGCAAAACCACCTTATGTCTCAGCCCTTTCAATAACTCCTAAGCATACTCCATCCAAAGCAAAGGAAAGTGGAGGATCGAGGAGAGCATTGGGGGATTTCAAACTGGTTTCAAACAAAAGAAAAAAGAAAGGAAGGAGCAATCAAGGGCTCCTCACCACTTTAAAGGGCGCGCAATTCTTTCCCTCTCATTTTGTTAGCGCTTAATACTTTCTATATTTTGCTATGTAACTTAGGTTCCCTTTTAATTTTTATGTCTAGCTCCACAACTTTGCATGTTGGGTTTTGGAACTTGCGTGGTCTTAACGACCCTCTTAAACAAAGAGAAGCCAAATCTTTTATTAAGAATAATAAACTGTCTTTGATTGGGTTGCTAGAACACAAAGTGAAAGAGGCCAATGCTAAACGAATCCTTAACTTCATTTGTCCTCATTGGAGTTTTGCTCACAATTATGATTTTGCTCCCATTGGGAGAATTTTTGTATGTTGGGACCCTCACAATTTTGCTGTTAATGTGTTGTGTAAGTCCAGCCAATACATTCATTGTGAGGTTAACTCTATACAGTCTGGCCTGGTTTTCTTTGCCACTTTTGTCTATGGGGCCAATGAGCATATTAGTAGACATGACCTTTGGAATAGTCTCCTTAACTTCAGGACCACTTCTCCCTGGGTGACTCTCGGTGACTTCAATGCCATAAGATCCCCCAGAGATAAGGTTGGTGGTACAGCACATTGGCCCCCTATATGGATGAGTTTAACAACTGCCTTTACTCTAGTGAGCTTGAGGATCTCAAATTCTCTGGTTGCTTCTATACTTGGAGTAACCATCAAGCTCATCCTAATTGTATCTCCACTAAGATTGACAGGGTACATGAAAGTTGGATGAGAACGTTTCCTTTCTCCAATGCTTTCTTTCCTACTCCAGGATTGTCTGACCACTCCCCTGCTATTGTGAGTCTTACCCCACCCCCCAAGCCCACATCTAAACCTTTCAGGTTTTTTGACTTCCTTGCTGACCATCCTCTTTTCCTCCCCACTGTTCAGAGGGTTTGGAGAACCATCATTCTTGGCAACCCTATGTTCAGCCTCTGTAAGAAGCTGAGTTCTCTCCAAGTTGAATTCAAAAAGCTAAATAGAAAAGAGTATAGTGCAATCTCTGACAGGGTAACAACTTCCAAATCTCAACTTGATACCTTGCAAAGTGAATTGGGGGCAAATCCTTCCAATCCCTCTGCACAGTTTGATGAGAGAGCTGCCTTTAGACAATATTTGTTGTTGTCTAGGGCTGAGGAGAGTTTGGCTAAACAAAAATCTAGGATACAGTGGCTTAAGTTGGGTGATCAGTGCTCATCCTTCTTTTTTAAATTTGTAAGCAACAACAGGAATAGAAGCATGATAACCAGTCTTACACTGAGTGATTCTACTATTACTCAAGACATTACAAAGATTAAAACTTCCTTTGTCAACTACTACACTGAGCTTTTAGGTACTGCTCATTACTCTTACTATGACGGTGCTAGTAGAGTGGATAGCCTTATTCAAAGGAGGTTAACCAATGACCAGAGTTTGGCTATGGTCCAAAACATAACAGATGCTGAAATTAAAGAAACTATTTGGAGTCTTAACCCTCACAAGGCACCAGGCCCTGATGGGTATAATGCTGGGTTTTTCCAAAAAGCTTGGCCTGTTATTGGCCATGAGGTAACTGTTGCTGTTAAGACTTTCTTTAGGTCTAGCCAGCTTTTGAGGAAAGCTAATGCTATAGTAATTGCACTTGTTCCTAAAATTCCTAACCCCTCTAAGGTTAGTGATTTTATACCCATTTCTTGTTGCAACACCGTTTACAAATGCATAGCTAAGATTCTTGCCAAAAGACTACAAAGTGCTCTTCCTTCCCTCATTGATCCCGTCCAATCTGGTTTTGTGAAGGGTAGAAGGATTGCTGATAATATTTTCCTTACACAGGAGCTTATGCATGGCTATCATAAATCCTCTTCTACTCCCAAGTGTGCTATGAAGGTGGATATTATGAAAGCCTATGACAACGTGAGATGGGACTTCTTATGGGATGTCCTTCTTAGCATGAATATTCACCCCATTATGATCAAATGGTTACAAGCTTGTGTTACCACTGCAAATTACACTTTAAGTATAAATGGGGAAAATACTGGTTTCATCAATGGGAAAAATGGTCTAAGGCAAGGAGACCCTTTATCCTCCTATCTTTTTGTTATTGTTATGGAAGTCCTCACTTGCATCTTGAGGGAGAAATCTTTGCTTCCTGATTTCCATTTTCATTGGAGATTTAGTAATAATAAAATTATCAATCTTTGCTTTGCAGATGACTTGATGATTTTCTGTGAAGGGGATCTTGGGAAAATAATAAAATTATCAATCTTTGCTTTGCAGATGACTTGATGATTTTCTGTGAAGGGGATCTTGGGTCAGTTCAGCTCATCCAATCCTCCCTTACTGAATTTGAGTCTTTGTCTGGATTGAAACCTAGCCCTAGCAAAAGTCATATCTTCTTCTCTGGGGTTCCCCCTCCACACAAGAAAAGATATCTTGGATGTTCTGGTTTTAATGAAGGTTCCCTGCCTGTGAAGTACCTTGGGGTACCATTGTTATCCACCGATTGTCCCATAGGGATTGCAAGACTTTGGTGGATAAAATTACCCTCTAAGACCAAGAGTTGGACCAATAGAGATTTAACATATGCGAGGGAGAGTTCAGGTTGATAAAAAATGTGTTGTTTTCTATGCAAACTTACTAGTCCTCCTTATTTATCCTACCAAAGAAAGTTATAAAAGAAGTTGAGGCTGTCTTGAGGGCCTTCCTCTGGTCTAGCCCTGATCTTAAGAAATCTGGAGCTAAAGTGTCTTGGGAGCATCTTTGTGCTCCTAAACAAGAGGGTGGTCTTGGTTTCAAATCACTCCAGGTTTGGAATAAGGTTGCCATCTGTAAGCACATTTGGTTCCTTATCTCTGGTGGTGAGCAATCAATGTGGTGTCAATGGGTTAAGTCCTACTTACTTAAAGGAAAAAAAATTTGGCGTGATCAAAATGCCTAGTGGACCCACTTGGTATTGGAGAAAACTTCTCAACCTTAGATCTATTGTCCAAAATTTTTACATAAAGTCAGGTCATTGGTAATGGTCAAAACACCTCCCTATGGTATGATAATTGGCATCCCTTAGGTCCTCTGTTCAGCAGATATGGTGAAAGGATCATCTATGACATGGGTCTCCCTAAGAACTCTAAGGTTTCCTCTGTTATTACGGACTCTAGATGGTCACTCAAACTTGGGAGATGAATGAAATTAGAAATAGTTTCACTAATTTCCCTAACCCTAATGTTGATCTTGATGATCAACACAAGTGGACTCTTACTGCTAATGGGGAGTTTACTGTGAGTTCTCTTTGGAATAGTCTTAGGACACCCTTCTCCAAGGTCCATTGGTACCATAGTGTTTGGTTCCCCTGGACATATTCCCAAGTGCGACTTCATCACTTGGGTTGCTATCCAAGAGAGATTGTATCTTGAGAGGACAAAGTTGGTTATGTTTGGCACTAAATCTCACTCTAACTGTAGTTTTTGTCCGAGCAATGAGAGCCATGATCATTTGTTCTTCAATTGCCCATTTACATCCCAAGTTTGGTCCCAACTCCTTGCCAAACTTAATATTCATTGGCCTCCTAGATCTTGGGTTAACTGGATTGACTTGCTAGCAACAATCAAAGGCAAATATTTAAAAACATGTTTAATCAAGCTGGTCTTCTCCACATCAGTATATCACATTTGGATTGAAAGAAATATACACAAGTTCCAAAATGTATGCGGTTTGTAGTCGGTGGTTGTTCATAAGATTACCTCTGTCATTAGACATAGATTGATGTCCCCGGGAATCTCTCTAGAGTCCTCAATCGATGCTCTTTCCCGCGATGGAATGCAATTTGAAAGGTCCTTTGTTTTATTGTATATACTGGTGTCACAACTCTATTATAGTTATTGATACTTTTTGATACACTTTGATCCTTGCTGCTGTGTGTGTTGTTACAGGTCAGATAGGAGTATCAAAAGGAAGCAGAGAGCTACAGAGTGTCCACTAGCAGGTGGATGGACTTCATGAAGAATGCTATTACCGAGTCAAACAGGAGTATCAAAAGGAAGCAAAGAGCTACAGAGTGTCCACCAGCAGGTGGATGGACTTCATGAAGAATGCTATTGCTAGGTCAGACAGGAGTATCAAAAGGAAGCAGAGAGCTGCAGAGTGTCCATCAGTAGGCGGATGGACTTCATGAAGAACGCTATTACCAGGTACAAAAAATTTTACTCTTTGAATGGCCTCACGGAGGCTTGCTTAATCTATAGCAAGGGCTGTTGCTATAGATACTTGCTTGCATGCTATTGAATTATGCTCATTAGTAGGTTGCAAGGGCTGTTGCAACATACATACTTACTTGTATGCATATGTATCTTCATGTTATACTATAGCAAGGGCTGTTGCTATAGATACTTGCTTGCTTGCTATTGAATTATGCTCATTAGTAGGTCGCAAGGGCTGTTGCATCCTACATACTTACTTGTATGCATATGTATCTTCATGTTATGCTATAGCAAGGGCTGCTACTATAGATACTTGTTTGCGTACCTACATTGTATACGTATCTTCTTTGTGTTACTTCCCTCGCTTGGCATAATACGGATTCTTTGTGGTGTCCGGTCGGCATCCACAATGTTGTGATTTCTGCCCTAGCCTTGGGGGGCTGTCCTAGGGCATGATTTTGTCCCTTCTAAGAGGGGGCTTTTCTTCCCAAAATCTGTAGTTATGGGCTGCCAAACTTGGGCAGACTCCTGTTTTTCCTGGGATGGTAAAATTCAGCTGTTATGCTGCCCAAATTCCTCCAGATCTTGATCTCCATGGTGTTATAGGCTGCAGCAGGTTACAGCAGTTGATCTTCTCCCAAGCATCATGTCCAAGATTCAAGTTTCGTGTCTGCTGCTGCATCCTTTGGCTAGGATTCTCATCTCTAGTTTTTTGTGATGTCGAAGTTACATATCTAGGTTTATCTTAGGTATTATCATTTTGAGCCGAAAGTCTTCCTTGTAGCCACTTGGCCAGCTTCCTTGTTGCCGTTGGCTTGTACTTTTCTTTCTTTTTTTCTTTTCTTTTCTTTGTTTTGTTTTGCCCTCCTGGGGTATGCCTCTTATAGGCTGTATATCCTCTTTCCTCTTTTTTTATTTCAAGCTGATTTATCCAAAAAAAAAAAAAAAGATTGATCTAGATTTTTTCGGTGAAATCCGGAGAGGTTTTCGGCGAGGTCCAGGTTACAGGCGAGGTTCCGGCGAGATGAATGGTCAAGATCGGAGCTCAGTGCTCTAACACCGAATGATGCAAACCAAATCAAAGGATATATTTAATTAGAGATAGAGGATCCCAAATGGGATACAAGGAGCAAAAAAGCTCTCAATATTCTTCAATCAACTTATCAAAAACTACCAAAATGAAAGAGACACACACGAGGTGCGATTGAGGTGGTTCGAGGTCTGACAGAGGTCGAAAATGGTTTACAACCTTCAAAAAGGGGTTTGTAGCCTTTGAAATGGGTAGATCTGAAGATTTGGAGTGGAATAGGTTGATCTGGATTTTTTCGGTGAAATCCAGAGAGGTTTTCGGCGAGGTCCAGGTTACAGGCGAGGTTGCGGCAAGATGAATGGTCAAGATCTGAGCTCAGTGCTCTAACACCGAATGATGCAAACCAAATCAAAGGATATATTTAATTAGAGATAGAGGATCCCAAATGGGATACAAGGAGCAAAAAAGCTCAATATTCTTCAATCAATTTATCAAAAACTATGAAAATGAAAGACACACACACACACACCTACTAACGTTGCATCATATTGATGCTCGTTGGTCTAAGCTGCTTTAAGACCAGCTCAAATTCACCACTAATCTTAAAGACGGAATCATCTTCAAACTCTTCGTGTGGAACCTCATCAAGTTTAGAAAGAACGTCGTCATCATCAATATCCTTATATTCGCTAGGATACTCCTCATACACAGGAATTCCTTCTAAATCACCTTCAAAGCCATTATTCAGAGAGATTCATCAAAGATTGGCAAGTCTTCAATCTCAAATGCCCAATCATTCCCAACAAATCCTTGAAGTTATCAATTCCACTACCATTATTCACCATAAAATCTCTACCTCCACCTCCTCTTATACCTTTACCTCTCTATAAGCCATTAGATCACCAAAATCAACTCCAATAACCAACATTCGCCCAAATTAAGCAACACCCAATCAATTGGGGCCCCAAACTTTAATAAATCACCAATAAAAAAATACAAATAATGAAACAAATCACGACAAATTTCAATGAGTAACACAAACCCAGTGCAATCTGACCTCAGTACATTGCTTAAATACTGAACAATGGTTTTCGAGTGTTCAAACACTGATTTGGAAGACAGGATCACGGACTCGAGTGTCTAAATCACTGTTTCGAGAGTGAACAAGGGCTGTGGTACAAGAATCACTGTTTCAAGTGTCGAATCATTGTTTTGAGTAGGAACAAGGTTCGATTGGGTTTGAATAGCCTTCTAATAGATAGATCAAGGGTCGACGAGGTTCAATTGAGTGTTTTCGTACCTTAATCGAGGGTTTCTAGCACTGTAGATCTACTGGGTCAATTTTTCGAACAAGTACATGGCTCAATTTGGATCGAATCATAGCTCTCAAATCAACAAATCGATGGTCGAACATCCCTTCAATCAATAGATCGAAGGTTGAATAGGGTCAAATCACCATTTGGAGCAGTAACGAGGTGCGATTGAGGTGGTTCGAGGTCTGACAGAGGTCGAAAATGGTTTACAACCTTCAAAAAGGGGTTTGTAGCCTTTGAAATGGGTAGATCTGAAGATTTGGAGTGGAATAGGTTGATCTAGATTTTTTCAGTGAAATCCGGAGAGGCTTTCGGCGAGGTCCAGGTTACAGGCGAGGTTCCGGCGAGATGAATGGTCAAGATCGGAGCTCAGTGATCTAACACCGAATGATGCAAACCAAATCAAAGGATATATTTAATTAGAGATAGAGGATCCCAAATGGGATACAAGGAGCAAAAAAGCTCAATATTCTTCAATCAATTTATCAAAAACTACGAAAATGAAAGACACACACACACACACACTAACGTTGCATCATATTGATGCTCGTTGGTCTAAGCTGCTTTAAGACCAGCTCAAATTCACCACTAATCTTAAAGACGGAATCATCTTCAAACTCTTCGTGTGGCAACTCATCAAGTTTAGAAAGAACATCGTCATCATCAATATCCTTATATTCGCTAGGATACTCCTCATACACAGGAATTCCTTCTAAATCACCTTCAAAGCCATTATTCAGAGAGATTCATCAAAGATCGGCAAGTCTTCAATCTCAAATGCCCAACCATTCCCAACAAATCCTTGAAGTTATCAATTCCACTACCATTATTCACCATAAAAGCTCTACCTCCACCTCCTCTTATACCTTTACCTCTCTATAAGCCATTAGAACACCAAAATCAATTCCAATAACCAACATTCACCCAAATTAAGCAACACCCAATCAATTGGGGCCCCAAACTTTAACAAATCACCAATAACAAACTACAAATAATGACCAAATAATGAAACAAACCACGAAAAACATCAATGAATAACACAAACTCAGTGAAATCTGACCTCAATACACTGCTTAAGTACTAAACAGTGCTTTTCGAGTGTTCAAACACTGATTTGGAAGACTGGATCAAAGACTTGAGTATCTAAATCACTATTTGAGAGTGAACAAGGGCTGATTTGTACAAGAATCTCTGTTTCGAGTGTCGAATCACCGTTTTGAGTAGGAACAAAGTTCGATTGGGTTTGAATAGCCTTCTAATAAACAGATCAAGGGTCGATGAGGTTCGATTGAGTGTTTTCGTACCTTAATCGAGGGTTTCTAGCACTGTAGATGTACTGGGTCAGTGTTTCGAACAAGAACATGGCTCAATTTGGATCAAATAATAGCCTTCAAATCAACAAATCGAAGGTTGAACATGGTCAAATCACCATTTTGAGCAGTAACAAGGTGCGATTGAGGTGGTTCATGGTCTGACAGAGGTCAAAAATGTTTTACAACCTTCAAAAATGTGTTTGTAGCCTTTGAAATGGGTAGATCTGAAGATTTGGAGTGGAATAGGTTGATATGGATTTTTTCAGTGAAATTTCGGAGAGGTTTCCGGCGAGGTCCAAGTTATAGGCGAGGTTTCAGCGAGATGAATGGTCAAGATCTGAGCTCAGTGCTCTAACACCAAATGATGCAAACCAAATCAGAGGAAATATTTAATTAGAGATAGAGGATCCCAAATGGGATACAAGGAGCAAAAGAGCTCTCTATATTCTTCAATCAATTTATCAATAACTACCAAATTGAAAGACACACACACACCTACTGACGTTGCATCATATTGATGCCTGTTGTCTAAGCTGCTTTGAGACCATCTCAAATTCACCACTAATCTTAAAGACAGAATCATCTTCAAACTCTTTGTGTGGGAACTCATCAAATTTAGAAGGTACATGGTCATCATCAATATCCTTATATTCGCTAGGATACTCATCATACACAGGAATTCCTTCTAAATCACCTTCAGAGCCATCATTTAGAGAGATTCATCAAAGATTGGCAAGTCTTCAATCTCAAATGCCCAATCATTCCCAACAAATCCTTCAAGTTCTTCACTTGGATATTTGTCAAAGATAGAAAAACCATTGAAATAACCATGTTCCTTCGCCTCTTCAAACACATCCGGAATGAGGTTCATCTCCCCCTCAAACTTGGCCGGATTGATGGGTCTATAGGATTCTCGAAGGTCGTCACCAAGGTTCTCCTTCTTCTTGCAGACGAAAGTGGACTCAAATCGAATTTGAGAACCAGTCACATTCACTTGGAGGTAACAAGCGGTGCACCTTCTTAATCAAGGTAGCAACTCGTCTTTTCACTAACAATAATTGCACCTTGTCACTTAAGGTAGCAATTTGTTCACTGAACTCTTTAATCTCATTCCTATAATGTTTTTTTGGTTGCCAAAGTTATCAATTCCACTACCATGATCAAGTTCCTCGCAATGACACGTTCTCTCTCTTGCCGATTTAGGGATCACGCTCAGAAGCCCTAGAAATGGCAGAAAACTATTCTATATCCATGACACCTCTCTCGGCTGGATTGGGTTCACTAACAGACAATTCCGTGGATCTCCACAAACGTAATTGAACTCTACAGCAAACCTCACATATGGGGGACTCAATGATCTCCACAACCACACCTCAGCACTATTCAAATTTGTGCCCTGAAATTCCTGATACTACTCTAAGCACAGAAGATCTTGAACCTGCAGCAAAACTAGGCGTTGCTCAGTCAAAATGTTTACCCGCCAAGATTTAAACCTAGGTCTGACTTACAAACAATCCACACCTCTGAATCCAACAACAGAAACACCTCACCACAGGGAGTTCACAGCAAACTACTGGTTCTTGGGTCAGTATATACCACACCCACTAAATTTACCCCATTCAAGCCCTTAGACTTGTACCCGCTAAACCTTGAATCATCTACTTGTGATGGATCTAACGCCAAAAGTAGTGAACATCAATCTCTACTGAGCGAACTCGACCCGGTTTCAACCAAAGTTTTCGGTCCTCATAGCCCCACCAAATCTAGCCCTAATTCAACTCGCAAGCTCCATGAAGTCTTCCATCAGAAGGGTGAGCGTTTGGATGGCAAGAACAGGTTAGCATCCCTAGTCCACTCCATAGAAGTTGAGATGCAAAAAGCTGGGGTTAAAGTTGACTGTACCGAACTCAACACACAACTCAATCGTCTCTGTGAGAAAGAGATTTGATCTCGTCCTCAACCTCTACTTCTGGAGATTACTTGATGGTTGGTTTTTATGATCCCTCTCAATCCTCAGTTACTAAAGATTCCTCTATTAAACCTGTACCCCTTTTCGACCTCCCCAAAATCACTCAACAAGCCAATACCAAAGATTGGGCTTCTCTATTTCGCACTCAGAGTCCCTCAAAAGTGATGAAATTGTGTCATTATCCATATTTACAACAAGAAACTAGTGCTGTTGTTGTTTGGAGGAATCAGACATCAATGTTAAGACTTGGAACTTTTGTCTGGTTGGGTATTTCCTAGATGGAAAATGCCATTTCCACTGCTTAGCTAGCTCTACGGCGAGGAAAATTTGGAAGGACTATGGCAAAATCGGTATTAAACAAATTGGTGCTTACTTCTTCTTTGAGTTCCAGGACGAGGACACTAAACTCAAAGTTCTAGAGGGAGGCCCCTATTTTTTCTCTAGAAGATATTTAGTTCTGAAAGACTAGCACACAATGTTGGTTCCAACTACAGAGCATCCTGCTACGATTCCAGCTTGGGTGAAGATCCATAAGTTACCTCTGGAGTGCTGGACAGAAGAAGGGCTCAGCCATATTGCTAGCACTATAGGCAAGCCACTTTATGTTGATGTGGCCACTGCTCAACAACAGAGGATAGACTCTGCAAGGATTTGTATTGAAGTTTCAGCTAATTCATATCTTCCTAAGGATATCCAAATCACTTTGGGGCATCAGTCAGTCACGATTGCCATAGAATATCAGTGGCTTCCTCCCAAGTGTGCCTTGTGTAAGGTGTTTGACACACCTGTAAACCCCAAGGCTAAACATATAGCTAAAAATAACAATGAAGCTTGGCGATTGATAGGGAAAGCCCTTGGAGGGGGAGGGGATGCTTTGGAGGCGGTGACTAAGGAGGCTCCTAAGTCCCAACATGGTTTAGAGCATGTTGTGGTTCAGAGTGATGTTTATAACTCTGAGGGTGAAGATCATACTTCTCCCAAACTTGAGGGACCTAACCAAACAACCCAACTAGTCTATACTTTAGATTCTATATCCTCTTCAGCACTTGGAAACACTCACAAGGAGGGACAGAATAAGGAAGGCGTTAATGTGCACCAATCATGCTCTCCTTCTGACTCAACTCACAACAAAGCTGGTGCTACTAATTCCAGTCAAGAGGAGGATAATCTGGGTGATACTCCATTAGTTCCTCTTCCTCTTGAGCCAGATCCTAAGCCACCTCACATAGGTGCTGAAACTCCCATACCACCAAAACTACAATCTGCTGCTGGAAAAGGAGTAGCAGAGGGGGCTGGTGAGGTCCAAGGCACAGTTAGCATGAAGAAGGGGAAGAAACATAGCAAGGGCACTCCAAATACCCCCTATTGTTCAAATAAGCACTAAGGCTTACTGTTGTATCCTTTTTGGGAATGTACAACTACTTCCTATTCTTTGCCTTTACTGTTTTCCAATAATTTATGACTTGCTCAGACGTTCATTTTGGGTTTTGGAATTTAAGAGGTCTTAATGATCCTCTTAAACAAAAGGTGGCTAAGTCTTTTTTGAATAATAATAATTTGTCTTTGTTTGGTATGATTGAACATAAGATTAAGAGTCCAAATGCTGGTAGGGTTCTAAACTATATTTGTCCTAAGTGGAGTTATGGTCATAACTATGATCATGCCCCAGTTGGGAGAATTATTGTCTGTTGGGACCCCTTGATCATGATTGTCAAAACCATAGCACAAACTGCCTAGTTGATTCATTGTGAGGTTCATATCCTTAAGCGTGACATTAACTTCTTGGCTACCTTTGTTTATGGTGCCAACTATTACATTGAGAGACTTGACCTATGGAACTCTCTTGTCAATCTTAATAGTCCCAACCCATGGATTGTTCTTGGGGATTTCAATTCTATTAGGAATCCCCAAGAGAAAGTTGGTGCCAACACTCAGTGTGCAGCCCACATGGATGATTTTAACTCTTGTCTGTACTCCAATGAGCTTGATGATTTGAGGTATTCTGGTTGCTTGTTCACTTGGAATAATAGACAAGTCTACCCAAATCATGTTGCTACTAAGATTGATAAGGATCTTGTCAATGACAGCTAGAGTAGTTTACACCCATACTCTTTTGCCTTCTTTCATACTCCTGGGGTATCTGATCACTCCCCTGCTACTGTCCATCTATCCCCACCTCCTAAGAAAAGCTCCTCACTTTCAAATTCTTTGACTTCTTGGCCGATCACCCTTAGTTCCTCTCCATTGTACAAAAGGTGTGGAGAGAAGTCATTATTGGGAATCCCATGTTCTGTGTTGCTAAGAAGCTTAGGCTTTTACAATCTGAATTCAAAGCCCTCAATGTTAAGGAGTATAGCTCTATTACTAATAGAGTTATTGATACCAGGCATCAACTTGAATTTCTACAAAAGCAGCTTGGATATGATCCTTCCAATCCACAAACTCAAGATCATGAAAGAATTGTTTACAAATAGTTCATGGAATTGTCCAGAGCTGAGGAAAGTTTTGCTAGAAAAAAGTCTAGAATTCAATGGCTCAAATTAGGTGACCAGTGTACCACATACTTTTTCAAGTCCATGAATAATACTAGGAATAGGAGCAAGATCACTACTCTAACTCTTAGTGACTCTCAGTTACTCATATCCTAAAGAGATTAAGCTACTTTTGTTGATTTTTATACTACTCTTTTGGGCACCACTCATCATTCTCCATATTCACGGCCTCCAGGGTGAGTCAACTCATCACTAAGCGGTTATCTAGTGATCAATGCTCTGCCATGTTGTTTGAGATCATAGACAATGAAATTAAAGACACCTTTCTGTCTCTGAACCCTCACAAAGCCCCTGGTCCAGATGGTTACAATGCTGGTTTTTTCCAAAAGTCCTGGAGTATCATTGGCCATGACGTGATTGTTGCCATTAAAAATTTCTTTAGATCTGGTAAGATGTTGAAGAAAATAAATACCACTAGTGTTGCACTTGTCCCTAAGGTGCCTAATCCATCCAAAGTGGGGGACTTTAGACCAATATCTTGTTGTAATACAATTTATAAATGCATTGCCAAGATATTGTCTAAAAGAATCCAACTTGCTCTTCCCTCTCTCATTGATCCAGTTCAATCTGGTTTTATTAAGGGTAGGAGAATTGCTGATAACATATTCCTCACTCAAGAGCTTATGAGAGGTTATCATACCTTTTCTTCTACTCCTAGGTGTGTTTTGAAGGTTGATATAATGAAAGCCTATGACAATGTTAGATGGGAATTCCTCTGGTATATCCTCACTAGCATGAATTTTCACCCAAGGATGATCCAATGGATTAAAGCTTGTGTTTCAACTACAAGTTACAATCTCAACATTAATGGTGAACCTACGGTCTTATTCAAGGTAAAATAGGTTTTCGCCAAGGCGACCCTCTTTCCTCTTACCTTTTTGTCATTGTCATGGAGACTTTGACTTGCATTCTGAAAGTAAAAGCTAAACTACCTGATTTCCATTTTCATTGGAAATGTGAGAAAAATAACAATCAATCTCTGTTTTGCTGATGATCTCATGATATTCTGTAAAGGGGAATTGAGCTCAATTAAGAACATTCAAGATGCCCTCTCTAAATTTGAGTCTTTATCTGGCATGGCTTCTAGCCCTGGTAAGAGTAACATATTCCATGGAGCATAACAATATAGAACTTGAACCAGAGGAAATAGATATGACGTCATCCCTCTCCTTGCGATTTCGGCGATTCACACGATTTGGATCTTCACGATTTGGTTCTACGTGATCTAGCCATGGAAGATGGATCATTCATTATGGAGGATGGTCTAGGGCTCAAAGCACTTGATCTCTACGAGGTGCGCATGAAGCAAAGAAGAATAGCTGATCCACAAATCAACCGAAGTTCTTCGCAAACCCTAGACATGGTAGATTCAGCTGAATCGGCCATGGCAGACGTATACTCAGACACTAGCGCTCTGGGTTCTAAAGTGATTGACTCAAATGAAGTAAGGAAGAAGCAATCTACACAGTCGGGGAGCACAAAACCGGTCATCGCAACATCGCATCGCTACTCAAATCTGGGAGCTGAAGGGCCCAACACATCGAGCAAACCAATCCACAGTAAGCTCTTGACCCCCAGTGCAGTTTTCTCCACTCCCACCAAGTTTGTTCCTTTCAAACCACAAGATCTGTACTCGGATCAACAGACATCCCATGCTCGTGGAGTCACTATTCGTGCTCAAAACACCATTCCTAAAAACACCAACCTCAAAAACCCAGACTCACATCCAACTCAGGTCCAAGCCCTAACTCCAAATAGCCCTACTTCTGAGGTCGTTTCCAGGGGTACCACAATGAAACCAATCACTACCAACGAAGCTCTATCACGTCAATCACAAGGAGCAGCTACCACATCGCAAATTCTCTACAATGCTAAAGGGACTCCATATGTTGCAGAGGACCCTAATATGGGTTATTCACCAGATGCGCTTCGACCTCGATATAACTCATCCCAGTCAATTTTGACTCGTCAAGAGCAGGTTACTAAACCAAACAACAATGCCACTGCTCCAAAATGGTCTTCGTTGTTCAAAGCACAAGCCCCGTCAAAGTCCATGAAGTTAGATCATTATCCAGAAATGCAGCAAGGGGAGGTACCTGTGGTTGAGTTGGAAGAAGATCATGTTGATACTAACTCTTGGGATAACTGCTTAATAGGGTATTTCTTGGATGGTAGGATGCCATACAAATTACTGTGTGCCACTGCTTGTGCTATTTGGAAAGAAAATGCTCCACAAGCCATCAAACAAGTAGAGGTTGTTTTTTCTTTGAATTCAGAGATGAGGCCTCCAAGCTGTAGGTGTTGGAAGGAGGGCCTTATTTCTTTTCCAAGCGATATTTAGTGCTTACTGACTGGAGAAGAATGTTGGTGCCTTCTACGGAACACCCCACCTTAATCCCAGTATGGATTAAGCTTCATAAGCTTCCCCTTGAATGTTGGACAGAATCGGGCTTCAGTCGCATAGCTAGCGCTATTGGAAGACCTATCCATGTAGATGAGGCTACAACTGGGAAAAAAAGACTGGATTTTGCTAGGATATGCGTTGAAATTTCCGCTAAAGATGAGCTACTAGATGAGGTGATTGTGAAGTCTAATGGACTAACTGTTATAGTCAAAGTGGAGTATCAATGGCTCCCCCCCAAGTGCTCCGCATGTAATGTATTCGGGCACAAATGTATCCCGAATTGAGCCCCCAGATTTCTCCTCGGGAGACCTAATAGCATTGAAATCTCCAAGAATTACACAAGGAGAGTTGGTCTTAACACTTAGAAGGCTACTCCAAAGATCTTTCCTTTCAATCAAGTCATTAGATCCATACACAAAGGTAGAGGAAAACATTAACCCAGTTTGGAGAACCTGGACCTCACAATGAATGTATTGATTCGATTTGCTCAGTACATTAACTGCAACACTGTGAGGGTCCCAACACACAAAAATCCTCCCAAAGGAAGCAAAATCATAGTTGTGGGCAAAGTGCCATAGTGGGCATATAAAGTTCAATACTCTTTTTGCATTAACCTCATTAATTTTATGCTCTAATAGCCCAATCAAAGACAGCCTATTATTAGCAATAAATTTCTTGGCTTCTTTCTGTTTACGAGGGTCATTTTTTTTTGGGTAAAGAAAGCTTGAAATAAAAAAGGGGGAGACAACAGAATGTACCACCTACAAGGGGCATACCCCAGGAGGACAAAGAAAGAAAATGAAAATGAAAATTACGCCGAGGGGCTACAAAGCTAATGAACTATCCTATGATTCCTAACCTGCTACAAAAGAGGGAGAGGAATCACAAGCCTTAATACAAGTGATCGACTAAAATAAAACAGCTGAAATCTAGAAATTTGGAGCTTAGACACCATATGTACATGATACTTTGGCTTGAAAATGATACTTGGAGCTTGGTCTCTACATGAACTTGAAACATGGACCGTGGCTGACTCGAGCAGTGAATATTGATGGTAGCTTGCCTGAATAGCTTCAATTCTCGTAGTTGCCTGGAATCAAGAAAATTTTGCCATGACCCGTTCGTAACTGGAGCACCCTCAAGGTGCCAACCACTGCCTAAACAACAGCAGCAGCAGCTGAAAAGAAAGAAAAAGAAAGAGAAGGGGCAGAACTTCCATATCAAGGAAGCTAATCAGACACCACAGATTGCAGCAACAATAGACAGATCCATAGTAGAGTACAGTGCAGCATCATAAGAACAGTTGCAACAAAGGAGAGATGAAAGCAGATTGCAAGAGTAATAAGAAATGCGATTGCAATAGCGATGAATGAGTGGGTGCAGTATCCTAGAGTGCGATGCGATATAAAGAAGGAGTGCGGCATCAAGAGTGCAACAATATGCAGCAACGATAGTGGCAAGGAGAGTAGCAGCAACATATAGCGTAAGAAGGTGCACCAAGGTTCAACATCATGTATCCAGTAGCAATAAGAAAAGTTTAGAAGTAGAATGGGAGGATGCCCCCTCCCCAAGGGGTTCAAACATGCCACGGGACAACCCCGCAAGGCTAGGTTAACCAAACCATAACAACAAGTTCACATACTACGGTACCACTAATAGGCTCAATGTACAAACCCAACCAGAAAATCTGATGGACACCTTTAAAGAATCGGGGCAAAGATTTAGCTTTTGAAATATGGAATTCCCACATGAACCGCTAGTACGTAAAAACAACATAAATGAAATAGCAGGGCAACAACTAGTGAATTATTCAAGCAGGACAATAAATGAAGCGGTAACATAATGCAAGTATCAACAGTAGCGAACTTGTGAGCACTAACATGTCCACAACAGTATGGACTCAACAACTAGGAGTATACCATACACCACAAAGCATGCAGCAAGCAATATGATACCAAACAAACTTCCAGAGTGTAAATTACCCTAGAATATATGGCTCACCCTTCTACACCCTCGGAATCTCACACTTTGTACACTCTCTATGGTTCCAAAGCTCCCTCGCCTAAGCCTCACCATACTCCCCCACTATGTATTACCTCCTCTCGCAATGAACTCAGGGGCCCAAACTCACTCTCACTGAGGTATACACAATTTGGTAGATCACACAACTCATCTTTACAATTGGATTACAACAAAGTTCCTGAACATCTGATTCCCCAGGTTGTCCAGTCTGATCACATCCTGCTCAAGCACAAAACTTACATATACATGTAGACAATGATTGCTTACAAAGATACGTATTCTAAGGAGATGAGTTCTTAGATTATTCCCCAATTAGTTAACAGCCACTAGGATTGATATCCTCGAGGAAGATTCCCCATGGACATCAATCTGTATCTCACCATTGAATGAATTTTGCTGACCACACTAGGTCCTGAGCAAGTTACATTTTGGAATTTTCGAAAATTTCTTTCAAGCCAAATTTGATAGACTGTAACAGTGAAAATAAGCTTGGTGATCAGGTTTTTAAGCGATTTACCTCTAAAACTTGAGACATGATTGATCCAATTGACCCACGACCGTGAGGGCCAAGTCACATTGATATGTGTAAGAATGTCAGTCCAGACTTGTGAAGTAAATGGACAATTGAAAAATAGATGATCATGTGACTCAATACCATGACAAAAACTACAACAAGAAACAGGAATGGTGCCAAACAGAACCAGCCTATCCCCTGTATATAGCCTATTATGAATTGCAAGCCAAGTGATCATGCTACATTTTGGTATATGGCCAACAAACCATATGCTAGAGTGCCAAGGAACCTTGGTATAGTGCAGTCTCATGTCCTCCCAAAGGGAAGAAATGGTGAATTCCCCATTAGAGTTAAGTAGCCATTTGTGATGGTCCTCAAGACCTTGATTAGGACTGGGGATAGAGCTCATAGCATCTCTGATCTCATTGAGCTCAAGGGTTTGGGTAATGGGAAGACACCATCTGGAGTTTCTGATAACTGTACTTATAGTGGCATCTTTGGTGATTCCTGAATCATAGATAGCTCTAGGACCAAACTTAAAAGCGAGGGGCCCAAGGGGATGCCAATTGTCATACCAGAATGAGGTGGATCTGCCATTGCCAATTATAGCTCTAATGTGGGGTTGAACAAGAGATCTAAGATTGAGTAACTTCCTCCATACCCAAGAGGGCGAACTAGGCATCTTAACTTCCCAAAACCCAAAAATCAGTGGCGTGTTCATCAAAAACTTATTTAATAAACTAAAATATATAGCAAAGAAATAGGAAGTATTTGATGCTATCAAAAGAAAGGGAAGATAGTTACTGCCCTTTTGAGTGAGGGAGAGCCTTCTGATTGCTCTTCCGTTTCTTCTTCTTTTTTTTTTTTTATAGATAAACCAGCTTTAAAATAAAAGGGGCTAAACGAATTTACAGCCTACAAGGGGCAAACCCCAGGGAGGACAAAGAAAAGAAAAGGAAAGGAAAAGAAAATAAAAGAAAAGAAAAGGATTGGGAGGCCAATCGGCTACAATGGGAGGAGGCATTACAGCTACATCTGGGAATTAAACCATTGTTTGTGTTCCAACTCCACTTGAGCAGATTACAGTGGTAAATCTACACTAGCAAATAATTTCTAAGTAACTTTTAAGTAAAACTTCAACAAAACTACTACAACAATAGTAATAAGAGTAGTCACAATAGCAAGCTCAGCAAAATGGCATCACCTGAGATGCACAAATCAGCAGATCTGAGGTTGTGGGAGTGGCCAGAGGACAGCCCCCTCTGGGCTTAGGCAGTACCCAACGCAGTGGGATGCTTAACAATCCAATCCAATTGAAATGGAAGTCCCAGGGACATCCCCACCTGGGTAGGCAAGGAAGCTGTCACGATAAGGTGATAGGCGCTTGACAGCCCCACAAAGTGAATGAGTATTTCAGCAATAAGAATTAAAAAACAATGGCAGTTGAGACCAAAAACTTGGCACTGCCGAGAATGTGTAATCAAGTTAAGACTTATGGTAACTCTACCCAATGATGAGATACTTCATAGTAATCAACAGTCCATACACCAATAGGATGGAACTACTACATGACCTTCAAATATAGAATTTTCCTGCAAAATTGGACAGCGTTATGTCTGTAATGTAAGCACCCAAAATGGTGTTGTCCAGAACAGTAACTCAAAACAGAATACATGCACAATGGCACAGTGTTCACAGCAGCACAATGTTCCCAGCTAACGTAGCAGAACTTAGGTAGCAGAAAACATAACCGAAATGTAACAGTAAATAGACACCAACACTATAATAATCACAGCTCATCAGGAGAATGAAGTGCAGATTGCAATGATATCCACACACCAAATACAGAAATGTGTCACAACAACCAACCCATGAATGTGTAACAGGCAATCCTATAGTATTTATGTCTCACCTACAACTCCCTTGGGACCTCACGGCTTCAATCTCCCTCACTAAGGTTCCAAACACCCTTAGCTCACTTGTAGTAGCCAGTCTTGATATAACTCTCACAAAGGGAGGTGGTGGCTCAAACACTACACTCACAGTATAGTAGATCACTCCCACAAAAAGTAGCACTTCACAATTTATGCCAAGATCTCTAACAGAACCATTGTACGGGTAATCGAATGAGTTATAAGATACAAACCTCATACACAGCAGTAAAATATACCAATACACTAAGAGCTGTTCTGAGTGAATGGGTTCCCATGACCTGCAAAGGACCACAGACACCACTAAAAATAAAGTGTTAGTTGATATTCCACTTAGCCAAGAGCCCCTGGGATTGAGAACCTAGTGAAAGGTTGCCTAGGGAGAACAATTTATATCTTACCATTGAATATATTTTCCCTACCACAACAGATGCAGGGCATGAGATGTTTTGAAATTTGCGAAAATTCCTCTCGATCCAGATATGATAAATGGATGCAGTGAAAACCAATTTTGTGATGAGAGTTTTAAGAGATTTACCCTTTATGGCTCCCATAAGAACAATCCAGTTGGACCAGGACCTAGAATGCCAAGATATGTTGACAAAGGACAATATTTGATTCCACACAAGGGTGGAAAAAGGACAATTGAAGAATAAATGAGAGTGACTCTCATGACCAGAGCAGAAGCTACAGCAGGAGATAGGTTTGGTACCAAAAAGGACTAGCCTATCTTTTGTGTAGAGCCTATTTTGAATAGCAATCCAAGTAATAAAGCTGCACTTAGGGATGTGGCCTAGGAACCACACACATTTGTGCCAAGGAACTTTTGGGAATGGTGTTCTCAGTTGATCCACAAGAGAAGAGATTGTGAAGACTCCATTGGATGCAAGGGACCAGAAATGTTTATCAACCATGCTGGAATTAGGATTTGGTAGTGAAGTGAGTGTGCTCCTAACCTCAATGAGCTCGAGGGTTTGTGCAATGGGAAAGGCCCATTGTGAGCCTCTGATAACTGCAGCAACTCTAGAGGTTTTAGGTAAACCAGAGTCATACATGATCCTAGGGCCATATTTATCAACTAGTGGACCTAAAGGGTGCCAATTGTCAAACCAGAGTGAAGTGGACATCCCATTACCAATATTTACTATGATGTAAGGTTGAATTATGCTTCTAATTGCTAGCAATTTCCTCCACACCCAAGAGGGATTGCTAGGTATTTTAACCTCCCAGAAGTTTTTATCCTTAATTAAATAGGATTTGACCCATTGGCACCACATTGATTGTTCACCTCCAGAAATTAGGAACCAAATGTGTTTGGCAATAGTAGATTTATTCCAAATTTGCAAAGATTTAAGACCCAAACTCCCTTCTTGCTTAGGAGAGCAAAGGTGCTCCCAAGAAACCTTTGCACCTGATTTCTTAAGATCAGGACCAGACCACAAAAGTGATCTGAGAATGGTTTCAACCTCCTTAACGACTCTTTTAGGGAGGATAAAAATGGATGCCCAATAGGTTTGCATGGAAAAAAGCACATTTTTTTATTAATTGCAACCTGCCAGCATAAGTTAAGTCTCTATTTGCCCAAGTTTTGGTCTTAGATGTGATCCTATCAATCAAATTCTTGCAATCAAGATGCTTAGGCTTTGTGGTTAACAATGGAACCCCCAAGTATCTAACGGGTAAGGATCCTTCCTTAAATCCATGAAGGTGGAGTATATTATCTCTAGTGTTAGGATGGACACTAGAGAAGAATACATGAGTTTTCCCAGGACTAGGAGAGAGACCAGACAACTCCTCAAATTCTATAAGTGCAGACTGTATGTGTTTGACAGAACCCAAGTCTCCTTTGCTGAAGATCATAAGGTCATCAGCAAAACAGAGATTGATTATGTTAGTTTTGTGGCGTCTCCAATGGAAATGAAAGTCAGGGAGATTAGCTTTCTCCCTAAGAATACAGGTCAGGACTTCCATAACAATGACAAAAAGGTAGGAAGAGAGAGGGTCTCCTTGCCTAAGACCTTTCCTACCCTTTATAAAGCCAATGGGATCGCCATTAATACTAAGTGAGTAGTAAGCAGTGCTGACACAGGCCTTGATCCATCTAATCATCTTAGGATGGAACTCCATGCAATCCAATATATCCCAAAGAAAGTCCCATCGAACATTATCATAAGCTTTCATTATGTCCACCTTCATAGCACATCTAGGAGATGGGGAAGATTTGTGATATCCTCTCAGAAGTTCCTGGCTGAAAAAGATGTTATCAGCTATCCTTTTGCCCTTAACAAAGCCTGATTGCACAGGGTCAATAAGGGAAGGGAGAGCACTTTTTTTTTCCGGTAAACCAAGCTTGAAAATAAAAAGAGGCAAAAGAATATACAGCCTACAAGGGCATACCCCAGGGAGGACAAAAAACAAAAAGGAAATGGGAAGGCCACGCTGGCAACATAGAAAGTCTGAGGAGGAATAGAAGTAGTTATTACATATTGACTAGTAAATCAGGCTCTTATCATGTGATATGGATTATGATAACATTGGAATAGAGCCCTTGTGGTATGTTTTGAACCTTGAACAGAGGAGATGAACCTTGGATAGTGCTGCAGGATCAATGAGACTAGATCCATCTGGCCGCTAGTGATCTTTATTCTTTGCTGGCGATGCACCGATGTTGTACAATCTTTGCACATTATCGCCACTAAACACTAATGCTGCAAACTGATGCTACACACTGAAGCACACTACTGCAGGTGCATGGACTTGTCACATGGAGTCTAACTGTTGCTGCACAGAGCTGCAGCACCTTGAAAATTGCAGATCTGAGCTACAGTAGCTGGAGCTTGGTTATTGCTGCAGGAACTGTGAGACTAGATCCAACTGCTGCTGATGATGCTGCTGCTGCAGCACAGAGAGCTGCTGATGCTGCTGATGATGCTTTTGTTGCTGCACAGAGTAGCTTCCAGTTGCAACTAAACACTGATGCACTGATGCTGCACTGATGCTACACACTGATGCACACTACTGCTGGAGCATGGACATGTCCCATGGAGTCTATCTCTTTCTTTGCCGCACGAGTGCGCAACACCTTTGGATCTATGAAAGCTCTTGAAGGATAGCTTGATGCTTGAACATCGAGGCAAGCTGGAACATTGGATCGCTACTCCACAAGGCTGGCTGCGATTACTACAGCGGTTGGAGCTATAGCGATATGGAACTTCGAATAAGGGGAAATTTTGACAAAGATAACGGCTGTATTTTATCAACCCAGAAAAACAGACGTCTGCCCAGATATGGCAGCCCATAATTACAGTTAAAAATGAACAAATGAACCACAATTCAGCAAGACATGACATGTAACATTAGATCCTCAAGCTACAAATAACACAGTAGCTCACAGCAGAGCTGAACAGACCATAGGAAGTTAAAACATGATAATAATGAGATAAGACAGGTAGTATCAATATCAATGGAATAATAGAGTGAATTGCATATACTTAAATTTGAGGCTCACCCTTCATCTCCCTCAAACCTTACCACTTCAAAACTCTCTCTAAGAGGTCCAAGCTCCCTCAACTAAACCTCTCCATGTGCCCCCCTACTAACTATTACCTCCACTCAAAAAAGGAAAATCGAGGCTCAAGCACACCACTCACAAGGGTTTCACACTTTAAGTAGGTCACACAACTCAAAACAAGAATCAAGCTCATCAAAGAGCTGAGTAAAAGCATTAATGGAGATCCCCTCAGAATTTGATCCATGTATGGACTTGGGTCATCTCCCAAATTGAGTCAAATACCTGCAAGCACAACTACCCAATTGGGCCATAAGCACATAAAACAATATCTCTATTCAGAGCATCCACCTTGAGCAATCTGTCACCTGTCACTTGAAGAATCAGTTAGCAAGGTTTATGGAACAAGGGTACTAAGAAACAAGGCAGCATGCTTGGCTATCATATCAGCATGAATTGGATGAGTTAAACTTAGACATTTGAGATATTCCATGCTTCCAAAAGTGATCCAGCTCCTGATGGCAGTTTGTGCAAGGATAACAATCTAAACCTAATTTCGGAGAGCTTGTCTTGTGTACCAAGGAGGGGGCACGGTGAGGTGGATGTTACGAACTTCCTGTGGTTTCTTTCAATCCATATGTAGTAAAGAGAGACTGTAAAAGTCAGTTTGATTAATGTGCTCTTCAAATCGTTCTTCTTATATGAAGAGAGGAGATTAACTAGGTTTAAGAGGGATTGGGGCTGCCAAGTAAGGTGAGATTTAAGGGAGATCGTATCCCAGATTTGCTTGGTAAAGGGGCAATTAAAAAACAGGTGGTCATGATCCTCCTCACCAGGGCAAAAACTGCAACAAGAAGTGGACTTGATACCAAAAAGAACAAGTGTATCCTCAGTAGATAGCCTATTCTGAATGGCAAGCCAGCTAATGAGACTACATTTGGGAATGTGGGAAGGGAACCACACTACATTGTTCCACCCAATTGTAGGAAACTTGATTCTTATATGATCCCACAGTGAAGAGATGGAGAACTCTCCATTCTGAGTGAGTCCAGACACATGAGTCCGAACTAGTGGAAAATTGACCATTGAGGGGAGGCAAATGAGTTCTTATTTCGTTCAGTTCCCAAGTCTATGCGATTGGGAAATTCCATCGATTAGGTGAATGGAGAATGGTAGAGACCTTGGCATTATCTGATAGCCCAGCATCATAAACTATACGGTTGCCAAATTTCTCGATTAATGGGCCAAAGGGATGCCAATTGTCATACCAAAGGAAGGTAGTACTGCCATCGCCAATCCTATACTTAATAAAAGTTTGGATGAGAGGACGAAGTTGAAGTAGTTTTCTCCAAGTCCAAGATGGACTACTTGGAATTCTCACTTTCCAGAAGCTTTGCCCTTTAAGCAAGTAGGATTTAACCCACTGACACCACATTGATTGTTCCCCCCCAGAGATGATAAACCAAATGTGCTTGGCCATGGCGGCTTGATTCCAAATTTGTAAGGATTTAAACCCCAAACCTCCTTCTTTTCTGGGGGAACAAAGGTGTTCCCAGGAGACTTTGGCACCTGTATGCCTCAAATCTGAACCAGTCCAGAAAAAGGATCTAAGGATAGCCTCAACCTCTTTGACAACTTTCTTAGGGAGCAAGAAGATGGAGGACCAAAGGGTGGAGTGCATGGAGAATAACACGGACTTAATGAGTTGGATTCTCCCAGCATATGAGAGATACTTGTTAGTCCAAGACTTGGTACGGCTAGTGATTTTGTCTATGAGTACCTTACAGTCAGAGTATTTAAGCTTAGTGGATATAAGGGGGACACCAAGATATCTGACAGGGAGAGAGCCCTCAAGGAAACCCAATTTCTCAAGAATTGCATGTTTATGGGCAGCGGATACACCAGAGAAGAAGATGTTGCTCTTTCCAAGACTAAGGGATAGACCAGACAAGGCCTCGAATTCAGAAAGTGCATCTTGAATGCATTGAATGGAGCCTATGTCACCTTTGCAAAAGATCATGAGATCATCAGCAAAGCACAAGTTTATAATTTTTGTTTTCTCGCATCTCCAGTGGAAATGAAAGTTGGGACTAGTAGACTTCTCTTTAAGAATTTGGGTGAGCATTTCCATGATAATAACAAAGAGATAAGAAGATAGGGGATCACCTTGCCTTAGTCCTCTTTGCCCTTTAATGTAATCAACAGCCTCACCATTGATGCTCAACGTGTAACTAGCTGTGGTAATACATACTTTGATCCATTGGATCATATGGGGGTGAAAGTTCATTGAAAGTAAAATGTCCTAGAGGAAATCCCACCTGAGGTTATCATAAGCTTTCATTATATCAACTTTCAATGCGCATTTGGGAGAAGAAGAATACTTATGATAATCTCTCATAAGTTCTTGAGTCAGAAAAATGTTATCAGCAATTCTTTTTCCCTTAACAAACCCAGATTGGACAGGGTCAATGAGATGAGGTAGTACAACTTGAATCCTTTTAGCAAGGATTTTAGCTATACACTTATAGATAGTATTGCAACAGGAAATGGGCCTATAATCCCCCACCTTGGAGGGATTAGGAATTTTAGGGACAAGGGCAACAATGGTTGAATTAGCCCTAGTGAGAAGTTTGCCAGATCTGAAGAAATTCCTAACAGCAGAAGTGACCTCATGCCCAATCACATCCCAAGATTTTTGGAAAAAACTGGCATTGTAACCATCAGGTCCAGGTGCTTTGTTAGGATTCAAAGACAAAAAGGTTTCTTTGATCTCATGATTAGTGACCTCAGCAACCATAGTATCCCTCTGGGCATCACCAAGTCTGGATGAGATTAGTTGATTGACTCTGGAAGTACCTCTGTATTCAGTGGAATGGACAGTCTCCAATAGATTGGAGTAAAAAGTAACAAATGCGGATTTAATCTCACTAGGATCATGAGTAGTGGTATTATCAGTAACGACCAGACTAGTGATTCTCCTCCTATTTCTATAGTTAGAAATAGATTTAAAGAAATAGGAGGTGCCTTGGTCGCCAGACTTAAGCCAAAGAATCCTCGATTTCTGCTTAGCAAAGCTCTCTTCAGCTCTAGCAAGAGTAAGGTATTGCTTACAAAGAATCCTCTCCCGGGCCTGATTGATAGAGTCAGTGGGATCATGACTCAGGTCTCTCTGGATAACGTCCAGCTCAAGCCTAGCAGCAGCAGTTCTTTTGGATATGTCGCTGAAATCACGATTGTTTAGCTTCTTAAGTTCTGATTGGAGGATTCTGAGTTTTTCACAAACAACAAACATAGGATTACCAAGAACAATCCTGCTCCACACATTCTGAATAGTGATCAAAAAATCAGGATGTTGAGCAAGAAAATTGAAGAACTTAAAAGGTTTCTTGGTTCTCCGAGGAACAGGGTTCACAAATACCACAGCTGGGGAGTGGTCAGAGATCCCAAGGGGGGGGGGAATGAGCATTGGAGCAAGAGAAGCTATTGATCCACTGCTCATTGACCAGAACCCTATCGATCTTAGAAGAGATATACTGAGAGGACTCTTGCTTGTTGGACCAAGTGAAAAAACACCCAGTGTACCTAAGATCCTCAAGCTCATTAGTAACCATACAATTATGTAGATCCTCCATATGGGGAGGCCAATGATGATCACCACCAAATTTATCAGTAGCGTACCTAGGAGCATTAAAATCACCTAAGATAATCCATGGTTCATGAGTATTACAAATAGTCAGATCATTCCATATGTCCTTTCTCTCCATGTAGAGATTGGACCCATACATAAAGGTAGACATGAATTTAGTATCACCAGAAATAGACTGAATACTACAGTGAATGGATTGACTAGACTGTCTCTCAACAATTAAATTAAGCCTAGAAGGATCCCAAACAACACAGATTCTACCATTAGGAGCTATAGCAGAATTATGAACAAAAGACCAGGATGGAAACATGGAGTTAATGATCTTAGAACATTTAGCATCCTTAATTTTATGCTCTAGGAGTCCAAAAAGTGACAAGTTATTCGTTCTTACAAAAGATGTAACTTCTTTTTGCTTAATAGGGTCATTTAGACCCCTCATGTTCCAACACCCAAAATGCAGAGGTAATTTATTCATGATAAAAAGGCAGAGATTAGAAAGATAAGCATGCTGCCCAAAAAATACATAAGCATGCTTCAATGCTTACCTGACAAGGAGGGGGGAGAAGGAGGGCCCCTGTTATGCTTTTTCCCTTCTTCTTACTAGATGAATTCCTAGAATATGAAGCACCTTCTGCTCCCTCATTTTTCCCTTTTGCAGGATTTATGTTAGGTGGCTTTGGTAGAGGATCAAGGGAAGGACTGACCCCTATGGTAGATTGGCCCCCTTTACAGCACTCCCCAATCTCTGATGATTGTGCTTCAGTTGTAAATAAACTGTTACTAGCAGGAGCTGTTAGTACTGCAGAAGAAGCAGTAGAAAGGGAATTCCTGGAAGAGGAGAGAGAAGGCTTAAGGTCCTCATGGACCTCTGACCCTTCACTTAGGGAGTCTTCCTCCACGCCACCAACAGGAATTACAGTAAATGCAGGACCCATGGCGTTTGGAACAGTTTTTGAAACTGCCTCTAGAACACCACCACCACCTCCAAGAGCCTTCCCAATCAACTTCCACTCTTCATCATCAATAGAGGGCTGGGGATTCGGCTTTGGCTTACAAACATGTCCGAAAACTTTACACACTCCACACTTTGGGGGTAACCATTGGTATTCTACCCCAACCTTGAATTCTTTTAGCAAGGATTTTAGCTATACACTTATACACAAAATTGCAACAGGATATAGGCCTATAGTCACTAACCTTTGAGGGGTTAGGAACTTTAGGGACAAGGGCAACACTTGTGGCATTAGCTTTGCCCAATAGTTGGCCAGATCTGAAGAAGTTTTGTACAGCTGCAAGTACATCATGCCCAATCACAGGCCATGCCTTATGATAAAATTCAGCATTGTAACCGTCAGGCCCAGGGGCCTTGTTAGGGTTAATCTCCCATAAGGTGTCCTTGATTTCAGAATTAGAAACATCTTGAATCATAGATATCCTTTGGGGCTCAGTCAGTTTTCTGGTAATGAGGTGACTGATTCTACCATGTCCATTGTAATGGGACATGTAAGGTTTGCCTAGCAGATTGGAGTAATAATTTTTTTTTTTGGTAAAGTATTGGAGTAATAATTGACAAAAGCTTCTTTAACAACAGCCATGTCGTTTGTAATAGTAGAATCATCTAAGACGAGACTAGTAATTTTGCTCCTATTTCTGTTATTAGTAACAAACTTAAAGAAGAAAGAGGTGCATTGATCACCCAGTTTCAACCATTGAATCCTAGATTTCTGCCTAGCAAGGCTTTCTTCAGCCCTAGAAAGGGTAAGAAAACACATGTATGTCTCTCGTTCTTCCTTTTGGGTGATGGGGTTAGAAGGGTCAACACCCAGTTTTAATTGTAGTAAATCTAGCCGAGCTTTGGTCTGTTGAACTCTATCAGAGATAGCACTGTACTCCTTAGAGTTCAACTTTTTTAAGTTCAGGCTGTAGTGATCTCAGCTTTTCAGTCACACAGTACATAGGATTACCAATGACAACATGTCTCCAGACCTTTTAGATAGTGGACAAGAACATGGGATGGTCGGTAAGGAAGTCAAAGAATCTGAAAGGTTTTGGAGTAGATTTGGGAGGGGGAGACAGGAACACTACAGTAGGAGAGTGGTTCGAAATCCCAGGAGTAGGAAAGAATGCAGAGGAGAAAGGAAAGGTCCTATTCCAGCTTTCATTGACCAGTACTCTATCTATTTTGGAAGATATGTGATTGGGCGGTTATTGTCTGTTGGACCATGTGAAGTAACACCCAGAGAAATGAAGATCCTCCACTTCACAAGAATACATGCAATTATTAAAGTCATCCACAAAGGAGGGGCACAGTGGGGAACCCCCAATTTTATCACTGGATGATCTGATGACATTGAAGTCACAGAGCAATCCAAGGGGAGGGTGTCTTAATTCTTACCAAGTCTCTCCATAGATCCTGTGTCTCCACATGATCATTGGAGCCATAAATAATTGTGACAAAAAAAATTAAGTTGTCTTGCAGAGTATTAACCTCACAATGTATGAATTGAGAGGACATGCTCAAAACATTGAGTGCAAGCTTGCTAGGTTCCAACACACTAGGATCCTACCCTTGGAGGAATGAGCTCCGTTATTAGTAGATAGCCAATGGGGGCTAATGAAGTTCATAACCCTTTTGACATTAGGTTCCCTAATTTTATGTTCTAATAAACCAAAAAGGGACAAATCCTTGTTTGACAAAAAGTTTTTTGCTGCCTTTTGTTTGAGAGGATCATTAAGGCCTCGCAAATTCCAAAACCCAATATGCATAGGAGAGCTAGACATGAGTAATTAAGAAGAGAGAATAAATAGCTAAAAGAATAATTGCATACTAACTAAAAGTAAATTGAGCAAGGTTAGAGATTTCCCTGATTAAGGAGACTTCTCTCCTTTTTCAGCCTTCTCTTCCTTGAACTATTGGATTCAGGGTAGTCTTGCCCTTTGGGACTGATGGTTAAGCCTCCACTTGTGACAGACCCTCCAGCATGTGTTAGTGAATTTTATTTCCCCACCTCTGAGTCTAGAATCAGAATTTCCTCGTCCATAGTTTCACTCACAGCATCATCAGCTTGTAAGGATACATGATGACTAGTTGGAATGTTGTCCTGACCAATTAGTGGATTAGGACCTTGATTAGAGGTGGATGGAGCCTTCTGATTGTCCTGCCCTTCTGAAGTGAAAGGTTTGCTCACTGTAGGCATGCTGGGTGTCTTCTCAGGTGATATAGCTGCTTGTATTGGATTAGTGCTAGGATGGGGACCACTCTTCTTAGGCTCTGGATCCCCTGAACTGGTTGGAGGAGAGGATACAGCTACCATGTTAACTGGACCCAAGGACAGTTTGCCCTTCCCTACTACTTGCCACTTTCGGGTTACTCAGAATGGCTGCGGGGCTGTAGTAGGAACTGATTTGGGGCTACAAGAATGCCCAAACACCTTGCAAATTTCGCACTTGGGAGAGAGCCACTGGTATTCAACACCCAACATCATTGATTCATATTAACCAAGATGGAAATATCAGAAGGGAGTTCATTACCAGCTTCTATTTCAACGCAAATACTTGCGTAATCCAGTCTCCTCCTTTGAGCTGTGGCTTCATCAACATGAATTGGCTTACCGATTGTGCTGGCTACCTTACTAAAGCCCACCTGAGTCCAGAATTCCAAGGGAAGTCTGTGCAATTTAATCCATACAGGGATGGTGGATGGATGGTTTTTAGAAGGGACCAACATCCTTTTCCATTCCTTTAGAACTAGATATCTACGAGAGAAGAAATAGGGCCCTCCTTCAAGTACCTTAAGCTTGGCTGCTTCGTCCTCAAATTTAAACAGATAACACGAACCCAATTGCTTAATGGTAAACTTGCCATGCTCCTTCCATAATGCACGAGCAGTGGCATAGAGTAATGGCATGGGCATTTTCCCGTCAAGGAAATTCCCAACTAGGCAGTGGTTTCCCACCCCGTCATCTAGCTGTGACTCATCAATGCACACATGAGCATCCTTCCCCTTTTGTAGCTCTGGGTAATGATCTAACTTCATTGATATGGACGGGGCTTGGGCCTTGAAGAGCGAGGTCCAGTTCTTAGCTTGAGTTCCTTGTGGTGGATGAAAGATCTTGGTTTCTGCTGGTTGTGTTGGGGAACTCTCATGCCCTACGTTTACAAAATCCCCTTCAAGATCAATACCTGCAGTTAGCTCTGACCTTTCTTCCTGAAGATGGATAAGGTGTTCTTTGAATTTCGAAAAGCTAACATTTACCCCTGATTTCTGCATTTCATCCTCAATAGAGTTAACTAAAGAGGTAAGGCGGCCATCACTTTCTAGACGATCTCCTGCCTCTTGAAACACCTACTGCAATCCTCTCGATGGACTCAATCTTAGTTTGTTAGGGTTGTAAGGTCTAGACTGCAGAGAGGAAGAACTCACCTTTTGAGAACTCAAATCAACCGAAAGGGTTTTTGGATTAGGATTTTATGGATGAACAAGATCTGGCTTGGAGAGTTTATGGCTCTGTGGGCCACGGTTGATGTTTAAAGTTGACAAGAATTTGGTAGGAGTGTTGTATGTGGTACCTGTAGATAGAGATCTGCTACGGTTTAATTCTCTATGGGTTGTAGAGTATGAGTTGTTGTGATCCACCTGTTTCTTCCTAACGACATTGGAGTCCACTGCTATGGATCCTATGCTGGAAGAGTTCAATTGGTTAAATCAGTTCTGTTTTCTATGCAGACTTATTGGTCATCCATTTTCATTCTTCCTAAGAAAGTTATTAAGGAAGTTGAGTCTATCCTTAGAGCATTCTTTTGGACTGGATTTGATCTTAAGCATACGGGGGCTAAGGTGGCTTGGGAACACTTGTGTTCTCCCAAAAAGGAGGGAGGCCTTGGCTTCAAATCTCTCCAAGTCTGGAATAAGGCTGCTATGGCCAAACACATATGGTTCCTGATCTCAGGTGGTGAACTATCCATGTGGTGCCAATGGGTTAAGTCTTATTTACTTAAAGGAAATAGTTTCTGGCATGTCAAAATGCCTAATAGTCCATCTTGGACTTGGAGGAAATTGCTCTAGCTTCGTTCTATTGTCCAACTCTTTATCCAATACAACATTGGAGATGGGAACTCTATCTCCCTTTGGTATGACAATAGGCATCCATTAGGTCCTTTGGTTGAACGGTTTGGCAATCGTATCGTTTATGATTCAGGCCTTGTAGATGACACCAAAGTCTCTGCCATTTTGTTGAACCCCACTATGTGGAAATTCCCCATCACTCAAACTTGGGAATTAAATGAGATTAGGAATGCTCTTCCCAATCTCTCCAATTCTAATCTCATGCGAGACTCTTATAGATGGACTCTTGGAAATAGTGGTTCGTTTACTGTTGCCTCTCTTTGGGACCATCTAAGAACCCATTTTCCCATCATTGAATGGAGCCATGTTGTATGGTTTCATGCTCACATCCCCAAGTGCAGCCTAATCAGCTGGCTTGCCATTCAGAATAGGCTGTCCACTGAGGATAGGCTTGTTCTATTTGTCATCAAAGACTCCTCCTGTTGTAGTTTCTGCAATGAGGATGAAGATCATGATCATCTTTTCTTCAATTGTTCTTTTACCAAAGAAGTATGGGACACTGTTTCCCTTAAGTCACACCTTAATTGGCAACCCCAAACTCTCCAAAGTCTGGTCTCTCTGTTGTCCAACAACAAGGGCAAAGGACTTAGGAGCACCCTAATTAAACTATCCTTTACTGTCACTCTCTATCATATTTGGATAGAGAGGAACCTCAGGAAATTCCAAAATGTGCAGAACCTAATCCCTAGTTTGGTAAGCAAAATTTGTTCTGAAATCAGATGTAGATTGACATCCCTCTCGAAGTTGCCCACAGGTCCTTCCTTGTTGTGTGAAGCTTGGAACATAAATGCTAATTCTTGATGTGGTGGCATATAATAAGTAAATTCTTACTCCTATTTCCTCCACCCTACTCTTCTAACTGATTTTAGTGACAGGATCAAGTGGGGCTTTTATGGTGTTGGTTCACCTCTTTGGATAATGTCCCAGTTGGGAAGTGATGTTTGCAGGTACACATATCACATTGGAAGTCATCTGGGAGTCTTCTAATTACTTCTATTACCAGGTTGTTATCTTATCTATACCTAATTTTGGAAAGGCCCATATTTTTGCAGTAGTTCATCAGATTTATGTGTGATCTACTTCTATGAGTGTTCCCCGTGAGTTGTGGGTTTGAGCTTCATCCTTTCCTTCAGAGTGAAACATTATGGTGGGTGATTTGTGTGAGTGGAGGGAGTTGGTTCCTTTGGACTCATTGTGATCACAAAAGTAGAGGGGGAGGGTGAGGATTTGAGGGAGATAGGTGTGTGAGGCCTCAATTCAATGGGTCCTTTTCTTCTCCTCTTTATTTTCTACTTTGATATTGCATAAGTTTGCATCTCGCATTGATATTCGGAGTGCAAGGGCTGTTGCACTCTGTATGTTGGTATATTGTCAGTTTACTCATTTATGCATCTACTAGTGAGTCTTTATTCAATTGTTAATCGGAGTGCAAGGGCTGTTGCATTCTGTATGTTGGTATACTGAAAGTGTGATCACTGGCTGTTGTTAGTTTTTGGATAGTTTATGCTCATTGTGTACTTGTAGAATAGTGGAATGATATTATGTTGCTTTAGGGACTGCCACTCTATGGGCAGAGCTATTGTTTTCCATGTGTTGTTTGTATTTGGACAATGTTTAGGAGATGTAGCCTAGCTTAGGGGGGCTGTCCCTTTGCAAAGTTTGATCCCCTTTGGGAGGGGGTGTCCTCCCGTTGCCACAATCTGGCAAAGAACCGGTTAGTCTTTGCGGTTTCGCGATTGCTTGGCCATATCACGGCGATTCGATCTTTGCCCCCGCTTTGACCATATCACGGCCAACCGGTTAGTGCTGCAGGTGCTCTATTGCAAGTTCTCCCAAGTTACTCCAATTCCCAAGCCTTATTTGCAAAACAAGTCTCGTGCTCAAGATTAACCCAAGTATCATGTTCAAGCCCTCAAGCATTAAGGCTATGCTGATTTTGCTCTGCTACATTGTGATATCTTATGCTGCTACCTGCTGCTGAGTTCTGCTATTGGAAGTTCTACCTCTATCTCTTCCTCTTTCTTTTTTTTTTTCAGCTGCTGTTGTTGTATACGCAGTGTCTGGCACCTTGAGGGTGCTCCAATTACGAACGGGTCATGCCAAAATTTTCAAAATTTCCTTCCCAACAGTATAGGGAGAGTTTTTCTCCTTAGATTCAAGATATTGTTTCCCCTTAAGTGTGTTTCTCCTCCCTCTTTTAGATGGATTAGAAACACTCGTTCCCAATTGTAGCGTTTTGGCCATCCCACTCCCTCCTTGGCAGTTTGTGCTAGGGAGGTAGTTATTTTGTTTTGATTTGCCTTTTATTTTATTTTTTGTTTTGTCCTCCTGGGGTAGGCCCCTTGTAGGCTGTATATTCGCTTTCCTTTTTTTTTTCAAGCTAATTTACCCAAAAAAAATGTCCACCTTTTCTGAACTTGACTTGAAAGCTGAACCAGATCGCACCCTCAGAGGGTACGCATTAGATTGCTGATGATGTATGTTGCGATCTTGTTTGTCTCCTGCGGTAGAAATGTTGTTGTTGTGCGTAGATTGGGTATCGTCCATATTCTTCTTCTTGTTGTTGGACACCACTCTGAAATCCCCTCCATGCACAAGATCTGTTTCCAACTCTCCTTTGCCACTGTAAGATGACAGATATGGAGGCTTAGGGGTTGGAGTTTGGACTGGAGTAAATGGTGGTTTAGGAGCTAGCTTTTCTCTTTCTTCCAACTGTGCATCCTCCATCTTGGTAGAGCCAATCTCATAGACCTCCTCTTTAGCTGTTGAAGTACTTGTCCCTGATGTATTTGAAGGGCTGGGAACCACCAAGGGAGAGACTTCTTTGGTAACAACATCCAGAGCTACACTCCTGCCTTGCGCTAAAGCCTCCAAAACTCTACTCTGGACCACAGCATCTTTATTAGAAATCTGAGCTTCTACAGTCTATTTTCCCACACCTGCCTCTACTTCATTTGGAGAGATAAGAGCTTGTTTTGGAGAACATTTATGGCCAAAAACTTTGCACTCTGTGCACTTAGCTGGGAGCCACTAATATTCCACTTTAATTACCACTGATTCTCCATTTGCTTTAACCACCACCTCACTAGGAAGTTCATCTCCTGCTGAAATCTCTACACACACCCTTGCGAAGTCCAGTCTTTTTTTACTTACTATGGCATTATCTACGTGAATAGGTCTCCCAATTGAACTGGCAATACGGCTGAAACCTGATGCAGTACAACACTCTAGTGGTAACTTATGAAGTTTCACCCAAGCTGGAATTGAAGAGGGATGAGTTGTGGTGGGCACTAACATCCGTTTCCAGTCAGTGAGCACTAGATACCACCTAGAAAAGGGCATTATCGATGTGAATAGGTCTCCCAATTGAACTGGCAATACGGCTGAAACCTGATGCAATCCAACACTCTAGTGGTAACTTATGAAGTTTCACCCAAGCTGGAATTGAAGAGGGATGAGTTGTGGTGGGCACTAACATCCGTTTCCAGTTAGTGAGCACCAGATACCACCTAGAAAAGAAGTATGGACCTCCTTCAAGGACTTGCAGCTTAGTAGCTTCATCTTTGAACACAAAGAAAAAACATGACCCTATTTGTTTGATAGAAATCGGAGCATTCTCCTTCCAAACAGCATGTGTTGTGGCACACAACAAATTATATGGCATCTTGCCATCTAAAAAATAACCTAACAAACAATGGGTCCATGAGTTTGTGTCTATATCCGTTTCATCTAACTCAACAACGGCTTCCTGGATGCGTCAACAGCACTTCTACACAGGGTTGAGAGCTTCTCTCTCTAAAATTTAGAGAGAGAATGCACTCCCCTCCTATTCTATCAATTTTTCACAAATGTACCAAGCAATCTGTTTGGTTTCTAGCTCAATTTGTGGATTTGATCCACTCCTATCCCCAGTCTCCAAGCCATGGAGTTCATCCTTCATGATGGACAATCTGTTTGGATATGACCAGAGGAGGCTCGTCTTCCCACTCTTAAATGCGGTTCTCCTCATCTATTTCAAGATTATTAACCATCCTTCACCGGATGGGTTCTTTTCCCCAATCTCAAATGGGGGTCGCAAAAGCAACCATTGTAGCTTTTACAAGCCATCCATCAGCTAGGGCCCCTTTCTGGGGTTCTAAATGTTTCACAAAAGGCATCTGGAAAATGGAGTTCATACCACCAGCACTCCGGTAAAGCTTCAAATGGAAAGAGTTAAGAACTCGAGGTCCTCCTTCTGCTGATCCTCTGCGACTTAGTTCCTACCGTTAGGTGTCGTTGGTGTCACGGCGGTGGGGTAATACCGCATTTGGTTCTGGTTGCTAAGGTGTGCTTAAGTGAAGGGGTCCTCAACTCTCATAGGCATTCGTTTGGAGCTGTACAAGACTGGTTCATGCAAATCCGTTTCCTAGAGCCTACCTAGAAATCAAATGGAAAGCAAAGGTGGATCTTGATCAACCACTCAAAAGGGGTTCTGATTTCCTTAGCAAACAAACGGCTGAGTTTGGTGCAAACAACCACCAAAAAAGCCAAGCCACAATATAAATCAAACGGCCGAGTCTCTGGTGCTGTTTTTTCAAATTATTTTGAGAGAGTTCATCCATATTTTACAGAGTGTATTTTCAACTGGGGAAGAAGAGAGTGCATCTCACTCTCTTCCTGCAAGTGGGCATTAGTATTGTCCAAAAGGTTGTAGCCATTGCCTTTTTCGGTTGAAACATCCAAGAGGCGCCAGCTATAGTCTGAAATAGGATAGTTGTAGCTGGTGAAAAGAAAGTGGTGTTGTAAATTGTTGGGTCCAAGCATTGTCCAAAGCACAACTGTAAAAGGCAGTGTATGCCCCACTTTTTTCTCTTATGCGTCAAAGTATCATTTTATTTGGGAGGGATAGTGGGGCCAAGGTTCTTTTTTGTTGCCATTACAAGTAATTGGTAGTGTGCAAGTATAGATGCAGCTGTAAAGTGATCAATTTCAAGTTGTGGCCTTTCACGGGATGACTCAAGAGGTGGGCCCATGTGGTCAAAACTTCAACCCAATGGCCTTTCGTCCAAAACTTCAACCCAATATCCCCTATTGCAAGTAAAATGGCATTTGTGCCGAAAATCAATAATTGGCCTTTGTGCCTATTAATGCTTTGTCCATTTTATTCCTATCCTGACGGGTTGTGTTAGGATTAGCATATTCCCACCCCGGCGGGTTGTGCCGGGGAGTACGCACTTTTTTATATTTTCTTTATTTTCTTTTTGTCCTCCCTGGGGTATGCCCCTTGTAGGCTGTACATTCGCTTAACCCCTTTTAATTTCAAGCTAAATTACCCAAAAAAACAACGGCTTCCTTACCTCGCTGCATTTTTGGGTAATGCTCTAACTTCATCATCTTAGAAGGGGCCTGAGCTTTGGAGTTAACTCTGTATCTGTCCCAAGTTCCAAGTGAATGTCCTTTCTTGGGCTAGTATAGCAGCTATTGCTAGTGCTTAAGACTGATTTGTATATGGGCTACCATTAGTGCTTGCATTTTAATTAGTGACTGCATTGTCATTTTTATGTAAGATGTTAGTTGGCCTAGCATTGGGGGGTTGTCCCTTGGCACGTTTGATCCCCTTGGGGAGGGGGCGTCCTCCCGTAACTGCTATGGTACATAATTTTGCGGCTGAAATGGTTCAAATTTCTGGGCATAACTATGTAGTTCACTACTGCTACACTTGAGTTACTACTTGTTATTACTTTTTTTGCTGCTACTCATGGTGCAATTATGCATAAGCTGAGCAAATCATCTATGTTGTGGTATCGTACTTAACTGTTGATGTGGTGGGTGCTGATGTACCTTACTGCTGTGTCTACCTCAACTTACTGTGATGCACACTTTACTATTGCTGTATCTGCTGCTGCTGCGGACAACCTCCTCAAATTCAAACAGAATGCTGTCCAATTTTCTGGTTATCTTGAAGATGATGGCTACACATACCGGCAGTGTCATTACGCACTTGGGGATGCCATATTTCAAGAGCCATGCTACCCAAATTTTCAGAAACTCCCAGCATTTGCGGATTGATTATGCTTTAATATTTTGTTTTTGTTTCGTTCTCAACTAGTAGAAGGTTAGGAAACACGTGTAGTATTGCTATTAGCTCTTCGTAGCCATATGGCTTAGTTTATTTTCTTTTGTTTCTTTCTTTTCTTTCCTCCTAGGGTATACCCCTTGTAGGCTGTAAATTCGTTTAGCCTCTTTTTATTTCAAGCTTATTTTACCTAAAAAAAGCAGTGGGGAGTTGGAAGTTGACTTAGAGTTTGGAGGGGACTTCAAGGTGGTATCCAACAAGAAGAAGAAAAAAGGGAGAAGCAATCAGAGGGCTTTTCCCCACACGAAAGGGCGGTAACTCTTACTCCTTTCTCTTTTGATAGCACTCAAATACTACCTATTTCTCTGCTATATAGTTTAGTTTTCTTCCAATAAGTTATGATGAACACAGCTTTACATTTTGGGTTTTGGAATCTGCGTGGTCTTAATGACCCTCTTAAACAAAAGGAAGCCAAAAAGTTCATTTTCAATAACAAGTTGTCTTTGATTGGGCTATTAGAGCACAAGGTTAAAGAAATTAATGCTAAGAGAATCTTAAACTTCATTTGTCCACAATGGCATTGTGTACACAACTACGATTTTGCCCCCTTTGGTAGGATTTTAGTGTGTTGGGATCCTCAAGATTTTGATGTGAAAGTATTGAGCAAGACCAGTCAATACATACATTGTGAGGTCAATGCTATCCAAGCAAGGGTAATGTTTTCCGCTACCTTTGTCTATGGGGCCAATGAACATACTGATAGGCAAGACCTTTGGAGTAGTCTACTAAATCTTAAGATCAATTCTCCTTAGATTACTCTTGGTGATTTCAATGCTATAAGATCTCCTAGGGAGAAATCTGGTGGCTCATCTAATTGGCCACCCTACATGGATGATCTTAATAGGAGCCTTTACTCTTGTGAATTAGATGATCTCAAATTCTCTGGGTGTTTCTATACCTGGAGCAATAGACAAGATCCACCCAATCATATAACTACCGAAATTGATAGAGTCTTGGTTAATGAAAGCTGGATGAGACTCTTCCCTTATTCCAGAGCTTTCTTCCCTACTCCTGGGGTGTCTGATCACTCACCTGCTACAGTGAGTCTTTCCCCTTCCCCTAGGACCAGTCCTAAACCTTTTCGGTTTTTTGACTTTCTTGCTGATCACCCCTAGTTTCTTCCCACTATTCAGAGAGTTTGGAGAACCATTGTCATAGGTAATCCCATGTTCTGCATCACTAAGAAACTGAGATTTCTCCAGGCTGAGTTCAAAAAACTCAACATTAAAGAATATAGTGCCGTTTTTTATCGAGTCATAAGTGTCAAACTTTAGTTGGATGAATTGCAAAAAGAATTGGGATCTAATCCTACCAATCCTACCACTCAAGCTGAAGAAAAAGCTGTCTTTAAACAGTATCTCACCTTGTCTTTAAAAAGCTCCTGGTCTCGATGGTTTTAACGCTAGTTTCTTTCAAAAAGCATGGCCTGTCATAGGTTATGAAGTTACAACAGCAATTAAGAACTTTTTTAGGTCGGGTCAACTGTTAAAAAAAGCCAATGTTATCGTGGTAGCTCTTGTCCCTAAGATACCCAACCCCTCTAAGGTGGGTGATTTTAGGCCCATCTCCTGTTGTAATACAATCTATAAATGCATTGCAATAATTCTTGCCAGGAGATTACAGGTTGCTCTCCCTTCCCTCATTGATCCTGTTCAATCAGGATTTGTGAAGGGTAGGAGGATTGCTGACAATATTTTCCTAACTCAAGAACTTATGCATGGATATCATAAGTCCACTTCAACACCCAAGTGTGCTATGAAAGTGGACATTATGAAAGCATATGACAATGTGAGATGGGAATTCCTTTGGGATGTCCTTTCTAGCATGAATGTTCATCCCAAAATGATCAAGTGGTTACAAGCTTGTGTAACCATTGCAAATTACACACTCAACATCAACGGGGAAAATGCTGGGCTCATTAAGGGGATGAGGGGTCTTAGACAAGGTGATCCTCTTTCCTCTTATCTCTTTGTGATGGTCATGGAAGTCATCAGTTGCATCTTAAGAGAAAAGTCCTCATTACCTTCCATTTTCATTGGAAATGTAGTCAAAACAAAATCCTTAATTTGTGTTTTGCTAATGATCTTATGATCTTCTACAAAGGGGATGTTGGATCTGTCCAACACATTCAGAACTCTCTTAGTGAATTTGAATCATTATCCGGATTGAAGCCCAGCCCTGCAAAAAGTCACATCTTTTTCTCTGGTGTTGACACATCTACTAGGGGAAATATCTTGAGTGTACTTGGCTTTAATGAAGGATTTTTGCTTGTGAGATACCTTGGTGTGCCCCTTCTTTCCACCAAACTAACCTACTTGGATTGTAAACCTATGGTCGATAAAATTATTTCTAAAACTAAGTCCTAGACTAATAGGGATTTGACTTATGCTGGGAGAGAGCAGTTGATTAAAACTGTACTGTTCTCCATGCAAACTTACTGGTCCTCTCTATTCATATTGCCCAAAAAAGTCATCAAGGAGGTGGAGTCAGTTTTGAGAGCCTTTCTTTGGTCTGGCCCTGACCTCAAGCAATCTCGTGCCAAGGTGTCTTGGGAGCACCTTTGTTCTCCCAAGGAGGAGGGTGGTCTTGGTTTCAAATCAATGCAAGTGTGGAACAAGGCTCCATCGCCAAACACATGGTTTATTATTTCAGGTGGCGAACAGTCAATGTGGTGCCTATGAGTTAAGTCCTATTTAATCAAGGACAAGAACTTCTGGCAGCTCAAGATACCTAGCAGTCCCACTTGGGTTTGGAGGAAGCTCCTTAACCTAAGGCCTACTGTTCTTCCTTTTGTTAAAATTATCATTGGCAGTGGTCAAAACACCTCCCTTTGGTATGACAATTGGCATCCTCTAGGGCCCCTGGCTGTTAGATTTGGTGAAAGGATCATCTATGACATTGGCCTTCCCAAGCATGCTAAGGTCTCCTCAATTATTAGAGAATCCAAATGGGCTCTTCCTGTTTTTTTTTTTTTTTGGATAAATAATGGGCTCTTCCTGTTACACAAACCTGCTAAATTAATGAGGTTAGAACTAGGCTCATTAATTTCCCTGAGCCTATTGCTACTATGAGTGATCTCCACAAGTGGTCTCTCACTGCCAATGGAGACTTTAGTGTAAAATCTCTCTGGAATAGCCTTAGGACACCCTTCCCTAAGGTTCCATAGTATCATTGTGTCTGGTTTTCTAGTCACATTCCTAAGTGTAGTTTTATTACTTGGATTGCCATTCAAGAAAGACTATACATTGAGGACAGGTTGGTCTTGTTTGGCACAAAGTCGCACTCTAGTTGCAGTTTCTGCTCTGGTAGTGAAAGTCATGATCACTTGTTCTTTAATTGTCCATTTACTTCCCAAGTTTGGACTCAGCTGCTTGCTAAGATCAATGTCCATTGGCCCTCTAGATCTTGGACTAACTGGATTGCTCTTCTAGCAACAATCAAAGGCAAAAAAATTAAGGCAATGCTAATCAAATTAATATTTTCCACAACAGTGTACCACATTTGGATTGAGAGGAATTTTCGTAAGTTCCAAAATGTTGCAAGTTCTGCTTCAGTTGTTGTGCATAAGATTCACTCTGTCATAAGGCATAGATTATTGTCATTGGGAAATATCACTAATAGTCCTCAAGCTGATAACATCATGACACACTGGACTCTCATTCAAAACTGAATTATATAGTAGAGAAAGAAGTGGTTTCCATCTAGTAATTATTGGATAGTGTTGTGCTATGTTATTGTTGTGTTACTTTGGTTGGCTTGTGCAGAGAGGATCTCAGGAGGCCCTTTAGTTTCACTGGGTTGATCTCAAAAAATCCACGTAAGGTCGGGCCCGGGATATGCACTTTAGGGGCTACATTACCACAGGGATCCCCATCAAGCTCATGGAGTATCAAAAGGAAGCAGAGAGCTGCAAAGTGACTACCAGCAGGTGGATGGACTTCAGAGTCACAGGAAGGATGGGGGGCAGCTACAAAGTATGCTATTACTAGGTTCTAGCTGAATTTTACCCTTTTAATGGCCTCATGTAGGCTTGCTTAATCTATAGCAAGGGTTGTTGCTATAGATACTTGATTGCATGCTTGCACTTGAATTATGCTCTTTAAGTGGGTTGCAAGGGCTGTTGCAACCTACATACTTACTTGCCTGCACTTGTACCTTCATGTTAACTATAGCAAGGGCTGTTGCTATAGATACTTGCTTGCTTATCTGTTATTAGAGCTCTCACTTGGTTATTACTCTAGGTTGTTCTTAGTATACATTGAGAACTTGCTGTGTTACTTCCTGTTTGGCATAACCTGGACTGCTATGTGTCTGATCAGCATCCACAATGTTGAGATTTCTGCCTAGCCTTAGGGGGCTGTCCCATGGCATGTATTAGTCCCTTCTGGGAGGGGGCCTTTCCTCCCTTCTGCTGCAGTTTACTACTGCAATTGACCATTACTGTTGCTGCTACTATTCACGATGCATTTCCATTGCTATTTGCTATCTACTTGCTACCATAATGTCCATGGTGCACTTCCATTGCTTAGTGTGTGAGGACTTGTCCTCATTTGTTTGATGAATCTATATTCATTGCTGCTGCACCCTTTTGGTTATGTATCTCAACTCTAGTTTCATTGCTGGAATTGAATTACATGACTAGGTTTATTTTCGGTAGTCTCATTTTGAGCCGATTGGCTTTCCACTATTTCCCCATTCCCTCTGTACCCTCTTGGCCCCGAGATACTATATTATTTCCCTTTTTTTGTAGCTTTAGCTGTTGCTTATTGTACTCATCATTTTCCTTGTAGCCACTTGGCCAGCTTTCCTGTATTTTGCCTCTGGCATGTATTTTTCTTTCTTTGTTTTTTTGTCCTCCTGGGATATGCCCCTTGTAGGCTGTATATCCTTTTTTCCTCTTTTATTTTCAAGCTATTTTATCCAAAAAAAAAAAGGAGTACTTGATCAATCCTCCAGTACTTGTTCCACCTAGGAAAAGAGAGCCTGTGAAGTTTTACTTAGTAGCAAACTATGACTCAGTAGGAGTTTTGTTAGCTCAAGACAATGATGAAGGCAAGGAGCAAGCTATCTATTATCTAATTAGATTTTTAAATGATTGTGAAAGTAGGTATTCTGTAGTAGAAAAGTTATGTTTTAAAAAAATCAAAATAGATTGTCCAAGAGAAGAAAAGAATGACGTCAACACACCCCTCTGGCGATTTAGGCGATAACCGCGATCTCTGGAAAAAACCCTAGTTATGGTGAGCTTGTCCTCGTCTCCCATGGAGGATCTTGGATCCAAACCAGGAGATAACCTAGCCAGTGAAGAAGATACTTCCACGGGTACCTACGAACTGGGATCCAAAGCCATCGACTCCTATGTTGTCCGTAGGAAGCAATTGGGTTCTACACTTCACAAGAACAATCAACTTCAACAAGCCCCCATTTCTCCCAACAATACATTAGGGTTTGGACTCCATAGTCCAAGATCGGCAAAAAATCCAAGTCCAGCTCGCAAATTGCAGCAAGTCTTTGAAGAAGAAGGTCTGCGAGTGGCAAATGAGGAACGCACAAAGGGTACCCAACAGGAAAACAAAAAGCCCTACGATGGCGTAAAAAATGAACACTCAGGATTCTTCTCTGCAATCACAAGAGGGAGCAACAACTGGAGCTTCTCGAGTTCTGTACAACGCCAGAGGAATTCAGTACGAAGCTCTCCGTTTGCAAACCTAGGGGTGTAGCAGTCATTGGTCCCAACAACGGATTCGTCATGCCCGAATTGATCGATTTCTTCTTCCCAATCATCGTCACGGATTTCAGGGGGATCCTCCGCCATTTCACCAGTAGCACGGTCTTTCCCAAACAAGATTTGCCAACTTGAATACATTGGGAAAGCCTTGCCATTCATCCCATTGGCTTTTGGATTGAACTGCACATTTTGAAAAGCATACATTTACATGTAAATATCAATAATCCCTTTAACTAATGAAAATCATGGTGTAATTTACCTTCACGTACTCCTCCCACACGTCCGGCGAATCCACAATGACCGAATTTGTGTCATGGTTCCAACTAAACCCACTAAGGCGTTGCATATCGGCTACCAAACCATATTTTTCCTTCCAATTTTTTACCTTGGACTCAATGTTAGGACTAGCTCTTATGGTTGTGCCGGCAACATCTTGTGGAATAGGACTTCCACCGCCCCAAAAAACCCAGACTTAAAGCCATTTTTGGCTCTCCATTTCACACCGTCTTTTTTTTTTTTTTGGATAATTTAGCGTGAAATTAAAAGGGGTTAAGCGAATGTATAGCCTACAAGGGGCATACCCCAGGGAGGACCAAAAAAAAATTGCGTACTCCCCGGCACAACCTGAGGTGGGAAATAGGAGTCTAGCACAACCCACTAGAATAGGAATGCATATGTTGAAATCAAAAATTTCAGATTTGAAACGACACACTGCCATTTTTGAAGGAGTATAGCTATACCCCATGTGTTCCTTTTACGTGCAACTAGGAAGGGTAGTAGCTGCACCGATTTGACTCGAATTATGACGGCAGTAATCCAATTGAAGCTGTCCCCGATTGGGACCAAGACCCCAAAACCGAGACAATCCCTTCAACTTTCTTCTATTTAGACCCAAGTGTGGGCCACGTGAAGCTCAGTGGGAAAACCCAATTTACGTGGGAAATTTGCTATCTTTGAGTAAAATATTCAGCCCACAAAAGGGCTGACCTCTTTTGACCAATTAAACATTTCCCAGCAACAGTAGCCATCATATGCTAACTGTACCTTCTTCGGTTTAGCCCACAGCCTCTTTTCGTGTAATTAAAGATAGCCTTTTCAACCCATGTGCACCTGTAGGCACAACAATCCAGACTCGAATTTGAAGTCCATTCTCAGGTAGCACGTGTATCTCCTCTCTTCTCTCCTCCCAATGGAGAATCAGAGATCAAGACCAATCATGAAAAACACAGAGTGTAGACATTCGGCAAACAAAAATGATAATACAGCACAATAGTAAACCGAGATTGCCATCCCAACATTACCTTGAGCTTTACGATATGCTAAAAGAACTAAAGAGCTGTTTAAATGCTAAGCCCCACCATAAATGATGAACTCCACTGATAGTTGAAGAGGAAGAACTACCACCCACACAACATTGACCTCGCCAAGTCCAGGAACCATACAGGAATTGCTCCCACCGCCGTGACACCATCTTCATTTAGCGAGTATGGGGAACTGACTTAGGAGACCAAAGATTGTGTTGGTTGAGCTCCCCGTTACAAACAACAGTTGAGTCTTTTTGCACGATGAGTACAGACGCAAAGGGAAGAACTCCAGCATTTTGAGTTTTGAAATAGGAGACCCAACAGGAACCCCCTTGTATGGCAAATTTGGGAACTGAATCCCCATTGGGTTTTGATGTACTGGCAGCAACTGAGTGGAAACCCCATTTGCATGAAAGAGGAATACCCAAGATCTGCTCCTGTGAGTGATAGCTCCCATGAAACTTGGGAGTACATGATCTGTTGTTAGATGAGGAAAACCAAGCCCTTATGAAGAACACCATCTGGTATTTAGGGGAAAACCCATCTAATGAACTAAACCAAACAGAAAGTTCGGTGAATTTGATAAAAAAAATTGATACGAAGTGGAGGGGAGTGCATTCTCTCTCTAGAATCTAGAGAGAAGCTCTCAACCCAACTCTTCACACAGTCTTTGAACTCCTTAAGCATACATACTAGCAATAGTTCTTCTTCTTTCAAAGTCCGTAGCCTCCGACTTTGTTTCTCTTTGTCATTGCCCTTGTCCTTAGGCTTTCCCTTGCCCTTTGATGCCTTTGGTTGGGAAGTTTGTTGAGAATCCATTAGCTACACTAGGATGATGTTACACAGTTTATTAAATTCGACATAATACATTAAACGAAATATGACATAATGGAATATATGTTTGAATACACGACATAAATTTCACCCACATTGGAAATGTCAATGGAAAACCAAATAAATAGTGTTCGAATCAAGAAAACATGTCTACGATTAACAATACAAGATAGGTAATGAATACATTTATTTCGAACTACTCTTCAGCCAGACCATTAGCTAACCAATCGTTGTACATTTCAGTTGCCAAGTTATCTCTCATTTGGGTCCAATCGGTGGTTGGCTCGATTGAGTCAATGTAGTCATCTAGTGGGACTATATGCACATTTTGCTGCTCCCAAATAGTGTATTCTTGTTCTATCGGATCGACTTCAATTTCTCGCTTTATAAGATTATGGAGAAGACAACAAGCTGTGACTATTCGACATTGAGTTCTAATGGGATAGTACGAACAAGATCGCAAAACTGCAAATCTCATTTTCAACACCCCAAAGCATCTCTCTACCACATTTCTCACACTTGAGTGCTTCATGTTGAAAAACTCCTCTCGGCTTTGTGGTTGGTCTCCTTGCCTCCAAACATTAATGTGGTATCGTTGACCCCTATACGGGGCTAACAATCCCGACCCATTAGTGTAACCAGCATCAACAAGGTAGTATCGACCTACAAAAACATGGGTCGACTTCTATAAGGTACGTTCACACAAGTGGGGTGCATGTAATCTACACCAAAGTTATTAAAATTACATACCCTGTGGAATTCTCAACTCATGAGACCTCACCAACGCATTGCGAAGCACTCTCGAGTCTGTGGCCGATCCTTCCCAACCAGACAACGCATATATGAATCAGAGGTTTCAACTACAAACTCCCAACACATTCGTTGCATAGTCACCCTTCCTTGACCTATACCGCGTGCCTATCTTTTCTACAGGGCATGACAGGTACAAAGGTACCATCTAAAGCCCCTAGACAATTCTGTTAGGCACACATTTTAGTACTCATTATGGTAAACATAAGGAATAAAGTGATGGGCAATTATATACAAGGAATTACAAAGGTCATTTTACCTCAAACCACTTCCACCTACGGTCTGGCTCATTAGCTGGAGCAAGTTGGGGATGATGCCACAATTGATTGTAAAGTCTCAAGACTGCCAACAACACTGCGTTGAAATGTCTACTAACTGTTTCCCCGGACCTCACAAATTGGTACTTGGTTGGCCTATTCTTGTTATGGTGCCCAAGGATCCACAAAAAGATAGCAACTTTCTCCACAACTGTGACGTTCCTAGAGTTTTGTAAGCCTCCTTCCTCAAGCATGTGGCATAACCTCATGAATGTATGCCTATTTACCCTCAATTGATTGTGACAATTTTTGTCATCCCCACGTACTAACCTATTTAGTGCATCAACTTGGTTTTGGTAGACATTGGGGTTCAAACGAATACAAGGGCTTCGTCAAACCCTCATCAAATCCATTATTAACGTGTACAGCATCAGAGTAGTATTCACTACTCTCATGAAGCAAAGGACTGCTACCAAAGCCTTACGCTTAGCCTTCTTCCTTCTTTCACGTTTCGGTAATCTTGCCATCTGTTTTTACATGAACCATATTACACAATTGTATTATATTGGACGAAGGTATTATATTGAACCTATTAACGTCCAAATTAGGGCATCATAACCCACAATATAGTACAAACCAACCACTTACGTAAACAAACTAAATAAAATATTTGTCTCAAAACTTGTCAATCAAAACCCAGATAAATACGGCTAACAAATCTTAGTTCAAAGCGCACAAATTAGGGCAAACATATTTCATATTGAAACCCTAAATATTTAGGCAAATTATTTTTTTTGGGTAAAGATAGCTTGAAATAAAAAGGGGGAGACAAAAGAATGTACAGGCTACAAGGGGCATACCCCAGGAGGACAAAGAAAGAAAAAGAAAATGAAAATTACGCCGAAAGGCTACATTGGTAATGACTAACCTATGACTCCTAACCTGCTACAAAATAGGGAGAGGAATCACAATCCTAAATACAAGTGAACGACTAAAGTAAAACAGCTGAAATCTAGAAACTTGGAACTTGGACGCCATATGCACATGACACTTGGACTTGAAAATAATACATGGAGCTTGGACTTCACATGAACTTGAGACATGGACCGTGGCTGACTCGAGCAGTGAATATTTATGGTATCTTGCCTGAATTGCTTCAATTCCAGTAGTTGCTTGGGATCAAGAAAATTTTGCCATGACCTGCTTCAGAATTCAGAGCACCCTCAGGGTGCCAGCCTTTAAACAAATGCAGAGAATCAAAATAAAAGAAGGAGAGGGAGAAGGGACAGAACTTCCAACATCTAGGAAGCTAATCAGACACCACAGATTGCAGCAATAGTAACAAATTGCAACAAAGTAAGATTGCAGATTGCACATATACCACAAGAGAGAGTAGAGTGCAAAGAAAGATTAGAAATGTGATTGCACCGGTGAGGGAGGGATTCATGGTGAGCAATAAGGACGGTTTTGGAGTAGCGAAGCGATAGTAGGTTCAAGAACCTGGAGTGCGATGCTTTGCGATGCTTGATAAAGGTGGAGTGCGGCATCAATAGTGCAACAATATCAAGAGATCGGTAGTGGCGAGGAGAGTATGTGAATTTGAAGCAAAGACCACTCGTGAAATCGGATCATGATAAGCATCAGTGAACCGTGTGCCGTGACCAGTAGAAATACCATCTATATATGTCTACCTAATTGGGAGGACTTCCACCTCCCCAAGGGAGTTCTACATTCCAGGGGACAGCCCCCCCTGGATAAGCAAAAACCAGCTACAAATATGATAACTGCAAGATTGGATCTGAACAATAACCTGCTGTAGTTTGGACTCCAATTCCTGGATATCACATCATAATAATAACGCCACTGTCCGCATCAGAGTATTGGAATGCAACTACTCATGTCAATCAAGCACTAGTTAGCAATTCCCAGAAAATAGTAAAGTCCCAGAAAATAGTAAAGTCCTAGAAAATAGTAGATTCCAAATCACGGCGGTCCCACAAGTTAGCAACCGACAAAGAATGTAATTTTGAACATTTTGACAAAGATCTTGTTTAAATGATAGCATCCCGAGAATGTGATGAAACCGCCCGGATCATAACAAGAAAGCAATACAAAGTAAAAGAGTAACTCATGAATCAAGGCGTAAAATGTATACCAAATGCGAACATAGAACACGTGAACAACAATCAAATCAACAAATATAGATGACAAGTTTGGATGCTAGTTTCAGAATGCTTTCGAAGCAAAGTTTGAAAAGTCTATGCAGAATATCAACCTAGAGAATTTAGAGGCTCACCCTTCCCCTCCCTCGAATTCTCACTCTTCAAGCACTCTCTAAGGGACCAAACACCCTCAGCTAAACCTCACCAGCCCCCTCTTACTATTACCTCCTCTCACAATGGAATCAGAGGCACAAGCACTCACTCACTTAGGCTTTCTATTTAGTGGTTCACACAACTCATAAAACCATCAACACTACAAGTGTTAAGCTTGCAAGTAAGACTTCAGTCTTCAATCCAACATCAAAAAGTTTTAAGATAGTTCACCTGATACTACGAGTAGTAATAGCTAGAGGCTCTTACTTGTTGAGTATCTGATTGTAACAAGTACTCCTACCGAAATTGAATATATCCGGCAAAACAATTGTCGGTAGCAAAGATAACTATAACCAACATTACTTAAGAGATACCCCAAAATGGTTAGGAGCCTATGTGATCATGATCACCGGAAGCTTTGCGAGTCAACAATCTGGTCCTAACCATTGAGTGTATCTTGCTCACAACGGCTGTGGATGGACATGCTTTGTTTTGGAACTTACGCGCATTTCTCTCTATCCATATTTGATAAATAGTGGTTATGAAAGCCAATTTGATAATTAGAGATTTCAAATTCTTGCCTTTGAATGTCGAGATATGAGTGACCCAACTATCCCAAGATCTAGATGACCACTTTAACTCAAGGAAGGCCTGAGTTTGATTCCATACTTGTGTAGAAAAGGGACAATTAAAGAAAAGATGGTCATGGCTTTCACTCCCCGAACAGAATGAATGAAAAGAGACCTGCCTTAGTACCAAAACAAGACAAGTTCTGTCCTCAAATATAAAGTCTATGTTGAATTGCAACCCATGTAATGAAGCTGCATTTAGGTATATGCCCAGGGAACCAAATGCATTTACTCCAATAGACTTTAGGGAATGAAGTTCTTAGGTGGTTCCAAAGTGAGGATATAGTGAATTTCCCACTGGAATTCAGCGTCCAGATATGTTGATCCTCCACATCTCTTATTGGAACAGGAAGAGATTGAATACTGGACCTAATCTCATTGAGTTCTAATGTTTGGGTAATGGGAAGGCCCATGAAGTATCTCTGATGATAGCGGAACCGCGGAGCATCCTTAGGTAGTCCAGAGTCATACATCACCCTAGTGCCATACCTATTGGCAAGAGGACCTAAGTTAGTCCAATTGTCATGCCAAAGGGATGTAGACTTTCCATTGCCTATGGACACCTTAATGTGATGGTGCACAATTGATCGAAGGTTGAGAATCTTCCTCCAAACCCAAGAGGGGCTACTTGGCATTTTAACCTCCCACAAGCTTTTGCCCTTGAGCAAATATGATTTGACCCATTGGCACCACATAGACCGCCACCACCACCTGAAATTAAAACCATATGTGCTTTGCAATAGCAGCCTTGTTCCATACCCAATAGCTTTGAAACCAAGACCACCTTCCCCGCTTGGGAGAACATAAGTGTTCCCAAGATACTTTAGCCCCGTGATTTTTTAAGATCCGGACTGCACAAAGGAAGGACCTAAGAATAGCTTCAATGTCTTTTATGACTTTCTTGGGCAAGATAAATGTAGAGGACCAATATGTGCATGGAGAAATAGAACATTCTTTTATTAATTGGACTCTCCCAGTGTAAGTTAAGTCCCTATTAGTCCAGGACTTAGTCCTAGAAGTTATTCTTGCTACCATGTCTTTGCAGTCCTGCTGCTTGAGCTTGGTGGAAAGGAGAGGCATGCCAAGATACTTGACAGGTAAAAAACCTTCATTAAATCCAAGAACATCGAGGATGCCTTCTCTAGTGGAGTGATCAACTCCAGAAAAGAAAGCACTACTCTTCCCTGGGCTAGGAGAAAGTCCGTAGAGGGGCTTCAAACTCCGTGAGGGAAGCACCTAATATGTTTAATGTAATCCAAATCCCCTTTACTAAAGATCATAAGATCGCCGCCAGCAGAGAGATTAATGAGCTTTGTCTTGCTACATCTCCAATGAAAATGGAAGTCGGGAAGATTGGCTTTCTCCCTCAGGATACTAGTCAACACCTCCATGACAATGACAAAGAGATAGGAGGACAAAGGATCCCCCTGCCTAAGGCCCTTTCTACCCTTTATGTACCCAGTTAGCTCACCATTGATACTCAATGAGTAATTAGTTGTGGTTACACAAGATTGTATCCACTTTATCATTTTAAGGTGAAAATTCATGGACTGAAGAATGTCCCACAGAAGATCCCACCTAACATTGTCATAGGCTTTCATTATATCAACTTTCGATGCACATCTGGGCGAAGGAGAGGATTTATGATACCCTCTCATAAGTTCTTGTGTAAGAAATATATTATCAGCAATACGTCTACCCTTCACAAAACCTGATTGAATAGGGTCAATAAGTAATGGAAGGGCACACTGGAGCCTTTTTGCCAGTATCCTTGCAATACATTTATAAATGGTATTGCAACAAGAAATTGGCCTAAAGTCTCCTACCCTAGATGGATTGGGGATTTTAGGAACAAGGGCCACAACCGTAGCATTAGCTCTGCTAAGCAGTTGGCCAGACCTAAAGAAATTCTTAATTGCTGAAGTAGTCTCATGGCCAACCACAGACCATGCTTTCTGGAAAAACCCCGCATTAAATCCATCAGGACCAGGGGCTTTATGGGGATTAAGCTCCCACATAGTTTCTTTAATCTCTAAGTCGGTCCTGGATCATTGCAAGGCTTTGTGCCCTAGTCAGCCTCTTACTAATGAGTTGATTGACCCTATCATAGCCAGAGTATTGAGTATTGTGATGCCTACCCAATAATTCAGTGTAGTAGTTAACAAAGTGGTCTTTGATAACTCCTCTATCATGAGTAATAGATGAATCACCGAGAGTAAGACTGGTGAGTTTGTTTCTATTCTTGTTGCTGTTAACAGATTTGAAGAAGAATGATGTACATTGATCACCCAGTTTCACCCAGTTAATCCTAGATTTTTGTCTAGCCAAACTTTCCTCAGCCCTAGAAAGGGTGAGGAATTGTTTGTAAGCAATTTTCTCCTCCTCTAGCAATCTAGGATCTGCTGGATGTAGCCCAAGTTCTTTTTGAAGAGATTCAAGTTTACTTTGAGATTGGGCCACTCTCTCAGAGATAGCGCCGAATTCTTGTTTGTTCAATTTTCTTAATTCAGCTTGAAGAATATGAAGCTTTGTATACAAACAGTACATGGGATTACCAATGATGATTTGCCTCCAAATACCCTGAACTGCGGGTATGAATAGAGGATGATCAGCTAAGAAGTCAAAATATTTAAAGGGTTTAGGTGCTGATTTAGGTGGAGGAGCTATATGAACCAAGGTGGGAGAGTGATCTGATATGCCTGGTGTGGGAAAAAAGGCAGCCGAGAAAGCATGCTCCTTGTTCCATCTATCATTAACTAGGACTCTATCCAACTTAGAGGAGATGAAATTTGGGGGATCTTGCCTATTTGACCAGGTGTAGAAGCTTCCCGTAAACCTTAGATCATCAAGTTCACAGGCGTACACACAATCATTGAACTCATCCAAACATTGCATCCAATGATTGTTGCCCCCTATTTTCTCATTAGGATTCCTGACAACATTGAAGTCACCAAGGACAACCCAGGGCAAAGTACTAGATAGGGAAAGAATATCTTTCCACAAATCTCTTCTCTCCACATGGTCATTTGCCCCATAAACAAATGTGACCAAGAAATCATACCCCTCTTGGATAGCAAGGACATGACAATGAATGAGTTGGCTAGACATAAAGAGCACTGTGACACCCAACACAGCAGGATTCCAAGCCATCAATATTCTTCCTATAGGCAAATTATTGTCTTTGAAAACCAAGAAATTAGGGCTCATTCTTGTCATTGACGAACCCCATAAATGGCAGCCAAGATATCTCAGATCCAAACTCTAAACAATTGCAGAAAAATCTTGTCAATACAAGCCCACAAATTAGGGCTAACATTTGTCAGTAAAAAACCCTAACAATTAGGGGAAAACTTTTTTTTTTTTGGGTAATTCAGCTTGAAATTAAAAGGAGGCTAAACGAATATACAGCCTTCAAGGGACATACCCCAAGGAGGACAAAAAGAAAAAAAGAAAAAAAAAAGGAAAAAGGAACCCGACACAGTCTGACGGGAATAGCCAAAGGCAACAAAATAACAAAGCAAACTAACTATCGGGAAACACCACGCAAAAGAAATTAAATAACAATGGCATCCACTTCGGGAAACAAAATGACCCAACGGCCAACTCCTTGGGTAAATTGGGTTTAGGGTCTTGAGGAGGGCTTAACTCGTTGCTGCATATGGATAGATTGCAATTGAATGACATGAAAACCCAGCAGCCTACTAGAACGTGGGTCCCTGGAATCAAACTTACAACACCAGCCTTCTTCAAATGGAGAGACCTGACACTCAACTTGTTGATAGCCACGAGCTTGGATTAACTCAAGACATCACTTGTTGACAGCCCAATCGTTCTTGCAAATTTTGGAACACACGGCAAGCCAACTGGAAATGGCAGAGCCGGGATATGAGGCAGCAGCACTGCCAAATACTTGGGAAATTTTGAAAATTTGGGCAGCATCTTGTTTCAAAATATGACAACCCGGAAGTACAGTAACAATCAGCACTAGCAAGGCAAATGAATCGAGCCACGGAGGCGAACACAAGAAATGAGAGCCACAGATTCACAATCTGGTCACAGACCCCAAACTCTGGTATGCATAACAATTCAACTGCAGACTGCCTTGAAATTCACCCCTAAGCTTTTGACAGAGTTTCGATTCTTTCTCTCAATGGCCATGGTTGTTGAATTCCTCATGGATTAAGACTTGAGATTCACCCTTAAGCTTTTGGCAGAGTTTCGATTCTTTCTCTATAAGCCCAGAACATAGCACGGGTAACAGAACTGCAGCAGTAGCAGAACCAACAAGGGCATCCAACTATCCGTAGCTGGACCAAAACCTGTGGTACACTGGGACAACCCCCCAGTGATAGGTCAATGAAAATGGGAGGAAACCCCCTCCCAGAAGGGGAGCAAACAATGCCAAGGACATCCCCCGTGGCTAGGAACCCGTTGCATGGGTAAAGGCTCCATAAGTTCTACTGGAAAGAATTGATGACTGCTTTAAAACAGGCCAAACCAATACGTAAGCCAAGCATGCCTATACTCACTATCAGGTGTGTGGAGGTACAAAATGTGTGCAATATAGTAGAGTTTAAGTCGTTGTGTACCATGTTGATCTGGTTCCGAGACCAAAACCAAAAGGAGCAGTCATAGCCACAACACATCATGTTTATGCATATGCAGTGACTCAATGTTCCATACAACACAGCACTGTCCAATGCAAGTACTGCCCGTGGCAGTCACAACACAGCAGTAGTAACAAGCCATTAGGGGAAAACTTTCTCAATCGAAACCCAGATAACTTTTCTCAGTTCGAAGCCAAGATTTTATACAATATCTTCTCTTACCAAACCTAGAAATTAGGGCTAACAACAGCCCTCAGTTCAAAACCCACAAAATAGGGCACACATACTCAGATCAAAACCAATTTACAGCAAAAAAAACCCCCAAACCAGTGGGTTTTCTAATCTCAATCGAAACCCTAATAAATCTTATGAAAACCCCCCAAATCAGTGGTTTTTGTTAACGAAAATATGTAAATCGAGTACGTAGAATGGAGTATTTCGATTACCTGACGAGATTGTTCAATACGAGCTCGAGAAGTTGGAAGAATGGAGTCACCAGTAACAATAGCGACAGGTCTCTCTCTTCCTCTCTCTTCTTCGATCGCAACAACAGAACGAGCAGCCACCAAAACCCTCTAGATGACCAGGATTTGGAGGGGTAAAAGAGGAGCGAAAATACCCAAATCCACTCGGATTACGTAACGATAGGGTCGACCCTGTCGTTGGCAAATCCAGGTGCGCCTGGATTTGCAGTCCCAATAGTGAACTGAGTCGGGGAGGGTAAACGGAACCCAAACACCGGCATGAGGTGGGCCCTGGATATCAAATCCGGGGGTGAGCCAAATCCAGGTGCTTTATCATGTCGCCAAACAGGGTGATGGAGTCTTGAATGGAGTATTGAAGTGCTGAATCGGTGCATCTCTATCTTGTTGAATACTGAGTTGTGTGACCTACTCATCAGAGTGTCTACCATGTGAGTTGTGTGATTGAACCTCTGACTTTCCTTGTGAGAGGAGATAATAATTAGAGGGGGAGTTATGTGAGGTGCAGGAGAGGGTGCTTGGGTCCTAGAGAGTGTAAGAAGTGGTGAGGGTTCAAGGGAGAAGTAGGGCGAGCCACTTATAATTCAGGATTTTGGTTCCTTCGCTGATATAAATGTTGTTACTGTGATCCTGTGATCTGGGCAGCATGCCTTGTTCTGGATTTGTCACTTATATTCTGCGCCTGTGATACGGTCATTGGATTGTTACTGTCCAATCTGGACAGCCATTTCCAGTCAATTGCTCTCCATTACTTCGGGCAGTAGCCATGTTATTATATGGGCAGTGCTTTGTTATGCAAACTGTTCATATTGCTTTGTATAGCCTGCAATTGTAGTCGGCTGTTCATTAGTTGTGCGTTTGTTGCTCATGCTATTTGATACGTAGTCTTGGACTTTTAAATGGGGTTTGTTCCCTATAGGCTGGCCTACCCTAGGGGGGCTATCCCTAGGGCTTACTTGGCCTATTCGTTTTGCTGCTGTTGTGTCCTGCTGCTACCCATTGGTACTACTGGTGTTTCCACTGTCACTGCTATTATGCTACTTGCTCGGTACTTCTATGCTGCTGCTGCTGCTGTTCTAAGTCTACATCTGTTGTTGAGTTGCGGCTGTATACTGTTTTGTTTGTGAGAACTGTTGTTGCTGTATTGCTCTATTGTTGTCACCACTGTATTCTGGGCAGCCTCTGCATATGGGATGTTCAAAATTCAAATGAAACTCTGCTCAAATTTCTAAGAATCGATGGTGCTACGTTCAGGAATTAAAGACATCCGTCCTTTGTCTATCTTAATATTCACACGTTGTAACTCGTTAGTATGACTTAGTGTCTCTTTTTGTATTATCGTTAGATTACTTTTGTAGCCTCTTGGCCATCTTCTTGTTGCTGTTTAGCACTCCATTTCTTGTCTCTTTATTTTCTTTTCTTTTTCTTTTGCTTTGTCCTCTTAGGGTATGCCCCTTGTAGGCTGTACATTCTTTTGCCTCTTTTATTTTCACGCTGAATTATCCAAAAAAAAAAAATCACGACAAACTTCAATAAATAACACAAACCCTGTGAAATCTGACCTCAATACACTGCTTAAGTGCTGAATAGTGGTTTTTGAGTGTTCAAACACTGATTTGGAAGACTGGATCACACACTCGAGTGTCTGGATTACTGTGTCGAGAGTGAACAAGGGCTGACTAGTACAAGAATCACTGTTTCGAGTGTCAAATCACCATTTTGAGTCGGTACAAGGTTCAATTTGGTTTGAATTGACAGATCAAGGGTCCACGAGGTTCGATTGAGTGTTTTCGTACCTTAATCGAGGGTTTCTAGCACTGTAGATGTACTGGGTCAGTGTTTTGAACAAGAACATGGCTCGATTTGGATCGAATAGCCTTCAAATCAACAAATCGATGGTCGAACAACCCTTTAATCAACAGATCGAAGATTGAACAAGGTCAAATCACTATTTTGAGCAGTAACGAGGTGCGATTGAGTTGGTTCGAGGTCTGACAAAGGTCCAAAATGGTTTACAACCTTCAAAAATGTGTTTGTAGCCTTTGAAATGGGTAGATCTGAAGCCTATCCTTTGCACTGGAGGGATACATTGACTTCAGAGACACAGGAGGGATGGGGGGCAGCTACAAAGTATGCTATTACCAAGTTCAATCTGAACTTTACCCTTTGTAAGGCCTCTTGAAGGCTTGCTTAATTTATAGCAAGGGCTGTTGCTATAGATTCTTGTTTACTTGCTTTCACTTGAATTATGCTCATTATATGGGTTGCAAGGGCTGTTGCAACCTACATACTTACTTGCCTGCATTTGTACCTTCATGTTAATCTATAGCAAGGGTTGTTGCTATAGATATTTGCTTGCTTATCTATTATTAAAGCTCTCATTTGGCATAATCTGGATTGCTGTGTATCAGATCAGCATCCACAATGTTGAGATTTATGACCTAGCCTTGGGGGGCTGTCCCATGGCATGTATTAGTTCTATGAGGGGGCCTTTCCTCCCTTCTGTTGCAGTTTACTACTGCAGTTGACCATTACTGCTGCTACTGCTGTTCACGGTGCATTTCCATTGCTATCTGCTATATGTTGGCTGTGATAGTGTTCACAGTGCATATCCAATGCTTATTGTGTGAGGACTAGTCCTCTTTTGTTGGAAGAATCTATATCCACTGCTGCACCCTTTTGGTTATGTATCTCAACTCTAGTTTCATTGGTGGAGTTGAATTACATAACTAGGTTTATTTTGGTACTCCCATTTTGAGCCGACAGGCCTTAGCTGTATTCCCATTTTGGTATCTCAATTCTAGTTTCCCTTTTGTAGCTTTAGCTGTAGCTATTGTACTCATCATTTTCCTTGTAGCCACTTGGCCAGCTTTCCTATGTCTTGCCTTTGGCATGAATTTTTTATTTCTTTTCTTTCTTTGTTTTTTTTTGTCCTCCTGGGTATGCCCCTTGTAGGCTGTATATCCTTTTCCCTCTTTTTAATTTCAAGTTGATTTATCCAAAAAAAAAATAGCTTAATCCGGATTTTTTCGGCGAAATTCTGAAGAGGTTTCCGGTGCCGTTTTCTGGCGAGATGAATCGTCAAGATCTGATTTCAGTGCTCGAATACCAAATGATGCAAACCCAATCAAAGGATATATTTAATTAGAGATAGAGGATTCCAAATGGGATACAAGGAGCAAAAAAGCTCTCTATATTCTTTAATCAATTTATCAAAAACTACCAAAATTAAAGACAGACACACACACCTACTGACGTTGCATCATATTGATGCTCGTTGGTCTAAGCTGCTTTGAGACCAACTCAAATTCACCACCAATCTTAAAGACGGAATTATCTTCAAACTCTTCGTGTGGGGAAACCACCAGGAGCAATTATAGAATGGATTTTGTGGTTCTCTCTGTACCCACGAAGTTTACACCCTTCAAGCCACTCGATCTATATCCCATCATCCAGAATCCATCTACCCAGAGTTTAACTCTGGTACAAATCCTATCCCCAAAAAGCCCTAATCATGGCTCCCAAGAGTGCGATGATCTCGACCTGCCTTGCGAGGATGCTCTCCGTTCTGAGAAGAGTAAACAAAAAAGCTCAATACTTTCATCGAGCAACCCCAAATCTCCACCACCAGCACAACTTACACCCCATAGCCCCTCCAGTTCAAACCCTAAATCTGCCCGTAAACTACTTGAAATTTTCCAGCAAGAGGGAGATCGTCTTGATGGTAAGGCCCGAATCGTAACCCTAGTTCATTCTATTGAAGAAGAAATGCAGAAGTCTAGGATTCAGGTTGATTGCTCAAAACTTAAGGATCGGCTTAAACGCTTGCAAGATAAGGAATTCACTCCTAATGCTCCAGATGATCTATCCTCTAGCAATACAAGCACTGACTATCTGAAGGTCAACTTCCATTATCCAGTTTACCCTGATCCTACATCCACAGTAAAGGATTCTCAACCTTTGCCTATCCCCCCAAACCAAACCAGTCCCCCCAAACCCACCCAACAACCTAATTCTAAGGATTGGGCATTTCTTTTTCGCACCCAAGGCCCTTTGAAGGTAATGAAGCTCAGCCACTACCCAGAACTCCAACAAAAAGGAAGTGTGGTGGTTGAACTAGAGGAATCAGATCTCAATGATTAGACATGGAGTTTTTGTCTTATAGGTTACTTTTTAGATGGGAAAATGCCGTTTCCTCTTCTCAGTTCAACTGCTAGGAAGGTATGGAAGGATCATGGTAAAATCAAATATTAAACAAATTGGAGCTTGCTACTTCTTTGAATTCCAAGATGAGGAAACAAAACTCAAATTTCTTGAGGGAGGGCCATACTTCTTTTCTAGGAGACATCTAGTTCTAAAGGATTGGCATAGGATGCTTATCCCAACTACAGAGCACCCTCCTACCATACCTGCCTGGGTTAAGCTGCATAAACTACCTTTGGAGTGTTGGATAGAGGAATGCTTTAGCCGTATACCCAGCACCACAGGTAAGCCTCTCCATGTAGACATAGCCATTGCTAAACAACAAAGAATTGATTATGCAAGAGTGTGTATTGAGATCTCAGCCCATACTGATCTCCCTAAATCCATCCAAATCACTATGGGGCATGATTCTATCAATGTTGTTGTTGAGTATCAGTGGTTGCCTCCCAAGTGTTGTTCCTGTAAAGTCTTTGGCTACACTTGCAAACCTAAGAGTAAACCATTGGCCACCAACAATAAGGAAGCATGGACTTTGATAGGTAAAGCTCTTAGAGGGGGTGGAGACGCATTGGAAGTAGTCACTAAAGGCGTTCCACTTGACAAACAAACTAAAGTCTTTGAGTTGGATGGGCAAGTGTGTAGCGATGAGTTAGAAGACGAATCCACCTCAGCCCCAAAGTCAATAGTCCATGTTGAAGAGCCTCCTAAGGAATTGAAAGATGTAGCAATTCCAGAAGCTCCACAGCTCAATCACCCTCAAGTAAATGAGGATAGCAGAGTGCAGGGCAAGCAGGGTCTGATTCTGTACATTCCATTGAGCCTGACCCTAAACCCCCAAACATACAATCATTACCTAGTTCTACTGCCGGGAACATGGGGGTACAACAACAATTGGAGAATTAAGGAGCTCATCAAGCAAAAAGAAAGGGAAGAAGCAGAAAAAGGGGCAGTCGTTTAGCCTCTTTTTATTTCAAGCTTGTTCTACCGAAAAAAAAGGGGCAGTCCAACAACCCTTACCATTCCAGATAAGTTTTGATACCTCTTGTGTATCCTTTTTTTTGGCATACTTTAATACTTCCTATATATTGCCATTCACTGTTCTCAATAAATCCTATGACTTGCTCAACTGTGCCATATTGTTTTTAGAACTTGAGAGGTCTTAATGACCCACTCAAACAAAAAGAAGCAAAGGTCTTTTTGAGACACAATGATTTGTCTCTGTTTGGCCTCATTGAGCACAAAACAAAGAAATCTATAATGCTAGTAGGGTTCTCAACTTTATATGTCCTAACTGGAACTACATTCATAACTATGATCATGCTCCAATTGGGAGGATATTTGTTTGTTTTTTGGGTAAATAAGCTTGAAATAAAAAAGAGACAACATAATATACAACCTACAAGGGGCATACCCTAGGGAGGACAAAGAAAAAACATGAGAAAAGGAATTAAAAGGGATGGCCTCTATGGCAACATTTGGAGAGGGATAACAGGAAGTAAAGACATAACCTAGAACCTATTCTAAGTGTTTCTAAACCATCTTGAAAAGAGTGTAGAGAAACACACAAAATTCTCAACTGATTCATTGTTTGGTATCTATCATTAATAGTGATGTTACCTTCCTTACTTCATTTGTTTATGGAGCTAGCTATTATATGGATAGACATGAACTCTGGAATTCTCTGAACAATACTAAGAGTCCCAATCCATGGATTGTCTTGGGAGACTTCAACTCTGTGAGGTTCCCCCAGGAAAAGTCTGGTTCTACCTCATACTAGCCTTCTTACATGGATGACATCAATTCTTGTCTCTATACCAATAAGCTTGATGACTTGAGGCATCCAGGCTGCTTTTTCACCTGGTCCAATAGTCAGGATCCTCCTTATCACATATCCAACAAGCTTGACAGAGTACTTGTTAGTGACAGTTGGAATAGACTTTATCCACACTCATCTGCCTTCTTTCCCATACCTCGTGTTTCTGACCATTATCCAGGTATAGTTCACTTTGCTCCAGGCCTTTCAAGTTCTTTGATTTTTTGGATGAGCACCCTCAGTTCTTCAACATTGTCCAAAAGGTTTGGAGAGAAATCATTATAGCCAATCCTATGTACTGCATTGTTGAGAAGCTCATAAACCTCCAAGCTGACCTTAAAATGCTCAACACCAAAGAGTTTAGCACAATATCTACTAGAGTTAAGGACACCAAATGTCAACTTGATACCCTACAGAAAAGGTTGGGTTCTGATCCATTTAACCCTACCACTCAGTCTCAGGAGAGGATTGTCTATAAACAGTACTTGGAATTGGCCAGAGCTGAGGAGAGCCTTGCTAGACAAAAGTCTAGAATTCAATGGCTTAAACTTGGTGATCAATGCACCTCCTTCTTCTTCAAATCCATTAAGAACAACAAGAATAGGAGGAAAATCACTACTGTTACCCATGACCCAAAAGAGATAAAAACTACTTTTGTCGACTTCTATACTACCCTCTTAGGTACCCCCCCACATCACATTCCCTATCTTGGGACTTCCAAGGTTGAGCAACTTATCACCAATAAATTGTCGACTAAGCAGAGCCATGCTATGGTTATTGATATTACTGATGAGGAGATAAGAGACACATTTTTGTCTCTTAACCCTGGCCCTGATGGTTACAATGCAGGCTTCTTTCAAAAGGCTTGGTCCATAGTTGGTCATGATGTAATTTCTGCCATTAAGAACTTCTTTAGATCAGGCAAACTGTTGAGAAAAGTTAATTCCACAAGTGTTGCACTTTTTTTTTTGGGTAAAATAGCTTGAAATTAAAAGGGGCTAAGCGAATGTACAGCCTACAAGGGGCATACCCCACTGTTGCACTTGTTCCTAAGGTACCTAATCTCTCCACAAAGTTAATGATTTTAGACCAATATCATGCTGTAATACTTTATATAAATGCATTGCCAAGATATTGTCTAAGAGAATCCAAGTTGCTTACCTTTCCTTGATTGACTCTGTGCAATCAGGTTTTGTCAAATGTAGGAGAATTGATGATAGCATCTTTCTTACACATGAGCTCATGAGAGGGTACCACACCTCCTCATCATCTCCTAGATGTGCCCTGAAGGTTGACATTATGAAGGCATATGATAATGTCAGATGGGAATTCATTTGGGATATTCTCAATAGCGTGAACTTCCATCCTAAAATGATTCAATGGATTCATGCTTGTGTGTCCTCTGCAAGCTATTATCTTAATATTAATGGTGAGCCTACAGGCCATATCCATGGTAAGAAAGGTCTTTGCCAGGGGGACCCACTCTCCTCCTACCTTTTTGTTATGGTCATGGAGGTCCTAACTTGTATTCTAAAGGAGAAAGCAAAAGCTACTTGATTTCCATTTCACTAGAGATGTGAGCGCACTAAAATTATCAACCTCTGCTTTGCTGATGATCTGATGATATTTTGTAAAGAGGATTTGAGCTCCATCAAACATATTCAAACTTCCTTAATTGAGTTTGAATCTTTATCTGGCCTTGCTCCCAGCCCCGGGAAAAGTAACATCTTCTTTTCTGGTGTTCATTCCTCAACTGATATTCTCACCCTCCTTGGCTTTAAGGAAGGCTCTCTTCCAATCAAATATCTTGGGGTGCCTCTCTTGTCCACCAAAACTTAAGCATATAGATTGCAAACCATTAATTGATAAAATCACTTCAAAGACTAAGTCTTTTTTTTTTTTGGATAATTCAGCTTGAAATTAAAAGGGGTTAAGCGAATGTACAGCCTACAAGGGGCATACCCAGGGAGGACAAAATAAAAATAAAGAAAAGAAAGAAAAATACGTACTCCTCGGCACAACCCGCCGAGGTGGGCAATTTGAAGGTCCTAACACAACCTGCTAGGATATGATAAAATGGACAAAAATTAAATGGCACAAGTGCTCAATGGGCAGATTTGAAAGTCTTGCTTGTAATTCTTGTGTACCCATCGGATTGAGAGAAAGACCACTTGAATGGGAACTTATTTGAGTTTCATTTCCAAAGTTATTTGTTATTTACATGGTGATTACAGGTGGACAGGTGGAAGGGGCAGCCATATGGAGCCTTGAAAGCTTTGGAAGTTATGGGATTATGAATGAGGAAGGTTATTTACTCCTATTTATGAGGTATGGTATCTTAATCCACATCAAATCCATATGCCTTAATTGGTTTGCCACTCCCCTATCATTGAGTTGTGTGACCTACTATAATGCGTGTACCCTGGTGAGTTGAGTGTTAGTACCTCAGAATTCCTTTGAGAGAGGAGGTAATATGTAGAGGGGGAATCTTGTGAGGATTAGACGAGGGCGATCGGCACCTTAGAGAGAGAGGCTTGAAGATGTGAGTTTCCGAGGAAGTTGAAGGTGAGTCTTTTAAATTAGGATATGCTTCATTGTGCTATGCTTATATACCACTATTTCTACAGTAGTATACATGGATTTGTTTGGGATACTGCTATGCCCATTGCACTTGCTACTGCTGTATTGCTAGCTTATACCTGCTATGTTCAAATTTCACCATACTGCTGCGTGTGAATTGTTGCTGTGTAAGAACAACACCATAATGCTGTTTGTGAACTGCTGAGGTGTAAGAGCATTACCATACTGCTGATTGTAACTGGAACAACCCTTACTGCTGTTTGTGATCTGGAACAACTCCATACTGTTGTTCCAAAGTTCGATGGGCTGGTATGATCAATTCTCCCGCTTAATCTGGCGGCCATGGTGCGAAAATTCACCTTCTGGCGCTTTGCCAGACTACCGCCGGCCGTGGAACTGGCCGTTGTGTAACTTCTTCGCTGCGGTATTAGTGTGAACCGGGCCGCAAAAAATGGTGTGAACTAGCCGCCGCGGTACGTGTTGTGAATCGCCTCCCCGTGTGTGAACCGCCATCTTTGTGTTGTAAGTTGCTGCAGTTTGTGAATTGCAGTAATGGCAGTGTTATCGCTGTCCCCATTGCATTAGTTGTTGTTGCAGATTCCTATAGGATAATCTATATTGCTACTTGTTCGGTGTGTGATCATTACCATTGCTGATTACTATTGCTCTATATGAAGAACACCATACTGCTGATTGTGAACTGTTGTTGTAGAATTTGTTTACTGTTGAACAGTGGGTTTGCTAAACATCAGCAGAAATGCTGCTCAAATTTTTTAGCCTTGGGTAGTTATTGCCAGTAGTTAGACCTAGCCACGGGGGGGTGTCCCTGGCTCCGTTTGATCCCCTTCTGGGAGGGGGCTTCCTCCCAAAATGCTGCTGCTAGGCTAAGCTGACTATTGTTAAACTCAAGCTTCAGTGGCAATCATCAGGTGCTCTACCCCAATTTACTCCAAGGTCCTTTTCCAACTCTCATGTTCAAGCCTCAAGTCTCAAGTTCAAGGTTCAATTTCAAGCATCCAGTTTTATGTTCAAGCAACCCCAAGTCATATTTGCAATTCCAAGTTTCATGTTCAAACATCAAGCATCAAGCATCAAGTTTCAGTCTAGCAGTTCAAGTCATATTTGGTTGTTGCATCAAGTGCATCACTGTGTTGTCCTCATTAATTGTTGTACTTAGATCTTACCTTACTTTTGTCATGTGTTCTTGTCCATCTATCTTAGAAGGTTAGGATTCACATGTTAAGTTTCCTCATAGTTCGTGTTGCCATTTGGCATAAGTTTCGAATTTCATGTTTTCCTTTTCTTCTTTTGTTTTCCTTTTGTCCTCCTGGGGTATGCCCCTTGTAGGCTGTATATTCTGTTGTCTTCTTTTTATTTCAAGCTTATTTACCCAAAAAAAAAATGTGGGCCCCAAATACAGCCATAACTTTTCTTCTCTTCATGCAATAGCGTGCGGTACTATAGCCTGAACCTAAAAGGCCAACTGTTGTTAATTGGACCACTGAAGAAGGAGCCTTGTTTGCCCAAAATCTCAGATTTCCATCACCCATGTGGGACCAAGGGCTGAGACAAGTGCACATTAGAGCTGCTCGGTGAGTGTAATGGTAAAGAAAAGGACCATGGTCCCCACCTTACCCATACTTTACGACTTGGGGTTGGGTTCCCAGACTTGGGAAAATTACTTGTTTACCTTGGGGTAATTGAACCCACCAGCTTTTTCCTTGTTTATTGAAACTAAAATTTGAACCCATCCTTTCGGACTAAGTCTTGGACCAATAGGGATCTTACTTATGCCAGTAGAGTTCAACTCATTAAGAGTATTCTCTTCTCCATGCAAACCTGTTGGTCCTCCATCTTCATCCTACCAAAGAAAGTCATTTAGGAAGTGGAAGCCATTCTGANGAGCCTTCTTTTGGTTTGGCCCTAATTTAAAGAAAACTGGTGCTAAGGTCTCTTGGGACCACCTTTGTTCACCTAGGCAAGAGGGACCGGTTGGGATTTAAGTCTATGCATATATGGAATAAAGCCGCCATATCCAAACACATTTGGTTTCTTATCTTTGGTGGTGAGCAATCCATGTGGGTGCTAGTGGGTGAAGTCCTATTTACTAAAAGGGAGGAGCTTTTGGGAGGTCAAAATACCTTGTAACCCCTCTTGGATTTGGAGGAAAATTCTCAACCTCAGACCTTTGGTACAACCTCACATCAAAACCATTATTGGCAACGGTGATAGCACTTCCCTTTGGTTTGATAACTGGCATCCTCTTGGTCCTCTTGCTAAGAGGTTTGGCCCCAGAATTTTTATGATTTTGGGCTCCCCAAGGATGCTAAAGTGTCTGCAATCATTAAGAACTCCAAGTGGGCTTTCCCTATAACCCAAACCATTGAACTCAATGAGGTAAGGTCCTCCATGTCTTCACTTCCAAAGCCCAACCTGACTATTGACAACCACAAGTGGACACTCACCCTTGATGGTAAGTACAATATTGCTTCCATGTGGAGTCAGATGAGGACACATTTTCCTAAGGTCCAATGGCATCAGTGCCTCTGGTTCTCTGGCCACATTCCAAAATGCAACCTCATTGTTTGGGTTGCTGTGCAAAATAAATTATACACTGAAGACAGATTGGTTACTTTTGGAACCAAACCTCACTCTTGCTGCAGTTGTTGTTCTAATCAAGAGAGTCATGACCATTTGTTTTTAAATTGTCCATACACCTCCCAGATTTGGACCAAAGTCACTAAGCTACTTAATGAGAATTGGCCTTCCAAATTCTGGACCAGCTGGATTTCCTTTATTTTGTCCATCAAAGGCAAATCACTGAAGAGTCTCATGACTAAATTAGCATTTACCACCTCATTTTATCATATTTGGATTGAAAGAAATTACAAAAAATTTCAAAATATTGCATGTCCTGAGCAAGTTGTAATCCACAAGATCCATTCGGTGATGAGGCATCAGTCTTTAAGGGCTCTCACCCAAGGCCATCAATCCCATTGGCTCATCAGAAAATGGGATCTCCATTCATAAATACTATGTCCCTTGTTGCTAACTCAGTTCAATGCAGATTCAGCATGTTTTGCTAACTCCCCTTTTGGGGTAGTGTCTTTGCAGGTTGTCCAATGTTCGTTCTTGAACATATGCAAGAGTGGCAGGAGTGTGATTTCTAGAATTATATTATTAATCTCCCAATTGGGATTGTGTGTGCTTGCAGGTACATGAGATTAATTTCTATGGATTGTTTTGTATACATTCTTCCCTACACATATACTTGAGATTACCTTGTGAGATGCTTTTATTCATCTATTGCCCCATTTCTTTTAGAGAAGAAATATGTAGGGATTGGTGGAGTGAGTTTCTAAGGGAGTTTGGATCCTCAGCCCGTGGTATTGTGAAAAGTAGAGAGGGAGGGTGAGAATCTCGAGGGTGGCAGGTGTGGTAATCCAGAATAGCCAGGGTCTAATTTTTTTGTTTTTGCATTATGCTACTGCACTGTTGTAGCATTCTACTACTGCATTGTTTGTTGTTACTTCTGTCGTGTATTGCTACTCGTGTATAATGTCCACTTAAGTTATATTGATGGTTCTGCTGCTGTATTTTACGGTAGTATTTCCTTTGACAATTGCTGTTGTATGTGGCTCGAGTAGCCTGTCCTTTGCTATAGTTGTTGTGTGTGTCTTAAGCAACACCATCTTGCTTAAAGACTACCAATTCTGGACAGTGTTTCCTGCCTGCTATTATTGCTACACCTATCCTGATGCCATCCTGTGAGGCCTAATGCTGCTGCTGCACCTTATTGTGACTGCTTTACAGCTCAAGTTGTTCATTTCATGCGCTGTTTATACTTCAGTTATAGCACAGTCAAGATGACTTGTTAGTTTGCCTATTGATGTACTCTTTTGGTTGAGGGATTTTGTGTTGTTATGACGCCTGAGCAGTGTCAATTTCAAACGACATGCTGCCCAAATTTACAAAAATTCCCCTAGGTTGATTATCCCCTGCGTTGGGGATTGGGCCTATACTTGGGGGTTTGTCCTTTGGAATTTTTAATGTTTAATCCTTCAGGAGGGGGTTGTCCTCCCACAGGTTCTCTCTTTATTTTGCATGTTGCTCGTTATGTATTTCAGTTTCCAAATTTTAGAATTAGTGGCTGAGTAGATATAGGCCTGTGAATGTTTGTTTCTTCCCCATCATTTGTGATGGAGGGGGAACATTTCCCATTCCCTTGTAGCCATTTGGCCATCCCATTGCCTTTTCTTTTCTTTTCTTTCTTTTGCTTTTGTCCTCCCTGGGGTATGCCCCTTGTAGGCTGTATATTCGTTTAGCCTCTTTTTATTTCAAGCTTGTTTTATCGGGAAAAAAACAAAAACAAAAGTCCAAGATGGGAACATAGTATTAATGATCTTATAACAGTTAACTTCCTTTATTTTATGCTCAATAAGACCAAAAGGTGAAAGTTTATTTTTCCTAACAAAGGAAGCAACCTCTCTTTGCTTAATAGGATCATTAATACCTCTCATGTTCCAAGATCCAAAATGTAATGGTGTTTTATTCATGACAAAAGATGGTAGGTGATTGAAAGATAATTTTATTGCCCCAAAACATTAAAGCATGCTTTAATGGTTACCTGAAACGGAAGGGGATGATGGAGAACCCCTGTTTTGCTTTTTTCCTTTCTTCTTATTAGATGTATGCCTGACTTTTGTAGCATCCTTTGCTGCTTCAATGAGTCCAGTTGCAGGTAATATATTAGGTGGCTTAGGTTGAGGTTCAATAGGACGAATGGTTCCCAAAGATGGTATATCCTCAACCTTGTTATCCCCAATCTCTTTGGACTGAGTAATAGTACTAACAGCACTACTGTTGGCTATGGTTCTTTGTCTTGTAGTATTTTCAGGAGTAGCTATCTTGGGGGTTGTGATGGAGGGGTTAGGTGATTGAGGAAGAGCTTCTGGATGACAATCATAGGCAGGAATCTATGACCCTTCACTTAGGGAGTCCTCCACAAGACCATCTGGCTGGACAGTGAATGAGGGACCTGTAGCATTTGGGACAACCTTGGTTACTGCTTCAAGAACACCTCCACCTCCTCCAAGTGCCTTCCCAAATAACTTCCACTCTTCATCATCAATTTAGGGTTGGGGTTCAGGCTTGGGTTTAAATGAATGCCCAAAAACTTTACAAATACCGCATTTTGGGGGTAACCACTAGTATTCCACAGCAACATTGACAGAGTGATTCCCATCTGTGATTTGAATAGCCTTGGGAAGGTCAGACTTGGATGAAATCTCAACACAAACCCTAGCATAATCTATTTTCTGATGTTTAGTTCTAGATATATCCACATGGAGGGGCTTGCCAATGGTACTAACAATGTGGCTAAATCCCTCTTCTGTCCAGCATTCCAGCGGAAGTTTATGAATTTTGACCCAAGCTAGTATAGTAGATGGGTATTCAGTAGATGGAACAAGCATCCTATGCCAATCTTTAAGGACCAAATATCTATGAGAAAAGAAGTATTGACCGCCTTCTAAAACCTTGTGTTTGGTTGCCTCATCTTGAAACTCAAAAAAGAAGCATGCCCCAATCTGTTTGATATTGATTTTACCATAATCTTTCCAGATTCTCATAGTTGTGGCACTGAGTAAGGGAAATGGCATTTTGCCATCTAAAAAATACCCAACAAGACAATTGCTCCAATTTTTATCATTTAGGTTCACCACAGCATTATCTCCTTGCTGAAGTTCTGGGTAATGGTTTAGCTTCATGACTCTTGAAGGACCTTGGGTTTCGAAAAGAGAAGCCCAATCCTTAGGTTTTGATTGTTGGGTGTTGGGGGTTTTGGGGTGGTTGTATTCTGGGGTTTGAGGTCGAGTTTGGCTCAGATTTCTTTATCGATAGACTGATGAAGGGGTTGAAGATCTGAGGAAGTGGAGGGAAAGTGAAAACCCACATTCAGATAGTTACTTGCATTTGTTGTGGTGGAATATTGAGCATCGGTTGTGATCTCTTTTGCCTAAAGATGGAGAAGTTTTGAGTCTTGAGCTCTGAGCAGTCTACCCGAACTCTGAATTTCTGCAATTCGACTTCAATTGACTAGTGTTACCAGTCTTTCTTCACCCTTCATCTGGTCTCCAGCTTGTTGGAGTACATCCCTCAATTTTTTAACAGAGTTGGGGCTTGGTTTCACTGGGCTGTGGACCAAACAACTTGCAAGGTTCAGGGGTTTTAGGTCACTCATAGAGCGTTGAGTTCCATCTTCGTTAAAGATGGAGATGCTTTCTTCTCGATTGGAAGATTTCTAGTGTTGTGGTTATAGGTCTAGGGGTTTGAAAGGGGTAAATTTGGTGGGAGTGGAGTACACCGTACCTGGCATCAAGAGTTTGCTATGGATTGGATTACCCATCTTGGTTACGTTGGAGTTTGGATGGGTAAAACCCATTTGCTTCTTGCGAACTACATATAAGTCCACTGCTTTGGATCTCAAATCGTGGGTACTCGTGATAGTATCCTCTTCATTTGCTAGGTATTCACCTGGTTTAGACCCAAGATCCTCCATGGAAAAAGAGGATTAGCTCACAAAATCTAGGGTTTTCATGGTGATCGCATGATTCGCTAGAGCTTGGATGCTAACGTCTTCATTTCTCTACTAACCCAAGATCCTCCATGGAAGAAGAGGATTAGCTCACCAGATCTAAGGTTTTCATGGTGATCGCGTGATTTGCTTTGGGTGGATCCTTAATTCCAATGGTGGACAGTAGTGGAATGTGCTCGCTATTTTGTCACATTTATTGATGATTTTTCTCGTTTAACGTGGGTGTATATTCTCAAAGATAGGTCTCAATTATTTCTATCTTTTCAGTCTTTTATGCTGAGATTGTCAACCAATTTAATGCTAAATTACATATTTTCCGAACTGACAATGCCTAAGAATATTTTTCCCGTCCATTTAGATAGTTTACTGAAACTCATGGTATTATTCATCAGATTGCTTGTGTCACTACCCCCAACAAAATGGGATTGCTAAACGGAAGAATGGGCCAGTTTTAGTCGTAACTAGTGCCCTTATGCTTCACATGAACGTTCCAAAACATTTTTTGGGATATGTTGTTCTTACCGTGAATTATCTAATAAATCGCACCCCTTCTCGGGTTTTGCATGGCAAAATTCCTTATCAAGTCATGTTTCCTGACAAAGATCTTTATATTCTCCCCCCAAAACTTTTTGGTTGTGACATTTGTTCATAATCTCTCTCCAGGTTGTGATAAACTTGATCCGCGTTCTTACAAATGTATTTTTCTGGATTACTCTCTGACACAGAAAGGATACAGGTGTTATAGTCCCTCATTACGAAAGCACTTTGTAAGTGTTGACTTGACCTTTTTTGAAAATATCTCATATTATTCTCTTGAGGGTGCTCAGTTGACACCACCCTTGTTGGCACCACCTTGTCTTCCTGAGATTGCTCCTTTACCGGTTGATCTTCCTAAGACTACTACTCGACCATCGATTACACAGGTATATGTTCAACGTTCCTCTACTAATGCTCCTCCTATTAAAACTCCAAATACAGCTTATGTGCCCACATCATCTCCTCAAACGTCTCTAGATCCAACTCTTGATCTTCCTATCGCTCATCGTAAAGGTATTCATTCATGCACTTCTCATCCTATTTCTCAATATGTGTCCCATGATCGCTTGTCTCCCTCTTTTCGCGCTTTTTCTGTGTCTCTGTCCTCTATTACTATTCCTCTTATCAGGAGGCTATTTCTCATCCTGGATGGCCTTCTGCTATGGAAGAAGAGATAGGCGCTTTGTCACTGAATCTTCTGGAGCACATATTGTTGGTTGTTGTTGGGTGTTTACTGTCAAACACAATCCTAATGGTTCTCTTGATCGTCTAAAAGCTTGTCTTGTGGCCAAAGGTTTCACCCAAACCTATGGGCTTGACTACACTGAGACTTTTTCTCCGGTTGCCAAACTCAATTCTGTTCGCATTGTTATATCTCTTGCAGCCAACCTTGATTGACCTCTCCATTAGCTTGATGTCAAGAATGCTTTTCTTCATGGAGATCTCTCTGAAACAACCTATATGGCTCAGCCACCCAGTTTTGAGTCCAAGGGGGAGTCTATGTGTCATCTTCGCAAATCTATCTATGGCCTCAAACAATCTCCCCGTGCTTCGTTCGATAAATTCAGTAGTACCGTAGTGTCTCATGGTGTGACACGAAATCAAGCTGATCACTCTGTCTTCTTTAAAAGGACCACCAGTGGTATTGTGATTCTCGCAGTCTATGTGGATGATATTGTCATTACAGGGAGTGACAATGATGGCATTCAGGTATTGATTCGTCACCTTTGTTCCAGTTTTCTCACCAAGGATCTAGTCAAGCTTCGGTATTTTCTTGGCATTGAAGTTGCTCGTTCTAAAGCAGGCATCAGTTTATCACAACGGAAATACACTCTCGATCTCTTGAAAGATACAGGTTATCTTGGTTCTAAACTTGTTGCTACTCCTATGGAGACTAATCATAAACTTATGTCTGACGATGGTGAGTTGATTGACGATCCTGAGCTGTATTAGAGACTTGTGGGTAAACTTATTTATCTCACTATTACTCGGCTCGATATCTCCTATGCAGTCAGTGTTGTTAGTCAATTTATGACTTGTCCCCGAGTTTCTCATATGGAGGCTGTGATTTGCATCTTGAAGTATCTTAAAAATGCTCCTGGGCATGGACTTCTCTACAAAGCGTTTGGACATCTTCGTATCGAAGGGTATACGGATGCTGACTAGGCAGAATCTCCTGCTGATCATCGTTCTACCACTGGTTATTGCACATTTATAGGTGACAATCTTGTGACATGGAAAAGTAAGAAACAGTTAGTTGTAGCACATTCTAGTGTCGAAGCAGAGTATAGAGCAATGACTCATACCACTGGTGAGTTGACTTGGTTGCGTACACTTCTACATGAGTTTGGGATTCCAATACATGGTCCAAGTCCCTTATATTGTGATAATCAGGCTGCTATCCATATTGCTAATAATCCAGATTCCACAAGAGGACCAAACACATTGAAGTTGATTGTCATTTCATTCAGTTAAAGTGGAGTCCAAAGAGATCAGTACGCCTTTTGTTCCTCTAGGCTCTCAACTTGCTGATATTTTCACGAAGGCTCTTCCAGGGCTTCCATTGATTCTATTTGTCGCAAGCTTGGAGTGTACGATGTATACGCTCCAGCTTGAGGGGGAGTGTTGAAAAGGAAAGAAGTATTGTAATACACATGTTATAATCAATTAGGCAATTAGGAAGATTGTAATTAGTCTAATTAGGTATGTAGCAATTTTCTTATTATTTCATTTCCTAAATTATCTTGTACACAGTCTATATTGTGCTTCCTAGTGAGAAGAATACATAACGATTATAATCTTTCAACAGATACGTTCCATTTCCTTGACTCTTTCAAATCACTCCATTCTCTACCCTCATCACTAATTATACGTCCGTACATCTCCAGTTTTATCCAGTAATATTATGCTTAGAAATATATTCTCCCAGAGGTGAAAAATTCCCACAAATTTATCAAGCAAAAAAAACTGACAAACAAACACACAACACATTGAAAAAAATGGCGAAGGCTGAGACAATCACGGTTCATTTCCACAACCAAAACTACTTTGAATTGACAACTGGCTTTATAATGGAACACCCACCAAATTTTAATACATATATAAACACAAACCGCCACGCCAATAATGATGTTTTACTGGCATAGGGGATCAAAACTATACACAGTGAAGGGAAAAAAGTGGCAGCTGCCCATTTACAGCCTAGGTTTTGAACCTGTTGATCTAGCAATGATAGAAAAACTATGCACGATCACAGAAATATTTTTAGCTTCATTGCTTCAGCATTTCTTGTTCTCTTCCTAACACGTTTCCCTCCCTAATGGAAATCCCTCCACAAATCCATAATCCAAACACGGTTATTGGGTTTGCCAGTCTCATTCTTGAGTAGATGCAGTGGTTTTACAGATGGGACAAGTATTTTTCTGCATAAGCCACTGCTTTACGCAGTGGATATGGTAAAAGTGTCCGCATTCCAGCTTTCCCACCTCATCATCTTCTTCATAGTCCTCCTACATCGGATTAACAACAAAATAACATAGATAAAATTGTCAAAGAAGATAAATCCCAATTCAAAGTAGAATCCTGATTACAGAAAGGTGAAATTAAAATGCTTCGCAATGAAAGCAGATAAAATTGTCAAAGCAGAATCCTGATAAGCTGAAGTTAAAATGATTGATGAACCAACCTGGCAAATGCTGCATTTCCGTTCCATTTCTGTGGGGAGCAGTGAAAATAAATTGTCGATAACCTTGGTTTTTCTAAGGCAGTGGACAATCTCATCTTCTTTCAATCCTGTATTCACATACCCGATACTATCACCAAGCTCAAGCAATTCCTGTTTACATCACAAAATCAAAGACATAAAACTTCAAAAATATCAGTAACTACAAGAAGAGCCAAAAAGGCAGTAAAAAACCTCATAAGACATGTTATCAACATTAAGTCTCCAGTCCCTGTATTGATCAAACCCATCGGATCTTTCCCCCATCATCAGACTACTTCGGAGCATCATCATCTGCAAACCAGCCAACTCTGGTTTAAATATTTATAAAGGTCTAATCTCTAATAAACGACAAAGTACAGAATCTTCCCCTAATCATATTCTTAGGTGTTTCTGCACTTACAAACAGCACAATCCCGCGTGATGGGTCCCAAACACGACCTAAATAGGTTCTAAGGGAGAACAACATTAGATAAAAAAGGGGGAAAAATTTACCTTATAAATGTGTTTCTGCAGGCAACTAAGAGAACTAGCTGATTCAACTCCATCTCACTTTCAAGGGTAGTTGAACAGTATGCAAAGCAAAATGGCCCAATTACATTTGCTAGCAATTTGCACATTAAGACCCACTCAACAGTGTGCTTGTAGATTACTTACAGGTTGTTTTACTGTTACATCAAAGTCACTCCCACTCTCACTCCCTATAACTTTCTCTCTTTTCAAATTTCCAAATGCATGGTTGCTGTTTAGCATACATTTTCTTGTCTTTTATTTTCTTTCTTTTTGCTTTGTCCTCCTGGGGTATGCCCCTTGTAGGCTGTACATTCGTTTTGCCTCTTTTATTTTCAAGCTGTATTATCCAAAAAAAATCAAGCATTAAGTCTTCCAAACTGTACAAGTGAATAATTTGCAAAACATTTATGTATAACTTTCCCTATCATTTTCTATTTGTCACGACTAAAAAAAGTTGGATTTGCTTTCATTGGTTTGAGTATCAAGCCTTCAAAGGACAAGCAAAAGGCTTCCTAGTAAAAGGGCGAACTAATTTACTATTTAAGTAGTTCAGCTAAGAAAGCCAACCATAGGAAGTGCACAATGGGCTATCCAAACACCAAGGCATTTCAAATAAGTTAATGACTCCTCGTAGCCTACAGGGCCACAGCGAAAACATCAGCACCCATCAAATTATCAAACAAGGTATGAAATCTGCAAAACTTGATCAGAGAAGAACTTGTCAAAATAACAAGCCAGAAGTATGTTATGATGCTGTAACCCAGCTTTAGAAGAAAATTATTCACATCTTTAGCCATTTAACTATTGTCTACAGTAGAGCAAGGAATAAATGATTTTTATACACCAAATAACGAAGGATAAATAAGTTTTATTAGTGAACAAAAATATTCAGAAACAAAAACAGACAATGTGCGGGTGTTGTTTGCAAGTGTGGTAGAAGGGCATTTTTGACATTTTACAGAGAATAATTGATGACATCATCGATTTTTGTTAACTAAACTAGCAAAAGTAAATGGGAGGGAACCTAGACAAAACTTTCTAAAATAAAGGAGAGCAGAGCAAATGTCAATCCCTGGGAAGATCCTCAAGGCATTTCAGTGCAATTTACCAAAAATATATGAAAAAGATGCATGTGACAGACCTCTGCAAAGCCTTCAGGAGAAGGATGCCGAATACGACGATGATACCTTGATCCAAAAACATCTAATTCTGAACGTCTCATTTCAAAGTAACGGTTAGAATCCATAAAAGACATTGGTTCAGGGTTCACCGTTCTTCTAATGGAAAATGAAGGGCGCTGCCAATGCAGTAGAAGTAGAGCAGTTATAAAAAGCACACACATTGCTACGTAAAGAATAATAGTTAACAAATCTGCATTGACAGAAAATTAACAAATTTTCTATACTACTCAAACGGAAGGGCAATACATTTTCTTAGGAACGATCAAGACAGCTATAGACAAAAAGCATGAAATCTATGCAGCACAGAAACTTCGCCAGATGTCACGTATTGATGTCGGACACTTAACGGACACTGACACACTCTAGACACATGTCCGACACTCAAATCAGAAGTGTTCAATATTCTTGTCAAACTTTTTCATTTGGACACTCAGGGAGACTCAAAAAAAACTCTATGGATACTCATGGGGATCTTCTTTTCGGTCATAGATGATGGGTGAATGGGATGTAAAGACATGTGTGCAAGGTCAATTGTCTTTTTTATTTAAATACTTGTGTGAATTATTTACTTATCAAACTGAAAAACAAGATACAGTAAATGACATTTGGTCGTAATTAGAGGCTTGTTTTTGTTTTCATACTTATACAATACATGACATAAATTTTTGTCAGGGTGTCCCATCGTTGTTTCCTCCATTTTTTAGATGCAAGTGTCCAAGTGTCGGTGTCATGTTCGTGTTGACTCATGTGTCCGTGCCAGCACTACATAGCATGAACTATTAAATGATTCATGATAACTTCATCCACATTAATAGTTTTTTTCTCTCTGAAAACTTCACAAAAGATATAGAAATCAACATATAATATACCAATCTGAAACTGGTCAGTTTGTGAAGGATATAATATACCATATACCAAGCAGAAGAAGGATACCTTCCTTTCCATATCAAAGAAAAGCAATTTATCTCTACAGCTTTGTCTATAGATCACTATATGCACATACAAGATAATGAAAAAAAGCATTCCTTACAATTCAAGTGATTAATCACATAGAAACATCGAACTACCCAAAAATATCTAGTCAGTTGAAGCCGAAAAATGAGTACTAGTGAAGCGAGCAGCAGTTTTCTGAAGTAAATCCTGTGACCCAACCCAAGTATCAAAATCAACAAAACACTTGAGCCTGCGTTCAAAGAAGAATACTACTACCTCTCTCTGATTCATCTTGTTTGGCGAAACAGGCCTCGTTGGTAGTACAGCACGATCAACAGCAGCGGCAGCATCATCAGTGTTTAACCCGATCCCGGGCCCACAACAAACATCAGGTACAACAACAACTGAGGCCGATGATGCGTTTGTATTATTTTCCCTATCCCCAACTTGATTGGTGACTTTGTTTTTCTTGTTGTGCTTCTTCTTCTTGTTGTTGTTGGTCGTCGTTTCGGGCTCAGTTACATTAGACGAGACGGCGATGCATCCGAGCCTCCTAAATGGCCCAGGAGGCGTAAAATAATTCATCTTCTTCTTGGGTGTACTGATTGCTGCTTTGGTGGTGGAGAGGAGTAGAGAAGAAATGGAGGATTTACAGCAGCGAGTGGATTGGATTATACAAGGAATTTGTTGGGAATTGTTCGGATCTGTTTCTGAGACGGGTTGTTGGTTTCTGGGTTTTCTGCATCCGTTGTGTTCTTCTATTGTCGAGGTATCGGGAACAACCACAGCCACAGGCATGATTTCTAGAGGTGGGAACTGATTTTTGTTCCCTACTAGTATGTACGGAGTAATTTTTTGGGGTGCTCTGGTTAACATGGGGTGGTTAGAACAAGGAAAATTCAACTTGTACAACAAGCTGTACAGATATTATAGAATATTAGTAGTAAATCGAAAGGTCTTTTTCATTGGGCATATACCGTATTTGGAGAATAATTGTTGCTTTATAGGTAACTATTGTTTAAATAGTGATGTAACTACTCCACAAACAAAAAATTTCAAAAGGATATCGTTATTCTACTAATTTTTTTTTTTTGGGAAATTTATCAAAATAGTCTCTCTATTTGCACTCTTGTCTCGATTTCGTCCAACTTATTTCAATTTCATTCTAACGAATCCTGTAATTTTAATATTGGTCGAATTAGGTCCAATCAATAATGGATGTTATCAAATGTGATGCAAATCCCAATTTGAAATTTCTTTAGGGATAGACATGACTTTTTTGCCCACCTTTCTTCTTCCCCAGCTTGAAACCCTAACCCTAATCATCTCTTTCTCTCTCCCTCTCATCCACCTATAGTCTCCTTGACTATTTATAAACCTGCTCACCTCCTTGGTTGCTCGAAAAATCCTACCCAATTACGGCATCTGTATTTACTTCCAAATTAAGGACCAGAAGATACTGAGAATTATTCCTCAATTAGTTCACTGTCCATCCACACAGAAACATCTAATATAAAGACTTCACAACAACGATAAAAAAAAAAAAAGATTTCACAACATAAGTTCCTAATTAAGCACTGCCATCGACTATGAAGCTCGTTGGTTCCTAATTAAGCACTGCCATTCTTCTCTTTCATCTTCGTCTTCTTTCTCTTCACCACCGTAGCAGCATCAGAAAAAGCTGTCGTCGCAACGACACCGTCATCAAGCTCGACAGTCCACAAATTGAGAGGATTGAACATGAAATTGCGATTGTTTTTTTTTTTTTTGGGTAAATGAAATTGCGATTGTTGACCAGTAAATTGAGAGGATTGAGCGAAAAATTGTGACTCATGCCCGGTGAATTGAGAGAAGTGATTAGGAAATTGTGACGATTGATTCGAAAATTGTGGATAATACCCACAAAAATTATATTCTTGTTGGTTTTAGGAATCCATGATGTAATTGGGGAAAAAAAAATCTAAAACCAAAACAATGGAACAATGAATATTTATATAGGAAATATAGACTTATCAATAGGAGAATTCAAACTTCAAATACCAAGCTGTTGTTTCAACAGCTAGACTACCAACGGGAAAATGATAGTAATAATATAAATTGTTATATGTGGGTGTTTTTTTCAACATTGCTCACCAAAAAACTTGAAAATTGTTGTTTGATGGGTGGTTTGGAGATGCTCAAGGGCAATCAACAAGAGGCTACGGCTGTAGTCGTGGCGCATCAATTTTGGAGTGGCAGTGTGAACCGCTGAGAAGTAGAGAAAGTGATGGTGAGAGAGTTTGATGACAGAGTAAAGAGGAGCTCTACATCGTTGGGTAAACATGTTTCTCAAACACGCTTTTATAAATCGTGGTTACAAAACACGATTTCGGTACTATATATAGTTTTTCCTCATGTATGTAACTTATAAGTGTTTTTCGGTAACACGTTTTTTGAAAGTGTGCTTTCCAAACACGTGTTATTGGCAAATTAGAATTAACTTAATTTTTTTGTTAATCCGTCTTAACCAACAAAGAAAGCATGTTTCCCAAACACAATTTCAGGAAAGTGTTGATTATGAATCGCGATTTCACATATTCTAGTCAAAAAGTTAAAAAAATGTGTGTTTTAATTAACAAAGTTAAAAAGAATCTCAAAGTGGTTAATCAGCCTGCGATTAGGTGTTTGATTTAAGTCGTTTAGGACTAAAAATGAACTTAAACAAGTAGGGTAATTTACATGAGTTCCCTTTTGAATGGTAGTCGGTCTATATGGGGTATTTTCTTTCGAGATGAAAAAATTATTACGACTAAAGTTTTGACCCTAAAGTATCAAGTATCAACTGGTAGATGCCCGTACGGCCCCGTACATAAAGACATGTCGAAACATAATACACTCCTAATTTAAGTAAGATATATGCTCTACCCAATTACTTTACCTGTCAAATGTAATCTACATATAGAAGTCGCAATTTTATGCCACTTTCCTGTTTCATCATAAAAAATAGTTTTGAAGTAGAGATACATTAGTTAATAAGTGAGGGGAGAGAGATTTTGGGTCTTGTTCTACACAAATTGGAGCTTAATCTTTGAGTTAGGGTTGATTTCTACCTCCTTTAAGTGTTTATGACTTGTTTTGGTGCATTTCCATACCTTAATTCATGTTTTTGATGCTTGAGGTGTGATTCCCCACATATGTGAAGCTGTGCAAAAAATTAGATTTTTGGTCATGGTGTAGACACCCCAATCTGGGCCGCTTCCATAGCCTTCCCGAGGATGAAAATGCCCAATGAGAACACTTGAGGCTTGATTATGAACTTGGGGACCCACCAAGAAGCCACTAAAACCTCCTAAAAGTCCATTGAAATAACCCTAAACCCCAAAACAAGGGCACCCATACTTCCTCACTGGCACCCGTCTAGGCGCCCAGACTTCATAGTCTAGGTGCCTAGACTTGAGTAGTATGGGCCCCCGGACTTCTACCTAGATTACGTGTGTTCAAAGGAAAAATGGGCGGGAGGGTCATTTTAGAGGGATTTGGCAGAGATAATGGGGTGGAAGGAATGATTACCCTGACTATTCCCTAAACTCCCCCCTAAATGGCCCTTTTGGACCCTTCAGTGCCTATAAATATACCTTCTCTTCTTCCATTTGAGAGGATGATGAGCTCTCCCACACTCCCCTACTGTTACTCAACAGAAATTTCTTCTGAACAACCATCTTCAGTCACTCTTTCTCTCTCTGTTCATCTTTTCCACAATCCAAAAAAACATTTTCATACTTCCTTGATTCTACTCACTTTCATCACCCATAATCAAACCCCAACCATACCACCTACAATCAAGCTATTACTATTCCAGGAGCCAAAAATCTAGTTCATTCAACCACCAAAAGCCTTCCAAAAATCAAACCCAAGTTCGTCAAATCAAGTCTTTCAAGGTAGTTCACCTACCAAGGTGCTCACAAAGGGTTCTGAGGGAACACCACCCAACTTTTACTAGCTCTATGTGCTAGTTAAGAGTTTGGGAAGGTCCAAGGTGCATCAAAAGGAGACAACTCTCTTGCACCCACATTGAGTATGGGTGCTTGGACTCCTTCTCTATCTCTGTGATTTTTGTTTTCTACAGATTCTCAACAGATCATTTAAGCTATTTCCATGTCATTAGAAGTCGTTAATCATGATGTAAGGGATGATGCATATTTTGGAAGGAGCATTTTAAGTCACTTAGGAGAGGAAAATCAAGTTAAGAGGGATAATAGTGAATCATCCATGGCTTGCATCATCTTTCTAAGAACAAAGCCCTTTTTCTTTATCTTCAGAAGTGCAGAATACCCTTTCTATGGTATTGGATTAGTCCACTTATCCCATATTTCATGTTTAAATAAGTCAAGTTCATGATCTTCCAAGCTTGGGTTGTTCATTAAATCTATTTTTTGGAGATCAGTTAGTGTTAGGAAGGCATATCTAATCATCTTATACATGTTAGAGAAGGACATAAACATCAAATAAGCATTTATGTATGAACCCAGAATTGAAAAGAAGTTCTCTTGCATCGCATTCTAGGCGCATGTACTTGTATAGTCCAGGCGCCCACATTGGTTTCAGGCGCCTGGACCGGCTTAGCATGGGTGTCTTGGAAAACAGTCTAGGTGCGAGCCGTGTGATGTTTGAGAGTCTGCTTTGGGGCTTTACAGTGTTGTTTGATCGTATTTTGATTTGTTTAGTACATTATAAGCTATCATTTCTCACCATGCATACATAACACATAGCACATGTATCCACGCATATCGTTTTGGTCTTTTCAATGCATTTACGTGCTCTCATATGATTTTGTTATTAAAGTTCATTTGAACAACATTTTCAAAAATCCCTTGAATGTTTAGTAGAGCCCTGCAATCGTGGCGAGCGAGAGAGGTGCTTCAAATTCCTTCCCTTCTTCTAACCTAGCTCCCGGACTTGAGAAATCTCATTTGACAGACTAGTGAAAATATTTTCTATTCCAAGGGCAAAAGAGTCATTTTGTAAATTGGTTTCTACGGTACGGTTCTCAAACCTAGGTGGCGACTCTATCCATCAATTTAAACCATTTTGTGAAATTTTTGCGGGGTGTCCACAAGCTAGCAACTCCATTGGAGACTCTGGTTAATATATATTTCGATTTCATTACACTTGTGTAATTTCATTGAAATATGTATTAATCATCAGAGCTAAACTTGAAAAATGTTTCAGGGATTTTGGAAATGTTGTCTTTATGGACTTTTGCATTGCACGTGCATGGTTACTAGCTTTTGCTGACGTGTTTCGGCAATCCCGCACGGCTTGTCGGTGATGGGGAATCCCGAAATGCTCAGCACCCCCCGACTATGATGAGTCGTAATTGTCGCTATTTCCATGGTCTCATGGTATCCTTGGTGATGGGAGACAGCTTTGACTTTGAGTCTAGGGTACCCTTTGAAACCAAAGCCGGCCTTTTGCATATAGATAGCCATAGAACCCCACGTTAGAAAACCAACCCACATGTTAGGATTATGTGTTCCACCCTATTTACATGGTAAGTGTAACTGTTTTATCTATCCTGTCATCTTGCACGCATGCATGCACTTGCATCTGTACATGTGGTCATTCACATACTGTGCATGTTAGTCTAGTATAAGTTAGGATCCCGGATAGTTAGTAGAAGGTTGCCTTGACCTGATGATGAGTTGTGCATACCAATACGCACGTTGTTCTCACAAGATAGTCTTTAGGATGACCAGACATGGGAAAATTCAAACTATCAGATTCTTGACAATAATCTAACTGGACTTAGGGGTGATTAGCCCGTAATTAAGGATAATTGCTCTTAACATCCAAGTTTAGATTATTGATGGGAATCTATAGATTTCTGTTTTCCCAAATCTATCCGTCAACCGCAAAAGACTTGTTACTTAAAAGAAAACTTGAGGATTGGGGAAACCTTCCAAAATTGTTGAGTCGAGTCTAGGAGACTTTAAATCCATGGAGTTTGAGATAACTCTAGTGTTGGTTGTACCTGAATGGTCGCCCGTGTTTCGAACTAGCCTTGGAGTCGTTAGTATTTGGATTACGACACCTCATTGCTTTGTCTGAGATGGTCAGAAAAAGTTAAGGGTTAAGATCTCAACATTTAGGCTTTAGGTTGATAAACCGTACCTACCAAGTAATGACTTACCCGTGGTGTTGTTAAATCTTCTGTTCAACGACTCCAAGTGAGATTCGAAACTGGTAGATTAACCCTAGGCTTAGAAGTAAGACTAACTTCGGCAATGAAAGACACGCGTTCCGAGGAACCCTTTCTTGTATTTGGCATTAAAGGCTGCAAACTGAGTCTAGCTTTTGCTCTATTGCTAGTTCTGAATCATTGGGCCTGCAAGGAATAAGAAGCCCTTACCCGTTTGGATTCGACCTCCTGGGAAAAGATTGTCCTGACCTTCATCGACAACATCTTAAGTAGGAATGCCGTCAGAACAGGATCAAAACCCCCCAAATGAGATGGAGAAAATAAGGAAGGAAATACAAGATGTGAGGGCCCAAAATGACTTTCAAATTGCCCAACTCATGGCAATCATGGTAAACATCCAAAGTCAGCTGCCTCCACCCCAACAACAAATACCCGATGGTGGGCCCCAAAATTATGAGATGCCTACCGATGAATGCCAAGAACGGCCACCAGAAAACCCTCAGTGAGCCGAGATGTTGGTCATGCTATGTAAACTTGAAGAGTCGGTGACCAAAAGTGAGAAAGGGCAATCACCGGGTTAGATATGGACAAACTTTGCCTTTTTCCTGGTGCTAAACTTCCTAAAAAGTTCAAACCGATAGACTTAGAGAAGTTTGATGGGATCGGGGACACCAAGGGGCATATTCAGGCATATGTGAGCTCTCTCTCATTGAAAAATGTTGATAAGCCCACTATGGCCCAAATGTTCCATGAAACTCTCACGGGGCTTGCACTTCAGTGGCTCCTATCTCTTGATAATTCCAAAAGGGGTCATGGGAAGAAATGGCAGCTGCTTTCATTAAGCAGTATGAGTACAATGTGTAGCTTAAAGTGACCACTCAAGAGCTTGAAAGTATTAAGATGAAAGAGGAGTCCTTTACAAGTCCATTGCTCTTAGAAGAAACAGGAGCATCCTAAAAAAGTGCGATCCATGACGTCACCCCTTCTTCCCAGGCAATTCTTGCGATCTCTATGATTACCCTTGGATATGGCAGATTCTCTAGGCTCTCTCAACACTAATCTGGGCTCCAAGGCCTTAGATTCACATGAACTACGTATGAAGAAAAAATCCAGCTTTCAACATCAGACAAGTCATCAATCAGATAATAACCCAATTTTTAGGGTTTCAAAGTTCATCTCATCCACCCTTGGAAATTTTTCAGAACTGTGTCCCGATCTGTGTGATACTCCTATGGCTGCACCTACCTTCCAATACTCTCCTAAACCTTACTTTGTTCAGTCTAGAGTTTACCCACGGAGATCCAGGCATGGATCGGGCAACCCTACCTCCCCCACGCTTCAAGCCTGTGCAGATCTCCAACCAGAAGTCCATGATACTCATCTCCACTCAGGTACTCCTCAACTTACCCCAAAAGTTACTTATTCTTCATCCTCCAAGCCTTCATCTTCCCAAACAAATAAACCTTTCGTACCAAATTCATCAGTAGTGAACCCTAAACCTCATAACGCGAACCTCACTTCAACTGGAACTTCATCTTCTGTCGGTTTGGGCATCAATCCATCTTCTAGGTCCAGCCTTGCTAGGAAATTACGAGATGTGTTCCAGCAAGCAGGAGCCCAATTGGACATGACGGCTCAATTAGCCCCATTAGTTCAGACCATGGAAGAGGAGATGCATAAGTCCGGTGTTAATATCAATCTCACAAAGCTCAAGGATCACCTCCTTCAACTTCAAGGTACCGAATCAAGAACACCATCCAATTTTGATATTGAGGGGGAAATTGTAGAAGTGGGTTGCAATTCTCCTTGCCATTACTCTCCCTAGTGCACCACAGTAGGGAAAACCAATGCTGCAACAAACTCCGTAGTAACAGAAGGAACCAAACCAAAAAATTGGGCCTCTTTATTTAATGCCCAAGCCCCTATCAAATCCATGAAGCTGGATCACTATCCAGAACTTTAGAAGGGTAAGGAAACACATATACACTTTGAAGAAACACAACTAGATGATGGGATCAGTTATCACTGTTTGATTGGACACTTCCTTGATGGGAGGATGCCATTACCACTTCCCAGCGCCACAGCTCGTGCAGTGTGGAAGGATTATGGCAAATTTACTATCAAACAGTTGAGCTCTTATTTCCTGTTTGAGTTTGAAAATGAGGAAACCAAACTCCGAGTACTCGAAGGTGGTCCTTATTTTTTCTCACAAAGGTACCTTGTGCTAAAGGAATGGAAAAGAATGCTAGTTCCCACCAAGATTCAACCTTCCACCATACCTATTTGGGTTAAATTTCACAGGTTGCCATTGGAGTTCTGGAATTAAGTTGGTTTTAGTAAAGTTGCAAGTGCAATTGGTAAACTACTTCATGTAGATGAAGCCACTGCTAAGAAGAAAAGGTTAGACTTTGCTCGTATTTGCATAGAGATAGATGTGAGTGATGAATTGCCCAATGACATTACTATTTGCATTGATTCCCCCATGTTGCAGCTTCTGCCCTGGTGATGAGAACCATGACCATCTCTTCTTTAACTGCCCATTCACTAAACAAGTGTGGATACAGTGTCACTTAAGTCCCATTTTAGATGGCAAGCGCAATCACTTGCTAGCTGGATCTCCCACCTTTGCACCTTTAAAGGGAAGGGCCTAAGAAATGTCCTTGCCAAACTGTCCTTCATAGTGACTCTATATCATGTATGGATTGAGCGAAACACTAGGAAATTCCAACATGTGCAGCACCCTGTACATTATGTTGTGGCCAGAATTTGTGGTGACATTAGAAGTAGACTGCTGTCCTTATCCAGAATCCCAGCTGGCTCAATGGACCTTCTTGAATCATGGAACATTCCTACTAGTGCACATTTTATTTTTTTTTAGATAAACCAGCTTTAAAATAAAAGGGGCTAAGCGAATTTATAGCCTACAAGGGGCATACCCCAGGGAGAACAAAATGAAAATAAGAGAAAAGAAAAAGTAAAGGAAAAGAAAATAAAGTGGTTGGATTTGGGAGGCCAAACGGCTACAATGGGAGAGACCTTACAGTTACATCTAGGAAATAAACCATGGTTTGGAAATTCTACTACAACAAATAACTACTAAATAACTTATAGGTAAAGCTTTACAAGTCTACTACATCAGCAGTAATAAAAGCAATCACAGTGGGAAGCTCAGCAAATTGATGTCACCGAGATGGGCAAACAGCAGACAGCAGACTTGGGGCTATGGGTTAGCCAGAGGACAGCCCTCTCTGGGCTTAGGCAATACCCAACACAGTGGGGTGCAAAGGAAATTTTTTAAAAATTTCGCCATGACCCGTTCGTAATACTAGTGCACATTAACTGGTGAAGGGGGCATTTAATGGTCAAAGCATGTTTTCCTACTCATTTCCTTGTTACCACTTGCTAATTTCTGGCTTAGATTGACAGGTTCAGCAGAAAGGCACACAAATAGCTTTGTCCTGCTAGTCACTTACCACCCAATTGGGACTTTGTGGAAGCAGGTCTTAGCCAAGAGCTTTAGGAAGTGTTAATGCTAACATCCCATTTGGGAATTGGGTGCAGGTCTTAAGCGAAAGCTTCAGGAAGATATTCTAATACTAACATCCCATTTGGGAATTTGATTGTAGGGATGGATTACAGGATCTATGCACTCCATTGATGGATCTCATGTCTATTGTATGGGTGTGACCAACTTATATTGTGTGACTAGTGAGATGAGTGTCTTGGACCTCAGACTTTTCTTTTGAGTGGAGAGTATTTGTAGCTGGAGATTATCATGTGAGTTGTTGAGGGAGACTGGAACCTTAGCAGAGGGTTATAGAAGTTGTGAGTGTCCAAGGAAGTTGAAGGGTGAGCCATATATTTAGGTTTCACATATGTTTATGTTGTGCATCCCAATTGTCACTGTGCTGCTGCATTTGTACTTGTTTTTACTGATTGAGAGGTCCCCATTTCTATTCTGTTTCTGCTGCATCTGTACTTGTTGATGCTCTTTACGTGCAGAGAAACTAGTAGACTCAGTTGCTCCCCCGCCTTTGCACTCCTTGTTTATATTTTTGCATGTCTGAATGGATTGTCACTGTTACATACCAAGCATGTCTCACTTCCTGCTATCATTTCCCTTCAAGACAAGCTGTTGAGATTGCTTTTGGAAGTTCACTTATATGTCAAAGCAGTTCATGGTCATCTCAAGAGCAAGAAGCTGGGAGTTCACAAAGCAACTCATGGTCATCTCAAGAGCAAGAAGCTGGGAGTTCACAAAATTCACGGTCCAGGCCAATGCTATTACTTCTACCATCTGCATTCTGCTGCTGGTTGCTGGTACATACTTCTTGCTTGCACCTCATGTTAAACTATAGCAAGGGCTGTTGCTATAGTTCTTGCTTGAAATTGAATCCATACCATAAGGATTTCGATGACTTGATTCATCAATTATTTTTTTTGGATAAGTAAGCTTGAAATTAAAAAAAAGGCTAAACGAATGTACAACCTACAAGGGGCATACCCCAGGGAGGACAAAGAAAAAAGAAAAAGAAAAGAAAATTGGATGAAATAAAGGGGTGGTCACTAGGACTACATGAGGAAAACGTAGGGGAATTACAAGATAAGCCAAAAAAACCAACTATGGCAATACCAATGGAACATTAAAATTCAATAACTAACTACTGGACGCAGCAGTAGAAGTACAAAGAGAGTTGAGAGCATCCTAGATACAACAACAATCAAGAGTAACAACAATAGCAACAATAGAAGCGGATTGCAACAGCCCTTGCAACCCTAATAATATCAAGAGTAGACAACATGTGTGAGCATTCAGTACAACAGCCCTTGTACTGAATATATAGATAAAAACAATAGGTTGCAACAGCCCTTGCAACCCAAATGATATCAACATGCATGGAAACGTGAGAGGTACATAAAACAAACAACATAATAACCGTGTGGAGGCAGAACAACAATCCAGTTGACATAGCAACACTGCTCACTGCTGCAGCAAATCAGACCACAGTGGACAATGAGTGAGTAGTAATTGACCCCTCCATGGAACCTTTAGTGTTTAGATTTTGAGGAAGATCGTTTCCTGGCAAGTTTTCTAGCCTTCTTTTGTTGCTTTTTTGATCTTTCGGACGTTGGAACATCACTTGAATAGCACTCAAAGGGATTTGTGATGGTCATAGAACACTTGGACACCTTGAACTGATGCAGCCTTTGGACCTTGGAGTATACAACCTTTAGAACTTGGAAATTTCAACCTTTGGACCTTGATGGAACAATAGACTTCAACACAATGCATGACACTTGGGCGACACTTGGAACCACCAAGAGTGCTCTTTACAGCAGCTACAACAATGGATGCAGCAATAGATCTTCAACATAATCAACAATGGTCCTTAACAAAGCTCCAAGGGACAACCCCCCAAGGATAGGTCCAAATCTGGAAAATTTGGGCGCATAACTGCTGCATTTTAGCTAACCAGAAAGTCAGGTGTCTGCCAAAAATTGCAGCCCATATGATCATACTTTTATATAAAATCAAACCACAAATGATGATCAACATCTGGGCGGAGACAGATCTGCCCAGGAATACTCAGAAACAGCCACAGCAGAAGCAGGCAGTGGCTCTGAGTTAGGGATCTTAACAAGTGAGACACGGTGCAGATAGTATAACTAGGCAGTGGATGCATGCATAACACAGTAGCTGCAGATCAACACATTCAGAATATCACAGCAGGTGCATCAACAGCAGGACTACAGGAATAATTACTACAGAACTAATACAGTGTCTCACTTGTTAAGGACAACAGCAACAGCAGTAGCATACAAAACTAAGCAGTAGCATCTGTAAAAATTCAAAAGTTTATAAATGCTTGTGGTCAACTAACTAACAATGAGTGCAGCAGCTAATGGACCATGAATCACTGGATCCAATGTAATTAGTAACACAGTGTAACCTAAATTATATCTGGCTCACACTACAACGCCCTCGAGGACTCACACTTCAAACACTCGCTAAAAGGTCCGAGCACCCTCTCCTGCACCTCACAAGATTCCCCCACTCTTTAATACCTCCTCTCACAAAGGAAATCTGAGGAACAAACTCACAACTCACAGGGTTCACAATTATAGTAGGTCACACATCTCTAGAACCTACTTGTTCAATCCTATGATAAAATAAAACCAGTAGCACCTCAAATACACTTGGTAGAGACCATTGAAGGCTCTGAAGTGATACCACTTGAGGCACATCTGAAAGTAAAATGTATGGAACCTGCACACAAGGACCCAATTGGGTATGTTAGCACATCAAATACACTTAGTAGAGACCACTGAAGGCTCTGAAGTGATACCATTTGAGGCTCATCTGAGAGCAAAATGTATGGAACCTGCATACAAGGACCCAATTGGGTATGTTAGAAAACATGGGGCCTTTCAACCTCCTGAGCTTAGACTTGCAAGACAAGTGATCAATTTATGAACTCTGAGGTGAAAAGAGGAATGAAAAGTCAAGACTACCAAGGCCTGCCACTATCCCTAGTACCTTTATACATTGAGACTTGAAAGATTCCAGGAGTCTCTCAATGTTTGGGAACCTGAGGGTAGAGTTGAGAGAGACATCAACTTATACCTAACATCTCTACATATTTTTTCCACAACAGTTGGAATAGGATGTTGCAGACTTTGGAACTTTCTGAGATCTCTCTCAATCCAGATGTGGTAAATTGTGACTGTGAATGATAGCTTAATGAGGGTGCTGTGCAATCCTTTGCCCTTGTAGGTGGATATGAGAGAAACCAGACTAGCCATGGGTTGAGATTGCCAACTCAACTGGGATTTCAAGGAAACAGCATCCCAGACTTGTTGGTGAAAGGGCAATTGAAAAAAAGGTGATCATGAGTCTCAGCATCAGAGCAAAAGCTGCATACAGATGCATGAAGGATACCAAAGACCACAAGCCTATCACCTGTGGCAAGTCTATTTTGTAATGCAAGCCAGCTAATCAAACTACATCACGGGGACATGTCTTTGGGAACCAAATAATATGGCTCCAACTCACCTGAGGGAAAGGTGTTCTCATTTCATCCCACAAGGGTGAGATGGAAAAGAGGCCATTTTTGGTGAGGGTCCAACTACAAGAGTCATACTGATGTGAGGGACCAATCAGAGAAGGCAGATTGCTCCTAATCTCATTTAATTCCCAAGTCTGAGTGATAGGGAATTGCCATTGGAGAGCAGTGTTAAGGATTGAAGAGACTTTGAAGTCAATAGTTAGCCCTGAGTCATAAACTATCTTACTACCAAATCTCTCAACCAAAGGACCCAAGGGGTGCCAATTATCAAACCAGAGTGATATAGAGGTCCCATTACCTACTTTATAAACAATAAAGGGTTGAATAATAGGCCTAAGTTGAAGCAATTTTCTCCAAGTCCATGAAGGACTATTTGGAACTTTGACACTCCAGAAACTTTTGCCCTTCAGTAAGTAGGATTTCACCCATTGGCACCACATTGATTGCTCCCCCGAGAAATAAGAAACCCGGGCGTGTTTGGCCATGGTGCCTTGTTCCAAATCAGAAGACTTGAACCCAAGACCACCCTCTTTCTTAGGAGAGCATAGGTGATCCCATGAAACCTTAGCACCTAAATTTTTAAGGTCTGAGCCAGTCCAAAAGAAGGCTCTAAGAATTGATTCAACTTCTTTAATCACCTTTTTGGGGAGAATAAAGAGAGAAGACCAATAGGTTTGCATGGAAAAGAGTACAGACTTTACAAGTTGGACCCTCCCAGCATAAGAAAGGTATTTGTTGGCCCATGACTTAGTGCGACTTATGATTCTATCAATGAGAGGTTTGCAATCAGAATACTTCAACTTGGTAGATACCAAGGGAACACCAAGATACTTAACAGGTAGAGATCCTTCTCTAAAGCCAAGGGCAGCAAGAATAGAACATTTGACAGTAGGAGGAACCCCAGAAAAGTATGCATTGCTCTTTCCAGGGCTAAGAGAGAGCCCAGAAAGACTCTCAAACTCGGCAAGAGCATTCTGAATGCAATGGATGGAACTCAAGTCACCCTTACAAAAAATCATAAGATCATCTGCAAAACAGAGATTAACCAAGTTGGATTTGTCACACCTCCAATGGAAGTGGAAGGAGGGGTTAAAAGATTGCTCTTTAAGAAGTTGTGTTAAAATTTCCATGACTATGACAAAAAGGTAGGATGACAATGGGTTGCCCTGCCTCAACCCCTTTTTGCCCATAATATGGCCAATGGACTCACCATTGATACTCAAGGTATAATTAGCAGTGGTAATGCAAGCTTGGATCCAATTGATCATCTTAGGATGAAAGTTCATGGAGTGCAGAACATCCCATAGAAACTCCCACCTAACATTATCATAGGCTTTCATTATATCAACTTTAAGGGCACATTTAGGAGAAGAAGAATTCTTGTGGTACTCCCGCATTATTTCTTGGGTAAGGAAAATATTGTCTGCTATCCTTCTACCCTGACAAAACCAGATTGAACTGAATCAATGAGGTGAGGGAGTGCCTCTTGAATTCTATGAGAGAGGATTCTAGCAATGCACTTATAAATGGTGTTGCAGCAAGAGATGGGCCTATAATCCCCAACTTTGGAAGGGTTGGGAACTTTAGGGATGAGTGCAATGCTAGTCATATTAGCTTTAGTAAGTAATTTTCCAGACCTGAAAAAATTCCTAACAGCAGAAGTAACCTCATGGCCAACAATGCACCAGGATTTTTGGAAGAACCCAGCATTATAGCCATCAGGACCAGGGGCTTTATTAGGGTTCAAGGCCATGAAAACATCTTTAATTTCCTGATTGGAGATCTCTAAAACCATGCTGTCTCTTTGGTACTCTGTGAGTTTAGAACTAACCAATTGGTGGACCCTGGAGGTACCATTATACTGGGAAACATGAGGTGTACCCAGTAACCTGAAGTAGAATTCAATGAAGGTAGCCTGAATCTCATCAGAGTCCTGTGTTAGTCTGTTATCAGGGAGGACAAGACTAGTGATTTTATTTCTGTTCCTATTGTGTGACACAGATTTAAAGAAGTAAGATGTGCACTGATCACCTAACTTGAGCCATTGGACTCTGGACTTCTGTTTGGCAAAGCTTTCCTCAGCTCTGGCAAGTTGAAGATACTGCCTACAAAGTAGTCTTTCTTTAGTTTGTTTAGAGGTATTAGCAGGGTCAACTCCTAGCACACTTTGAACAATGTCCAGTTGCTGTCTGGCAGCCTGGGCCCTAGTGGAAATCTCACTGTATTCCTTTGTGTTAAGTTTTTTGAGGTCGGTTTGGAGAAGTCTGAGTTTCTGACCAACCACATACATGGGATTGCCAATGATAATACTTCTCCAAACTCTTTGGACTGTGGTGAGAAAGTCAGGATGATCAGTAAGAAAGTTGAAAAACTTAAAGGGCTTTTTTGGTCTTCTATGAGAAGGATTCAGAAACACCAAACCAGGGGAGTGATCTAAAATTCCTGGAGAGGGAAAGTGAGCACTGGAGTGAACAAAAGACTTCATCCAGTACTCATTGACTAACACTCTATCAATTTTCATGGATATAAAGTGAGTGGGGTCTTGTTTGTTAGCCCAAGTGAAATGACAACCAGTGTACTTGAGATCCTCCAATTCATTGGAGGATATACAAGTACTGAAGTCATCCATGTGGGATGGCCAATGGGAGTCACCTCCAGCCTTATCAGTAGGAAATCGTAGAGCATTGAAATCACCCAACACAACCCAGGGGTTGATGCTATTCCAGGAGTTAAGGGCAGACCAAAGGAGCGTTCTCTCAGTGTAATTATTAGAGCCATACACAAAAGTAGCAGCAAAATGAAAGTCCCCAGACTTGGAATTAATCTGGCAGTGAATAGCTTGGCTAGTCTGACCAATAACAGTAACATTTACCACGTCAGGATCCCAAGCAACGCAGACTCTACCACTAGGGGCATGAGTAAGGTTATGGGCAAAAGTCCAAGAGGGCAACATAGCATTCATAATTCTTGAGAAATTGACCTCTTTTATTTTATGTTCCATTAAACCAATAACAGACATTTTATTATTAGAGACAAAAGTCCTGACCTCTTTCTGTTTGAGGGGGTCATTTAGGCCCCTCATGTTCCAAAAACCAAAATGCAAAGGTGTATTAGTTGTGGACATACAAAATGTAGGCAAAAGTGGCAGGACATGGAAGAATTATCATACTGCCTCAAAATAGAAGGAGATGAGTTTACCTCTTATTGGAGGAGGTAGAGCTACCCCCTTGCTGCTATCCATGGGCTTTATAGAGTTTTTGAATCCTTGCCCTGAATTATTCTTATGGAGGAGATTTTGCTCCTTTTTCAGTCTCTTTTTCCTAGCACTTCTGGATTCAGCGAACTCCTGGTCCATCGGATATTTTCCTCCTTTAGCACCTTCATCACCCAAATCCTCAATTGCTCTATTGGTTTCAGGGAATGTTTGTCCTTTGGTGCTAATAGTTAAGCCTCCACTAGTGACAGACCTTCCAGCATAGGCTTGTGAAGCAGATTCCCCCAGCTCTGAGTCTAGAATTTGAATTTCCTCGTCCATAGTTTCACTCACATCATCAGCATCATCAGCTTGTAGGGAATCATGATGGCTAGTTGGAAAGTTGACCTGACCAATATTTGGATGAGGACCTTGATTATCCTTCCCTTCTGAAGTGAAAGGTTTGTTCATTGTAGGCATGCTGTATGTCTTCTCAGGTGACACAACTGCTTGTAATGGATTAGTGGTAGGAGGTGGTCCACTCTGCTTGGGCACTGGATTCCCTGAACTAAATTGAGGAGAGGGTATGACTACCTTGTTTGCTGTACCCAAGGACAGTTTGCCCTTCCCTACTACCTGCCATTCGGGTTCTGTAATGGCTTCTGCAGAGGCTGCAATAGGAATTGATTTGGGGCTACAAGAATGCCCAAACACCTTGCAGCTATTGCACTTGGGAGGGAGCCACTGATACTCAACACCCACCATCACTAATTCATCATTAACCGAGATGGAAATATTAGAAGGAAGCTCATAACTAGCTTCTATTTCAACACAGATACGTGCATAATCTAATCTTCTCCTTAGAGCCGTGGCTTCATCAACATGAATTGGTTTACCGATTGTGCTGGCTACCTTACTGAATCCCACCTGAGTCCAGAACTCCAAGGGAAGTCTGTGCAATTTAATCCAGACAGGGATGGTGGATGGATGGTTTTTAGATGGGACCATCATCCTTTTCCATTCCTTAAGAACCAGATATCTACGAGAGAAGAAATAGGGACCCCCTTCAAGTACCTTAAGCTTGGCTTCTTCGTCCTCAAATTCGAACAGATAACACGAACCCAATTGCTTAATGGTGAACTTGCCATGCTCCTTCCATAATGCACGAGCAGTGGCATAGAGCAATGGCATGGGCATTTTCCCATCAAGGAAGTTCCCAACTAGGCAGTGATTTCCCACCCCGTCATCCAGTTGTGACTCATCAATGCACACGTGAGCATCCTTCCCCTTTTGTAACTCCGGGTAATGATCTAACTTCATTGACTTGGCTGGAGCTAGGGCCTTGAAGAGTGAGGTCCAATTCCTAGCTGGAGCTGCTTTTAATTGATTTTGGGTATGGACTGCATCGTTATGGTGATTGATAGGGGGCGGGGTTTGTAGCATCAGCTGGATACCCAAGATTGGGATCACTGGCATGGTACGGATCACCCCTCGCATTACGAAGGACTTGTGGAACCCTAGGCTCAGTTACGAGGCCTTGAGGGTTTTTCTTCTCACCTAGTATTTCCTGCTGTGTAGCATATTCCAGACGTTCCTCATCTTGTAGTCGTTGAAATTCTTGCTGGAAAATCTGATGTAGCTTTCATGCCGAACTAGGGGTTTGAGTGATTTTGGGGCTGTGAGTTCCAAAATCAGAGTGGTTAAAGGAGTGGGTGGGGCTTTGAGGAGGTGAAGAAGAGAGACGGAATGGATTAGGGCTAGAAACCTTTGCGGGTACCTCATTATCCTTGGCTGAGGAGGATCGTACGTTCAGAGATTGAGATTGATTGTTGTTTTGGTGTAGAGAACCCATGGCTTTGAGTCCCAAATTACCGCTGGGAGACATCGTGTTATCTGAGACAAGATGTTCCATCGAACCCCTTGATTGTGAAGAAACCTTAGAACGCGAACTGCTTTGAGTTTGAGTAATACTTCTTTGCTTCTTGCGAAGCTCCTGAGAATCGATTGCTTGTGTCCCCAAACCTTCAGCCATCGAGATCGAGCCGTCTCCCATAACTAGGGTTTCAGCGGGGTGTAGATTGGCGGAGTATTGAATAGGACTTAGACTCAATCGTGAGTTGGTGGTACCTCTTTGCTTCATTCTAACCTCATGTGAATCAATAGTTTTGTGCCCTAGACCATCTTCCAACGTGATTGATCCATCTCCCATGGCTGATCGTGACGGCTAGGTCGAGGAGAGCCAGATCGCATAAATCGCTTGAAGAAGAGATGCTGACATTTCATCAATTTGAACAAGTCACCTTTACACATATCCTGAGAACGAAGAATCCATTCGCAAACGCAGTTGCTAGTTTGGCGTCCATGGTTGAATTGCTTGTAGGGGTTAAGATGAGGCCGATTATGATTGAACAGAGAAATCGACCTGCCTATGAGTATGTGATGAATGTTGATGAAATCGATGATGGTCTGTTGTGGTACCACAACATCTGGAATTTGGTTGAAAAAAGGGAATATTCGGAAGGAGCAAACAAGAAAGATCGGATAGCTTTGCAAAGACTAGCGTCGCAATACATCATTTGTGGGGGAAGGTTGTACAAAAGGTCATTTGGTGGCATGCACTAGTTATGCATTCGTGTTGATGATGCAAAGTGGGTGATGGAAGAGATTCATGAAGGAGTTTGTGGTCCCCACATGAGCGGAATGATGGCAAAGAAAATTTTGAAACAAGGGCATTTCTGGTCAACTATAGAGATAGATTGCATCGAGTATGTGCAGAGGTGCCACAAATACCAGGTCCATGCCAATCTTATGCATGTCCCATCTACTGAGTTGCATTCGATGGCATCACCATGGCCTTTCTCAGTATGGGGCATTAATGTGATTGGGAGAATCACGCCACCAGCTTCAAATGGACACAAATTCATCTTGGTGGAGGTTGATTATTTCACGAAATGGGTGGAAGCAGCCTCTTTTGCGATACTGACTACAGTTCAAATAGCTCATTTCATCAAACAGAACATCATTTACCGATATGGGGTTCCTCTCACATTGGTATCAGACAATGGGGTGCATTTCAAAGGGAGAGCAGCAGAGGTGCTTGAGGAATTCAAAATTCAGGTGCATAAGTCAACAATGTACCGGCCACAAACCAATGGGCCGTGGAAGTAGTAAACAAGTCAATCAAGAACATTTTGGAGAAAACCATCAAATCATCAAGGGATTGATATGAGAAGTTACCATTAGCACTGTGGGGGTATCGTACTTCTATTCGTACTCCGACAAGGGCAACACCCTATTCATTGGTTTATGGCATGGAAATGGTACTCCCCATTGAGCTTGAAGTACCATCCCTTAGAGTAATGATGGAAAGTGAAATTGAAGAGGCCGATAGGTTCGAGGAGCTGATTTTTTTTTTTTTTGGGTAAAAAGAGCTTGAAATAGAAAAAAGGCAATCGAATATACAGCCTACAAGGGGCATACCCCAGGGAGGACAAAAAGAAAAGAAAATAAAAAATAAAAAAGAAATACAGAAAAGGAAATGAGCCAACACAAACTGTTTGAAATCCAACTTACAAACAAAACTACTATAAGCCACATATGGACTAAATGTGATAAAGACAACCCTTGGACTATGAATGGGAACACAACCCTTGTACTGTGGATGGACTATGGTATAGCCTCCTGCTATTGCAAACTGCAGCTGAGGAACTTGAACTTCAACATAATCAACAATGGTCTTCAACAAAAGGTCCAAGGGACAACCCCCAAGGAAAGGACATAAACTGGAAAAAATTTGGGCAGCATAACGGCTGTTTTTTGACAAACCAGAAAATCAGATGTCTGCCAAAGTTGGCAGCCCATAAAAACAGACAAACATACTTCTATACAAAAACCAACTACAAAAATAGAGCTCTAAATGGACAACAGAGCTTCTGATAGATCAAGACAGTAATCTGAACTTCATATCAAATGGAGCTGCGTAAAGAAGTTCGAATCAAATGGCGAAGATGAATGTAGATCACACTCGGTATTATGACGATTGTAGTAACAGAGATCAAACGGTACAGCGGTAGTAGCATAACGAATCTGCGTGATCACATCATTTGGCAAGTCAGTAGCGAAGATAATAATGGCAGACAAAACTACATGGGGAATTTGGCATGACCTATTGACATTTGGTACAACTACCACAAGATTTAACTCCCATCAAACAGAAATTTGGCATGACTGCTCAGAAAATGGACATATACCACAAACAGAAGCTACAATAGTAGACACGAAGGAATGGGTACCTCCCAAGTGTAGCAGCAATCAGTCAATGGAGCAATAAAGAATGGCAAAGGTAGTAGTAATGGAAATCGTAATCTCAAATCTATCTACCTCACCACCTGCACTCCCTCGAGAATTGACCTCCCACTCTCTTTTCTCTCTTGATCTGAGATTATGGAAACTCTCAACAAGGAAAAAGGTCCAAATCTCACAAAAATCACACATTTTGAGTAGATATCACTCTCCTCTGCATATATGATTATAAATTAACAGACAACATGGCTATGAGCAAACCACCACACCACCTGCATTTAAAAACCCAACTGGGATATTAGTTTTCAATTGAAATATGATGATTTGCTGAGCATATTTTGAGATCCTGGGACCTGCAATACAAAACCCAACTGGGTGATTAGTCAAACCATGTCTCCAAGATTTCAGCCTTGTTTTAGCACCTAAAAGACCCTGTAAGACAATCATGGGACAATCATGAGGCAACTATGCGATTACATGTATCAATGAATGTAAAGCCTATCTTAGGTGCCTCAATCTATAACTAAGTAGAATTAGCAGGAATGCTCCATGAATCCAAAAGGGCTTGTGATCCACTAGGGATCTTAGGTAAGGACATCAATCTGCTCCTAATGTCCAAACAAATTCTGGCCACAACAGTTTGTGTCGTATGCCGCAATTTTTGAAACTTCCTAGTGTTCCTCTCAATCCATATATGGTATAGAGTAACAGTGAACGAAAGTTTAGCAAGAGTGCTTCTTAGCCCTTTCCCTTTGAACTCAGAGATATGAGAAACAAGGCTAGAAAGTGTTTGTTGTTGCTACCAAGAAAGGTTAGATCTAAGACACAGTGTCCCAGACATGTTTGGTGAATGGACAGTTGAAGAAAAGATGATCATGATTCTCCTCATCAGAGCAAAAGCTACAAGAAGAGGAATCAATAACACCAAAGAGAACTAACCTATCACCAGTGGATAGTCTGTTATGAATGGCAATCGATGAACCAAGAGGGGAAACCTCATAACTCAATTTTATTCAAATAATTTCTTTGATGACATAAGCTGATCAGAAAAGCCTAAAAAGCAACAAGAAACAAGCCACACTCGAAAAAGAAACAACATGGATCCATCATTTATTTTGGGAATAGCCTAGTCAAGTCGAGAGAGTCAATCCACAATGTTGCCAATTCTTGCTGTCAATTCTTTCCTCAGCCATTTGTGGTAACCCGCTTGTAGGTTGATGCTTGGATACTGGTCTTGAACCTAAGTCAATCTGCTTCCCCAAGTGCGATGATAAGCCTCGAGAACTGAATATTTGAAGTCGGGGAGATGGAATTCTAAAAGGTATGAGAACTCCACATCTTGACAAATGCTGAATTGACAGAGAATGCGCTGCGGAAAGTAGAAAGTGAAGCCCGTCAATCCCGCCAAAACCACCCATGAACGACCCATATGGTTGGCTGTCATGGCTAGCAATGGTAACCGGTAGCATCTCCAAACAATGTGATCCTCTTCCAAAGCCATAAAGAAATCAAGCCATTCATCCACACTGCCACAATCCTCCATAAAATGCTTGTTCTCCTAAGTCCTAGCCTCATAAATCGAATCATTCGCCAGATCTGCAATCAACCTTATCTTGTCACACAGCCACATTGCCAAACCAAAATTGAAAACCACAAGGTGCCAAATCTAAAAACCAACAAACCTGAAAAAACAAACCAAATATCAAAACCAAAACCCAAACCTGAAGCAAAAGGGGGCTCCCGGCAAACACATTGGTTCACCCCGAGCACACTGCATCCAAGCCCATCAAAGTTTCTGCCAAAACCATGGGAATGACATCCTTGCGTTGCTCAATCTGAAAAGCAATCGAGACAATCGAAGGGCTGGGATTGCCATCACTCGAAACCAACAGATACAAGGCCAAAAGATACATGCATAGAGCAAACATACGATGGCCCTGAACACTGAAATCCAACAAGTTGCCACGAGGACTAAAATCCGCAAAGAGGCATAGAATGTCGAGTGCATTACCGCGAATCAAGTGTTTCGCAGTACCATCATTGACTTCAAACTTGTCTCGGAGAACCTTAGCCAAGCAACCTTGAAGTGGAGGGACCATTGGCTTGGTGCAAGTGTGACTTCCAAGGTATGCTTGGAATTCTTCAACATTGGGGTAGAGCTCTTGAAGTCTGAAATGGAACACATGGATCTCCGGGTTGGGAAAACTCATTAATTCTGTGTTGTTTGTTTAATGTTTCACGGGCTGGGAAAACCCCTTAATTCGCGTGATGATGATTTTACTTTGCATTTCATGAGCCTGGAAAACTCGTTGATTTGTGCATTGTTTGTCAAACATTTGACAAGCCTGGAGAACTCATTGATTCATGTGTTGTTTGTTTAGCGTTTCACGAGCCAAGAAAACTCAAGAAAACTCATTGATTCCTGTGATGATGATTTTGCTTAGCGTTTCACGAGCCAGGAAAACTAGTTTATTCGGTTGCTATTGTTTAACGCTTCACAAAGTAAGAGAACTCAATGATTCATGTTATGATTATTTCGCTCTTTTTTGTGTGGATAATTTAGCTTTAAAATAAAAGGGGCTAAACGAATATATAGCCTACAAGGGGCATACCCCAGGGAGGACAGAGAAAAGAAAAGGAAGAAAAGGAAAGAAAATAAAATGCGTCGATTGGAAGGCCAAGCGGCTACATAGGGAATGGGAGATGTTGTAAGGTTGTACAGCTTACAAAGTTAAGGAAAATAATACAAGAACAAATTCTACAAAGTTGCACAGAGCAGCAAGTGGTGGTGTAGCAACTTCAGAACTTCAAAACAACTTCAAAGCTCGTTGGTTCCTATGTTGTTTGTATAATGTTCCATGAACTAAGAGAACACATTGATTCATGTAATGATGATTTTGCTTAACGTTTCACGGGCCAAAAAAACTTGTTATTTTGTGTGTTGTTTGTTTAATGTTTTACATGTTAGGAAAACTTGTTGATTAATGTCATGATGATTTCATTTGTCTAATGTTTTTGGGTAATTTTTTGTCTAATGTTTCAGGAGTCAGGAAAAACCGTTGATTCGCATGATGATTTCATTTGTCCAACCTTTCACAGGACAAGAAAGCTGGTAGATTGGAGTGATGTAATATCCTTTGCCACCAAATTCCAATACTTCTGATAGAACCCTCCAACTAACCCATCTAGACATGGAGCCCTAGAGCGCTTCAGTGAACATCATCTCTAGCTCTTTGGTCTGAACATCATTGATTTAAACACCCAGCCCAGCCAAAGCATTAACACATGGAGGATAGTACCATCACTCAGCACCGAATTGATGTTGTTATCCTAGTCATCTTTAGACCAAACCCCTTCAAACAAACTAATCAAATGAGACACAAACATTTGCTGAATATCCCCCTGTTCCATAACCAGATTCCCACCATCATCCTTGAGATACAGTTCTATTTCTTCTAGCCCTTATTGTTGCTGCTTTATTAAAGGAAAAAAAAACTAGTGTTTCAGTCACCTAAAACCATCCACCTTTGCTTAGTTCGTATACAGTTCATGTTTATCGAGCAAACAATCATATTGATACCTTAACCCTTTGTAGACACCCCAATTTTGACCCGGGATACTTATCAAGCATTCCCGTTGATAAGGAAGACCATCCGTGCATATCTCGAGTCCAAGAACAATGCTTGAACTTACCAAAAACACTCTAAACCACCTTAAACCCTTTCCAAACAACCTTAACCAGCCTAAATGACCAAAATTGTAAGGACATGTATTTTTACATATTTTTTCTGGAATAATGGTGGGTAAACGTGAGGAAATGAAAACTTAGTTAAATGGGTCAATGTGGGAGCATTAGATTGCATTTAGGTCTTCTTAAAACATGTTAGAAGCTTGAGAGGTGTAAGTGTTAAGTGGGAGGTGTATATACACATGTGTGTATACAAAATATGAATAAAATCACCAATTTTACCCATCTTCCACAGCTGCCCCTCTTCTCTCTCTCCCACTCTCTCAACTTTCCTCCATTGTTTTTTTTTTGGTAAATTCTTTCCTCTTTCTTTTTTTTTTTTTTGGGTAAATAAGCTTGAAATAGAAAAAAGGCTAACCGGATGTACAGCCTACAAGGGGCATACCCCAGGAGGACTAAAGAAGGACAACGAAAGACAGAAAAGAAAAAAGAAAAAGTGCAAAACCGGCAAAACCGGAATGGGAGGATTGGGGAAGGCCAAACTTGGCTACATGGGGAATCCTAAATGTAGGGATATGCAATAAAATCAGACAAAACAATAACAGAGCAGTAAAAGTAGTGTTTCTATGCCATTTATGCAGAGGGCAAAGAAACACTCTAAAGGATATCCAAAGTGATCTATCAATGAATCTCGACACCGTGAACAACAATGTGGGATATGGACATCAAGGTGGAAACAGCTGGATGGAATTGGGGAACTCCAACTTGCACCTTGTGTTGACTTCGATTGGGCAAAGTGTTCTAGAGGACACCCCCCTCTGGCATAAGTAAACCCACACAGTGGGATGAGGATGAATTATAAGGTAATAAGCGGTAGGGACAACCCCCACTACCTAGGTATCCATCTGAACACACTACTTGAGGACCAAGCACATCGTACTATACAGTAGCACAACAACAAGAGAGCAACAATCATTAACAAATGATCAGTATGATTAACAACCAGCAGCACCTACGCAATAGAGTAGCAGCAACAGATCAGCAGCAATCACTGTTGCACCGAGCAGCAGCAACAGATCTGTGATCAGGCAGCAACAAACAGAGACACACGTATGAAGCAGCAACACTACAGCAACAACAGCACTACAGCAGTACTACAATAGATTAACGTGACTAAACAGCAGCAGATTAACGTGACTAAATAACTGCAGCAGCTCATGGCAGTGATATAGACAAATGCAACAGTACTATAGCTTGGCGGATTAACATCGACAGCAGCAGTACTACAACAACAGATTAACATGCCGAAACAACTAAACAACTGCAGCAGCCCGTGTCAGTGATGTAGAAAAAATGCAGCAGTACGACAACAGCAGGAACTGCTTTGTCCCGCATATAGCAAGACAAATGGTGGAAAATGCATAACATATCTGCCCAAACTTGGCAGACCTATAAGCCTATATTAAAATTGAAGAAAAAAAGTGAAAGTGAGAAGTGAAAAGTGAAAGTGAAACAAGGCCCATAGGATAGAGTCTCACACAGCCAAACACCCTTACTTCTCACCCTCCCTCTCTTCTATTTTGTGTACACAATGGGTCCCTGTGGTAGTCAACCTGGCTCCCTCCTCTCACACATGCTCCATTCATTGAGTATCACTCTGAAGAAAGGATGAGGCACAAAACACATCTCACGGGTCTCTCATATAAGTAGTTCATTCCACTCATTAAGAACATCCAGCTGCGTAGAATGACCATGAACAGAATCACCATCACAAACCTGAATTTGAACCTGCAACACAAACTACCCAATTGGGTTATTAGCATAAATATCATGCATAAACATCATACCACTCGACTGGCCCTAAAAGGATGCCACCATCCTACAACCATTCATTGGCTCAAATGTAAATTGTTTAAACTTTCTCACAGTCAGCACCCTGATGAATCACAACTGTAGATTATTAGTGATACAAGGATAAAACAATATGGCAGAATATGGCGGACAATTCAAAAGGAACAATAATTACGGCTCAATGGATTGATACATTCCAAGCTTCCAATAAGGAGAATGGTCCATGTGGTAATCTGTGAAGGGACATCAGTCTGAACCTAATGTCACTGCATATCTTACTCACAATGGAACGTATACCATGATGTAAACCTTGAAATTTCATGAGGTTCCTCTCTATCCAAATATGGTAGAGGGAGACAGTGAAGGACAACTTTGCCAGTGTGCTTTTCAGACCTCTACCTCTCATCATAGAGACAAGAGTGACCAATGTGGATAGACTTTGAGATTGCCAAGTGAGCTGAGATTTAAAGCTCACATTATCCCATACTTGCTTGGTGAAAGGACAATTAAAGAATAGGTGATCATGTGATTCTTCAGCAGAGCAAAAGCTACAGCAGGATGTAGTTTTGATGCCAAATAGCATAAGTCTGTCCTCAGTGGATAACCTGTTCTGGATGGCAATCCAGGCTATCAGGCTACACTTGGGGATATGAGATGGAAACCACACGATGTGATTCCAATCATTAATGGGAAATTTGGTCCTAAGTTGCTCCCATAATGAGGTTATGGGAAACTTCCCATCTTTGGTGAGAGTCCAAATGCAGGAATCATTCCCATGAGGAATATGGGGATTGATGGTAGGGAGACGGGTTCTAATCTCATTTAACTCCCAGGTTTGTGTGATGGGGAAAGACCATTGGTTAGCAGTGCTAAGAATGGTATTGACAAGGGCATCATGTGGTTTGTTATTTCAGGGGGTGAACAATCAATGTGGTGTCAATGGGTCAAATCCTACTTAATCAAGGACAAAAACTTCTGGCAACTCAGGATGCCTTGTAGTCCCACTTGGATTTGGAGGAAGCTCCTCAATCTTAGGACTACTGTCCAACCCTTCATCAAAACTATCATTGGTAATGGTCAAAGCTCATCCCTTTGGTATGACAATTGGCATCCACTGGGTCCTTTGGCTGATAAGTATGGTGATAGGATAATCTATGACATGGGGTTTCCTAAATAGACTAAGGCTTCCTCAATTATCAGAGAGTCCAAATGGGCTCTCCCCGTTACCCAAACCTGGGAAATTAATGAAGTTAGAACAAGCCTCATTAATTTCCCTGACCCTAGTACTGATGTGAGTGATCTCCACAGATGGACTCTCACTACAAGTGGTGTATTTACAATGAAATCCCTTTGGAACAACATTAGAACACCCTTCCCTAAGGTCCCATGGTTTCATAGTGTTTGGTTTTCTGGCCACATCCCCAAATGTAGCTTTATTACATGGATTGCCATACAAGGAAGACTGTACACTGAAGACAAGCTTGTCTTGTTTGGCACGAAGTCTCTTTCTTCTTCCAAGCTTACTTCAAGTAGTGAGAGTCATGATCACTTGTTCTTTAATTGTTCCTTCACATCACAGATTTGGCACCAACTACTTTCTAAGCTCAATGTTCATTGGCCACCTAGATCTTGGACTAATTGGATTGCTCTATTAGCAACAATCAAAGGCAAAGATCTTAAATCTATGCTAATCAAATTAATTTTTTCCACAACAGTGTACCACATTTGGATTGAGAGGAATTTTCGTAAGTTCCAAAATGTTGCATGTCCTATTTCTGTAGTGGTGAATAGGATCCATTCAATCATAAGACACAGATTAATGTCCTTGGGAAATGTTACTAAAATCCCTCAAGCTGATAGTATCTTGGCTCAGTGGAACATTGTCTCAAGCTGAACTATGTAGTAGAAAGAATTTATTCTTAATTGATAAAACGGCTTTGATGCTATATTTCTATTGTCTACTGTTAGTGTCTTCTCCAGGTTTGGCTATACAGGGAGGGACTCTGGAAGCCATTGGTCCACAAGATGGTTTCCCCATGGAAATATGCACAGGATGGTTCCCCATGGAATGTGCCGGGGAAAGTACAAGGTTTATACTTCTCACTATGAGGTTTATTATGCTTACCAAACTCATTTGCAGGTTCACTATGCCTAGATATACTGTCTCCAAGGATGGAGGCAATCCTTGATCTTATTATATGTCTCCAAGGATGGAGGCAATCCTTGATTTTATTATATGTCTCCAAGGATGGAGGCAATCCTGGATTTATTATGTCTCCAAGGATGGAGGCAATCCTTGTTTTTATCTTACCTTGTGTTACTTGTTTGGTGCCTTCAGTGGCCTAATATATATCCATTCTCTAAGTTGTGTGTCCTTACTTATATGTGTGTTTACCAAGTGAGTTAAGTGATTGAGCCTCTGATTTCCTTGTGAGTGGAGGTAATAACTAGTGGGGCATATTGTGAGGATTAGTTGAGGGTGAATGGGTCCCTTGTGAGAGTTCTGAAGTTGTGAGGCTCCGAGGGAGATGATGTGTGAGCCATATAATGTAGGTTGCTGCAACCTTCTGTGATTATGCTCTTCCTTATGCAAGTGTTCATACATACCATGTCGCTGCCACTTGGCTTTCCTTGGTTGATTCTATAATTGTACATGAGTTGTGTGAACTTACTATCAAGTGTGTTATCCCTTGTGAGATGTGTGCTTGAACCACAGAATTCCTTCATGAGTGGAGGTAATATGAAGTGGGGGAGTCTTGTGAGGGTGAGGTGAGGGGGATTGGATCCATAGAGAGAGTTTGAAGTTGTAAGGTTCCTAGGGAGATGGAGGTGAGCCACAAATAATTAGGGATTTGCATACCTTCACTTTATAGCTTTGTTGCCTTAGCTACTTCGATTGCTCTATGATACCATGCTTCACCGATGGTATGACTCACTTATTCTTCTTTCCCGTCCCGAGAGAGCTGTCCAATATGGCGTAAATTGCCCGGGCCACCACCATTCAAGTTGTCAGCTTTTCATTGAGCTGAACCTAGTTCACTCGTGTTTGGAGTAGTTATAATGCACATAGTTTTATTATTATTAGTTCAATCAATTTCTTAGCTATTTTGCTGTCTTTTGTTGGCTGTTATTGTGCTTGGGATGACAATTTTCAAACGGGATGCTGCCCAATTTTTTTAAAAAATCCCAAATTTTGGTGCTAAGTCCTGTACTGCTGCTGTTGCCCCAAATTTGCGTAGGTTTTCATAGGTTGCACTCTATTTTGATGACCTAGCCTAGGAGGGGGGTTGTCCCTAGGCATGTCTGATCCCCTTGGGGAGGGGGCTTCCTCCCGTAATCCGGGCCTTTGTTTTTCTTTGTTGTTTTCTTCTGCTATGACCTTATCATTGTTCATTCTGTCGCCACGTATTCTTTGCATGTGTCTTTGACGAAACTCTGCTCAAATTTCTAAGAATCGGGGGTGCTACTTCCAAGAATTAAAGTCAATCGTCCCTTGGCTATTTCAATGTTTTCACTTTGTAACTCGCTCGTACGACCTTAGTGTCATGTTTTGTAATGTGTCAGTAGATCGCTCTTGTAGCCACTTGGCCTTCTTTTATGTTGTTGTTGTTTAGCATACATTTTCTTGTCTTTTATTTTCTTTCTTTTTGCTTTGTCCTCCTGGGGTATGCCCCTTGTAGGCTGTACATTCGTTTTGCCTCTTTTATTTTCAAGCTGTATTATCCAAAAAAAAGAGAAGGGCATCATGTGGTAGCCCTGAGTCATAGACCACAGACTACCAAAGTGATTAACAAGAGGACCACAATGGTGCCAGTTATCATACCAAAGGGATATAGTGGATCCAGTCCCAATTTGGTATTTGATAAATGATTGAATGAGAGGGCGAAGTTGAAGCAATTTCCTCCAAATCCAAGAGGGACTAGAGGGGATTTTGACCCTCCAAAAACTTCTCCCTTTTAGTAAATAGGATTTCACCCATTGACACCACAAGGATTGTTCTCCACCAGAGACAAGGAACCATATGTGTTTGGCCATGGCAACTTTATTCCGGACTTGAAGTGATTTAAACCCTAAACCACCTTCTTTCCTTGGGGAACAAAGATGTTCCCAAGATACTTTGGCACTTGTTTGTTTGAGGTCAGATCCAGTCCAGAAAAAAGCTCTAAGAACCCTTTCAATTTCCTTTATCACTCTTTTGGGGAGGATAAAGATTGAAGACCAATAAGTCTGCATAGAAAATAATACAGACTTGACTAACTAGACCCTGCCAGCGTAGGATAGGTATTTATTGGCCCAAGATTTAGTACGATTTGTAATTCTATATATGAGAGATTTACAATCAACGTACTTGAGTTTGGTAGAGATGATGGGAACTCCAAGATATCTCACAGGGAGTGAACCTTCCTGGAAGTGTAATGAGACAAGTATGGATTGTTTGACAGTAGAAGGTACACCGGAGAAGAAAATGCTGCTCTTTCCTGGGCTAGGTGATAGGCCAGACATCGATTCAAACTCAGACAGGGCCTCTTGGATACATAGAATGGAACTTAACTCCCCTTTATAGAATATCATGAGATCATCAGCAAAACACAAATTGATTATCTTGATTTTCTCACATCTCCAATGAAAGTTAAAGTTGGGACTATGGGATTTCTCTTTGAGAATTTGAGTGAGTACTTCCATGACAATCACAAAGAGATAGGATAATAGTGGATCACCTTGCCTCAACCTCTTTTTCCCCATGAAAAAACCTGTGGCTTCTCCATTAATACTCAAGGAGTAGTTAGCTGTGGAAATGCAGGCCTTGATCCAAGTGATAAATTGGGGATGAAAATTCATGGATGTAAGTGTAGCCCAAAGAAAATCCCAATTAACATTATCATATGCTTTCATGATATCAACTTTCAATGCACACTTTGGGGAAGGGGAGCTCTTGTGATATTCCCTCATAAGCTCTTGAGTGAGAAAAATATTATCAGTAATTCTTCTCCCTTTCACGAATCCAGATTGTACAGGGTCAATAAGGTGGGGGAGGGCAGCTTGGATCCTTTTGTCAAGAATCTTAGCAATACACTTGTAAATAGTGTTGCAACAAGAAATGGGTCTAAAATCCCCCACCTTTGTGAGATTATAGACCTTAGGAACAAGTGCAATACTTGTTGAATTAGCCTTAGTGAGGAGTTTTCCAAATCTGAAGAAATTTCTTACAGCAGAGGTCACCTCATTACCAATAACACTCCAAGATTTTTGAAAAAACCCTGCATTGTACCCATCAGGGCCAAGGGCCTTGTTAGAGTTGAGGGACAAAAAAGTTTCTTTGATCTCCAGGTTAGTGATCTCAGAAATCATGACATCAAATAACAATTTAGAAGTTGTGATGTGTCAGAGCTTCTCTCTCATGGCGATTCCAGGCATATTCCTCTGAAACCCTAGTAATGGTGGTCTCATCTGGTACGGTCGATGGATTAGGATCAAAAGCTGTGGATTCTCACGAAGTCCGCAAGAAACAAAGCATTATGTCTCATTTGCAACCCGATTCAGGAGCTGGTTTAAACCCTAAGTCTGGGGTCTCTACTTCTCCGATCCTTACTCCTCAACAATTCTCAGACCTTCTTTCATATGTAGGTGAAAACCCTCTTGATGATAGCTCACCAAAACCCACTTTTGCTCAGTCGAATGTATACCCTCAAAGGTCTAATCTTAGACCTGACCTTCGATCGGATCTCAAAGCTTCTGGTTCGGTGCTCTCCAACAGTGACCCCGTTGACAAACATAAGATTAGCTCTCTTGCTAAAGATTCAAAACCCATTCCCATTCGCAGCCCTCTTAGACCATCCGCAAGCCCTAATTCAGCAAGGAAATTGCAAGAGGTTTTTCAATCAGAAAGTGAGCGGTTGGACAAAGAGGAGAAGATCGCGTCCTTGGTGCTCTCCATGGAAGCCGAGCTGAAGAACTCGGGTCTGAATATCGATTTCTCCCAATTTACGAAGCAGTTAGCTCTCCTCCAGGAGAACCATGTCTCTCCTAAGTCACAGTCCAGGTACCTTGAGGGAGATTTCTTCGTTGTTGAGGACCCCCCTGAGCCTTCTAAGCCCAAGGTTGCAGCGGTTCCCCATCAGAGAACAGGGAAAACCCAGGATTGGTCCTCCCTCTTCAAGGCTCAGGCCCCCTATAAAACTATGAAGCTTGATCATTATCCAAGGATGCAACGAGGTAAAGAAGCCATTGTTGAACTAGAAGAAACTGATATTGATACCAGTTCCTGGAGTCATTGCTTGATCGGATATTTCCTTGATGGGAAGATGCCGTACAACTTACTTTGTGTCACTGCCCGCTCGGTGTGGAAAGAGAAAGCTCCTATATCTATAAAACAGGTCGGCTCATGCTATTTCTTTATCTTCAAAGATGAGGACAACAAGATGAAGGTTTTGGAGGAAGGTCCTTACTTCTTTTCTAGGTGTTACTTGGTACTCACGGATTGGCGACGTATGCTAACCCCAACAGCGACCCACCCCTCATCTATTCCAGCATGGGTCAAGCTCCACAAACTGCCGCTGGAGTGCTGGACTGAAGTTGGATTCAGTCGCATTGCCAGTGCAATTGGTAAACCACTTCATGTCGATAATGCTACAGCTAGTAAGAAGAGACTGGACTTTGCAAGGCTGTGTGTAGAGATTTCTGCTGCTGATGAACTTCCAGATGAGGTAGTGCTCAAAGTTAATGATGAATCAGTGGTGATTAGAGTAGAATATCAGTGGTTGCCTTCCAAATGCTCCAAGTGCAAGGTTTTTGGTCACAAGTGTAACCCCAAACCTGCTCCTGCCTCACCAACTCCCAAGGAGTATTTGGGGAACAAGCCTACGGATGCTACGATTTCTGATAAGGATCCAGTAGCTCAATACAAAGTGTTGGAGGCTTTGGCTAAGGGTGGAAGTCCAAACCTTGATGTTTGTCACCAAAGTGGTTTCCCCCTCCAAATTAGCATCTAGTTCAACAACTACATCTGATGGGAATGAGTATTCTGATAATGTACCCGTGGTGGATTATAACCAGCTGGAGAGAGTGAAGTCTTCTGAGGGTATTGGGATTGAGCTTAATCCTAAACCACCCTATCATCAAAAAACCATTTCAGCCACAAAGCCTCCAGATTATGCTTATAGTAGCAGCGGTGGGGAGTTGGTAGAGGATCCAGTGCAAGGGGAGGATTTCATGGTGGTCTCAAACAAGAAGAAGAAAAAAGGGAGGAGCAATCAGAAAGCTTCTCCTCTTTCCAAAGGGCGGTAATCCTTTCCTTCCTCCTTTTTTGATAGCATTAAATATTTCCTATCTTCTGCTATATAGATTAGCTTACCTCTAGTTTTTCTATGACTGCTGCTTTGCAACTTGGTTTTTGGAACTTACGAGGCCTAAATGACACACTCAAACAAGAAGAAGCAAAGAAACTCATTACTAATAATAAAATGTCCTTGATTGGTCTATTAGAGCATAAAATTAAAGAGGTCAATGCTAAGAGAGTTTTGAGTTTTGTCTATCCTTAGTGGCATTTTGCACACAACTATGACCATGCTTCCATTGGTAGAATTTTTGTTTGCTGGGATCCTCATGTTCTTGATGTTAATGTGTTGAGTAAATCCAGTCAATACATCCATTGTAAGGTCCAAGCACTTCACACTGGGTTGAGATTCTTTACTACTTTTGTCTACGGTGCAAATAACCATATGGATAGACAAGAATTATGGAGTAGTATGCTCAGTGTCAAGACCACATTTCCTTTGGTTACTTTAGGTGACTTCAATGCCATTAGGTCCCCTAGGGAGAAAGCTGGTGGTTCACCTAGTTGGCCTCCCCATATGGATGACTTTAACAATAGTCTCTACGCTTGTGAACTTGATGATCTTAGGTTTCTTGGCTGTTACACTATACATGGTCCAATAGGCAGGTTGGACTTGAACACATCTCAACCAAAATTGATAGGGTGTTGGTAAATGAGAGTTGGATGAAACTCTTCCCTTATTCCAGTGCCTTCTTCCCTACCCCTGGACTATCTGACCATTCACCATCAGTAGTAAGCCTTACTCCCTCTCCCAAGCCCTCCTCTAAGCCGTCCAAGTTTTTTGATTTCTTGGTTGATCACCCTATGTTTCTTCCCATAGTACAGAGGATTTGGAGTACCATTGTTATTGGTAACCCTATGTATTGTGTTAGTGAGAAACTCAGAATGCTTAAAATTGAATTTCAAAAGCTTAACGCTAAGGAGTTCAGTGCCATCTCAGATAGGGTCAAAAAAGCCAAATTTCAGCTTGATGGTTTACAGAAAGATTTGGGGTCCAATCCTTTGGATCCTGTCAAACAAGCTGAAGAGAAAGATGCTTTTAGACAATTTCTCATATTGTCTAAGGCTGAAGAGAGTCTAGCAAAGCAAAAATCCAGAATTCAGTGGCTTAATCTTGGGGATCAATGCACGTCCTTTTTCTTCAAGTCTATTAGCAACAACAGAAATAGGAGCATGATCACTAGTCTTACTCTCAGTGATTCTACCTTTTTTTTGGTAAAATAAGCTTGAAATAAAAAGAGGCTAAACGAATATACAGCCTACAATGGGCATACCCCAGGGAGGACAAAAGCAAAACAAAGGAAAACAAGAGAGAGGCAAAACGGAAATGGGGGAGGCCAATTGCCTACAATAGGGAAGGGTACAGTGTTTCCTTCCATCAACAAGATGGGAGAGAAACACCCTTAAGAGGATTACAAAAGGACCAAACCCAAAAGCTTACTCCTAAAACAAAGCTACATACAGTACCATAGGCTTAACTTAGACTACTACAATATGAATTTAGACTAATACAAAGTAAACTAGAAATCGGACTTGAATTGAACTTGTGGATTTTTGAGGCCTAATGATGCACTGCCTGATGTGCAGTACCGAGGGACTTGGAAGCACAACTGCCTTGTGCTTGGATGGACATTGAGCTTTGGACAAGCACACCTGGGAGGAAGCCCCCTCCCCAAGGGGATCAAACATGCCACGGGACAACCCCCCAAGGCTAGGTCAAAAAACATGAGATTTTTGAAAAATTTGGGCAGCACCCTGTTTGAAAATGTAGCAGCCCAGAATTTAACTTTGAAAGCACTAGCATCACAACAACCAATAACCAATATCATAATCTATATGGCAAACATGAGTAATCAGTACAACAACCCTTGTACTGAGTATATATAAACAACGGATTGCAACAGCCCTTGCAACCCACAAAATATCAAAGATGTATGGAAATGTGAGAAGTACAACTAAACTAAGTAGCACATGTATTCCAGCAGAAGCAGTACCCAATTGCCGTAGAATAAACCAATCAAAGCAAACAACTAAGCAGCACATGCCACATTGGCATTCACATGAATCCAGCAGGATAACATGGGCAGTAACACGACTATTCACCAGTGCATGAAGGTAGCAACAGAGGATCATATACAGCCTAAGGATGATTCTTCAAGGTGCACACAATATTTAGGAGTACAAGAACAATGCAAGTAAGCCAAGTGAATTATCCTAATTATGTGTCTCTCTCTTCACCTCCCTCAAAACCTCACGTCTTCCATTTCACTCTCTAAGGTTCCAAACTCCCTCAAAGCCTCACATCATATGATTCTCCAACAATGCATAACACACCACTCAACAGGAAATCTGAGGTACAAAGCACACATCTCACTAGGTCACACAAATTATGGTGGATACACTCTTACTCCGAACATAATACCAGCAATGAGAATGTTACCACCCTGCATAAAAATTCCCAAATGGGATGTAAGTATAGAAAATGGTGAATTGTGTCCCTTGAATGTACCTCTCGATCTAATACCCTGCAAAACACTCTGTCCCATCTGGGAAATTAGAAATTCTCAAGTTCTTTGCAACCTAAATGGGCAATGGGAACCCTGCCACAGTGGTAATATATCAGTTTTGCACAAAAGGGAACAGGTCAGTATGCTTGTTATTCAGTTTAAGAGAAAAGTTTTCAAGTAGTTGGGATGTTCCAATTCTTAAGCAATGCATCAGTTCCTTTTGGGATTTTGTGGTTGGACATTAGTTTAAACCTAATCTCAGTGCATATCGCTTCTTCTCTCTAATCGTGGGACACGACGCTGGATATTCTGGAACTTTGTGAGATTTCTTTCAATCCATATGTGATATATGGTGACAGTAAAAGTCAGCTTAATCAAAGTGCTTTTCAAGTCTTTCTTCTTAACAGCAGAGAGGAGATTGACTAGATTTGCAAGGGACTGGGGCTGCCAAGTAAGCTGAGATTTGTGGGAAACAGCATCCTAAACTTGCTTTGTAAAAGGGCAATTAAAGAATAGATGGTCATGATTCTCCTCACTAGTGCAGAAACTGCAGCAACAAGTGGTTTTAATGCCGAATAAAACCAGCCTATCCTCAGTAACAAGTCTATTCTGAATGGCAAGCCAACTAATAAGACTGCATCTAGGAATATGGGAAGGAAACCATACCACATGACTCCACCCAATGGTGGGAAACCTAACTCTAAAATGGTCCCATAATGAGGAGATGGAGAACTGTCCATTCTGTGTGAGAGTCCAACTGTAAGAGTCAGTGTTTGTGGAGTTAAATTGAGGTAAATGAGTTTTGATCTCATTCAAATCCCAAGTTTGGGTGATGGGAAACTTCCATTGATTAGGAGCACGTAAAATGCTAGAGACCTTGGCATCATCTGGTACACCAGAGTCATAAACTATACGATTGCCATATTTCTGCACTAAAGGACCAGAGGGATGCCAATTGTCGTACCACAAGGAGATAGATTTGCCATCCCCAATATTGTATTTGATGAAGGCCTGAATGAGAGGACGAGGTAGAAGTAACTTCCTCCAAGTCCAAGATGGGCTACTAGGAATTTTCACCTTCCAAAAGCTATTGCCTTTGAGTAAATAGGACTTCACCCACTGACACCACATGGATTGCTCGCCACCAGCAATGATGAACCATATGTGCTTGGCCATAGCAGCCTTATTCCAAACTTGGATGGATTTAAATCCTAGCCCTCCTTCCTTTCTGGGGGAACAAAGATGATCCCAAGAGACTTTGGCACCTGTGTGCTTAAGGTCTGAGCCAGTCCAGAAAAAGGATCTAAGGATGGTATCCACTTCCTTTACTACCTTTTTAGGTAGCAAGAAGATGGAGGACCAGTAAGTCTGCATGGAGAACAATACAGACTTAATCAGTTGAATCCTCTCAGCATATGAGAGGTATTTGTTTGCCCAAGACTTAGTACGACTAGTGATTTTGTCAATGAGAATTTTGCAGTCCGTGTACTTAAGTTTAATGGATATGAGTGGAGCACCAAGGTATCTCATAGGGAGAAATCCCTCATTAAAACCCAACTTCTCAAGGATTGCTTGTCTATGGGAAGTGGAGACCCCAGAGAAGAATATGTTACTCTTGCCTGGACTAGGTGATAATCCTGACAAGTTCTCAAATTCAGAGAGGGCCTCTTGAATGCATTGAACAGACTCCAAATCCCCTTTACAGAAAATCATGAGATCATCTGCAAAGCACAGGTTGATTATTTTTGTTTTCTCACATCTCCAATGAAAGTGGAAATTGGGACTAAGAGATTTCTCCTTGAGAATTTGGGTGAGTACCTCCATGACAACAACAAAAAGGTATGAAGACAAGGGATCACCTTGCCTTAAGCCCTTCTTCCCCATAATAGACCCTGTGGCCTCACCATTGATGCTCAATGAGTAATTGGCAGTGGTTATACAAGCTTTAATCCAATGGATCATTTGAGGATGGAAATTCATGGCCTGGAGGATATCCCAGAGGAATTCCCACCTAACGTTGTCATAGGCTTTCATTATGTCCACTTTCATGGCACATTTGGGGGAAGGAGAATGGTTGTGATAGTCTCTCATAAGCTCTTGAGTCAAAAATATGTTATCAGCAATCCTCCTTCCCTTTACAAATCCTGATTGCACAGGGTCAATGAGTTGAGGGAGTACAGCTTGAATCCTTTTAGCAAGGATTTTAGCTATACACTTATAAACAATGTTACAACAGGAAATGGGTCTGTAATCTCCCACTTTGGAGGGATTGGAGACTTTAGGAACAAGAGCCACACTAGTAGAGTTAGCCTTAGTTAAAAGTCTGCCAGATCGGAAGAAGTTTTTTACCGCAGAGGTGACTTCATGCCCAACAACTTCCCAGGATTTTTGGAAAAAATTAGCATTGTACCCATCAGGGCTAGGTGCTTTGTTAGGGTTAAGTGAATTGAATATTTCCTTAATCTCAAGATTAGAAACCTCAAGAACCATAGCCTCACTCTGGGAGTCCGCAAGTTTGGAAGTGATTAATTGGTTAACTCTAGAGGTGCCAGTGTAGCTAGTGGATTGAACAGTGCCCAAGAGATTAGTGTAAAAGGTAACAAATGCAGACTTAATCTCAATGGGATCATGGGTGATGGAGTCATCAGGAAGGACCAAACTAGTTATACTCCTCCTATTCCTATTATGTGAGATGGATTTAAAGAAATAGGAGGTGCATTGGTCCCCAGACTTGAGCCACTGAATTCTAGATTTCTATTTAGCAAAACTTTCCTCAGCTCGGGCTAGAGTAAGGTATTGCTTACACAGAAGTCTCTCTTGGGCCTGTTTGATTGAATTACTGGGATCCTGTCCCAGCTCACTCTGAATTATGTCAAGTTCTTGCCTAGTTGCAGCAGTTCTCATTGTTATTTCACTGTATTCTTTTGTATTTAATTTCTTGAGATCCAATTGAAGTAGTTTGAGCTTTTCACAAACTACAAACATAGGATTACCAATTATTACCCTTCTCCACACTTTCTGGACAGTGGATAAGAAAGCAGGATGATGAGCCAGAAAGTTGAAGAACTTAAAGGGTTTTCTAACTCTCCTAGAATCAGGATTCAGAAATACCACTTCTGGGGAGTGATCAGAGATTCCAGGAGAGGAGAAATGAGCATTAGAGCAAGGAAAAGATTTAATCCATTGCTCATTAACAAGGACCCTATCAATTTTGCATGAAATGTAGTGGGGGGTCACGCTTATTAGACCAAGTGAAATGTTGATTTGGAGTACCTAAGGTCCTCAAGGTCATTAGTAACAATGCAATCATTAAAATCCTCCATGTGTGGAGGCCAATGACTATCCCCACCAATTTTGTGGGACAAATATCTCCGGGAATTGAAATCTCCCATAATTATCCAAGGATCATTTACATTGCAAGCAATCGAGGTCACCCAAAGTTCTTTTCTCTCCATATAGAGATTGGACCCATAGGCGAAGGTAGCGAGAGAATTTAATATCTCCAAAGTAACATGTTGGACATTACAATGAATAGCTTGATTTGATGACTAACAAAGCTTGAGACTAATCAACAAGAGTCCCCAACCACACATAATCTACCATTAGGAGCTAATGCGAGTTATGAACAAAAGACCAGCTGGAAACATGGTATTAATGATCCTAGAATAATTAGCTTCCTTTATTTTGTGTTCTACAAGACCAAAAAGCGATAAATTATTAGTTCTAACAAAAGATGCAACCTCTTTTTGCTTAATAGGATCATTAAGACCCCTCATGTTCCGACCCCCAAAATGAATAGGAATTTTAGACATCACAAAACATGGCAGAAATTGGGAAAATAAGCATACTGCCCAAAATAAGAAAGGAAATTACCTTCCTTGATGCCCTCCCTTCTTCTTAGGAGGAGTTTTCTTTTTACTTCCTAAAGATTTACCTCCACTCCTGATGGCAGCTGGAGGATCAGGTGGTTTAGGACTCTTAGGGACAGCAGTGTCCTTGTTCTTAGAAGAAACAAGGCATACCTTCTCCCCCGCCTTCTTTACGGAAAGGCACCTCCCCAAGAATAGGATCAGCACTAGGACCAGCAGTGGGCTTTATAGGCAATGTGGTAGCAAGTACAGGAGTAAGAGGAGGGTCATTTGGAGGGCATTCAGAAGAGAGAACCTCTGTATCTTCACTTACAACATCATCCTCAACAGGGTCAACTGCTTGCATTGTAAAACTAGATCCTGTGGCATTAGGAACTATTTTGGTGACTGCTTCTAATGCATCCCCTCCCCCTCCAAGGGCTGTCCCTATCATATGCCAAGCTTCATTAGTATTAGAAGACTGGGTTCTAAAGTAGGTTCAGATTTGGGTTTACAGGAATGCCCAAACACTTTACATGAATTGCATTTAGGTGGCCGCCATTGGTATTCCACAACAATCGTAACAGAGTGATTCCCATGAGTGATTTGGATATTTTTGGGAAGATCAGAGTTAGTTGAAATCTCCACACATACTCTAGCAACATCAATTCTCTGTTGCTTAGCAGTAGCTACGTCTACATGAAGAGGCTTACCAATAGTACTTGCAATGCGGCTGAAGCCTTCTTCTGTCCAGCATTCCAACGGAAGTTTATGAAATTTGACCCAAGCTGGTATGGTGGATGGGTGCTCAGTGGATGGTACTAGCATTCTATGCCAGTCTTTGAGTACGAGATATCTCCTAGAGAAAAAGGTAAGGGCCCCTTCTAGCACCTTAAGTTTGGTTTCCTCATCCCCGAAATTCAAAAAAGAAGCATGCCCCAATTTGCTTGATTTGAATTCTCCCATGGTCCTTCCATATTTTCTTGGCTGTGGAACTAAGGAGAGGAAATGGCATCTTGCCATCCAAAAAATAGCCAACAAGGCAATTGCCCCAGTTCTTATCATTTAGGTCAGAATCATTGAATTCTACCACAGCAGTATCACCTTGTTGTAACTCAGGATAATGACTTGGTTTCATAACTTTTGACGGGCCTTGGGTTTGAAACAATGAAGCCCAGTCCTTAGGTTTAGATGGCTGTGGGTTATGTGGTTTTTGGGAAATGTGTTTATGGGTTTGGAATCAGCTAGAGGTGTATCAGTAGATGGAGAATGGAAAGCTACCTTTAGATAATCTCCAGCAGAGGAACTAGAAGACGGATCATCAGGAATGATTTCTTTGTCCCTGAGTTGATTAAGTTGGGTATTGATCTCTGAGCAATCCACTTTAACCCCAGATCTCTGCATTTCAGCTTCAATGGTTTGGACAAGGGCTAATAGTCTCTCTTCACTATCCAACCGCTCTCCTTCCTGGTGAAGAACTTCTTGTAACTTTCGAGCAGGATTCACACCTGATCGAGTCGGACTTGTGGGTTTGGCTAGAGTGGAAATGGGTCTGATGGGACTTTCAACGATATTTGTAGGGCTAGTTTTAGATGAGAGTATTGGGTTTGGTTGTTCACCAATTTGAGGAAAGTTTGGATCGTGTTGGGTTTGAGGTGAGGAATTATTGGGTGAGAGAGTTGAAGGGTTGGGGGAAATCTAGGGGTTTTTGCTTGTTTTGGGAGCTTTAACTGGGGAAGATGACCCAGAGGTTGTACTTGGGCTGCCAAGTGTGGTGTTCTCTGAGAAATCAGAGGGTTTGAGACCAAAAGGGTACAAATCAAGAGGTTTGAAGGGGCTAAACCTGGTTGGAGCCGAGTATGTAGTCCCCGGCTTCAATAACTTGCTTTGGATCTGTCTTCCTTGCTTTGCTTCAGACACAGAGTTGGTAGGATTGATGGAAGAAATTGTGGTTGGGGTAGAGAATACCGTACCTGGAGCTTCGAGTACCATTCGAAGGTCAGCACCAGGTTTGCCTCTTTGAGGATAGACGTTTGACTGAGAAAAGCTAAGGCTTGGTGAATAGTGAAGAGTACCTTCTACAAGAGGTGTATCTCGCATAACTGGGCATAAATCTGAAGGAATTGGAGTGGCTATAGTGGGGATCGAGCCCCCTTTTTGAGAAATTTGTTGAAGGTTTCTGTTCCTTTTGTGTAGATCGACTGAATCTACTGCTTGTTTACCTAAACCACCCGAGAGGGTAACGGTATCATCGGCCATGGAAGTTGCAGGCTCCTCCATAACTAGGGTTTTACTTGGAATCGCTCGGATCGCGAAAATCGCCTAAGGTAGAGATGATGTCATCCATGTATGTTACCCAGGATATACCAGTAATTAAGTCCACCTTTGTTGATTTTTATAAAGATCTTCTGGGGACCCCTCATAGTTCCCAATATGATGGTGCTGGAAGAGTTAAAGAACTTATCCAAAGAGTATTAATCGATGAGCAGAGTCTGGCAATGGTTCAAAACATTACTGATGCTGAAATTAAGGAAACATTTTTAGCCTTGAACCCTAAAAAAGCCCCTGGTCCTGATGGTTTTAATGCTGGCTTCTTTCAGAAAGCATGGCCCATTGTTGGGTATGAAATCACAGCTGCAGTCAAGAACTTCTTTAGGTCAAGCAAATTGTTAAGGAAGGTTAATGCAACTGTTGTGGCTTTGGTTCCTAAGGTCCCCAACCCGTCTAAGGTTGGAGACTTTAGACCTATTTCCTGTTGCAACATCATTTACTAGTGTATAGCAAAAATTCTTGCTAAAAGGCTCCAGAATGCTCTTCCTTTCCTTATTGATCCTGTCCAATCAGGATTTGTTAAGGGCAGGAGGATTGCAGACAATATTTTTCTAACTCAGGAGATTATGCATGGGTATCATAAATCTTCTCCTACACCTAGGTGTGCGATGAAGGTGGACATTATGAAAGCCTATGACAATGTTAGATGGGATTTCCTCTGGGATGTCCTATCTACCATGAACTTCCATCCTATAATGATTAAATGGCTTCAAACTTGTGTCACCACTGCCAACTACACACTAAGTATCAATGGGGAGAATACGAGATTTATTGAGGGCAAGAGGGGCCTTAGACAAGGTGATCCTCTTTCCTCTTATTTATTTGTAATTGTAATGGAAGTGCTTACTTGCATACTTAGAGAAAAATCGGCAACCTCGATTTCCATTTCCATTGGAGGTGCAGCCCGAAACAAAATCATTAACCTCTGTTTTGCAGATGATCTTATGGTATTCTGCAAGGGGGATATTGGATCTGTCAGACACATCCACACATCTCTCACTGAATTTGAATCCATGTCTGGATTGAGACCTAGCCCTAACAAGAGTCACATCTTCTTCTCTGGGGTAAATTCTTCCACTAGAAGTTGTATATTGAGTGTGCTTGGTTTCACTGAAGGTGTTTTTCCTGTTAAATATCTTGGAGTTTCTCTTCTTTCCACCAAATTGTCTCATTTGGATTGCAAGCCATTGGTGGATAGGATTATATCCAAAACAAAGTCTTGGACCAATAGAGACCTAACTTATGCTGGGAGAGTCCAATTGATCAAGAATGTATTGTTTTCCATGCAAACTTATTGGACCTCCTTGTTCATACTCCCTAAGAAGGTCATTAAGGAGGTTGAGTCTGTGCTGAGAGCCTTCCTTTGGTCTGGGCCAGATCTTAAGAAACAGGTGCCAAAGTTTCCTGGGAACACTTATGTGCCCCAAAGGAGGAAGGTGGCCTTGGTTTCAAGTCTATGCAAATTTGGAACAAGGCAGCCGTGGTCTAAGCACATTTGGTTCATTATTTACGGTGGTGAGCAATCCATGTGGTGCCAATGGGTCAAGTCCTACTTATTCAAGGGCAACTACTTCTGGCAACTTAAAATGCCTAGCAATCCTACATGGACTTGGAGGAAACTTCTCAATCTCAGGAGCATTGTTCATCCCTTTATTAAAGTTATTATAGGTGATGGCCATAACTCTTCCCTTTGGTATGACAATTGGCATCCACTGGGCCCTCTAGCTTCTAGATTTGGGGATAGGGTCATGTATGACCTTGGACTCCCCAAGAACTCTAAGGTTTCCTCAATTATTAGGAACTCCAAATGGGCTCTCCTCACACCCAAACATGGGAGATTAATGAAGTGAGGGTCGGCCTCACTACTTTCCCTAATCCTATTGCCAACAAAGTTGACCTTCATAGGTGGACTCTCACTGCTAATGGAGAGTTCACTGTGAGCTCTTTGTGGAACATTCTTAGGGCCCCTCTCCCTAGGTTCCCCGAGCTCTAACGTTTGGTTCCCCTGCCATATCCCTAAATGTAGTTTTATCACTTGGTTGGCTATCCAAGGTAGGTTGTACACTGAGGACAGACTTGTTCTATTTGGCACTAAGACTGATTCTAATTGTAGCTTCTGCACAAGCAATGGGAGTCATGATCACCTGTTTTTCAATTGTCCATTCACATCCCAAGTCTAGGCACTCTTAATTACTAGGATCAATATTCATTGGCATCCCAGAACTTGGGTCAATTGGATTGCTCTATTAGCAACAATCAAGGGCAAAACTCAATGCACTTTTAATCGGACTTACATTTTACCACTCATCTTGTATACCACATTTGGATTGAGAGGAATGTTCGTAAATTCCAAAATACTGCATGTTCTATATTTGGGGTGGTGAGCAAGATCCACTTAGTCATAAGACATAGATTTATGTCCCTGGTGAATCTCCCCCAAGGATCTCAAGCAAATTGTCTTTTGGCCCAGTGGGATGTTGCTCATAGTTGATCATATGGCAGAAGTTATGAGATTTGAGTTTACTTGATTATGCATAATTGTTATGATTGTTATACATGGTATTGGACCCTTAAACTTCTTTGCTGAGTATGTTGCAGGTTCAAAGCACTTATTCCACAGGGTCACAGCAAACTCTGGAAAGGGGGTATGCTTATGGTGCTAACTATCCAATTGGGTACCCTGTGTTGCAGCAGGTCTTTAAAAGCTCATGTGCAGGTTTACTATGCTTAGATGTACTGTCTCCAAGGGTGGAGGCAACCCTTGATTTTACTATTTGTCTCCAAGGATGGAGGCAATCCTTGATTTTACTATCTGTCTCCAAGGATGGAGGCAATCCTTGTTTCTGTTATTTAGTCTCCAAGGATGGAGGCAATCCTTGTTTCACAATTGATACTGATTTGAATTATGCTCATTAGTAGGTTGCAAGGGCTGTTGCAACCTTCATACTTGTATGCATATGTATCTTCATGTTAAAACTATAGCAAGGGCTGTTGTTATAGATACTTGTTGCTTACCTACATTGTATACGTAACTTGATGTTTTACTTCCTGTTTGGCATAATCTGGACTGTTGTGTGTCTGATCAGCATCCATAATGTTGTGATCTCTGGCCTAGCCTTGGGGGGCTGTCCCATGGCATGCATGTGTTGTCCCTTCTGGGAGGGGGCTTTTCCTCCCAAAATTCATAGTTATGGGCTGCCAATCCTGTGTAGACTTCTGTTTTTTCTGGGACGGTAAAAATCAGCCGTTATGCTGCCCAAATTCCTCCAGGTCTTGATCTCCATAGTGTATAGACTACAGCAGTTTGTAGCAGGTTGCAGTTTACAGCAGTTGCAGTTTGCTGCAAGACGATACCCCATGCTTCATGTCCAAGTTCATGTTCAAGCTTCGTGTCTCCTGTTGCACCCTTTGGGTTATGTATCTCAACTCTAGTTTATTGCTGGAGTTGAGTTACATATCTAGGTTTATCTTAGGTATTCTCATTTTGAGCCGAAAGGCTTCCTTGTAGCCACTTGGCCAGCTTTCCTTTGTTTGCCTTTGGCATGTACTTTTCTTTCTTTTATTTCTTTGTTTTGCTTTGTCCTCCTGGGGTATGCCCCTTGTAGGCTGTAAATCCTTTTCCCTCTTTTTATTTTCAAGCTGATTTATCCAAAAAAAAAAAAAAAGAAATCATGACATCCCTCTGGGTGACTGAGAGTTTGGTTTCAACTAGCTGATTAACTCTAGATGTTCCTGAGAGTTTGGTTTCAACTAGCTGATTAACTCTAGATGTTCCAGAGAAATCACAGGGGTGGGCTGTACCCAAAAGAGAGGTATAGTACTTAATAAAGGATGTCCTGATCTCAATACGATCATGAGTTATAGTATCATTTGGGAGAGCCAGACTTGTGATTTTACTCTTGTTTATGTTGTTGTTTATGGACTTGAAAAAATAAGAGGAGCATTGATCTCCCAGCTTAAGCCATTGTATTCTAGATTTCTGCTTAGCAAAACTTTCCTCAGCTCTGGCTAAGACAAAATATTGTTTACACAGATTTCTCTCAAGAGTCTGCTTTGCTGGGTCTGTGGGATCTTGACCAAGATCACATTGAATTTGGTCAAGTTGCTGCCTAATAACATTTGTTCTGCGGGAGATATCACTATACTCCTTTGTGTTTAGTCTCTTAAGCTCAGTTTGGAGAAGTCTGAGCTTCTCACACACAACAAACATAGGATTGCCTATTATAACCTTCCTCCAAACGTTCTGGACAATAGATAAGAAATCAGGATGATCAGCCAGAAAGTTGAAGAATTTAAAAGGTTTGCGAGTTTTCCTAAAATCAGGGTTGAGGAACACTATGGCAGGAGAGTGATCGGAAATGCCAGGAGAAGGAAAATGAGCATTAGAACAAGTGAAGGACTTGAGCCAATGCTCATTTACTAAAACCCTATCAATTTTTGTGGCTATATACTGGAGTGGAGCCTGTTTATTGGCCCAAGTGAACTGGCACCCTGTATATCTAAGATCTTCAAGTTCATTGGAGACTATACATCGATTGAGATCCTCCATATGAGCAAGCCACTGTTGGTCACCTCCAAACTTCTCAGACTGAAATCTGAGGGCATTAAAATCCCCTAAGATGATCCAAGGATCAGGGCATTTCCAATTGGTCAAATCTTTCCATAGGTCTCTTCTCTCCATGTGGAGATTAGAGCCATACACAAACGTGGCCCTAAACTTGAGGTCTAAAACCAAAATTTGGACTTGACAGTGGATTGCCTGGCTTGATTGATTCAAGATATGAACATTTAGGACAACTGGATCCCATACCACACAAATTCTACCACTTGGAGCATTAACAAAATTATGACTAAAGAACCATAATGGAAACATGGACTTAATGACCCTAGAACAGTTTACTTCTTTTATTTTATGCTCAACAAGTCCAAAAAGTGACAATTTATTAGTTCTAACAAAAGAAACAACCTCTTTTTGTTTGATAGGATCATTAAGACCCCTCATGTTCCAAAACCGAAAATGGAGAGTTGTTTTAATAATAAAATGTTAGCAGAATATAGACCTTGATAGTACACTGCCCAACAAAAAGTGAGGGATAGTAGTTTACCTCTTTTGGAAAGGGGAAGCCCTGTTCCCCTTCTGCATGTGCCCTTGTTTGTTCTTATTCTTATTCTTCTTCTTGTTAGAAGACCAGCCCTGATAATCATCAGGTGGATCAGGAGGTTTAGAGCCATCAGAGTCCTCAAACCTTTTGCCACCATCCTAGGTCCTTTGAGCATCCTGAACTATAGGCGCTAGGCCTGCCTTCAGCTCAGTTGAACTGTGCTTTGCATGGATGGAGGTGATGGTTGGATCTCCACCACCAGAAGGGCTGAGGGTGATAGGAGGGGGATTAGGTTCTGGGGAAGGGGGTTCATTAGAAGAGGTTGGGTCTGGCTGTCCTGTACCTGGAGGGGCACACCCTGGTTCGTTTGCAACAGCCTCTTCAACAGCTATATCCTTCACCTTAATAACTTCTGCAGTGCTGGTCATAACATTGGAATAATTGACAGCATCCATTATTTCAATTTCATCGTCTAGAGCCTCACTCATGTCATCATCATCTCTAGGAATTGATGCTGAAGTTGAGCCCAATAGAGCAGTGTTAGTAGCTGTGGGGACAAACTTGGTAATTGCTTCTAAGGCTGATATACCCCCTTGGTTCAAGGCTGATATACCCCCTTGGTTCAAGGCTGCAACTCTTCCAAATACTTGCCACTCCTCTGGAGGTTGATTCTCGCCACTCCTCTGGAGGTTGATTCTCAGGAGAATCAGTAGAAGCTTTCCCTTTAGTTATTGACTGCAATGCCACTTCAGAGTTGGCGCTAGCAGACTTTGAACATTGTGAATGTCCAAATACTTTACAAATTGGGCATATAGGAGGCAGCCACTGATATTCCACATACACGGATGCACTATCCCCTTCCATTGTGACTTGGATTTCATCAGGAAGCTCCGCGCCGGCTTCAATTTCTATGCATATTCTAGCAAAACCCAATCGTGATCTCCTTGCTGTGGCCTTATCCACATGGATAGGAATACCAATTGTGCTAGCAATCCTACTTAGCCCATTTTCCGTCCAACATTCTGGAGGCAACTTATGCAACTTGACCCATGCAGGGATTGAAGAGGGAGGTTCTTTGATAGGAGTCATAATTCGTCTCCAAGTTTTGAGAACGATGTACTTTTTGGAGAAAAACCAGGGTCCTCCCTCTAGCACTGCCATTTTTAATTCTTCATCTTGAAATTCAAAATAAATAAAGCCAGAGACATCCATTCGAACTGACTCTAGCCCAAATTTTGTTTTCTTACCCCAAAAGTTTATGCTTGCAGGAGTTAACTGTGAGGAAAATCCATTTTACCTTCTAAAAAATAACCTACCAGACAGTGATTCCAGCTGTCTTCATCAATGTGGGAGGCATCCAGCTGCACTACCGCACTCTTTCCTTGGTGTAATTCTGGATAAAAACTCAGTTTCATGGACTTGGAAGGTCCCTGTGAACGGAAGAGGGAAGCCCAGTCTCTGGTTGGAGGGGCCTTGCTTGTAAGGGGTTTAGACGCAGGTACGGGTTTTGTGGTTTCTAACACTGGAGATGTGGACGAAGAAGCTCCAAGTTGTTTGATGGCAGCATTTGGATTCTGAACCAGAATGGGGACCAACGGTGAAGAATTCCTTGGAATCGTGATCAAGGGTGCCACGACTGGATGTGGAAGCCTTGGCATAATGGGGTTTGAGGGTATCAGCTGAGTAGCCTAGATTAGGATCCCCTGCCCAATATGGAGTCCCATTAGAATTCTGAAGCAATTGGGGTCCTGAAACCCTAGAACCATGGAAAATTGAAGCAGTACCTTGTGGATGAGTTGTTTGATTGGCCGCAACCATAGCCGTCCTTGGATGATCCAATTCATCTTGAGGAGCCAACGAGTCTTCCTCAGATTCCAATCGCAGACACTCCTGCTTGAAAACTTGTTGAAGTTTACGGGCTGGGCTGAGGTTACGAGAGGATCTGGCGCTGTGAATGCTAGATTCAGGTGTATTATCGGGTTCAGAAGGGCTTAACTGAGGAGGGTTAGTCGAGGGGGTAGACGAGAGGCTAGGGTTGGGGTTCGGTAATGGTTGAGGCTCTTCAAGAGATGAGACCTTACCAGCAGGAGCCAAAGCTGATGATTGAGCACCAGGAGGAATGTATTTCGTTGTTGGTTGTACTAAACTTTGCACTTGACTGCCAGTTTCTCCATCGCTGGAGACATGAGCTGTATTTAGAATACTGTCGGTGGTGTGAGTAGAGGAAGCCAGAGCCAAGCGCTTCTGCCTGAACTCTAGTGCCTTAGACCCCAGACATTCCATTACGCTTGCGGCTGTATCCTCCATTCTAGGGTTTCTCTAGAAATCGCCTAGAGAGATTGACACTCCACCACATCCTTTCAATTCTTTCCTCTTTCCTCCATTGTTACACCTCAAAGCTCCAAAATTTACCAAGCCTTCAAGTCCCCTTCAAGACCCACACCTAAAATCACATCCTCTACGTGTATTGAAGCTTGTATTGTGTTCGTTTCGCACCAAAAGCTCATATTTTTGGGTTGGAGCTCATTAGAGGCTAGGGCTTTCATTTTCACACTCATTTCAAGCTCAAATCTTGAGGTAGGAAGACAAATTCTACTCCCTCTAGTTGTATCTATCTGATATATAACATATATCTTGTTCTTGTTGCTCAAATCCATCTAATTCATCATTTGCTCTCAAATGGGTTTGTTTGAGCTTGATTTTGTGATCTATGATTTGAGTACTTGTTTGATGCAATTGATTGTTGATTGACCCTCCTTTGATGTCCATTAGTTGCTCCACATATCCAATTTTTGGCCTAAAACTTTATATATGCACTTGGGTTGAAGTTTCATGTCTTGAGAAAAATCCACAGAAAATCTGGGTTTCCCCAACCAATCGTGCAAAAACTTCCAACCGGTTGGGCGCTTCTGAAATTTTCGCTAGAATCTGCCTCTGCCCAACCAGTTAGGCAAAAACCACCAACCGGTTGGGTTTTGTGAAAAATTGTGTTTGTCTCTGTTTTGGTCCAACCAGTTGGGCAAAAACTTCCAACTGGTTGGGAAATGCTAAAATATTATATTTTCATCCCTTATCCTTCCCTTGAATATTGGACACATCGCACATCCCTCCAACCTTATTTTGGCATCGTTTGGATAATGTAAAGAGTTGGTTTGACTTTTCAATGCAAATGATAATTTTGGGACAAAATGTAAAGTTTTGAATCAAAAGTGTTTTATTGAATAAAATGAACTCTAGGGATCATAGGGATCACCCGTTTGGTGTCCCTAGCCATGGGTGCACGGAGCCCGCGAAATCCGGCAGGGGTGCACGAAGCCCATGAAATCCAGCCAGGGGTACACAGAGCCCACAAAATTTGGCAAAGGGATACTTTCCTATTAAATTGATGAATGTTTTTCTCATAAAATGTTGGAAATGACATATTTGAGTTGAATTTGGAATATTTGGGGAAAATTGGGTTTTTATATACGAGTATGAAGAATTGGCAATTACTTGGACTTTGGTTGGATACTTAAACTTAGTTTGGGACACCTGGACACATTTTAGACACGAGAACACATTTCGGGTACTTCGTGGTTGAGTTAAAGCCTTTTATTCATCCTAGCTTTATACATTGGTCGTGTCCATCACCATACCCATTCATTATGCATGTATCATGTTTATACACCTAGCGTTGGTAGAATAGTTTTTCTACTAGGCTAGTGAGCTCAACCTATCAATTTTCAAGTACTCAGCATGGAGCATGAGATGGATGCATGAACTGTGGATGCATAGCATTGGAGTTCATCGAGCATGAAGTTATTTTCCCATCTTTGTTTTATATTTTTGAAAGATGGTTTTGTAACTTCTTTTTGTTAATCTTTTGACTATTTGGTTATTGTAATAACTCTTAAAACTTGATACTTATGCATTTGGGTTACGGGTATTCGTAGTTAGAACTCATTTATTATTTATGGAGAGAATGTATCTATTATGACTTTGATTATTCAAAGGGTGAAGGTAAGACTTTGACTTATTCCACGTGGATATTCCTTAATTTTGGTTTATTAAATTTGAGGGCGTGACTAAAATACCCCTTAAACTATCAGAAAAATCCAAAACAAACCTCTATGCTCAACATATATTGAGCGCTCAAACCATAGCGCTCAAACTTTGACCAGTTTGTTTTTGGTAGAGAATCTAATCATGATATTCTACTGCATGGGGGTGGCCTTTGTATTGTTGGGCGTATAGGTATTTTAGCCCCTAATATGACCCCTATACAACCTAATTGCCCTTGCAAACTTAAACCAACCATTTTTCCTCTCATTTCACTCTATAGAGGCACACCTCCACCTCTTATACAAGGGTTCACCATCTGATCAACATCTCTCTCTCTCTCTCTCTCTCTCTCTCTCTCTCTCTCTCTCTCTCTCTCTCTCTCTCTCAAACTCCATTTCTAGTAGTTCACTGCTACAAACACCCATCAATTGAAGTTCAATCACTCTCAACTAACAAAACCCACTTTAATCACCACTCATCAAGCTTAAATACAACATCATTGACTCAAATACCACTCAATCCTACCCACATTGTCCATGATCTGTCCAAAACAACCCACATTGTGCTTATAACACAGCCACAACCCATCCCTTCATTAAACCATCAAGTTCAAGCCCTGATCAAACCCAAAAGGTGGGGAAAATCATGTAAAAGCTACGGGTTGGTCATCCTGAGGGAGACCAGTGGGTTCATGAATGTCCTCTATACCTTCTATGAACTCACAAGGTCCTAAATACCCAAGAAATTGACTTTCAAAAATCTCTCAACTCAAGGCAGTTTGAGCGCTCAATGACTACATGTACTGTAAGCGTTCAAACTATTTTGAACACTCTCATGTTTTTGTTGTTTCTAACTTTTCTTAATGTTCATGTCATCTTTTCATGACTTTTGGGTGGTTCATAAGGTCTTAAACTAGTTTGTACTCCATTGATCATTCATTAATGAGCTCAAAAGTCATGAAAATGGTGTTCATCTTGTGATTAAGATCATTGTTATGTTGATATCATTATTTTGTGGCTTTTATGGATTCATCCATCCTCAAACTATTCATATCACTTATGATCATTGATCAATGATCCTTAAAGGCCATGGAGGTGATGTTTATTAACATCAAACAAGTAATAACCTCTTTCATGGAGGTAAATAGGGTTTCTTCCCTTTTTAACAATGATCAGAAGGATTAAAGTTTATGAGAACATCAAAAGAAGTCAAAAAGTCACAAAAACAATCATCCCATGGAAAGAGGTTGGGCGGTCAAACCTCATTCATTGAGCGCTCAAACACTCTCCTGATTCGTCTCTGTTTGTTGCTCATTCTGATCCAATATCATGTTTTAAGTTCATTGTTGTGTGTGTGAGTTGTTACTAAACAATATCAATTTGATCCTCTCTTCTCTTCTCATCTCACTCTAACCATGCTTGTACTTATGTCATAACTCATTTCTTACCCATACAACTGTATTGAACTCATTTCATAGACGTTTCTAGAATATTAGTACATTTTGTCTCAATATATGTTGTCCCGAGATTATTGTTGATCCAAATGAGGGTGGAATGGAACATAAACACTCAAATCCAGTAGATGGTTTAAGCGCTCAATGAACCTCTTTGACTGCTCAAACTGCCTCCTGGTCCATCAAATATTTCTCTCATCCAAGCTTGTTTATTGTGCTCAGAGTGTTCTGGAATGCTTTTCAATACTGAATCTTTAATCTTTCTGTACTATTTACCTCATTTGGTTCATGAATAAAATTTTAAACTATGTTTCCATAGCCCTATCATTCTATTCATTGATCTTAGTGTTGTTTCTGGCAAGTAATAGAGATCAAATCTTGTCTTTGATAGCCAAAATCATTAGAAAAATCATGAGCATGTAGAGGTGGAAAGGGGTTTGAGTGCTTAAACCCCCTTGTTTGAGTGCTCAAACCACTGTTAGTATGATCAGATTGGTTTCCTTCTTGTGTGCTGTATATGTCATTTCTAGTCTTTAGCCTCTGCTCAGTATGTACTAACACTATTTTTGTTGTTTGTTGTCATCCGTAGCTTATGTTTGTATATCGTCGTCATCATTCATATAGTTCACAATGCACATGCATACACCGTAATCCATTGTCGTACTAGCATTGGCATTTGATTTTCATCCCCCATTCCCGTATTTGCTCATGGTTGAACTACAAACATTTCATGTGATCCCACAAAACTTAAGTAGAGATTGGTCTTCAAAGCGAGTGAGGGAAGTGTTGTAAAACCCTTCTCCTCTCGTAACTGAGCTCCCGAACCTAAGATAGTATGGTGATGATGGGCCGGTATCTAATCCTTATCCTAAAGATGGGGTACAAGTCAATCAAGTTTGGTTCCTTGGGGACAATCAGCTAAAACCCGGGTGGCAAATCTGAATCGATGAGAAATCCTCTGGAGGGGAGTCCATACTCTTGCACCTTTAAAATTAAATCTTGCCAACCCCACACCATATTTACAATAATCAGCCAACTTACACAAAATGCTACTCAAATTCTCCCTAATACTCTCCAACTGCCCTATCAACCTTTTAATAAACGTTTTACTCCAATTACATAGATGTCTTAATAACACTTTTTGTTTTTGAACTATCCAAAAGGCTAAAGATCCAGAAAACTACAAATGCAACCACATCTCTTCAAATTGTTTCAACCAAACATGTTTCATCTCTTTCTAATTTGTATCCAACACTAGAGGGCTATGCTCAGAACGATGAATGGGCAAACACAACATTGCTGCTTTGGGGAAAAACTTGCACCAATTACCACAACCCATAGCTCTATCCAACTTTTCAAAAGTTACATTATCCCCACACCATTCTTCCAAGTATAATACACCCCATAAGTAGCAACATCTTGCATTTCTTTCTTGTCCTCCTGGTGTATGCCCCTTGTAGGCTGTAAATTCTTTTGCCTCTCTTTTTATTTCAAGCTATATTTACCAACAACAGAAAAAGCAACATCCTGCACCCTAAATCGACTTACAAAATCTCATTACCACACAACACTATACGTGTTGCCACTATTGCCTACTCAGTTTCTCATCATAAAAAACATAACCTGATCAAAGTCTCCCATCATAAGAATTGGCAAACACCAACCCTCCTGCACTTCTGTAACTACCCTCCATGTCTCACTTCTAAACCGTAAATCAGGATGTCCATAAAGCAAAACCATTAGCCACTCCATACCTTTTTCATCATCTTTCAAAATAAAAAACCGAGCATGGGATTTAATCTAGGAAATTTTATAATTTTCATCCCAAGCCACCCAAATGCCTCCTAAAAAACCCTTCAAATCCACACTAGCATAGAACTTAAACCCATATTAAGACCCATACTTCTCAATTTCTAAACACAGCATTTTGTCTCCATTAGAAAAATTAACTTGACCTTATGCTGCTGGACCAGATTTCTAGTTGTTTGAACTGTAAGGGTCTAGCCCAAGACCCTACAGTTCTAGCTTAAGATCTTCATGGAGATGGTGGAGGTTGATAAGGTTGGTCCGAAGCCCCATTTTTTTTTGAACAATTAGCATCTCAAATAATTAGAAGATTGCATTGTACCCAAACATATTGTCTAAGTTCTTCCGCCAACTTGAATTGAAACTCCAGTTTTTACAATTTTTACAAAACCACCAAACATTCTGTTTAGTTAATTATCCAAAAAACATTCTATTTAGTTTTAGTTCATTCGGTGTGGATTTGTTCCACTCGAATCAAACGAGGGTCACAATTTGTCCAAGGTTTCACCTTGTTGGAAGCCTAACGTACATTGATGGGAGTTCACCACCATCTCACACTTTTTTATGGGTCATCTCTGATCCATTTGCAAAGTTCAATCTACCACACCATTGAAGACAGAGGAAGCCATCGGCTTTTGGTTCTTCAGAAAATCCAAATTCCATGGTTTTTGGGTTTATCAATGGACAGTTCACCCTCGACAGAATGGGTGGGTCGTCCTCAAATGCAAGGGATCTTTGAGGGGATACACATGAGTTGACTGTAGATTAGAAGTTTAGTTTCTAGCCTTGCCGTTGTTTTTCCTTGCGTATTAGTTCTCTTCCACTATGTGTCGATGGTGTCACGATGGAGGGGGTAGTTCCATTTTGGATCCTGGCACTTCACAGGTATGTCTAAGGTAGTACTGGATCTGGGTTCCCTTTCCTATGCATTTTGAATCTATTTCTTTGGAATCCCTTGAGCTCCATTTGGAGCTGTTCTACATAAAGAGGGTCATCACAGTGATGTTTGTACCCTAACTTCACTAGCTATTTTAGATCTCTTGGATTTCTTGGCTGGAGATTACTTCGGTGGTGTGGAATCAATGGGTTCAGTTCTTCATTTTTCTGGGTTCAGATGAGGTTGGAGTGGCATTTTTGTGGGCTTTGGGTTCTGTTGAATCCTAGAGGAAACAACCATTGTTAGGTTAGTGGTTTCAACTCCAGAGTAGTTTTTTGTTGCTCTGGAGATTCAAATGTTCAACCCTTGTTTCTGGGTTCAGATGAGTCCGGTGAGAGGCGAGTGTGGCTCACGCCATGCCTGCATTTGGGCTTTAGTTTGGATCAGGACAGGGGTTGAACTTCAATGATGTTTACTTTACAACAACTTGCGTCTGGGAAAGCAGACTTTGAAAGGCATGATCTTGGGGGGAGATAGCACTTGGTTTTTGTGCTCTGACTTTCCCAATTAACAAGTATAATTTCCCCAAGCCTGGGGTTCACAAAAATGGCCAGCACATTGCTAGTCAAAATCATTTATACACGTTGTGTGCTCTACCAAGATGACAATTTCTATCAGATTAATATGGGCTGTTTGTGCTGGACTTCCTATTTTCCCACCCTGGCGGGTTGTGTCGGGGAGTACTCAATTTTTCTCTTCTTTTTTATTTTTGTTTTATCCTCCTTAGGATATGCCCCTTGTAAGCTGTACATTCACTTAACCCCTTTTAATTTCACGCTAAATTACACAAAAAATGCAAGACGTAACAAGCATATGTGGTCCATTTTCGTAAAATGTGCATGCTGCTGGGGTTCCAATTTATCACGTTGGTGTGCATAGGGAAAAGCAGAATGGTCATCACTTTGGGTTTGAGGATGGTAGCCAGACTGATGGAGCCACTCAAACAGACTTGTTTAAAGGCCACCTTGGTGAGGAACAACAGGTGATTTCGACCAGTTTTTGGAAAATTATGAGGCCATGTGGGAGTGGGTTTGCAAAACCCTAATTCTGTTATATTCCAAATAGGTGACTTGGTTGTTGTTCTGACGTCTCCAGGTGGTCATAATTCCAATGGGACTGAGGAACTTATACTACATAATGTAGAGGAAAATTCTCAGGGCATTCATAGTAATGATTTGAGTATGTTTAGTGCTTTAGAAAGGGTTGTGAGTCAATTGTCATGGGTGTTGGAGATGTCTATGCTAGTGGCCGGAGAAATGGATGGTCGGAGTTTGGATTGAGAAAGGACGCTAGGATAGTTTGGCATTAATGTTGGTAAGTGGTGTTGTATTTTTTTTTGGTAAAAAGGTGGTGTTGTATTTTTTTGGGTAAATAAGCTTGAAAACAAAAGGGGCTAACCGAATATACAACCTACAAGGGGCATACCCCAGGGAGGACAAAAAAAACTAAAGAAAGAAAGAAAATAAAATAAAAGGGATGGCCAAGACGGCAACAGTGGGATGGGAAGAAATGGGGACGCCAAATTTGGCAATAAGGAGGAACTTAAAGCAAAGGATATCTAAGTAATAAGATAAACAAAAAATATAGCAACAATGATTCTAAGGCAGAAGACAAAGAAACACTCAAGATGAGTCTAATGATTGCCATTGGAGCTTGTGTTTAGCAATAGACAGCTTAGCCTTGAACAGCAATGTGAAACATAGGTATTTTAGAACCACTCTTGATCAGCAGCAGCAAGCAGCGTTTTGGGAGGAAGCCCCCTCCCAGAAGGGGATCAAACAGAGCCAGGGACAACCCCCCGTGGCTAGGTCTAAAGAAATTTGGGCAGCATTTCTGCTGATATTTAGCAAACCCATGATTAACAGTAAACAAAGTCTACAAGCAGCAAATCACAATCAGCAGTATGGTGTTGTTCATATACAGCAAGAGTACACTAGCAATGGTGTTGATTGCACACAGAAACAAGAAGCAACATAGATTAGCCAATAGGAAACTGCATCGGCACAAATGCAATGGGGACAGCGATAATAAAGCCATTACTGCAGATCACAATCAGCAGCAGTTCACAAGTAGAATAATGGTGCATTTCATACACAGCAGCAGTTGACTGACAGCTGCAGTCACAAGCAGTAGAATGGTGTATCTCATACACAGCAGCAGTTCACAAACTGGGGAATGGAGCTGTTCTTACACAGCAGCAGTTCACATACAACAGTATGGTGTTGTTCCAATTCACAAACAGCAGTAGGTGTTGTTCCAGTATTATGGTGTTGACAGACAGCAACATTCACAAGCAGCAGAATGGTGTATTTCATACACATCAACAGTCACAAACAGTAGTTCACAAACAGTATTATGGTGTTGTTCTTACACAGCAGCAATTCATAAACTGCAGTATGGTGTAGTTTGTACACAGCAAGGGAGCTAGCAATATAATGTTGATCACACATAGATACTAGTAGCATTATGGTTCAGACTATGAGAACTGCAGCAGCATCAAATGCAATGGGCATAGTAGTGCCCCAAGAAATCCGTGTATACTACTGTAAAAACAGTGGTATATGAGCATAGCACAATAAATCAAAGCCTATTATAAGAGCTCACCTTCAACTTCCTCGGAAACTCACATCTTCAAGCCTCTCGCTAAAGAGCCGATCTCCCTCGTCTAATCCTCACAAGATTCCCCCTCTACATATTACCTCCTCTCTCAAAGGAATTATGAGGCACTAGCACTCAACTCACCAGGGCACACGCATTACAGTAGGTCACACAACTCAATGATGGGGGAGTAGCAAACCAATTAAGGCACATGGATTTGATGAGGAATAAGATACCATACCTCATAAATAGGAGTAAATAACCTACTTCATGCATAAACCCCTGTATCCGAATTTCACCCAGCAATTTGTCTTCTTGGAAAACCAGCAACAACAACTAATTTGCAGCCCGCAACCAGCAGAGAGACCTGCACAAGTGGCATTAGTACACTATAAAAATTATGAGTTCAGATCCCATTTCCTGAGGAGCCATTGGGAATGATGTCCTTGAGGAAGTTCCTTTAGGGACATCATCCTATGTCTCATCATAGAATAGATCTTGTGGACCACAACTTGCTCAGTACAATACACATTTTGAAATTTCCTATGATTCCTTTCAATCCACAAATGATATATGGACGTGGTAAAACCAAGCTTAATCATGAGAGACTTAAATGACTTGTCCTTGAAGGAGGATATAAAGGATATCCAGCTGGACCAGGATTTGGAAGACCAAGCTTCATTTAGAAGCCCAGTAATTTGGGACCAAACCTATGAGGTATAGGGACAATTAAAAAATAAATGATCATGACTCTCATATCCCTGACAGAAACTGCAACATGAGTGAGATTTGGTACCAAAAGTGACTAGTCTATCCTCAGTGTACAACCTATTTTGGACTGCCACCCAAACTATAAGGCTGCATTTAGGTATGTGTCCAGAGAACCACAAACAATGGTGCCATTGAACTTTAGGGAATTGTGTCCTCAAGTGATTCCACAAGGAAGCAATGCTAAACTGGCCATTTGGAGTGAGCATCCACTTATGAGTATCATCAATCCCTTTAGGTTCAGGGAGAGAGGACATGCTAGATCTTATTTCATTGAGTTCAAGAGTTTGTGTTATGGGAAGAACCCATTGAGAATTTCTAATGATAGCTAAAACTCTTGAATCACTGGGGAGACCAGAGTCATAGAGTACTCTAGAACCAAACTTCTCAGCAAGAGGGCCCAAAGGATACCAATTATCAAACCAAAGGGAAGCATTATGACCATTGCCAATTGAGGTTTTGATGTGAGGACGCACAATGGTTCTAAGATTAAGTATTTTCCTCCAGACCCATGAAGGATTACTAGGCATTTTTACTTCCCAAAAGCTTTTCTTCTTTAATAAGTAGGATTTCACCCACTGGCACCACATGGACTGCTCACCACCAGAAATAGGGAACCAAATGTGCTTGGAAATGGCAGCCTTATTCCAGATGAGCATAGATTTAAAACCCAATCCCCCCTCCTGCCGAGGAGAGCAAAGGTGATCCCAAGACACCTTGGCACCAGACTTTCTTAAGTCAGGGCCAGACCAAAAGAACATTCTCAGGATTGATTCCACTTCCTTGATCATTCCTTTAGGGAGTATAAAAATAGAGGACCAATACGTTTGCATTGAAAAGAGTATACTCTTGATGAGTTGCATCCTACCAGCATATGTAAGGTCTCTATTAGTCCAAGACTTGGTTTTAGCAGTGATTTTGTCTATCAAAGGTTTACAATCAATATGCTTTAATTTGGTGGAGAGAAGGGGAACACCAAGATATTTAATTGGAAGGGAGCCTTCATTAAATCCAAGGAGAGCAAGGATTTCTCCCCTGGTTGCAGTATTAACCCCAACAAAGAAGATATTACTCTTGCCGAGACTAGGGACAAGCCCAGATAAAGCTTCAAATTCTAACAGGGAATCCTTGATATGCTTGATGGATCTCAAATCTCCTTTACAAAAGATCATAAGATCATCAGCAAAACAAAGATTGATAATTTTGGTTTGCCCACACCTCCAATGATAATGGAAATCAGGGAGATAGGCTTTCTCTTTCAGAATGCAAGTCAATATCTCCATGACGATGACAAATAAGTAGGAGGAGAGTGGATCCCCTTGGCAAAGACCTCTTTTGCCTAGTATCTGACTTGTGGGTTCACCATTAATGTTGAGGCTATAACTTGCAGTGGAGACACAAACCTAAATCCATTGAATCATTTTAGGGTGAAAATTCATGCTAGTAAGAATATCCCAAAGAAATTCCCATCTTACATTGTCATAAGCCTTCATTATGTCAACCTTAAGTGCACATCTAGGAGTGGGAGAAGAAGTGTGGTATCCTCTCATGAGCTCCTGAGTGAGGAATATGTTGTCAGCAATTCTCCTACCTTTAACAAAGCCAGATTGCATTGGATCAATGAGAGAGGGAAGAGCATGTAGGAGCCTTTTAGCCAATATCTTGGCAATGCATTTATAAATAGTGTTACAGCAAGATATTGGTCTAAAATCTCCAACTTTGGATGGATTAGGCACTTTAGGTACCAGAGCAACAATGGTTGAATTGACTTTCTTCAATAGCTTACCAGATCTAAAGAAGTTCTTAATGGCTGCTATGACATCATGACCAACTATGGGCCAAGCCTTCTGGAAGAAGGCAGCATTGTAGCCATCGGGCCCAGGAGCTTTATGAGGATTGAGGGACAGAAAAGTGTCTCTAATTTCACTATCTGATACATCTTGTATCATGGCAACACTCTGTTCCATACTCAATTTATTGGTGATAAGCTGCTCAACCCTAGCAGTCCCAGAGTAAGGTGAGCCATGAGGAGTACCAAGAAGATTTGTATAGAAGTTAACAAAAGCTCCCCTGATCACCTTGGGATCATGTGTAACAGTAGAATCACTAAGGGTCAGTGAAGTGATTTTACTCCTATTTCTGGTGTTGTTAATGGACTTGAAAAAGAAGGAGGTACACTGATCCCCAAGTCTGAGCCACTGAATTCTAGACTTTTGTCTACCGAGACTTTCCTCGGCTCTGACCATAACAACATACTGTTTATAAATTTTTCCTGGGTTTGAATGACAGGATCGGATGGATTAGATCCTAACTGGCTCTGGAGGGCATCCAACTGATGTTTAGTATTAATAACTCTATCAGAGATGGAACTAAATCCTTTGGAGTTGAGAGCTTTAAGATCAGCCTGTAGGATTCTGAGCTTCTCAACAATGCAGAACATGGGATTGCCTAAAATGACCCCCCTCCACACCTTCTGTACAATGGTGAGGAATTGGGGATGCTCAGCCAGAAAATCAAAGGCCTTGTTTGGTTTGGTTCTTAAGAACCGGTTCTCTCAATTATTATTCAATTATTACTCCTATTTTTAAATATTATTTTTATTTTTCTCTCTATCTCTCTCCAATCATTAATACCTATTTTTTAATTATTACCCCTATTTCTCCCTCTAATCATTACAAAAACCAAAACCCAAAACCCAAACCAAACACAACCAAAGAATCTGAAAGGCCGAGGATTTCTCTTAGGAGGTGGGGTAATATAGACTATAGCTGGGGAATGGTCAGAGATACTAGGAGTGGGAAAATAGGCACTTGAATGATGAAAGGAGGTAGTCCAACTATCATTAACAAGAACTCTATCAAGCTTGGTAGACACATGATTTGGAGGGGCCTGTCTATTAGACCAGGTGAAGAAACACCCAGAATATCTAAGATCATCCAACTCGGTGTTCTATAGACAGGAATTAAAGTCATCCATGTACGATGGCCATTGGGCATTAGCACTAGATTTTTCTTGGGGATTCCTAACAGCGTTGAAGTCCCAAAGAACAATCCAAGGGTTGATGCTTTTGAGATTGACCAGAGAATGCCAAAGGTCTTGTCTCTCAATGTAAGTGCTGGCCCCATACACAAAGGTAGCAAAATAACTAATGGTGAAAAAGGATTAGTTGATTCCTTGTTGATTCCTGCATTATTTTATTTAACGTTTCACGAGACAAGAAAACTCATTGATTTGTGTGTTGTTTATTTAATGTTTCATGAGCTAGGAAAACTCATTGATTTGTGTGTTGCTTGTTTAACGTTTCACAAGCCGTGAAAAACCCGTTGATTTGTGTGTTATTTGTTTAACGTTTCACGAGACAGGAAAACTCGTTGATTCATGTGTTGTTTGTATAATGCTTCACGAGCCAGTAGAACTCGTTGATTCGTGTGTTGTTTGTTTAAGTTTTCACGGGTCAGGAAAACATGTTGATTCATGTGATGATTTTGCTTAGCGTTTCACAAGCCAGGAAAACTCTTTTGATTGGCATTATGATTTGATTTGTCTAATGTTTCACTAGTTAGGAAAACTCATTGATTTGCATGATGATTTCATTTGTCTTACTTTTCACGGGGCAGAAAAAAATGGTAGATTGGAGTGATGTTTGTTTAATGTTTTACAAGCCAAGAAAGCCCATTGATTCTAGGATGATTTCATTTGCTTAATGTTTCCTGACTCGTATGTTTTTTGTTTATCATTTCACGGACTGGAAAAACTTGTTGATTTGTGAGATGATTTCATTTTCTTAGGATTACATAAGTCAGGCAAACTCATTGATTCATGCGTTGTTTGTTTAACGTTTCACGAGCTAGAAGAACTCGTTGATTCGTATGTTGTTTGTTTAAGTTTTCACGGGTCAGAAAAACACATTGATTCTTGTTTTGTTTGTTTAAGTTTTCATTGTTCAGAAAAACACGTTGATTTATGTTATGATGATTTCATTTGTCTAACGTTTCACTAGTCAAGAAAACTCGTTGATTCGCATGATGATTTCATTTGTCTAACGTTTCGCTAGTCAGGAAAACTTGTTGATTCGCATGATGATTTCATTTGTCTTACGTTTCACAGGGCAGGAAAACTGGTAGATTGGAGTGATGTTTGTTTAATGTTTCACATGCAAAGAAAGCCCATTGAGCGAAACCCTAACTTCCCAAAAATCCTCATTCTAGGTAGGGGTTGAGAGCTTCTCTCTCTACATTCTAGAGAGAGACTTCACTCTCCCTACCAAAAATCCTCAAAATGGTCTGATCCAGAGGTAAATATTGCTCTGTTGATCTACCACTTAGGCTGTGGTATGTGCACATCCTCTCTATCTACTATCATGTTCAATGGATGTTCACAACCCATATTCCGAAAGACCCATATTCTCAGAAAACCAAAATCTAGGGGTTCGGCGTATATCACTTTGCTAATGGTCACTGCCTTAGTTGCATGAAGCGGGAGTAAGAGTGGGTGTGGGGGAACAGATGATCATAGAAGTGTGGGAGCACCGTTGGGAGCGTTTAGGGAAAATTAATTAAATTTTTTTATGGCTTTTAATATAGTTAAATGTCAAATAGAAGATATTATTCTACCTCTTAGATTGCAAAACATAAAATTATTTATACTTTTAATATGAGATTCCAATTGTTCTCCATATCTTAGTTGCAAGAAGCCGAGTCGGGAGCAGGAGAGGGGGGCGAAGGTATAGGAGCTCCTCTTTTCGGGAGGGAGAGCCTTTAGGAATAATACATGAAAATATAAATATGTAGTGCAAGTAAATATTAGTATGCATTAGTCATGTCAATTGCAAAAATTGTCTTAGTAACTAAGTAATATTATGGTTATATAACGAAATTGAGCAGATTTTAAGTTAATATTTTTCTATTGTCATATCATTACTTTGACTTTTCTCTTGTTTGGTTTCTTTTGTTTTTGTTTCTTTTGGGATTTGTATGTCTAAGAGGTTCTATCCTAATTGGGAGCGAATTTCTTTCTCAATGGGAGCGAGGTTCTAGGAGAGTCTTAACTTGTGAGCGCGGGAGCGAGGTTCTGAGGTGGATTTGCCAACCATCTAGGAGGGTCCTGCAACTAAGGTCACTGCTATGAGGGATTGTGACATGAAGGCCATAAAGCAAGGATATGGATTGGGCACGTTTCGAAATGGCGATAATAGGCGTGGTAAATGACAGTGTCGCAACCTTGAGATCTATGTACCGCCATCAACAGATGAGGTCCTTTGAGTAGTTCAGGCGCACTATTGGATTTTTTTCACCCATTCAATGTGTTTGGTATGTTTGAAAAAGAGAAATTTAAATGAAAGAAAAATGATATAGAAGGAATTTTTTAAAAAGAAATATCATTAATTTGTTTCTTTATTTGGTTTTGGAACAGTAGCGAAAGGAAGGAGGGGGAGGGAGAATTGTTTCAATAAACTTATTTTACATAAAACTTCCATAGATTTTTGGTTCCTAACCAAATATGGAAATGGAAGTCTTTTTCCCAAATTTTTGTGGTAGGAAGTGCATACATTGATAAATCATCTAATCGCTTGACAATTCTCTTCCATTTTTATGTTGAATTTGTAGGCTGCTAGTAAAACAGCGGAGAAATCTGGCTGGTGGATGAGCAAGTAAACGAGGCAGTGGTGGCTTCAAAAAGAGCCGCCATTTTCGCGACATTTGCTACTGGTAAAGCAATTTAACAAAATTTTCACTGCTCAGATGAGTTTTCCTCGAGCTTTTTTTCTTTTTATCTTTTAGAGTCATGTTGTATTTATTAGGGAGCCATGAAACTCCATTGTTGTGTTTTGTACCATTGTGATCATCGTTATCGCAACCAACACTATAGCGAGGCGCTATCTTCAAAGATTGGGATTTGCAACACCTCGAAAAGAAACATTGCTAAAATTTTTACTTATTTGCATCTTTCAACAACTAATTCTAGCTACGTTGATTGTATATAGCCAAATCCTATAGAGCATGTGCCCCTTTATTTCTTTTGCTTGGATATAAACTTGTATTGATGATTTGGAATTTAAGGTGTAAACAGTGAGGCGTGTGCTGAAATTGAAACAAGAAGTTTGTAGATGTTATTGTAGCTATAATTTCAATTTTTTTTTTAATCTTCACATGAGAGAACTTTCCAGGATTGAAATTTTTTTTTGGATAATACAGCTTGAAAATAAAAGAGGCAAAACGAATGTACAGCCTACAAGGGGCATACCCCAGGAGGACAAAGCAAAAAGAAAGAAAATAAAAGACAAGAAAATGTATGCTAAACAGCAACAACATAAAAGAAGGCCAAGTGGCTACAAGAGCGATCTACTGACACATTACAAAACATGACACTAAGGTCGTACGAGCGAGTTACAAGGTGAAAACATTGAAATAGCCAAGGGACGGTTGACTTTAATTCTTGGAAGTAGCACCCCCGATTCTTAGAAATTTGAGCAGAGTTTCGTCAAAGAGAATCACCACATGCAGCAATACGTGACAGCAACAGAACAATGATAAGGCGGCAGTAGCACAACAACAGCAAAACAACAGTATTACGGGAGGAAGCCCCCTCCCCAAGGGGATCAGACATGCCTAGGGACAACCCCCCTCCTAGGCTAGGTCATCAAAATAGAGTGCAACCTATGAAAACCTACGCAAATAAAGGCGCGTGAAGCAGCATCTGACTTAGCACCAAAATCTGGGATTTTTTAAAAAAATTGGGCAGCATCCCGTTTGAAAATTGTCATCCCAAGCACAACAACAGCCAACAAAAGACAGGAAAATAGCTAAGAAATTGATTGAACTAATAGTAATAATAAAACTATGTGCATTATAACTACTCCAAACACGAGTGAACTAGGTTCAGCTCAATGAAAAAACTGAGGCAAAGAATCGTGAAAACGGGCAATTTACGCCATATTGGACAAACTCTCTGCGACAAAGAATAAAGATGAGTCATACCATCAGTGAAGCATGGTATCGTAGAGCAATCCAGAAGTAGCTAAGGCAACAAACCTATAAAGTGAAGGTATGCAGTCCTAATTATTTGTGGCTCACCTCCATCTCCCTAGGAACCTTACAACTTCAAACTCTCTCTATGGATCCAATCCCCCTCACCTCACCCTCACAAGACTTCATATTATCTCCACTCATGAAGGAATTCTGTGGTTCAAGCACACATCTCACAAGGGATAACACACTTTATAGTAAGTTCACACAACTCATGTACAATTATAGAATCAATCAAGGAATGCCAAGTGGCAGCGACATGGTATGTATGAACACTTGCACTAGGAAGAGCATAATCACAGAAGGTTGCAGCAACCTACATTATATGGCTCACACCTCATCTCCCTCGGAGCCTCACAACTTCAGAACTCTCACAAGGGACCCATTCTTTTTTTGCGTAAATACAAGGGACCCATTCACCCTCAACTAATCCTCACAATATGCCCCACTAGTTATTACCTCCACTCACAAGGAAATCAGAGGCTCAATCACATAACTCACTTGGTAAACACACATATAAGTAAGGACACACAACTCAGAGAATGGATATATATCAAGCCACTGATAGCACTTTTGTTCACGATAGCACTTTAGTTCTCATGCTATAACTGGATATACCAAGGTTGTGAGTTGGATTGGATAAGGGTCATATCCCATATTTTGAGTGATTACATTGAGAATCCCTAGAAACCTATAAACCTTTAGTGGCTTTTCTTTTTCCTAATGGGTTTCTTATGTTTGAGACAAAATATGCCAATCCAGTGACTTCGATTAGGGCAAACACAACCCCTTACTTTTCGGATAATCCTATCAAGCTCTCCCTGTATATCTACTTGTTAATTTTGTATTGACAGTGCCTACATTTACTAATATAGTTGTGAACTTCTGATTTAAAAGTTGTTCCTTATATATAGTGATTATTTTCTTCAATTTTAGTACATGTCTTGGTGGAGCTTACATAGTTATAACAGTTTCCTCGAATGGAAATATCTAAGACATTCATGCGCATAGATCTGTAAAGTTGTATTGCTACAAATTAATGTCTAAAGAGCCACCCTACTACAAGACTCCTAGATTTCACCACTGATTTTCTCAATGTTTCTTTTGTAGGAAAACATCCCTCTTCACTAGGTAGAGTACTAGACTTGTTAATTTGTTCCTCACTGTTCCCTAATGTCCTCTCGTTCAAACGAGAAGAAAAAATTGCTTGTGTCTTAGAAATTTCAAATTTTTTTTATGTCTATGAAAAACTATTCTTTTGCTTTTTCTTTAATGCTATTTTGTAGGAACAGAGACTGCTATGCTTGGAATACTTTGATGATGAAATTCAGGGATTCGGCGCATCTCACTTCGCTAATGGTCCCTGCTATGAGGGATCGTACCGTTCTTTTCTTTTCTTTTCTTTTCTTTTTGTCCTCCCTGGGGTATGCCCCTTGTAGGCTGTATATTCTGTTGTCTTCTTTTATTTCAAGCTTATTTACCCAAAAAAAAAAGAAAAAAGAAATGAAGATAAAAGGTGTAGTGAATGATATTGTCGCAATCTTGAGATCTCTCTACCCCCATTGACAGATGAGGTCCTTTGAGTAGTTTAGGAGCACTATTTGAATTTTTTCACCCATTCAATGTGTTTGGTTTGATTGAAACTTGTTTAGAGAAAGTTAAATGAAGGAAAAATGTTGTAGGATAATTTTTTTAGAAAAATATCATTAATTTATTTCTTTGTTTGGTTTTGCAACGATAGAGAAAGGATGGAAATGAGAGAGGAAATAGTATCACAAAGTGTTTGAAAAAACATATTTTACTTCCACAAATTTTTCGTTTATTTGAGAATCAAACATGGAAATGGAAGCCTTTTTCGTAAATTGTTATGTTAGATAGTGCATACAATGATAAATCATCTAATTGCTTGACAATTCTCTCCAATTTTAACTTTGAATTTATAGGCAGCTAGAAAATTAGCAGAGAACATCCGGCGAGTGGATGAGCAAGTAAACATTGCAGTGGTGGCTACAAATAGAGCCGCTTTGCCACCAGAGTTGCTACTATCAAAGCAGTTTAAAACAAGATGGACAACAAATTTTTCGATGCTTAGATGAGTTTTCCTCAAGCCATTTTTTAGTCTTTCATTTGGGAGTTGTGCAATATTTTTTAGGGTCAAGCTATGAAACTCCATTATTGTGTTTTGCACTGCAATAACAAGATCATAGTTTTGATACCAGATTTTGTCTATTACACCACTGTGATCATCATTTTTTTTTTTAGGTAAAGTAAGCTTGAAATAAAAAAGGGAGACAAAAGAATCTCCAGCCTACAAGGGGCATACCCCAGGAGGACAAAGAAAAGAGAAAGAAAAAGAAAATTACGCCGAAGGGCTACAATGTAAAAGAACTAACCTATGAAACCTAACCAGAGGAATCACAAGTCAAAATACAAATGTACGACTAAAATAAAAGCTGAAGACATTGTGAACTCACCTTTAGAACTAAGAAATTGTGAACTCACCTTTAGAACTAAGACACCATACATGACGATCCTCAACATCCTGATTAGGATTGGGAAGGAGGGTGATAGAATTCCTTAGCTCATTAATTTCTAAGGTTTGAGTAATAGGAAGATGCCACTCAGAACCCTTAATAATGGCAAATACAGTGGCATCCTTGGCAATCCCAGAATCATACATGACTCTATGCCCATACTTCCTTGCTATGGGACCAAGAGGGTGCCAATTATCATGCCATAAAGATGTGGATTTTCCATTGCCAATGGCAACTTTAATGTGTGGGCGCACAAGAGATCTAAGGTTGAGAAGCTTTCTCCAAACCCATGAGGGTGAGCTGGGCATCTTGACCTCCCAGAAACTACGCCCCTTGAGTAAATAAGACTTAACCCACTGGCACCACATAGATTGTTCACCACCAGAGATAATGAACCAGATGTGTTTAGCTATCGCCGCCTTATTCCAAATACATATAGACTTAAAGCCTAATCCACCTTCCTCCTTGGGGCAACATAAGTGCTCCCAAGCAACTTTTGCCCCAGTCTTCTTGAGGTCAGGACCAGACCAAAGAAAGGATCTAAGAATGGTCTTAACCTCTTTAATGACTTTCTTGGGCAATATAAAGAGGGAGGACCAATAGGTTTGCATTGAAAAAAGCACATTTTTTATAAGCTGGACCCTACCAGCATAAGTCAAATCCCTATTAGTCCAAGTTTTAGTTCTTGCAGTGATTTTATCAATCATTGGTTTGCAATCAACATGCTTTAATTTGGTGGACAACAAAGGAACGCCAAGGTATCTCACAGGTAAGGTGCCCTCTTTAAACCTAACAACTGAAGGATCTCTTTTCTTGTGTTGTGCTGAACCCCAAAAAAGAAGACAGTGCTTTTACCTGGGCTAGGAGATAAACCAGATAGAGATTCAAACTCACAAAAGGAGTCATGAATATGTCTAACTGATTTTACATCACCATTACAAAATAGCATAAGATCATCAACAAAACATAGATTAATAATTTTAGTTTGACTGCATCTCCAGTGAAATCTAAAATCAGGCTCTTTGGACTTTTCTTTTAAAATGCAGGTGAGAACCTCCATGACTATGACAAAGAGGTAAGATGAAAGAGGATCACCCCAATGGGAGGCCTCTTTCCCCTTTAATATTGCCAGTGGGTTCACCATTGATATTCAGTGTATAGCTAGCTGTGGTGACACAAGCTTTTAACCAAGTGATCATCTTAGGATGAAAATTCATGCAAGTAAGAGTATCCCAAAGACAGTCCCACCTGACATTATCATAGGCCTTCATAATGTCCACTTTCATGGCACATTTGGAAGAGGATGAGGACCTATGGTAACCTTGCATGATCTCCTGGGTGAGGAAGATATTATCAGCAATTCTCCTACCTTTAACAAATCCAGATTGAACTGGATCAATAAGAGAAGGAAGGACACATTGAAGCCTTTTAGCCAATATTTTTGCAATGCATTTGTATACAGTGTTGCAGCATGAGATAGGTCTAAAGTCACCAACTTTAGAGGGGTTAGGGATCTTGGGCACAAGAGCCACAATGGTGGCATTGCCTTTAGTTAAAAGTTTTCCAGATTTGAAAAAAATTCCTTACAGCGGCTGTGACTGCATGCCTCACAACAAGCCAAGCCTTTTGGAAGAATCTGGCATTATATCCATCAGGGCCAGGGGCTTTACTGGGGTTGAAACCCATGATTGTATCCTTAATCTCAGAGTTAGATATATCCTGAACCATGCCTACACTCTGGTCATTTGTGAGCCTTTTAGTGATGAGTTGTTTGATAATACCAAGACCAGAATAGACAGTAGTGTGAGGTTTACCCAAGAGATTAGAATAGAAGCTGACAAAGGAGTCCTTAATTACATTCAAGTCATGGGTAGTGGTGGAATCACCCAAAACAAGACTAGTAATCTTACTTTTATTTCTATTGTTGTTGACATTTTTGAAAAAAAAGGAAGTGCATTGGTCTCCAAGCTGTAGCCATTGAATCCTCGATTTCTGCCTAGCTAAACTTTCTTCAGCTCTAGTGAGTGTAAAAAATTGCTTGTATACCAATTTTTCTTCTTTCTGGGTAACCAGGTTAGTAGGATCAGTCCCAAGGCTAGACTGTAAGGTCTCAAGCTGAAATTTAGTCACAGCCACTCTATCAGTAATAGAACTAAATTCCTTACGGGTTAATTCCTTAAGTTCAACTTGTAACCTCTTAAGCTTTTCAGTAAGACAAAACATTGGGTTACCAAGTATGACTTGCCTCGGACCTTACGGGTTTGTGTGAAGGAAGGAGGGATGGTCGGCAAGGAAGTCAAAAGAACCTAAAAAGGTCTTCTAGGTGGTTTAGGAGGAGGAGTAATGTACACAATAGCCAGAGTGGTGGAGACCCCAAAAGTGGGGAAGTAAATTTGAAGATGAGGTGTGTGTCCTCGGCCGGACTTCATTGACAAGAACCTGTCAAGCTTAGTAGAAATATAATTTGGTGGGTCCCGCCTATTAGACCGGTGTAGAGGCATCCGGAGTATCTCAAGTCATCTAGCTCACGGGAGTAGAGGCATTTGTTGAGATCATCCATGTGGGAGGGCGGTGTGTAGACCCACCGTACTTTTTTTTGGGGTCTCTAATGGCATTAAAGTCCCCAAGAATCACCCACGACTCGAGGCTCTTGAGTTTGCAAAGGTCCCTCCAAAGGTCAATTCTATCAAAGTGATCATTGGCACCATACACAAACGTAACCAAAAATTCATAGCCATCTTGTAAAGATTGTACCTCACAGTGGACAAGCTGGCTAGTCATATGAAGAACCTTCACATTTAAGATGTGAGGATTCCAGCATACAAGGATTCTCCCAATGGGGGCATGAGGAGAATTATGAGCATGCTGCCAATGAGGACAAATAAATTTCACAACCTTGTTAATACTAGGTTCTTTAACTTTATGCTCAATCAAGCCCAAAAGAGACAAATCATAGGTTTTCAAAAAATGTTTAGCTGCTTTTTGTTTGATAGGGTCATTCAAGCCTCTCAGATTCCAAAACCCAAAATGCACAGATGTTTGTGAGCTAAGCATGGGGATAATATAATATAAACAAACTAAAGACAAAATGGCAATAAATATAAAGTATTATCTCTTGCCAAAAAGGATCTGATCTTTTGAAGTCAATGTTCCTTGGAGGAGCTAAAACTCCCAAGGTTTCCTCTCTTCTTGTTCTTGTTCTTCTTAGTATTACTTCCTGCAGACTGTGGGCAAGAGGGAGGAGGAGTGACTGCTGCTTCCGTGGTCAAGACAGTTTTACTACCCAACTGAAATGTGGGTGGAGCAATCAGTACTTCAGAAACCTTCTCAGAAGGAGGGTCTTTAGCGGGGGGGCATGGATCAGCTATTAATTCTTCAATTACCTCAGAAGAATCATCAACTACGTTCTCATTGTGATTTGAAGAGGAATCCACCAAATTGGTGACAGCATCTAAAGCAGTGCTACCTCCCTTCTCCAAAGCCATTAGCACTTGATGTTGTACATTTGGGTCTTGATTGGAAATGTGTGGCTTTCTTCCCACAACTTTCCATTGCTCTTCAGGTTTAGTAGGTCTTTGGGGTTGGTTTTAGGGAGACACACATTGCTAAATACCTTACATTGAGCATTTGGGGGGAGCCATTGATACTCCACCCTGATTGTAACTGCTTCTCCATTGGACCTCACTATAACCACATCTGGTAGTTCATCTGCTGCTGAGATTTCAACGCATATCCTAGCAAAATCCAGTCTTTTTTTCCCTGCTGTAGCCTCATCAACATGTATAGGTCTTCCAATAGCGCTGGCTATACGACTAAAGCCTGACTCTGTCCAACATTCAAGGGGCAGATTATGAAGCTTGACCCATGCAAGGATTAAAGTGGGATGTTTTGTTGTAGGGACCAACATTCTTCTCCAATCGGTAAGCACTAAATAGCGTTTCGAAAAGAAATAAGGCCCTCCATCCAAAACCTGCAATTTGGAAGCCTCATCACTGAATTCAAAGTAGAAACACGCCCCGATTTGCTTGATAGACTTTGGAGCATTATCCTTCCAAAGAGTACAAGCAGTGGCACACAGTAGGTTGTACGGCATCCGACCATCCAAGAAATACCCTATTAAGCAGTTATCCCAGGAGTTAGCATCAACATGATCTTCCTCCAACTCAACCCGCGTGTTTCACTTACCTTCTTTGCATTTACGGATAATGATCTAATTTCATAGATTTTGACGGGGCTTGTGCTTTAAACAATGAAGACCATTTTGTAGCAGAGTTTGCCTTGGCCGTATTATTTGGCTTAGTAACCTGCCCTTGATGGGGGGGCTTATACCCAGTCTCAACAAATTCACCCTCAAGCTTAATATCAACCCCCGTGGAATCAGGTTCAAGAATAGAATACTCGTCACGTACCTTAAGAATGTGGGATTTGAGTCCAGAGAAGTTGATATTTACACCAGACTTTTGCATTTCATCTTCGATTGATTGAACAAGAGAAGATATTCGATCTTCACTAGCCTGATTCTCCCCCTCCTTCTGGAATACTGCCTGAAGCTTACGCGCTGGACTTGATCCTGATCGAGCAAAGCTGGATGGATTAGGTTGGTGAGGAGTGGTATTTGAGAGGCTTCCCTTGGAAGAAGATATTTTCGGGTATAATAGGTTAGGGTTTTCTGGGGAAGGGTGTAGAGATGGTGACGGATGAAGATCCGTTTTAGATGAATTTCTGCTGGGGTAGACGCTTGACTGAACAAAGTTAGGCTTTGGTGTGTAGAGAAGAGTACCAGATTCGGAAGGAGTATCCCAAAAATCTTGGGTCAGATCTGACCGTACATCGATTTGGGGAGTAGCCAAGGAGGATGAAGACGAGACACCCCCCTTTGGAGTTTGATCGGACCGTACATCGATTTGGAATTGCAAACCTCCTCCGGGTTTCGAATAAGTTTGCTGTAAATTCTTGTTCCTTTTGTGTAGATCAACCGAGTCTTTTGTTAGCTTACCCAGCCCGTCTTCCGCCATGGATGATGCTGGAGATATGAGCTCAGCCGCCATCTCTAAGGTTTCACTTGGAATCTCTCAAAGATTGGGATTTGCAACACCTTCAAAAGAAACATTTTTTTTTGGGTAATTAAGCTTGAAATTAAAAGGGGCTAAGCGAATTTACAGCCTACAAGGGGCATACCCCAGGAAGGACAAAGAAAAAGAAAAAAAAAAGAAAAGAAAATTGCGGGAAATAAAGGGATGGCCACAAGGGATACATGGGGGTAAGTAGGATAACACAACATATAACAAAGGTGATTATAGGGCAAAAGACAAAGAAACACTCAAAATGACTCTAATGATGGCCATTGAAGCTTGTGTTTATCAATAGACAGCTTGGCCTTGATCAGCAATGTGAAACATAGGTGTCATGGAACCACTCTTGAGCAGCAGCAAGTAGTGTTTTGGGAGGAAGCCCCCTCCCAGAAGGGGATCAAACATAGCCAAGGACAACCCCCTGTGGCTAGGTCTAACTAATGGCAACAACCACCCTAGGCTAAAGAAATTTGAGCAGCATTCCTGCTGATATATAGCAAACCACTCATAGTTAGGAGTAAATAACTTCTTCATGCATAATCCCTTGTATCCAACTTTCACCCAGTAATTTATCTTCTTGGAAGAAGAGAGCAGGCCATTTAAGGCTGTGGGTAATAGATGAGCCAATTAAGGCCTTGCAGGAGAATTGAGCTTAAAATTAGCCAGCAAACAAAGACAGATCGCTGCAGACACGTGAACAAACAAGAGAACCAGTAAAAATTAGGTATGAACTTGAATGTCACACAAATTCACAAATTATGTAAGATCCCACTGATTGATGAGCCATGTAGATTGTGGTCCTTGATGTAAATTACCAATGGACAACAATCTAAACCTCATCATTGAACAAATCTTATGAATTACAATAGCTTCAGAGCATGCAATGTTTTGGAATTTTCGAAAGTTCCTTTCTATCCAAATGTGGTAAACAGAAGTGGTGAAGGCCAGTCGAATCATAATGGAACACAATGATCTACCCTTAATGGTGGATAGGAGTTCAATCCACTCACTCCAAGATCGAGCAGACCAATGAACATTTAGTTTGGCTAGAACTGACCCCCAAACTTGCGCGGTAAAAGGGCAATTGAAAAGGAGATGGTCATGGCTTTCGCTGCCTGGACAAAGATTGCACAGAGATGTAGTTTTAGTCCCAAATAAGACTAATCTATCCTCTGTGTACATTCTATTCAAAACAGCAAGCCAAGTGATAATGCTACACTTAGGTATATGGCTAGGAAACCATAACACATGGCTCCAACTAACTTTGGGAAAGTGTGTACGCAGATGTTCCCACAATGATGAGACTATAAACTGTCCAGCTGGAGTGAGAGCCCATCTAATTTGATCATCTTGATCGTGACTGGTGGAAGATAACAAAGGGAGATTGTGCCTTATTTCGTTGAGTTCCCATGTTTGCGTAATGGGAAATGCCTAGTGGGAACGATTAATAATGGCCCCCACCTTAGTATCTTGAGGGAGCCCTGAATCGTACATAATTCTAGGGCCAAATTTCTCCACTAGGGGGCCTAGTGGATGCCAATTATCAAACCACATGGATGTATTACGTCCATTTCCAATGTTTGAAATAATGTGGGGACGAACTTGAGGCCTAAGGTTCAGCAATTTCCTCTAGGTCCACGTTGGGTTACTAGGCATTTTCAAGTTCCAAAAGTTTCTCCCCTTGATTAAGTACGATTTAACCCATTGACACCACATGGATTGTTCCCCACCAGCAATGAGGAACCAAATGTGCTTAGCAACTGTTGATTTATTCTAAACTTGCAGAGACTTAAATCCAAGTCCTCCCTCTTGTTTGGGAGAGCACAAATGCTCCCATTAAACTTTAGCACCTGACTTTCTAAGTTCAGGACCAGACCACAAAAAAGCTCTAAGAATGGCCTCCACTTCCTTAATGACTCTCTTAGGCAAGATAAAAAGAGAGGACCAATATGTTTGCATGGAGAAGAGGACACTCTTAATCAGTTGTACCCTCCCAGCATAGGTTAGGTCCCTAGTTCAAAAGAAACGTTGCTAAAATGTTTACTTATTTGCATCTTTCAAGAACTAATTCTAAATACAAGGGTTATATAGCCAAATCATATAGAGCATGTGCCCCTTTATTTCTTTTGCTTGGATAAAAATTTGGATTGATGATTTGGAATTTAAGGACTAACTCTAAGGCGTGTGCCTGAAGTTCAAATAAAAAGTTCGTAGATGGTACCACAGCTATAATTTTATTTTTTATCTTCGCATGGGGGAATTATCTGGGATCAAAATTAGTTCAGGATAGCACTTTAGTATTCATGCTATAATTGGATATACCAAGGTTGTGTGTTGGTTTGGATGAGGGTCATATCCAATATTTTGAGTGATTACATTTTACTAGAATTTAAACCAAGGAAAGTGCAATTTTTCTGGTTGAAGCTGCTCTGTTTAAGATGTGGTACCTTCAGCACTATAGAATCGACATTGGTACCTCTCGTTTTTTTGTAGTTTGTTTGTTTCTTCTCTTCCCCGTTCCCTCTAACAATACTTTGTAATCCAAGAAGTTGATGCTTACAAATAGGGTCCTGATGGGATTGACTTAGAAATGAACTTGAATGGAAATAACTCTAGAACATAAGATGACGACTCGGATGACACTGTAAGTTGGCATGTGATTTCAAATTGTCCTCCACTTTTTTGGTAGACATATATCCATATCTATGGATAAAAATTTCATACACTCATTATTACGTTGATATACTGGATAAAAGTATTTATGTTTACAACTCAGTGGTGTGAAATAGGTATAGAACTCCAATAAGACACGTGTAACTTAAGCTATAGGATACAAGAACTCAAGCTGCTAGGATAGTAGCGTCACCCAATTCTTGTGGAGTTCCACAAGCAGCTGTGTATATAGTTTGTTCCAAATTTTTCTTTGTATTATGTAACGATCCATTTATTATGTATACTCTCTCTGTATATGTTTTTATAAATTAACAGTATGAGCAATATGTCTCCAAAGATGGAGGCAATCCTAGATTTATTATATGTCTCCAAGGATGGAGGCAATCCTTGTTTTATCTTACCTTGTGTTACTTGTTTGGTGCCTTCAGTGGCCTGATATATATCCATTCTCTGAGTTGTGTGTCCTTACTTATATGTGTGTTTACCAAGTGAGTTAAGTGATTGAGCCTCTGATTTCCTTGTGAGTGGAGGTAATAACTAGTGGGGCATATTGTGAGGATTAGTTGAGGGTGAATGGGTCCCTTGTGAGAGTTCTGAAGTTGTGAGGCTCCGAGGGAGATGAGGTGTGAGCCATATAATGTAGGTTGCTGCAACCTTCTGTGATTATGCTCTTCTTAGTGCAAGTGTTCATACATACCATGTCGCTGCCACTTGGTTTTCCTTGGTTGATTCTATAATTGTACATGAGTTGTGTGAACTTACTATAAAGTGTGTTATCCCTTGTGAGATGTGTGCTTGAACCACAGAATTCCTTCATGAGTGGAGGTAATATGAAGTGGGGGAGTCTTGTGAGGGTGAGGTGAGGGGGATTGGATCCATAGAGAGAGTTTGAAGTTGTAAGGTTCCTAGGGAGATGGAGGTGAGCCACAAATAATTAGGACTGCATACCTTCACTTTATAGCTTTGTTGCCTTAGCTACTTACGGATTGCTCTCTACATACCATGCTTCAGCGATGGTATGACTCATCATTCTTGTTGTCCGAGAGATAGTTGTCCAATATGGCGTAAATTGCCCGATTTTCACGATTCTTCTTTGCCCAGTCATTGAGTTTGAACCTAGTTCACTCGTGTTTGGAGTAGTTATAATGCACATAGTTTTATTATTATTAGTTCAATCAATTTCTTAGCTATTTTGCTGTCTTTTGTTGGCTATTGTCATGCTCAGGATGACAATTTTCAAACGGGATGCTGCCCAAATTTTTTTTAAAAAAAAAAATCCCAGATTTTGGTGCTCAATCTTGTCTTTCTTCTTTGCATTTGCGTAGGTTTTCATAGGTTGCACTCTATTTTGATGACCTAGCCTAGGGGGGTTGTCCCTAGGCATGTCTGATCCCCTTGGGGTGGGGGCTTCCTCCCGTAATACTACTGTTTTGCTGTTGTTGTGCTGCTGCCGCCTTATCATTGCTCTGTTGCTGTCACGATTGCTGCATGTGGTGATTCTCTTTGACGAAACTCTGCTCAAATTTCTAAGAATCGGGGGTGCTACTTCCAAGAATTAAAGTCAACCATCCCTTGGCTATTTCAGTGTTTACACTTTGTAACTCGCTCGTACGACCTTAGTGTCATGTTTCGTAATGTGTCAGTAGATCGCTCTTGTAGCCACTTGGCCTTCATTTATGTTGTTGCTGTTTAGCATACATTTTCTTGTCTTTTGTTTTCCTTCTTTTTGCTTTGTCCTCCTGGGGTATGCCCCTTGTAGGCTGTACATTCGTTTTGCCTCTTTTATTTTCAAGTTGTATTATCCCAAAAAAAAAAACCTTCTTAAATGTTTAATTGGCGTCCGCGTTGCTATAAGGACCAATTGCCCACATTTATTTGAAGATCCCACCAAGAACCCTTGGTTATGCTTTGTTAGGTAAGATTGCAGCTACTTTCAGCTCCCCTAGTTATGCATTTGTTGTTGCTACTACCTCTCCTCTTTTAGTTATCTAAACCTTATATACAAAAAAAGGAACTATCGCTTGACCATTTTTCACCTTTTTGACGAAAATGCTATTGCTTTTGTGTTTGTTTAGTGTTCTTTCTTTTGGGTATTTCACGTTCAAACACTTTTTATCTCTTTTAGTTCCTTCGTTGAAATTGATTGCTCTGGTATTGTAAAACGATGGACAGCTGTGCCGGTGTCTTAATTGTTTTCCGCACTTGGCCTTTACTTTTCACACCCATAGAAAAATAGTAGTGACAATGTATCTTTTGGACACTAATCATTGACATGGACTCCCGGACATGTCATTTCGTCAAACATTATTATGCATACATATTGTGGACACATCGAATAAATTATACACTTTGTAGTATAGAGGTACTTATGAATTTATGTAAAAGACCAAAAACGTTATTTATATGAGGTTTATACGAAATCTATAAACCTTGTTAACAATTTAACATAAAAAGATATGTATCCACGTTCACTATATGAGTGTTTATCTATAAAAAAAAATGTACTTTGGAACTTACATTTTTAACCTGTGTTATCCTTGATTTGTCCCAAGAGTGTCCACAACTCGCCCGCACAAAAAAGGTGGGAAGTACTATAAGAAAAAAATTGGACACGTACTTATGCATGTTTGACAAGTGTCTGGAGAGTATCTTGTTTTGTCCATGTTCATGTTGAACATGAATATGTGAGGCCAGTAGACGTGTTTGCTTCTTAGCTAATCAAATTGGGTAGGCAACCAAGGGTTAAACTACCTCCAAAGTTGACTACTCGAACACTAACTAGTTTTTTATTCACCATCAGAGCTGGTGAAATGTCACGCCCTCATTTTTATAAAAACAAAAATAAAGGAATTCCTTACAATTAATAAGTCAAATGATAAAATATTTCCATAAATCCTCCCTAAGAGGTTTGCATTCCAAAATGTACATCATTAATCCATTGGTAAATCAGGTATTTGGGCACCCTTGCCCTAACAGTGAAATCAAATATTATCCCATAAGTTATTACATAAGTCCAAATTGTCAAAAGATTAAATAACCAAAAGTTACATTGTCATTTATCAAAATACAAAACTTGAGATAAAAAAAATATCTTCATGCATGCATAAGCTTCACACAATGCATCACTCCACAAGCATCCAATCTCATGCTCCATGTTGTGTACCTGGGGAAGATAGGGTGAGCTCACTAGCTCGTAGGGAAAACAAACTACAACCGCTAGGCATATAAATATGATGAGTGCACATGATATGAATTAACATGAGAGGAGATGATCAAGGAACATAACGGGGGCTAAGACATGTAAGATGTGTCCAAAAAGTAACCACGTGTCCAAGTGACATCAAAGTGTCCAAAAGATTTCAAGGTGTCCCAAAATACCCACTAGTTCATTAAGTTGTCAAAATCACCCACAAGTGTCATACGTGCCCAAAATCGTGTCCAAGTATCCAAGATTGCCAAAATATCTTATGTACCTCAAAACATTTTCATTTCCAAGTACCCAACACCACCAAAGTTTCCACTTTTGTTTCACCAAGATCACCCAAGTTATTCACACAAGTTTAAAACCAACTCCATAAGTCGTGTTTTGACAAAACACAATAAATAGTCCAAAATCTCATTTATCATTTCTTTCATTGAAGAAAAATATCATTTTCATTGGTACTAGGGATTTAATCCCTCTGCCGGGTTCCGTAGGCCCCGCGTGCCTTCGTTGGGTATTTGTAGGCCCCGCGCGCCTCTGCCGGTTCCATAGGCCCCCCGCGTGCCTCTGCCGGGTTCCATAGGCCCAGCGTGCCTTTATCAAAAATTTTACCAAATGATGGTATTGGGGTAAAACACCTCATTATCACAAACATTTCATTAAAACTTTCATAACAAGTCCATTTCCCAAATTTCATTTCACCAAAGTGCCCTTTCTTTTGAAATACCACAATTTACGCCAAAAGGGGCGACCAATCCTATAAGCCTTGTGTCCGATGCGTATAACAATTTGTCCAATACAAACACATGTCAAAGTCGTAGTTTAACGATTTCAAGGTAGTTCTTGGGGTTACCACGTTGCTATATACCAAGTATATGAAGTTCCGGACAATTGGAGGTCAAACGGACGTCAAAGGGTGGCCGGAAACCACCCAGAAAATCTGGAGAAGTTGCTGGAAAACAGGGGCAGCAGCTAAAAACAGGGGCAGCAGTGCAGATTTTCACCATAGAGGTGTGGAATTTCAACCCAAATGCAAATGTGATAGTCTAGGTTCAAATTAGAGATGCTAGTCAACAATTAAACACGGAGGGAGGTCAATTTCACTCCCAATTTCATCAATCAACAACCAATTTCATAGATCACAAAATCAAAATGAGGAAAACTCATACAAAGAGGGAAAACATAATTTTTCAAGAAATTGAAGCCAAAAACAAGATATGTTCAACAAATCACAAGTATATAACTAGAGGGAGTAGTAATTGTTTCCCTACCTCATGGGTTAAGCTCCAAATGTGTAGAAAATGCAAAACCCTAGGTTATGAAGCTTCCACCCGAAATACCTCCTTCCCACGCGAAACCAATGAACCCCCTGACTCCACACGGTCGTAGAAACACCTAAAATGGTCTAGGTTCTTGAAGGGGTTGAGTGAGGAGGGAGAGTTTTGAGCTTGGAGGAGTTGTTAATGGAGGAGAAGAGAGAGAGAGAGGTGCCGATCGGGTGGAGAGGGAGGAGAGAGTGAAATGTTTTAAAATTTGCAAATTCACCCCCCACACACTATTAATATACTCACATAATTACCCCTCACACCCAAATGTCACTTGTGTGTGTAATATGAGACCACAATACTTATTTTCATAACCCAAACTTAAGTAAAGACTTCTTTACTTTAATTTATTTATGAAAATAAGGAAGTACCCCCCATTTGGAAACAATGGCATTTATAGAATTTTGAAATTCTCATCACATCAAAATCTCATCCCCCCACTTTTAGTACAAAACCGAAAATGGACACATTTTTCTCCGAAGAAAATGGGCGAAAGATGACTTTGCCTTACTCAAAAATAACTTTCGATTATACTATTTTGATTAGAAAAATCCAAGGAACAATTACCGGCACTTTTTATCGACCAAATCGAAACTTCTCCAAAAGGTGATTTTTGAAAAAGTAGTTTAATTTTCTGGGTCTTTACATGAAATATTTTAAATGGTCGTTCTTAAACTTGATTCCAGTAATTTTGTGTAGATGACCAAGAAGACAACACCTTGATCCTTTTTTTCTTGGATAATTTAGCATGGAATTAAAAGGGGTTAAGCGAATGCCTACAAGGGGCATACCCCAAGGAGGACAAAACAAAATGAAGAAAAGAAAAGAAAATTGCGTACTCATCAACACAATCCGCTGGGGTGGAAAAATAGGAATTCCTACACAACCCGCTAGGATAGGTATAATGAGCATAATGCAATAATATAAGGGGATTCCCCAGGTCAAATGTTCACAAGGGGCAGTGATGGCCCCTTTTGTGATGAGCTCCTTTCTACCTTTTCCATTTAGGGTGAGTTTCCGAATGGATTTTATCTAGATTTTATTAAAATTTGATAAAATCAAGACTTGATTTTATCCATTCGAAATCTAAGATTTTATCAACTCTCCTCACGAATGGATAAAATCAAAGCTTGATTTTATCAAATTTTGATAAAATCCATTCGGAAACTCACCCTTAAGTCATGCGGTACAGCAGGATTACCACTCAGACCAAGTTGATTTTGAAATTTCACCCAAAAGGCTGCAGCTACAACAGAGGATACAGCTGCAACTACTACCTTTTAAACCAAAACAAGTTGTCACCAAAAGTTGATTTTGAGAGGTTCAGCCGAAAAGGCTGTTGTACTAGATAACTATTACGGTGTCTACCTTATGTACTAGATAGTATTGCCCACTTGCAAAGGAGAGAGTGGATCTCACTCTTTTCTTCTCCAATTGATTTCCAGGTAAACTCAAGAAACACAAATACACGAAATCAAAATCACCCCTTAACCCTTGTTCTAGACCCATAAAAGAGACATGCACTGACCAGCCTTGACCCAAGACTAGCTCCAAATGAATGCATAGGAGAGACAAGGACCACTTCATTGAGCTCACCTTAGCAACCGAAAATCGATTGTGGTATTACCCCCACCACCGTGACACCGACGACACCTAACGGGAGGAACTAAGCCGTAGAGGAGGAGCCAATTTGAAATGTGGATCTCGGGATCTCAAATGCCTCAGTGTGAATCTTTACTTGGTACTGGTGGTTGTGGTTGTGAGACCATTTCAGATCCCCTTTTGTGATAGAGTCTTTATAAAGAAGATAATGGGAACTGGGTATAACCCAGAACCCAAGTAGTTGTTGCTTACATACCTTCAAGACGAATCCCCATCACCATCCGGTATGATGTAGGGATCTGAATCACTTGGATTTTGATGGCCATTGAAAACCCAGACCCCTTGTTGATGTTAACCCCCATGACGAATCTGGGAATTCTCTAGGCCTGTTGAATGAGTGGGGAAATCGAACCCCTTTTACAAGGTTGAAACCCATTTATCAATGTTGGATATGAACTCTCCAAACAATGGATCTCCCTTTTAGGTGACCCAGAATGGATAAATAAAAAATGTCTGATATTGAGAAGGGGAGTGCATTGTCTCTCTAATCTGGAGAGAGAAGTTCTCAACCCTTCTTTCATTGCACAACATTGGCGGCTAGATGTATGAGGATGACTTCACCTTGATCTTTTCCCTTCATTTAAAAGAATTGTGATGCTATAATTTATTAATTTGGGCATTCTTTTTGTTTTGTTAGTTTCAGATTCTTTTATCTCACCTGTTGTTCTCTGGGACAAAGATAGTGTACAAACCATGGCTAGATAATTCATACAATGTTAGAAATGGTTCTCTCTCTTGCAAAGAAGAAAATTAAAAGAAATGGTTCACCTATTTCTATCTATTTGTATGTATGTATGTATAATATAGACACACACACACGTCTCTATGTGTCTAATTATGTGGACTGAATTATTAATGCAACAACACATCGTTGAAGCTTGCAACATCGCAGTTGAAGCTATTGAAGAATAAGCTGGCTAAATTGCTAGAGTCTAGGAGGAGCAGTCTGTGAGAATCAGGATTCCTATAGATGGACCTTGAGCAATAATGGTTTGTTTACTATCTCTTCTCTTTGGGAGCAACTCAGGACTCACTTCCCTGATGTTTGAACTTGGTATATTCACCTGGGACTTGTCCATCAGCTTGAAATGGACAAGACACCTGGGAAGAAGCCCCCTCCCCAAGGGGATCAAACATGCCAAGGGACAACTCCCCTAGGCTAGGTCAGAAAACATGGGATTTTTTTAAAAATATGGGGCAGCACCCTGTTTGAAAATACAGCAGCCCAGATTTAAATTTGACAGTCTATGCTCATGAAAATGAAAGCACTAGCATCACTTCCCTGATGTTGGTTGGAGCCACATTGTTTGGTTTCCCTCCCATATCCCTAAATTTAGCCTTATTAGCTAGCTTGCTATCCAAAACAAACTGTCCACAGAGGATAGATTAGTTCTTTTTGGCACAAGGATACCTCTTCTTTAACTGTCCCTTCACTCAAAAAGTCTGGGATCATGTCTCACTCAAATCCCAGCTCACTTGGCAACTTCAAGCCCTCCAAAATCTGGTCTCATAAAGGGAGAGGTCTTAGGAGCACAATCATCAAATTGTCCTTCACTGTTACACTTTATCACATTTGGATTGAAAGGAACCTTAGGAAATTTCAGAACATACAACATACAATTCCATTTGTAGTAAGCAAGGTGTGCACTGAGATTAGAGGCAGAATTTCTTTGAACAAAATTCCTAAGGGGGCTTTATACTTGTGTGAAGCATGGAACATTAATTCTTCAAATGAATAGCAAGTTTGTTACTTGGTGGCATATAATGAAAGTGATGCTCTAGTTTTATTGTTACTTCCAATTCTACCCTCAGGTTACTAACTAATCTCCCAGTGACAGGTTGCCAAGAAGGATTAGGCTTGTACCATGGTTTTCAGTGCTTATGGCCTAGTTGGGCAGTGTGTGATTGAAGGTTTAGGCTGGACAGAGGATCATCCTCCGTAGATCATATTATGAGGCTAAGTCAAGGAACTTCCACCTTGAGGAACTTATTTGCAGGTCCTATTTCTTAGAAGAGCACAAATCAGAGGCAAGTTTGATCTCTCAAAATCATTCAAGGACTACCTCCTAAGATCTGGGTACAAAGAAGGTTCAGAACAGGGTGTCATGTATCTCCCAGGTTGTCATATTTATTGTTAAATTTTGCATGCTCTAGCAGTTTGCGTAGTCTCCTTGGAAAAAGGCATTCATTGGATTTCATTGTTCTATGGTTTTGCACACAAATTTTCTTTAATCTGTACTTGCATATTCGTCTCCAATGGAAGGAGGCATTCCTTGGTTGTCATTGTTTATGGTTGTGCCCAATAACATTTAGGCTATACTTGTTAAATTGGAGCTCTATTTGATCTGTCACTGTTTGGCAACATAAACTTCAAATGTTGCCTCTGAATTTCTGAAAATGTGCATCATTGATGTGCCATTGTGTACTGTGAAACTTGCTAGTGCTATGGACTATTATAGCTTAATGTTGTGGTTGCATCATTTCATGTGGTTATTTCACTGTGACTGGACTCCTTTTAGGCGTTGTTTCTGCCCAAAGGTGTGTCACGGGTTGAGCTGCAGTCTTTTGAATGTAGTACTATTGTTGTACTTGGTGGGCAGTGTTTACTGCATCTGTGTATCACTGTTGGTTTAACCATGGGTAATTAATTGTTACACATGGTTCAAATGGCATGTGTGTGCCTATTTGAGGGGGGTGGCAGGTGTGTGGCTATAGTGGATTAATTCCTCTACTACTGTAGCTGAGGCTCATTACGTTTGTGGCTCCTTTCCCTGATCTGCAGCAACTGTTGCTATTAGTTTCATTGTGTTCAACTTCAAATTCTAGTCGTCTGCTGCACAAATTGCATCTTAATCTTGTTGATCTTGTTTATAAATATGATGGAGTTGTACACTAAGATGCTCACGTTTTGAATCTATTACTCAAAGTTTGAATATTTTAGTGATACCCTTCATCAGGATTAATCACTGTTTTCTCCTCATATTTGACCTATCATGGGGGTTGTCCCTAAGGCTTTTGACCTAGCCTTGGGGGGTTGTCCCTTGGGATGTTTGATCCCCTTGGGGAGGGGGCGTCCTCCCAAAATTGCAGCAATTGAGCTGCCATGACTACACAAGGCTGATGGTTGTATCTTTATTGGCATATCCAAGGGGGCTGCCCTTTGGAACCATGCTGTGACCTTAATGATTTGATGTTGTGATGATGATCTGCTATAGTGACTAGTATTGTGTGCAATGGAGTTCGTTGGACTTCATGCAATGGACTTCATGGATTCTTTCTAGATTGTGTCAAGCTGCTACTGCTGCACTTATTTTGTTTAGCTTTTCAGTTGTAATTCCTTGGGAATTGTCCCTCTTTTGTAATCCCTCTATAGGGTGTTTCTCCTTCATCTTACAGAAAAAAGAGAAACACTCTATCTTTCCCTCATGTAGCCATTTGGCCTTCCCCAATTCGTTTTGTTGTTTTCTTTCTTTCTTTTGTTTTGCTTTGTCCTCCTGGGGTACGCCCCTTGTAGGCTATATATTCGTTTAGCCCCTTTTAATTTCACGCTTATTTACCCCCCCAAAAAAAGAGAATCAGGGTATGGTTTTGATTCATATAAGTTTTGTTGCTTTGTGAATTATTTGTGTGGATTTTGACGGCTTTGAATCACATTTCATGTATGCTGAATATCTATGTTTTTATTGATGATGATAAGAGTTTAAGATGTAGCAAAAACTATTTGTGATACAATAATCATCAAGATTGTGCCATGACGTGAAGATTTTTTTTCGGCAAAACAAGCTTGAAATAAAAAAAGAGGCTAAGCGAATATACAGCTTACAAAGGGCATACACCAGGAGGACAAAGAAAAGAAAACAAAAAGGAAAAGATTAGGAAGGCCAAAGGGCTACATTGGGATTGGGAAGCCAAGGAGGCCAAATGGGTAAGTACTAACAATAGGTCTAGATGCTCAGGGACAACCCCCCACTGATAGGTCAAGATTCTGAGAAAATTTTGGCAGCATTTCGCTTGTTTTTTTGACAAACCCAGAAAAAACAGATGACTGCCAGGAAGTCAGTCCAATACAACAGGAAAAAAACTCTCTACCTATTGATTGAGCATGCAGCTGAACAATACAAAAAAACCACAAAGCATGACTAATGTTCAAACAAAACAGACTGCAGCTGAATGCAGTAACAAAATTAACAAAATTGCATGAGCAGGTGCAACTATAGAAGTAACATGGCAGCAGCATCAAGACAGTAGCTGTGGCAGATTGCGGTTACAGGTTGTAGATGCAACATTACGGTGCAATAGGGGACAACAAGTAACAAATACAGCAGCAGCAGCATCGGCAGCGGCAGCGATGTATGTGCAGTAACAGAATACCTCACAACAACATTTCCATTACATATGCTTGATCATATGCAGTAACAGAAAGCTTGACAGACACGCACACACACAAGAGTTGAGAGCTTCTCTCTCTAGAATCTAGAGAGAGAATGCACTCCTCTTACTTCATCTAATTTTTTACCAGTGCTACCAAACAATCTGTTTGGTTTCTATATCCATACCATCCGCTTCATCCGATGTTTGAAGATGGAAATGCTCTACTATCACAAGAATTTCTGTATCAGTTTTCAAGATCCATTCCCGCTAAGTGAAGATGGTGTCACGGCGAAGGGAGCAATTTCCCGTTTGGGCTCTTGAGTTCTGTGGTCGTTCAAGATTCTTGTGGCGTGGTGGCTCATCCATTTCGAACTAATGGGTGTTGTTCATAGTCCAATCAGCAGCACATCCAACATTGTTCATTTTCCTCCCACTTTAGCTTCGTCTTGCAGCCATGGCTGCCACAGACGAGCTTTGTAGGCGCTGGTACCATTTTTTCTACCTTCTATTTCTTTGTAAATGCAACCAATCGTTCGCCCCCTGTTCTGGTTTAAATGAGTCCGGTTGTGGCGGCGTACACGTCTGGCTCTATGTAGGATCGGAATATCTGGTCTTGATGAGTTCGGATGGGGGGTGGGTGGTTCCCGCTCTTCTCGCGACTGGACTGTGTTTTGGATCGGAACAAGGGTACTATCTCAACAGAGTAACGTTGGAAACAATTGGAGAAGATGAGTGTGAGTTCCACACTCTCCCCTTGCAGGTGGTTCAAAGGGTCAAACACAGCTGTGCTACTACTGTTGTCTTTTCGGTTCAACCTCCCAAGTGGGTTTTTCCCACAAATCGACAATCTGGTGAAAAGAGGGGACCCACGGTCCTTTCTCTTTGAAATTGCACGCTAAAATGATGTTGGACTGTGTTGACCAGTCAAAGTGTGGGCAATATACAGTGAAGATCCCGTAGATATTATCCCCAAAGCAGCTCAGATTTGGGGAAACCAAATGCTTTTGGGTTAATAAAACCAAATGGTACTGCTCTACCATCCAGAAATCACGTGGTCCAAGTGGCCATTTCATACATTTATTGCACACCTTTCACCCAACTAGTACAAACAGCATCTTTCGGCTGAACCAATCAAATCAATATTTGGTCCACTCAAGGATAGCTATTACCCGTGCATACAATGGAAAGTGGGTTCCATAGTCCATTTTGGCGGCATAAGGGCTCTTAGTGGGGCCCTCTGCACAAATTTTTTTGTTAATCTTTGTATTTATTTTCTTACTTATCCCTATCCTTGCGGGTTGTGCAAAGGCATTCTATTTTCCCACCCCGGCGGGTTGTGACGGGGAGTACGTAATTTTTTTTTTTGTTCTTTTTTATTTATTTTGTCCTCCTTAGGGTATGCCCCTTGTAGGCTATATATTCGCTTAACCCCTTTTAATTTCAAGCTAAATTATCCAAAAAAAAAAAAACAGAAAGCTTGATCATATGCTTATAGGAGCAATTCCATTACATAGAGTTCTTTGTCGAATTCACAATAGTACCATCACGAGTACTATCCAGAATTGGGAGGACGCCCCCCTCCCAGAAGGGGGATCAATATGCCAAGGGACAGCCCCCTCAAGGCTAGGCAAGGCCATTGCCAATGAAGAGGTGTAATAACCAATGCAACAACAGAATCAATCAATGACATCAAAGACATAGTAGTAGCAATCACGACTGGGACACACGAGCATTGTTCAATACTTGTATGGGCAGTAGCACACTATACAGTCAACAGCAGCAGTACTGGTAACATGAATAATATATATCCTGTGCTACCAGTTTATATGGACAACGGGCAGCATTTTGATTGAACATTGGCAAGTCCATAGATCACCATACTGCCCAGAAGTGGTATCACAATAACAGAGTACAGTAAACAATGGTCCAACACTGGACTTAACAACTGGTCACCAAAATATTACAATAACAAATTGGTAGTGAAATAGACATTGACAGCACTGACCAAGTGAGCAAACTGCAGCAGCACAGAGTACACTAGCAGGACTAGGCAGTAGCATAGAATTAGAGGGCTCACAAGCACAGTTTAAGTTATCATCAGCAGCAAGCAGTAACACAACTAGACTAGGCAGTAGCAGTTTAAGCCATACTATGCATACTCAGAGGGCACACAACAGAAGAGGGGCCCAATTGAGCGTCCACATATCAACAGTATATTTGCAACAGTACACATCAAACAAAGGAATGAGAATGAAAGTGGAAGAACTCCAGGGGGTATGTACTCACACTACAAACACCCTCGTACACCTCTCCCTCCCACTCTACTTTTCACACAACCCTGAAGCCAGAACCTAGCACCCTCAGCTCACAATCTCCATTCATCATATTTCCTCTCTCAAGAAATGTAGGGGTCCAAACTCTCTCTCTCTCTAGGTGGCACACAGATATAAGAGTAAATGAGAACCTAGCTACAGTAACATAAATCTGTGTGATATCCAAGAGTTTGTAACGTGAAGATTTGGCTAGCTGAGAAACCAGTTTAAGCTAGGAGATGTCTTCTCGTCCTAGTCATTTTCTATGTACTTTGATAATGCGCCCAAAGAATCACAATAGATGTTTTCAATAATGTTATAGTCCTAGCTATCACGGTGCTTCACCTTGAGTCATAATTTGAGGTGTATGAGGTGCCAATCACAAATTCTAGAGGGATCTGGGCGTGTGAAAGTGTAGAAAATTGACACAGTGAAAAAGAAAATGGAAGAGAAACAAGAGCTTCAAATGTGTGTTGCAGGATTCATATAATTACCATCGGAGTTTGTTTTTCGTCCTGTTTTTGTAATGGGGAATTGATAATGGAGAATTTCTTGGGAAAAATTGAGCTGGGATATTGTGAGAATCCGTATAGAAGAATACCGAGTAGTTCCTTATGTGGATTTCGGTTTGTCTTGCTTTCTGGTAATGGATGCACACTAGGCAAATGGGATTAATACAAACACAAAATAAAGTGATCTTTTTTGTTGAAGAGACATATTGTCGACTTGTTTTGCTCTTTCTGGGTTCTGAATTTAGTAGCGAACAGTATCAATGGTATTATTTTGTGTTTATTTTCATCACCTTGGACATGTGCTGTGATTTTTGCATTGGAGCGTGAATGTACGTCAATTTGTTTTGTTTTGAATGTGCATCTCAGGTTGAACATCTCTGGGAGGAGAAGACAATGGCAGAGTTGCATCTTGATTCTCATTTCTCATTGCTTGAGATATACTGCGTACTTATTGCTCATTTCTCATTTTCTCAGGTGTGACAATTGCATCTTGCTAGTTCCTAGAATTATCTTCGTAGGGATTTCTCAGGTGTGACAGAGTTGCATCTTGCTAGTTCCTAGAGTAATCTTCATGGGGAAGCCATTGTCACCATGTTTGACGTGTAATATTTAGTTTTGCTTCCTTACAATATTCACACTGTTTGGGTTTCACATTGATTCAATGGCCATTAGAATTGATTATGGAGGATTGGGATTCGTGCCTCCTAACTCAGATTGTGACAATCAGTTAATGATCCAGCGTTTTCCTCCTTCACTTCTATTTATGAATCCCAACAGAATTGTTTTTTGGGTAATTTAGCGTGAAAATAAAAGGGGTTAAGCGAATATACAGCCTACAAGGGGCATACCCCAGGGAGGACAAAACAAAAATAAAGAAAAAGAAAAATTACGTTTTCCCCGACACAACCCGTCGGGGTGGGGAAATAGAGATTCTAGCACAACCCGCTGGAATACGTACAATCAGCAAAATGCAAAAAATAATGGGATTCCCTGAATAAAATGTTCATAAGGATTAAGGGCATTGATGGGCCCCTTTGTGGTGATCTTCTTTTTTGCGTTTTACATTAAGGCCATACGGTACAGCTAAACGGACAGGATGAATTTGAATTGAGAGTTTCACCTAAAAAGGTTACTGCCAACAGGGGACACAGCTGTCCCGAATTTGGACCTTTGAGAGATACAGCCGAAAGGTTGGTGGATGGGATAGCTGCACCTGCACCTATCTTTTGTACCGAACAGATTGCCCACATGCAATGGAGAGAGTGAGACTCACTCTCTACTTTCCCAAATGTTTTCCAGGTGAATACCGAAAGAACCAAATACATGAAATCAATCCACGTCTTACCCTCTACTCCAATCACACACACAAGAGAACGGTGAGGTCCATCTCCATTGAGCACACCTTAGCAAATCAGAACCGGATGTGGTATTACCCCACCGCCGTGACACCAACGACACCTAACGGAAGGAACTAGATCGCAGAGGTAGAGTCGGAAGGTGAACCTTGGGCTCTCAAATGTTTTGAACTGGAGAGGGAGTTTTAGATGGTGAATAAACTTCATGGGTTAGAAGTTGAGCTCTTCATGAATTGGTTGCTACCAGTTTCCATTGAACCCCGGCAAGTAATGAATTTCCACAGCCCTGGGGGAGGGAAGTAGATCGTTGAACCACTTCTCCGTGAACTCCGGTAGATATCTCTTCCATGGGAGCTCGTATTTATGCCTTGGATATGAGATTGGATTTGGTAGGAACCCACCGCCGGACCTAATCTGGGATATGAAGCACTTGATCCCCTTTTGAGAAGAGAGACCCAACAAATAACATTAACACGGTGCTGGATAAATGGGGGAAAAACACCCCTTTGAGGACGAACCCATCTGGTGGAGACCTGATAAAATGATCTCAGATCCCTTTTATGAGAGATGAAGAATGACCTCCATTTGTAGGATGGATAGAACCCATCGAAATTCTGCTGTTGTAGAGACAAATCCCCTTATGGACAATGGGATTCTGACCTTTTGACTGTCAAACTGCACGGATCCCTATTTGAGGTCACGCACAGAGACCATTATTGTAGTAGATGAGGGTCGTGAACCTTCAATCGGTAGATTGAGATCTGATATAAAAAATTTTGAGGGAGGGGAGTGCATTCTCTCTCTATTTGGTTGCAGACATATCATATATTTGGTTGCAGACATATTTGATCAATTTTTAGTGAAATATTAGAGTCTAATATTGCTTATAATGTGCCCAAGCCAATAATATTGCTTTTCAGGTAGTTTTGTCAGTATCATATATTTGGTTGCAGACATATTTGATAATTTTTTTAGTGAAATACTCGTGTCAATATTGGTTAGAATGTGCCTAAGTCAATATAATACAAGATATGGATTATAAACTAATATTTGTGTCTAAGTGTAGTTTGATGAAATAAACAAATTCACTTCTCGAAGTCTTAATGTGTCCCAATTTGTTTGGATGATAGTCTGATTGGGTTTTCAACTTTTCCAAGTGTGACTAATTTGGGAACACAGATGAGCCATGACGTAACTATTTTACCCTTCACTCAAGCTCTGTGTCTACGTTTGCTATCTTGGTTAGTTGTTTGGGATGGTTATACAATATGCACAAGGCTTCCTTGGGGCAGGCACATTTATGAAAATTAGTAATAGTAAATGCAAAAATGGTAAGTTCTATGAGCTTTTTTTTTCCAAATGAATGTCATTTCAGGTAATCTGTATGGAAAGCCAATTAATAGATAGGAGGTGCATGGCAGGAGGACACAACCAAAGGCTCCAAATTACCTCATCAAGATTATCGAAAGACTCATTCCAAAATCAGATAATGCGTGGAAATTGCTTGTGAAGCTATTGAGTTAGCAAGTCTGGTACATAAGATTAATTCTACTAGTAGCTCTGTCAGGTATAGCAGAAGATTAATACGACTAATAGCTCTATGACTTATTTTAGTTTTATGCTCCATTTTTTTGGGATATAGAGGTGTTGGATCCTACTTGTGTCCTTTGAACAGGTTGAAGTTCAAGTTGGTAAAGCTAAGGAGGAAGCTTTTAGTAGGATAGAAATACCTGAACAAGCCGAGGAATGGTTGGCTGTATGTGAGGAATAGTCTTTTCTCGAGGAGTATAACATGGTCGGATGTTCTACTTTTTCCTTTCTTTTTTCGCCCTATTTCTTTGCTTTAGATGAACTTCTTTGCTGACTATCATCTTGATGATGGTTGGGATGAAAACTGGTACAATGCTGGTAGAGGTATTCATCTTACTTAGAATCATACAGAGAAAGCTCATTCTTTGGCTAATAAACTTCCAGTTACGCCATGCATACTGTATTAAATGTCAAATTTTCCAACATGCCATAAAAGAGGAAAATGATGCTAGATTTCGATAGTTGGTCATAATCTTGTTGCAACATGTCAAAGTTATTTGTGGTCTTATTATATACTTGCTTCCCTCAACTACGTAGTGATATAATTTGTTTGGTATTGTTCATGAAAGGCCGTGTTGGTGTCAAAAAATACATCATGGGTTAATGAGAGATGCATTGAGTTCATTTGTGAAGGTGAAGGTACTACCCTTTCATATTTAACTGTTTCGGATTTCCCTCTTTAATTACTTTGTTGTGAGAAGACATGTACAACATTGTTTCCTATTTTGTGCCTGTACAAATTGACTTCTTTCCATGCCTGAAAAGTATCAAAGTGGCTAGAGAAAGAGCAAGAGCATAAGAGGCAGAGGGTATGGACTTCTTATGTTACTCAATCCTGGACTTGCATGAGTATTTATTATGCATAGTGTGTGTAGTTGTGGAACAACAGTTCTTAATGCAACCACACAGGTACATTAGATTGTCCTCACTGGTGAATGCTGATAAATAGTGAAGAAATTATGTAGGCTGTTTTAGTTTTTGAAAGAACAAGTTATTAAACACTCTACCTTATACCAGTTTTATACATCAAACTTCCTTTTCAGAAAGAAAAAAAAACCCTGTTTGGCTTAGTGGACTACTAATGCTTCCCCTTGTTCTAGTAATGGGAGAGATGGAGCAGAAGGTGCAGATTGTATGTTTTAGAGTAGAACACGATAGAATCATTCAAGTCATTATGAAGAAATTTAGAGGTGCACACGTTGGTAATGCCCACGATTCAGCTTTTATTGGCTTTGTGCTTTTGAAAACAAATTGCTTGCCTACCTTCATATATATGTGACCTGTGTTATCAAAATCAGTGGAAAAGTAAGTTGCACAACACCAGTAACCTTAAACAAGCAAAAGGAAACCATTATCTCTAATAATAACAAGAGCATGAGAACGGGACAAACATTAGCTTTGCTTTCAACGTCAAGCCTCCTCTCCCATGATCGCTTTTCTTCGAGAACTAGATATATATAGTGACATATTTGACACAATGGTATTGTTCTCCCTAAAATTCATACGGTTATTTTGCCAAAAGCCATAGGCTATTTTGCCAACAGTAGTGGGGAAAAAAATGTGCAAGGCTATCGATAGATGGCAATCTCAATTCTGAAGGAGATGAAATCGTAAGGTCGTATTGCATGTGGGCTGGTACACAATAGTATGAAGGACTCAAAATTCTGACCTTCTATTTGGACTGTCTTGAGATTTCTTCTTACCTAGGACTTTGTCACATTATGTAGAAAACTGAGCTAGAGCTAAACTCCTTGTTGTTTTAAAGTTGTAGTTTCTCTGTATTTATTTCCTCCTAATAGAGGGTGGTCATTGGCTCATTTGCTTGGTGAGTGCCTTTTGGTATTGACTAACGCTTGCCAATTAGCCTTGATATATAATGCGTGTGGCACTATTTTAATAGACAATTGTTTATGGGTTTAAAACATTCAATTTTCTCAAGGTAAGAGTTAGATGGAGTAATCATATTAGCTCATTGTATCGAAATGTGGTGCATCGAATTGCAGGGGATACACGTACCTTTAATCTGTTTTGGCTAGCATTTCCTTGGTGATCTAAACTTCTATGCTCAAGTTGGGATCATGCTATTTCATTTGTTTTCTTTTTTTTTTGGGTAAAGAAAGCTTGAAATTAAAAGGGGAGACAAAAGAATGTACAGCTTACAAGGGGCATACCCCAGGAGGACAAAGAAAAGAGAAAGAAAATGAAAACTACGCCGAAAGGCTACAATGCTAATGAACTATCTTATGATTCCTAACCTGCTACAAAAGAGGGAGAGGAATTACAAGTCTTAATACAATTGAACGACTAAAATAAAACAGCTGAAATCTAGAAACTTGGAACTTGGACACCATATGCACATGATACTTGGACTTGAAAATGTTACTTGGAGCTTGGTCTCCACATGAACTTGAAACATGGACCGTGGCTGACTCGAGCAGTGGAGATTTATGGTAGCTTGCATGAATAGCTTCAATTCTCGTGGTTGCTTGAAATCAAGAAAATTTTGAAAAATTTCGCCATGACACGTTCGTAACTGGAGCACCCTCAAGGTGCCAACCATTGCGTATAATAGCAGCAACTGAAAAAAGAAAAGAAAGAGGAAGAGAGAGAAGTAGAACTTCCACCATCGTGGATGCCACAGCAGATAGAGTGCAGCATCATAGATTAACAGAAACAGATTGCAGCAGCAGTAGTAATAGAGCACCACACGTGCAGCTGTATAACAGCAGGTTTCGGCCAACATCAGCCCTCTGTGGGCCCCTTGATTTCACGCATGGAGTAAGCTACGAAAGGCTATATGCCTGAAATACTGTCCGAAATTGGCAGCATTTGTGCTGAAAATCAACAATTGGCCTTTGTGCCTATTAATGTTTTGTCCATTTTATTCCTATCCTGACGGGTTGTGTTAGGACCAGCATATTCCCACCCCGGCGGGCTGTGCCGGGGAGTACGCACTTTTTTCTTTATTTTCTTTTTGTCCTCCCTGGGGTATGCCCCTTGTAGGCTGTACATTCGCTTAACCCCTTTTAATTTCAAGCTAAATTACCCACAAAAAAAAATAGAGCACCACACCAGGGTTCAAACAGATTGCAGTAGCAGTAACAGTATTGGGTGCAACATCATATAGAGCAACAGTATGCAGCAACAGCAGTGGCAAGGAGAGTAGCAGCAACTTAAAGTGTAAGAAGGTGCAACAAGGATCAACATCATGTTTCCAGTAGCAATAAGAATAGTTCAGAAGTAGAATGGGAGGACGCCCCCTCCCCAAGGGGTTCAAACATGCCAAGGGACAACCCCCCAAGGCTAGGATAACCAAAAACATAACAGCAAGTTCACATACTATGGTACCACTAACAGGTTCAATGTACAAACCCAGCCAGAAAATCTGATGGAAACCTTTGAAGAATCGGGCAGCATTTCGTTTGAAATATGGAATTCCCACATGAATTGCTAGTACAGAAGCAACAAACAACATAACAGAATAGCAGGACACACTGCTGGAACTAGTGAATTAGTCAATCAGGGCGCCAAACTGGATAGACAACCAGCACCACTATCCGGGCATTGTATAAATGAAATGGTAACACAATGCAAGCAAGTATCAACAGTAGCAAGTCTGTGAGCGCTAACATGTCCACAACAATATGAACGCAACAGCTAGGAGTATACCATAAACCACATATCAAGGCAGCATGCAATAAACTACAAACTCCACAACTAAGAACACAAATATTAACATATGGCACCAGACCAACTTCCAGAGTGTATATTAACCTAAAAATATATGGCTCACCCTTCTACACCCTCGGAATCTCACACTTCATACACTCTCTATGGTTCCAAAGCTCCCTCACCTAAGCCTCACCATACTCCCCCACTATGTATTACCTCCCCTCGCAATGAACTCAGGGGCCCAAACTCACTCTCACTCAGGTACTCACAATTTGGTAGATCACACAACTCATCTTCACAATTGGATTACAACAAAGTTTCAGTCCTTCAGGGATATGCCAAAATGGAAAGGATAAAGGATAAAGGATAAAGGAAAGCATATACCTCCAAAATCCTTAATGAGAAATTTGCTGCACACTTAGTTTAACCTCCACAGCCCACTGTGATTTGAACCATTTGAGGCTGTACAACACTTAAAATTGAACACCTGAACATCTGATTCTCTTAAGTTGTCCAGTCTGATCACATCCTGTTCAAGCACATAAACTAACATATACCTTTAGACAATGATTGCTTACGAAGATAAGTATTCTAAGGGGATGATTTTTTTAGATTATTCCCCACTTAGTTAACAGCCTCTGAGATTGATATCCTTGAGGAAGATTCCCCAGGGACATCAATCTGTATCTCACCATTGAATGAATTTTGCTGACCACACTAGGTCCTGAGCAAGTTACATTTTGGAATTTTCGAAAATTTCTTTCAAGCCAAATTTGATAGATCAGAATAAAGAAAATAAGCTTGGTGATCAGGTTTTTAAGCGATTTACCTCTAAGACTTGAGACATGATTGATCCAATTGGCCCAAGACCGTGAGGGCCAAGTCACATTGATATGTGTAAGAATTTCAATCCAGACTTGTGAAGTAAATGGACAATTGAAAAATAGATGATCATGAGACTCAATACCATGACAAAAACTACACCAAGAGACAGGAATGGTGCCAAACAGAACCAGCCTATCCCCAGTATATAACCTATTATGAATTGCAAGCCAAGTGATCATGCTACATTTTGGGATATGGCCAGCAAACCATATGCTAGAATGCCAAGGAACCTTGGTATAGTGCAGTCTTATGTCCTCCCAAAGTGAAGAAATGGTGAATTCCCCATTAGAGTTAAGTAGCCATTTCTGATGGTCCTCAAGATCTTGATTAGGACTTGGGACAGAGCTCATAGTATCTCTGATCTCATTGGGCTCAAGGGTTTGGGTAATGGGAAGACACCATCTAGAATTTCTGATAACTGTACTTACAGTGGCAACTTTGGTGAGTCCTGAATCATAAATAGCTCTAGGACCAAACTTAAGAGCGAGGGGCCCAAGGGGATGCCAATTGTCATACCAGAATGAGGTGGATCTACCATTGCCAATTGTAACTTTAATGTGGGGTTGAACAAGAGATCTAAGATTGAGTAACTTCCTCCATACCCAAGAGGGTGAACTAGGCATCTTAACTTCCCAAAAGTTCCTCCCCTTTAATAAATAAGACTTAACCCACTAGCACCACATAGATTGTTCCCCACCAGAGATAAGGAACCAAATATGTTTGGCAATGGCAGCCTTTTTTTTTTGGGTAATTTAGCTTGAAATTAAAAGGGGTTAATCGAATATACAGCCTACAAGGGGCATACCCCAGGGAGGACAAAACAAAATAAAGAAAAAAAAAAGAAAAGAAAAATTGCATACTCACCGACACAACCCGCCGGAGTGGGAAAATAGGATGCCCTTGCACAACCCGCAAGGCTAGGATAAAATAACTATTGGATTAGGATCCAATTTTTGAAGGTCACAAAAGATACACCAATGCTAAGGACCCAAAATTGTGTACACATGCATAAGCAAATTAACAATTTACTGTTGGGGGTGTTGGGGTAATGGGACCCACAATTCTCTTATCTCCACACTTTAGTTGCGCCAACTGATGTTCAATTGTGGACAAAAAATATTTTGTGGTCCCACTTTAATTGTGGTCCCACTTTGATTAGTGGGCTAGTGGCACAAGGCCAACAGCAACTTGCACCAAGTTGATTCCCCGAGTACATAATTTCATAAGGGGTAGTGGTGGACCCCTTTTGGTGATGAGCTCCTTATCTACTTCTGCCAATTATATGTTGCGGTACAGCTAGAATAGCTCTTTGACCAAGTTGATTTGAAATTTCATCTGAAAGGCTGTTGCTTCAACAGAGGACACAACTGTACTATCATTGAGCTACTTCCATTTGAACCAGAAGTAATGCCCAGTTGCAAGGGAGAGTGTGAGACACACTCTCTTCTTCTCCATTTGGGAACTCTCTTCTTCTCCATTTAATTTTCCAGGTAAGCAATGGATACCAGACTTTGTACGCAAGACCAGCTCCAAACGTCGGCACAAGAGAGACATGGAAAACCCACTTCATTGAGCTCACCCTAGCAGCCAGGAACCGGATGTGGTATTACCCTCACCGTCATGACACCGACGACACTTAACGGGAGGAACTAAACCACCGAGGGAGAGCCATATGGAATGTGGGCTTTGGTGTCTCAACGACCTCTAAATGAAGCTTTACTTGGTACAGTAATGGGTTTGAAGTGGCTGGGGTAGAACCCAGAATCTGAAAATAGATCTTGAAGCACTAAGAGCTGCTCCATCTTGAACGTGATTGGAAAATTTCCCTTATGGAAGCTGTAGTAGTTTTGTGAACACCATCTGTTGGTGGTTCTTGTACTCTGAGAGAGGTGGAGTTGAGTTGGAGTTGATGGAATGAGGCATAAGACCCAGAAAAAAACATAGCCGACAATCCCCATCTTGAATCCTCTCGGCTGATTTAATCTGAAACCACCAGACCTCTTTTTCTTGTTGTTGTTAACCCATAACTGGGGATTTACTACCTCACGGACTTCTGGATGATTGGGGAAACCGAATCATATTTGTAGAATCATATTTGTAGGGTAGCATAAATGTTCCCATGAAACTTTAGCCCCAGTCTTTTTGAGGTCCGGGCCAGACCATAGGAAGGACCTAAGAATGGTTTCAACCTCCTTGATGACTTTCTTAGGAAGTATAAAGAGGGAGGACCAATATGTTTGCATTGAGAAAAGGACATTCTTAATCAACTGGATCCTACCAGCATAAGTTAGATCTCTATTTGTCCACGTCTTGGTCCTAGAAGTGATTTTATCAATCATGGGCTTACAATCCACGTACTTTAGTTTGGAGGATAACAGTGGAACCCCCAAGTACCTCACAGGTAATATGTGCCTTCTTTAAAGCCTAACAATTGTAGGATCTCATTTGTAGTAGAGTGTTGTACACCAGAAAAGAAGATACTACTCTTACCTGGACTAGGGGATAGTCCAGATAGAGATTCAAATTCCCTTAGGGAGTTTTGTATATGTTTCACTGAGTTCACATCACCTTTGCAAAATAGCATAAGATCATCTGCAAAACACAAATTGATAATCTTAGGATTATTGCATCTCCAGTGAAACTTAAAATCAGGTACCTTGGATTTCTCTCTTAAGATACAAGTGAGAACCTCCATGACAATTACAAAAAGGTAGGATGAAAGTGGATCACCCTGTCTAAGGCCTCTTACACCCTTAAAATTGCCTATCGGGTCACCATTAATATTCAATGCATAGTTGGCTATGGTAACACATGCCTTTAACCATGTGATCATTTTGGGATGGAAATTCATACAAGTTAAAGTATCCCACAGAAACTCCCATCTAACGTTGTCATAAGCTTTCATGATATCAACTTTCATGGTGCATTTGGGAGTGGAGGAAGACCTGTGATACCCTTGCATGATCTCCTGAGTGAGAAATATGTTATCTGCAATTCTCGTACCCTTAGCAAATCCAGACTGAACTGGATCAATAAGATCAGGGAGAACACTTTGGATTCTCCTAGCAATAATCTTGGCAATGCTTTCATAAATGATATTGCAGCATGATATAGGCCTATAATCACCCACTCTGGAGGGGTTAGGGACCTTAGGTACAAGAGCCACAATGGTGGCATTAGCTCTACTCAAGAGCTTGCCAGACTTGAAGAAATTTCTAATTGCTACCTCATGCCCAACTATTTTTTTTTTCGGAAGAACAAGTTTGAAATAAAAAGAGGCTAAACGAATATACAGCCTACAAGGGGCATACCCCAGGGAGGACAAAATAAAAGAAAAGAAAGAAAACTAGAAAGAAATGGGAAGGCCAAAAGGCTACATGGGAATGGGATTGGAGTGGGATGGCCAAAAGGCTACAATTGGGAGCGAGTGTTTCTAATCCATCAGAAGGAGGGAGGAGAAACACTCTAAAGGGGAAAACAAAATCTTGAATTTAAGGAGAAACACTCTCCAAATATTGGGGGAGAAAATTTTGAAAATTTCGCCATGACCCGTTCGTAATTGGAGCACCCTCAAGGTGCCAGCCACTGCATATACAACAGCAGCAGCTGAAAAAGAAAAGAAAAGGGCAGAGATAGAGGCAGAACTTCCGACATCAAGGATGCTGATCAGACACACAGCAGTCCAGATGAAGGAAAGCAACACAGCAAGTACTCAATATACAATGATATTAAACAAGTGAGAGCTCTAACAGAAAATCAAACAAGTATCTATAGCAACAGCCCTTGCTATAGAATAACATGAAATAACGAATGCACGCAAATAAACATGTAGGTTGCAACAGCCCTTGCAACCCACCTAATGAGCATAATCAAAAGTTCAAGTAAGAACTATAGCAACAGCCCTTGCTATAGTTTAACATGAAGTGCAAGCAAGAAGTATGTACCAACAACCAACAGTAGAATGCAGATGGCAGCAGCTAACACAGTGAGCTATCAGGGCCGTTTACCGAGAAATTAGAAGTACAAGCATTGGCCTAGACCGTGAATTTTGTGGACTCCAGCTTGTTGCTCTTGAGATGACCATGAGCTGCTTTGTGAACTCTCAGCTTCTTGCTCTAGAAATGACCATGGGTTGTTTTGACATACCACAACATCTAAAAGTATAGAGGCTCTCCCTTCAACTTCCTCGGATCCTCACACTTCAATTCACTCTCTACGGTTCCGATCACCCTCTCCTACACCTCACCATGTTCCCCTCAGATATTACCTCCTCTCCCAAAAAAAAACTCGGGGGGCTCAAACACACACTCACAAAGGCTCTCTTTATATGGTAGATCTCACAACTCAATTGTCACCAATTCCTAACTCCTAACTACTTGATTGGTACCAATGCATATTGCCATTAAGAGTATAGATGTAAGGAATAAGGTATACTCCACTGTTATTTAGAAGTATTATGCTGGATATCTGTGATTCACTGTGTGATGGGAATGGCTCCAACCAGGAGATGATGTATAGCACACTTGTCTTAACATTAGAGAACCTGCAATACACACTGCCTCAATTGGGCTGTTAGGAATTACAAATTTTGCCAAATTTTGCCACCCAAGACAGCTAAAGGAGAGACACATCACACGAAAACAAGTCGATCTTCTTTGAAGAATGTATAAGGAAAGTACAAAGCAAAGAGACAATGCTAACAGACCAATGATACAACCTTATGAAAGGTTCCAAGCCTCTAAAAGTGAAATAGCTCCTGTTGGAATTTTGTGGAGGGACAGCATTTTGTACCTAATATCAGAGCATATCTTGTGCACCAAGGATGGCACATTATGCTGGATATTTTGAAATTACCTGAGGTTTCTCTCTATCCAGATGTGGTATAGAGAGACAGTAAAGGTTAATTTAGTAAGTGTAGTTTCCAAATCTTTCCTTCTAAGAGAAGAAAGAAGATTGACCAACCCAGACAGAGTTTGAGGTTGCCAGATAATTTGGGACTTATGGGAGACATCATCCCAGACTTTTTTTGTGAAGGGGCAGTTAAAAAATAAGTGGTCATGATTCTCCTCATCGACGTAGAAGCTACAAACAAGAAGTGGTCTTAATGCCAAACAAGACAAGCATATCCTCAGTGGATAATCTATTCTGGATCGCAAGCCAACTAATGAGGCTGCACTTGGGAATATGAAAAGGGAACCAAAAAACATGGCTCCAACCAATGGTGGGAAACTTAACTCTCATACGATCCCACAATGATGAAACAGAGAACAACCCATTTTGATTAAGGGTCCATATACACGAGTCAGCATCAATGGGATTATGGTTGCTTAAGGGAGGCAAATGAGACCTAATCTCATTCAGCTCCCAAGTCTGGGTGATGGGGAGGTGCCAGTGATTATTTGTATGCAAGACGGCAGAGACTTTGGCATCATCTGTGAGGCTAGAGTCATAGACAATACGGGTGCCAAATTTCTCAACCAAAGGGCTGAAAGGGTGCCAATTGTCATACCAAAGGGAAGTAGAGTTACCATCGCCAATTTTATACTTGATAAAAGATTGGATGAGAGGGCGAAGTTGAAGCAATTTCCTCCAAGTCCAAGAAGGACTACTAGGAATTGTAACTTTCCAAAAACTCTTACCCTTGAGTAAATATGATTTAATCCATTGGCACCACATGGATTGCTCTCCTCCAGAAATGATAAACCATATGTGCTTAGCCATGTCAGCCTTGTTCCATATTTGGATAGATTTGAAACCAAGACCTCCTTCTTTCCTAGGGGAACAAAGGTTCTCCCATGATACTTTTGCACCCGTGTGTCTAAGGTCAGATCCAGTCCAAAAGAAGGATCTCAGAATGGTCTCAACTTCCTTAACCACTTTCTTAGGAAGCAAAAAAATGGAGGACCAATAAGTCTGCATGGAGAACAACACAGACTTAATCAACTGGATTCTCCCAGCATATGATAGGTATTTATTTTCCCAGGATTTGGTACGACTTATAATTTTATCAATAAGAATCTTACAATCAGCGTATTTAAGTTTAGTGGATATGAGAGGGACCCCAAGGTATCTCACAGGGAGAGAACCTTCTTTAAATCCCAACTTCTCGAGGATTGCTTGCTTGTTAGCAATGGAGACACCAGAGAAAAAGATGTTGCTTTTGCCTGGATTGGGAGATAGACCAAACAGCTTCTCAAATTCCATAAGGGCCTCGTGTATACAGTGAATAGACTCAAGATTACCTTTACAGAAGATCATGAGATCGTCTACGAAACACAAGTTTATTATCTTTATTTTCTCACACCTCCAATGGAATTGGAAGTTGGGAGTAAGTGATTTCTCTTTGAGGAGCTGCGTGAGTACCTCCATGACAATAACAAAAAGGTATGAGGATAAGGGGTCACCTTGCCTTAAACCTTTTTGCCCCAAGATAGAACCAGCGGCCTCACCATTGATACTCAAGGTATAATTGGCTGTTGTGACACAAGCTTTTAGCCAATGGATCATTCTAGGGTGAAAATTCATGGAGGAAAGGATGTCCCACAAGAAGTCCCACCTCACATTATCATAAGCTTTCATAATATCCACCTTCAAAGCACATCTGGGAGAGGGGGAATGCCTATGATAATCTCTCATAAGCTCCTGGGTAAGAAATATGTTATTAGCGATTCTTCTACCTTTGACAAAACCTGATTGCACAGGTTCAATGAGATGAGGAAGCACAGCTTGAATCCTTTTAGCAAGGATTTTAGCTATGCATTTATAGATTGTATTACAACAAGAGATGGGCCGGTAATCCCCCACCTTAGAGGGGTTGGGGACTTTAGGAACAAGAGCCACACTTGTTGAATTGGCCTTAGAGAGCAGCTTGCCAGATCTAAAGAAGTTTCTAACAGCAGATGTGACCTCATGGCCCACCACATCCCAAGATTTTTGGAAAAACTTAGCATTGTAGCCATCAGGGCCAGGAGCTTTGTTGGGATTAAATGACATAAAGGTTTCTTTGATCTCAATGTTTGAAACCTCAAAAACCATGGCATCTCTCTGGAAATCGTCAAGCCTGGAAGTGATTAGTTGGTTGACTCTAGAAGTACCAGAGTAGCCACTAGAGTGCACAGTACCCAATAGATTAGTGTAGAATGTGACAAATGTAGATTTTATCTCCATGGGGTCATGGGTAATGGCATCATTAGAGAGGACCAAGATGGTGATCCTACTCCTATTCCTATTATGTGAGGTGGACTTAAAAAAATAGGAGGTACATTGGTCCCCAGACTTTAACCATTGAATTCTAGACTTTTGTTTAGCAAAACTCTCTTCAGCTCTAGCTAAAGTAAGGTATTGCTTACATAGAAGTCTCTCCTGGGACTGTAGGGCAACATTAGTGGGGTCTTTACTTAAGTCAATCTGACTTCTATCAAGGCTCTGTCTAGCAGCAGCAGCTCTAATGGATATGTCAACAGATTAAGTTAGTATTAAGCTTCTTAAGATCCATTTGAAGGAGTCTAAGCTTCTCACAGACAACAAACATAGGATTACCAAAGATAACTTTTCTCCAAACTTTCTGGACAGTAGATATAAATTCAGGATGGTATGCCAGGAAATTGAAGAACTTGAATGGTTTCTTAGTTCGCTTAGGATCAGGGTTAAGAAAGACCACACTAGGAGAGTGATCAGAGATCCCGGGGGACGGAAAATGAGCACTAGAACAAGAGAAGGTCTTAATCCAATGCTCATTGACCAGAACCCTATCAATTTTGGTTGAGATATAGTGGGAAGGGTCCTGCTTATTTGACCAGGTAAAGTGACACCCAGAGTATCTAAGGTCTTCCAGATCAAGTGCATTAATGCAGTCATTAAAATCCTCCATGTGAGGAGGCCAAGCATTATCACCCCCAATTTTATCAGTTATATATCTTAGGGCATTGAAATCCCCCAAGATGATCCAGGGATCATTGCTATTACAAGCAATCAGGTCATCCCATAGGTTTTTTCTCTCCAAATATTGATTGGAGCCATAAACAAAGGAAGCACCAAATTTTATGTCACCAGACACAGATTGGATGCTACAATGTATGGCTTGGCTAGTCATGTTAACTACCCTGAGATTAAGCATAGAATGGTCCCAGACAACACAAATTCTACCAATAGGAGCCATTGTAGAGTTATGAACAAATGACCAAGAAGGAAACATAGAATTAAAGATCCTAGAGCAGTTGGATTCCTTAATTTTGTGCTCCACCAGGCCAAAAAGGGACAGGTTATTTAACTTAACAAAAGATGCAACCTCTTTTTGTTTAATAGGGTCATTAAGACCTCTCATATTCTAGAAACCAAAATGTAGAGGAGTTTTATTCATTACAAAACATGGCAGGAGATAGAAATGAATGCATACTGCCCAAAATAAGGGAGGATACGGAAATCAGTGTTTACCTGAATGAGAAGTGGAGCTGTCTGAACTGCCTCCCTTCCTAAGCTTCTTCTTTTGGCTTTTGGACAAGTGCGAAGTGGAGGAGTTAAGGTTGGCTTTTAGTACCCCTGTGCTCTGAATTTGTTGAGAGTGAACCTCAATACTCTTTTGAGGATCAGTGATTGGAGAATCCAGTGGGACTGCCTTAGGTGCAGCTGCTAGCTCTAGCTCCTCCTTACGACCCAAAATTGTGGTAGGACTACCTAGTTCATTTTCCTTCTCCACTGCTGCCATTATTTCGGCAGTTGGGTCAGCCCCTTTGGGCACAAGTGAAGCCTTAAGCTGTGGGTTTTCTTCCATCTCTATTTCTTCATCCATCGTTTCACTTGCATCTTCCTCTTCCAAGCTATTTACACAGCCGGATTGCCCCTTGAAGAGATCTGTGTTGATGGGAACCCCTATAGTGACAGCCTCTAGGGCACTGATTCCCCCAGGGTTGATACTTGTGGCCTTCCCTTTGTTGATAACACGCCATTCCTCCCTAGGGGCTTCTGGTTTAGTAATGGTGGATTTAGAGCATTTGGAAATGTCATGACCAAATATTTTGCACTCAGAACATATAGGTGGCAACCATTGATATTCAACGCGAACATCTACACTGTCCTCATCAACTTTGACTTGAATATACTCTGGAAGTTCAGTGGTGGCTTCTATCTCGATGCATAGTCTAGCAAAAGCTAGTCTAGTCTTCTTCTCTGTAGCTTTGTCCACATGTATAGGTTGCCCAATTACACTAGCTACCCTGCTCAGCCCCTCTGCAGTCCAGCACTCAGGTGGAAGGTTATGAAGCTTGACCCAAGCCAATAGTTTAGTAGGTAGTATCTTTGAGGGAGACATCATTCTCTTCCAGCTCTTGAGTACCAGATACCTCCTAGAGAAAAACCACGGACCCCCCTCTAACACTGCTTGTTTTGAAGCCTCGTCATTAAACTCAAAATACAGGAAACCTGTTTTATCTTCTCTCACTGATTTGAGCCCAAAGTTCGTATTCTTCCCCCACTGCTTATGGGCTGTGGAATTAGCCAGGGCATAATCCATTTTCCCATCCAGGAAATGACCCACAAGGCAGTGGTTCCAACTAAGTTCATCTAGATGGGAAATATCGAGCTCAACCACAGCATGTTTACCTTGACGAAGTTCAGGATAATATTCTAGCTTCATGGCTTTAGAGGGACCTTGAGAATGAAACAAATTAGCCCAATTCTTGTTGACTGGAGGATTAGGTTTTGGAATGTGGGGGTTTTGGCTAAGGGAAGTAGGTGGTTTGGGAACGGTGGAAGGTCCAGCAGTTTGTTCTTTAGAGGGATTTTGGTGGGAGGGATGGATGGGATTTTGGTGAGATAGGTCAGAGGTTCGATGTATGGTGATAAAAGGTGATTTATCATTGAGATGAGATGGTAGTGGTTGCCGGTATCTAGGTTTCAGATTGTTAGCCGTGTAACCCAGTTGAGGATCCCCTGCCACATAGGATTGCCCTAAGCCATTGTATCGCAATTCAGTTCCAGGGTTTAGAGTTACCTTAGATGATTGGGGATCGGGTTTTGTAGCCGTGGCTGGAGCTTGTGCTTCCTCCCAAAATGATTTCAGCCCTCTTAGCTTTTCCAGAATCACATCTCCACGGATGGAGTTACCAACTCTAGCGAATTCCTCTTCGAAAGTAGCCACCAAACTTGGATCTATCCTCTACCTCGCCTTCGATCGGCCTCTGGCAAAACACTTGTTGTAGTTTTCTTGCCGGACTGAGAGTGCCCCCTCGTTTAGGGCTATGTGCTTCAAACTTTATGGGGTTTTCTGGTGTAGTCTGATTAGATAGGGCTTTGAGTCATCTCCAAAACAGGACCAGTGTTTGTAGAGGACGATCTCGCATAAGGAGGAATAAACTTGGGGTTTTGTTCTAGACCCAATGGAAATTGATCGTTCGATGGAGAGAAATCTCCTTGTTGAAGTGGGTTGTGGTCACCGACCTCTTTTGGTGAAATTCCCAGACAAAGGGGTATTAGGGTTTGAGTGATTTGGGGGAAGATCTGAGAAACTACGCCTCCGCTGGACTCAGTGTGTGGTATACGTAAGACTTGAAAGAGCTGCTGCGTGAGGGTTGTTGTGAGCCAGTTGCTTCTTCCTAACAACATTAGAATCTTCTGCTTTGGAATCAATATCCCTCATTTCGGAAGTAGGTTTGACCGATGAACTGGTTCGCTCCCTAAGGGGATAGACGTTAGACTGCTTGAACTCAGGGAAACCGATAGTGTTAGTATCCCGATCGGCCGTTGTTGGTGTAGTTGTGACCTCCATAACTAGGGTTTCTCAGGAACACCCTAATCGCCAGAGAATCGCCTGTGAATCGCCAATTCGCACGAGAGAGATGACGTCATGTGGATTTTCTGCTCATGCCCAACTATATGCCAAGCTTTTTGAAAAAACCTTGCATTATAGCCGTCACGGCCAGGGGCCTTATTTGGGTTGAGACCCATGAATATATCCTTAATCTCGTTGTTGGTTACATCTTGGACCATGCTTATACTTTGAACGGTGGTGAGTCTTTTAGTAATGAGTTGATTGATCCTATCATACCCAGCATAAGGGGTAATGTGAGGTTTACCAAGTAAACCAGCATAGAAACTGACAAAGGCATCCTTGATCACTTTCATATCATGTGTAGTGCTAGAATCACTCAAAACCAAACTTGTCATTTTACTTCTGTTCCTATTATTGTTTACTGACTTGAAAAAGAATGAGGTACTCTGATCGCCAAGCTTAAGCCATTGGATCCTTGATTTCTATCTAGCTAAGCTTTCTCTAGAGAGAGTGAGAAACTGCTTGTAGACCAATTTTTCTTCCAATTGATTAGCAATATTTGTGGGGTCAGCACCAAGCTTGATTTGAAGAGCATCAAGATGGTATTTAGTGGTAGTAACCCTTCCGGAGATACCACTAAAATCTTTGTGATTCAACTCTTTAAGGTTAGTTTGTAAACTTTTGAGTTTTTTAGTAAGAGTGAACATAGGGTTTCCAATAATAATCTGCCTCCAAACCTGTTGGACAGTTGGGAGGAAGGAAGGGTGATCTACTAGGAAGCCAAAGAACCTAAAAGGTCTCTTAGGAGGCTTAGGGGGAGGGTTAATGTGCACAACTGCAGGTGAGTGATCAGAGATCCCAGGGGTGGGAAAAAAAACTGATGAGAATGTGTGTGTTCTAATCCAAGTATCATTTACAAGAACTCGATCGAGTTTGTTGGAGATATGATGAGGAGGATCTTGCCTATTGGACCAGGTAAATAAGCAACCAGAGTATCTCAGATCATCAACTTCACAAGAGTATATGCACTTGTTAAGATCGTCCATATGGGGGGACCAGTGGCTAGCCCCCCCAACTTTTTCCATAGGCTTCCTAATTGCATTAAAGTCACCTAAGATAACCCAGGGTTCATTGGTCTTTAAACTGGACAAATCATTCCAAAGCTTAAGTCTATCATTATGGTCATTGGCACCATAAACAAAGGTAGCCGCAAAATGATATCCATCATTAGAATGCACCTCACAATGCATACATTGACTAGTCATATGGAGAACCTTCACATCAAGGATGTTAGGATTCCAACAGATTAGTAATCTCCCAATGGGGGCATGGGTTGAATTGTGAGCATGCTTCCAAATAGGACAGATGACCTTCATGATCTTATTAATATTAGGCTCTTTTATCCTATGTTCAATCAGTCCCGACAAAGATAAATCATAGTTTTTCAAAAAGAGCTTGGTAGCCGTATGCTTGAGGGGATCATTTAGCCCTCTCAAATTCCAAAAACCAAAATGCAACTGAGGCTGTGAACTAAGCATATGATTTACTGTATTATAGAGCATAATAGAAATAAAAATAAAAATAAAATGGCAGAATAAATTTAAGGATACTGCCCAAAAGGATACGCCAAAGCTCAATGTCCCTTGGGGGGAGTCAGGACCCCAAAATCTCCCCTTCTTTTTGTTCTTATTCTTCTTGGTGTTGCTCCTTGCAGATTGTGGGCATGAGGGAGAGCTTGTTGCAGCTTTAGTGAGGGGAGTTTGTTCAATTCTAGATGGGTGAATGGTAACTTTAGGACCCTCTGTGGCAGCAAGGGTATCTGCCAGGATCTCCTCACATTCCTCAGAAGCATCATCATCTGTAATGTGAAGGTCCAAAAATTTAGACCCAGATCTTCTATTTCTGTGCCACTGGACTTGGGAGGTTGTGAGGGAGATACTATAACCTTCGTAACAACATCCAGTGCTTTGCTGCCTCCTTGATCCAGAGCCAAAAGCACCTGATGTTGGACCACTGGATCCTCGTTGGAAATGTCAGCCTTCTCTCCAACTGTCTGCCAAGATTCATCTAGACTTGCAGGAGGTGGGATGGGCTTTGGGTTACATTTGTGACCAAACACTTTGCATTCAGAACACTTAGGGGAAAGCCACTGATATTCTAAACTATTTTGTTTACTCTGTATTGGCACTGTTATTCTAACTCTTGATATAAAATGAAAGGCTTATGTAGGGAGACAAGTACATTAGCCCAACCAAGACATTGATATGCTCCATTATTATTTGGTAAATGCTTATCTCCCTCCCATGCTTATCTCCATTTCATGACAACATGTACTTAGTGGAAATTGGATGTTGTTAGATACTATATTCTTTTCATAATCAATACAAGTAGATCTAAATTGAATTGATATTTTATTCTTTTAATAATCAATATCACTACTTTTGAATTTGATTTTTAGCAACTACTTGGAATTGCAATATCATTATTTTGTTTGTAATTAGGAGAACATTTATATGGACACGGATGTGCATGTCTTTTTGGCTATTCAATATTAATTTTGTTTCATCATAATCACTACTATAATTTTAGCATGTAATGACTTTTAGCCACCCATAGAAATCTTTAAATATACTATAGTAATGTAATTGACCCTTTCAAAACTCTCCAAACCCCTAATTCTAAATTCTCATAATTTCTAATTATTTTTTACCCAAAAGATACCACTTCACTCCCACGTTTTTCTCGACCGAAACCATGCAATAACCACCTTCGGTTCTCATTCCCCATCAAGTCCCTACTTTCTTCCTTTCTTCACAAAAAAAAAAACTGCCCACGACCCACGTAAAGCTACTCCCACTGCCGAAAATAGTTACCACTCCACTGCTTGACCTCATACTCGGCAAGCCAAACCCCATTCTCAGTTCTTCACCCCACAGTTTCCAAAACTTCTTCACAAGATGCCATTCAAATGCATTGTCAACAATGAAGAATAAAGACGACAACTTTGGTAGACAATAGAACACCTGCCATGCAAATGCTTTGGGAATACAAAAAAAATTCAACCATTTTCGTCTCCTTCGTCATACACAGTGGGACTACTTTGGGAATTCAAGAATATTTCAACCGTTTTCGTGTTCTTCATCATCTTAGTGTGAGACTACAAATTCAACATGCACATTCATTTATGTAAGTTTCGCATAACACCCTCATCTACAGTTATTTTTACATCCCATTTTTTCTGTGACTGTATTTGTGGGTACCTAATTTTTATTCCAATTTTTCTTTTATGTAAGTTTCACATAACACCCTCATCTATAGTTAATTTTACATCCCAATTTTTCATTGAATGCAAACAATAAGCCGATTACTTTTTTACTTAGAGAAGTGAGAAACGCACATACTTTTCTTCCGTCCAAAGACTACAGTGAGGAGGCCATCTCCAATCACAAGTAAGTTCGCTCACAATCATCAACGTTTGGTACACCGCACCATCCAATCCATATCGAAATTTTATTTTATTGATTTGTGTTTTTTTTCCTTGTTAATATTTTACAGTTTTACAGCTTTTGTATTGAGGAAATGACCACACGAAAATCATACCTTTAAAGCCCATGGGCAAGCAGTGGTAGTGGCAGCGTTAGTATGGTAACATATGATTTTAATTATGTGCAATCCGTAACAATATAGTACTACATAAATATGAAATTATTGTCAGTTTATTGATGCGATTTTTATTTCCCTTGAATTCAGATATATTTAAATCACATGTATATGATTTTCCTTCCTCCTCCTCCATGCATTTCTACTACCCACAACTGTCGCGCTGCAACTACACTAAAGATATGATTTTCTGTTTGTTTTGTGTAATTCATTCTGATATTTTTGCATTGGTATCAGTGTTCCTATTTTTTTGTTCTCTAGATTTTGATTAAAGTATGTAAGAGGCTGTGTTCTTACTCAATTTACTACTACAACATTTCGTTTCTACACTCCTCATCCAGTGCACAAAGGTTAGTTCCAATAAAAATTGCATTCACATATCAATACATTCAATTTTCCTCTTAAAGTTATGTCACTCAAGAGTCTATGTAGCAATTCTCTACCGATCAGAAAAAAAAAACACCACCACCCTGCCATGAGGTTTCTTTTTTTTCAAATTTATTGCTTATATTTAGATCTCAATTAGCAGTTTAGTTATTGGTATTAACACCAGGAAACTATAAATTCTGTTTAAATTTTAATGTTAACATGCTAACATTATCTTATGCTAGATATGTTATGTGTGTATGATTTGGGTCCACCTGCCACCTATTATGCATGCACGTTAGTCTCACCTGTGCATATCACGAGTTCAACGCTAGTACTGATATGTTAGGCTATTTTTGTTGTATTTGATACTCTTGGAAGGAGCCAGGTTGGTTTTGTTGGGCATTGCCCGATGCCCAAGATTAGGTTGTGCAATCAGATAAGGAAAAGTAAAGACAACCTCTATTATAAGAGAGTGAAAACTCATGGGCATGACTTATTCATTTTGTTTAATTTTTTTCATGCATTTCATAAATTATTGCAGAGAAACCCTTTACTCCATCTTTTCTCTTTGCGGTTGAAAAATTTACACATATTTTCATACTGCCTAAACTTTGACCTCAATGTCTAAAAAACCTCTAAACTTTAAAAAACTTCACTTTACACTTAAACTTTTCTTCCCTTTTTCAAATAGACTCCTACCGTCTAAATTCATCAAATTGATGAGGGAAATATTGATAAGGAAATTGTAACAGATTTGTTTTTTCGTTAGATGTTTGTTTGATGCTTCTCTCTCTCCATTTTTCTCTCTGACCCTCTCTCTCCCTCGCTCTCGCGCACTCATACATCCACACACCAAACAACACCATCGGAAACCACCTCCACTATCGGGTCATCCCGCCTTCACATCACCATAGCCCACCCTTTGTATAGCCTTTCCAATCATGCTGCCAACCTTTTTCTTTGCAAATCTGTGCTTATTTCCCACCCCTCCACCTCTGTAACTATCCCCCATGGTTTCCCATCAATTTACACAAAGTTGTGCACAAAAATAAACCTCATCTTCTCATCAGATTGAAAATTTAAGTGGATTTGTTTGTTCAATCAGAATTGCTAAGATTGATTTTGATTTGGTTGGAATTATTGAAGTTTTGCTTTGGGAAGGGTTCTAGATTTAGGCCTTTGATTTTGATTTAGTTGAAATCCTGGCCCATTTTTTGGCAGGGTAACCCAGATCGTCTATCAGAGAATTGGGATTGTGGTTGCAGCCATGGTTGAGTCTCTATACGCGGCCTTATTGAGTACAAATCTGAGCCTCCCCTTTTATGAATGGCAATATTGACCAAACCGACGGGTACCCGAACCAAAACCGATGTTTTTTTCCCGAACCATTACCAATTTTTGCTCCATGGGTACGGGTATGGTGGAGGGTATGAGATAATGATAGGATTCAGTTTGGTTATGGTTTTGCCTGTTACCAAACCAATTGCCGAACCGAACAAAACCGAATCGAACCAGAACATTGAAATTACATAATTACCCCTCTACATATGAATAACACAATTTAGGATTCTAGACTTCCATTCATAAACATTTTGACAATTTTAGTTTTAGGGCTATTGAGAACTAAGAAGAGAGAGGAGCAACTACTGTCTCCCTCTTCTCTGATCTATTCTTTGAAGAATGATTTACTAGTACTCTCTCTCTTGATCGTATGTTCTGTAGTAGATATGTTGACAAGCTGATAGACCGTTACTATGTCTTTCATCTATGTAAATGCGACACGAAGTGTGTCTTTTTAGTACTAAAACTGCCCTAGGTGATAGTGCGAGGCTTTCCTTAACAATTGGTAGTCTCATGTTCATGGAGCAGTGGTACATCTAGGTTTTGCTTGAATCTGAGATTCGGTTCAATTTGGAAATGAAATAAGGAGATAATTCGGGTACCATTTTGTTTGAGGAATTCCTGAACCCCGTTTGATTTGGGTATGGGACAACTTCTCTCTCCTTGTTTGGTTATCGGGGCAGATTTGGGTAGGATAATGGTTTCGGGTTATCCCCATATCTGCCCCGATCTGTCCCGTTGTCATTCCTATCCCTTTCCTTCCTTTCCCATGACGTTATGTGTACACGTATTTATACGTATATCTATATAATAAGAGAGCTCAGTTTTTAATCTAAACATAAATTGGGCCCAAAACTATTTCCTCCAAAATTGATGGTTTAGATTTATTTTCACCCAAGATTTAAGGGCTCAGACCGCCATGAAATCCGCACGTAAAACCTTTTCCCGCTCAACATCCCACACGTCTGAGAAATGGTGCCCACGACTCCTACCTCATGTAACTGCAATCTCTCCCCCCCCCCCTCTCCCCCTCAAATCCGATAACGAAAATGCTCCTCCTTATCTCATCAAAAATCTACTACGACAACCACCTCCTCACAACCATCAGAACTGGAATTCCATGTTTGTGACTTCATCTCAACAGGGGCACAGATAGAAATCATAAAGCATCAAAGAACTCATCGTGAATTCCCTATTTTCTTTTCTTTTTTATGTTTTCTCTCTCAGCCTTTCTCTCTCACCGACTACCCAAACCCTAGACTTCAGTCAAAATTGAAGGCCTAGACTCGCAAATTTCGCAAAAACACAAATAGGAAGCAGGATCCACACGATGAGGGCTATGTAGTGATCCTAACAAAATCTCAACCAACTGAATTTCGAAATTTCATCATTTTGGAGATGTTTTGCTCATTTAAGGTAGGATTCTTGCTAATTGGTTAGATATGGGAAAGTATAGTGTAATATGCTTTAAATTTATGTTTTAAGGTGATTTTCCCCAATTTTTTTAAGTAAACCTAACATGCTTTAAGTATATGTGGTCTATGTATTATGTGTTGTTCATGAGTTTTAAACTTTTGTGTTTGCTTATGGGATACATTGATTATTTACCGAGATTATGTGCCTTTTAGCATGTTTTTTTTAGGGGTAATTCAGCTTGAAATTAAAAGGGATTAAGCGAATATACAGCCTACAAAGAGCATACCCCAGGCAGGACAAAATAAAATAAAGAAAAGAAAAGAAAAATTACGTACTCCCCAACACAACCCGCCGGGGTGGGAAAATAGGTGGTCCAGCACAACCCGCTGGGATAGGTATAGTAGCATAAATAAGCCACAAAACTGAAATACAAGTGTGTACAAATTTTGAAACCCACAAAGCCGGTATGACCCAGGTTTGAACATCTCAAGTTTATCTCTAAAATAGATTAAAATTGCACCGAAAAGCTGTGGCCCTTGATTTGCCCCCAACTTTACTTTGTTTTGCCATCAAGTTGATTGAAATTTGTTGTCATTGGATCGGCAGAAGCCTCACTTGCACTATGCATGTAATTGCAAAAGGACAGAGGTCCTTACTTTGAAATCATAAAAATGGACAGATTGGGCCCACCAAGAAGAAGAAAACTTGGTTTACCACCGAACTAGCATTACAGCTATTCCCCGAGAGTCCCCTTTTTGCGTTTTCAAAATTTCTTTATGCGTGTAATACATCGAAAATAAGGACAGTGGTCCCCACTTTTCTTTCTCCGGACTTGAAGCCAAGCGATACTGCTACTGTAGCTTTAAAACTGTGCTCACATGAACTTTGATCATCGTGTAGTTGACCTGACTTGAATCAAAGTTGATTTGAATGCTTTGTATGTAATTTTCCCGCGTATAGTCCCACTTTGTAAAAGTGGGCCCCATCGTCTTCTTCCCTAGGAAGGGTGTGGAGAACATGAGTTCTTCTTGCTAAGAAATAAACCCAGAATGCACAATATATCCAGACATTAACCGAAATGATTGATTACATGTCCAGATCAAAGTATAATAACCCCAAAATAAGATGGAGCTCATGGATTCCGCGAAAATAAGTTCACCGCAGAAATGAGGAACCCGATCAAATACTGCCATAAACTTACCTACGACACCAGGATTAGCAATGGCATTACCTCCTCCACCGTGACACCAACGACACATAGTGGAGGAGAACTGATACATTAGGAAGAAAATGACCCTGCTATAACTAGAGTTCCAGATCTGTAATGTAAGAACTCACTCGGAGAGGAACCCATGTTGGCGTGAACCCACCATGGTTGAAGCTCCATGTCTGAAGCTTTGTGAATGGACAGAAAATGCCCATAAATGTATGACAAGTGCTAGACCCCCATAATCCCATTGAGGTCGGAGAGATGAACTCCAACGGATGTAGAAGAACCTAGGACAGGACCCTCCTTCGAATAGATGAAATCATTTTTTTATTTTTTATTTTTTTGGATAGGAATGGACAGAATCCACGCCATATGAAGAAAAACCAACAAGATTGCTGGGTGACTTGAAATATGAGAGGGGAAAGAGGGGAATGCATTCTCTATAGCTCTCAACCCTCAAGCACCCATGTGTTCCAGTCCTTTTAGCAAGTTAGACTTTTTTTTTTGGATAAATCAGCTTGAAAATAAAAAGAGGGAAAAGGATATACAGCCTACAAGGGGCATACTCCAGGAGGACAGAACAAAACAAAGAAATAAAAGAAAAAAAAAGAGTACATGCTAAAGGCAAACAAAGGAAAGCTGGCCAAGTGGCTACAAGGAAGCCTTTCGGCTTAAAATGAGAATACCTAAGATAAACCTAGATATGTAACTCAACTCCAGCAATAAACTAGAGTTGAGATACATAACCCAAAGGGTGCAGCAGTAGACACGAAGCTTGAACATGAACTTGAACATGAAGCATGGGGGATCGTCTTGCAGCAAACTGCAACTGCTGTAAACTGTAACCTGCTGCAGCCTATACACTATGGAGATCAAGATCTGGAGGAATTTCGGCAGCATAACGGCTGATTTTTACCGTCCCCAAAAAAAACGTCCGCCCGTGATTGGCGACCCCATAACTACGGATTTTGGGAGGAAAAGCCCCTCCCGAAGGGACAATACATGCATGCCATGGGGCAGCCCCCAAGGCTAGGCGAGAGATCACAACATTGAGGATCTTTGACCGGACACCACAGCCGATCCGTGATTATGCCAAACGAGAAGTAACACATCAAGTTACATTATACAATGTAGGTAAGCAACAAGTATCTATAAAGAATGTTCCTTGCTATAGTTTTAACATGAAGATACATATGCATACAAGTATGAATGTTGCAACAGCCCTTGCAACCTACTAATGAGCATAATTCAAATCAGTATCAATTGTGAAACAAGATTGCCTCCATCCTTGGAGACTAAATAACAGAAACAAGGATTGCCTCCATCCTTGGAGACAGATAGTAAAATCAAGGATTGCCTCCATCCTTGGAGACAAATAGTAAAATCAAGGGTTGCCTCCACCCTTGGAGACAGTACATCTAAGCATAGTAAACCTGCATATGAGCTTTTAAAGACACGCAAACACGTGGTACCCAATTGGATAGATTAGCACCATAAGCATACCCCTTTCGAGTTTGTTTGTGACCACATGGAATAAGTGCTTTGAACCCCGCAACATACTCGAAAGAAGTTTAAAGGTCCAATACCATGTATACTTGATCCATAACAATCATGCATAACCAAGTAAACTCAAATCTCATAACTTCTGCCATATGATCAACTATGAGCAACATCCCACTGGGCCAAAAGACAATTTGCTTGAGATCCTTGGGGGAGATTCACCAGGGACATCAATCTATGTCTTATGACTGAGTAGATCTTGCTCACCACCCCAGATATAGAACAAGCAGTATTTTGAAATTTACGAACATTCCTCTCAATCCAAATGTGGTATACAGTAGTGGTAAACAGAAGTCTGACTAAAAGTGCATTCAGAGTTTTGCCCTTGATTGTTGCTAGTAGAGCAATCCAATTAACCCAAGTTCTGGGATGCCAATGAATATTGATCCTAGCAACTAAGAGTGCCCAGACTTGGGATGTGAATGGACAATTGAAAACAGGTGATCATGACTCTCATTGCTTGCGCAGAAGCTACAATTATAAGCAGTCTTAGTGCCAAATAGAACAAGTCTGTCCTCAGTGTACAATCTACCTCGGATAGACAACCAAGTGATAAAACTACATTTAGGGATATGGCTAGGGAACCAAACGTTAGAGCTACAGGGAACCTTAGGGAGAGGGACCCTAAGAATGTTCCACAAAGAGCTCACAGTGAACTCTCCATTAGTAGTGAGAGTCCACCTATGAAGGTCAACTTTGTTGGCAATAGGATTAGGGAAAGTAGTGAGGCTAGCCCTCACTTCATTAATCTCCCATGTTTGGGTGACAGGGAGAGCCCATTTGGAGTTCCTAATAATTGAGGAAACCTTGGAGTTCTTGGGGAGTCCAAGGTCATACATGACCCTATCCCCAAATCTAGAAGCTAGAGGGCCCAGTGGATGCCAATTGTCATACCAAAGGGAAGAGTTATGGCCATCCCCTACAATAACTTTAATAAAGGGATGAACAATGCTCCTGAGATTGAGAAGTTTCCTCCAAGTCCATGTAGGATTGCTAGGCATTTTAAGTTGCCATCAATTGTTGCCTTTGAGTAAGTAGGACTTGACCCATTGGCACCACATGGATTCCTCACCACCAGAAATAATGAACCAAATGTGTTTAGACACAGCAGCCTTGTTCCAAATTTGCATAGACTTGAAACCAAGGCCACCTTCCTCCTTTGGGGCACATAAGTGTTCCCGTGAAAACTTTGGCACCTGTTTTCTTAAGATCCGCCCCGCACCAAAAGGAAGGCTCGGCCTGAGCACTCAACCTCCTTAATGACCTTCTTAGGGAGTATGAACAAGGAGGTCCAATAAGTTTGCATGGAAAACAATACATTCTTGATCAATTGGACTCTCCCAGCATAAGTTAGGTCTCTATTGGTCCAAGACTTTGTTTTGGATATAATCCTATCCACCAATGGCTTGCAATCCAAATGAGACAATTTGGTGGAAAGAAGAGGAACTCCAAGATATTTAACAGGAAAAACACCTTCAGTGAAACCAAGCACATTCAATATACAACTTCTAGTGGAAGAATCTACCCCAGAGAAGAAGATGTGACTCTTGTTAGGGCTAGGTTTCAATCCGCATTTTATGGATTCAAATTCGGAGAGAGATGTGTGGATGTGTCCATGAGATCCAATATCCCCCTTTGTAGAATACCATAAGATCATCGCGCAAAAACAGAGGTTAATGATTTTGTTTCTCGCGTGACCTCCAATGGAAATGGAAATCAGGTTGCACCGATTTTTTCTCTAAGTATCTTTTGAGTTAGCACTTCCATTACAATTACAAATAAATAAGAGGAAAGAGGATCACCTTGTCTAAGGCCCCTCTTGCCCTCAATAAATCCCGTATTCTCCCCATTGATACTTAGTGTGTAGTTGGCAGTGGTGACACAAGTTTGAAGCCATTTAATCATTATAGGATGGAAGTTCATGGTAGATAGGACATCCCAAAGGAAATCCCATCTAACATTGTCATAGGCTTTCATAATGTCCACCTTCATCGCACACCTAGGTGTAGGAGAAGATTTATGATACCCATGCATAATCTCCCCGAAGTTAGAAAAATATTGTTCGCAATCCTCCCCGCCTTCTTAACAAATCCTCATTGGACAGGATCAATAAGGAAAGGAAGAGCATTCTGGAGCCTTTTAGCAAGAATTTTTGCTATACACTTGTAAATGATGTTGCAACAGGAAATAGATCTAAAGTCTCCATCCTTAGAGGGGTTGGGGACCTTAGGAACCAAAGCCACAATAGTTGCATTAACCTTCCTTAACAATTTGCTCGACCTAAAGAAGTTCTTGACTGCAGCTGTGATTTCATACCCAACAATGGGCCATGCTTTCTGAAAGAAGCCAGCATTAAAACCATCAGGACCAGGGGCTTTTTTAGGGCTCAAGGCTAAAAATGTTTCCTTAATTTCAAAGCATCGGAATGTTTTGAACCATTGCGGACTCTACGCTCATCGGTTAATACTCTTTGGATAAGTTCTTTATCTCTTCCAGCACCATCATATTGGGAACTATGAGGGGTCCCCAGAAGGTCTTTATAAAAATCAACAAAGGTGGACTTAATTACTGGTATATCCTGGGTAATGGTAGAGTCACTGAGAGTAAGACTAGTGATCATGCTCCTATTTCTGTTGTTGCTAACAGACTTGAAGAAAAAGGACGTGCACTAATCTCCAAGATTAAGCCACTGAATTCTGAATTTTTGCTTTGCTAGACTCTCTTCAACCTTAGACAATATGAGAAATTGTCTAAAAGCATCTTTCTCTTCAGATTGTTTGACAGGATCCAAAGGATTGGACCCCAAATCTTCCTGTAAACCATCAAGCTGAAATTTGGCATTTTTGACCCTATCTGAGATGGCACTGAACTCCTTAGCATTAAGCTTTTTAAATTCAATTTTAAGCATTCTGAGTTTCTCACTAACACAGTACATAGGGTTACCAATAACAATGGTACTCCAAATCCTCTGTACTATGGGAAGAAACATAGGGTGATCAACCAAGAAATCAAAAAACTTGAACGGCTTAGAGGAGGGCTTGAGAGAGGGAGTAAGGCTTACTACTGATGGTGAATGGTCAGATAGTCCAGGGGTAGGGAAGAAGGCACTGGAATAAAGGAAGAGTTTCATCTGACTATCATTTACCAACACCCTATCAATTTTGGTTGAGATGTGTTCAAGTCCAACCTGCCTATTGGACCATGTATAGTAACAGCCAAGAAACCTAAGATCATCAAGTTCACAAGCGTAGAGACTATTGTTAAAGTCATCCATATGGGGAGGCCAACTAGGTGAACCACCAGCTTTCTCCCTAGGGGACCTAATGGCATTGAAGTCACCTAAAGTAACCCAAGGAAATGTGGTCTTGACACTGAGCATACTACTCCATAATTCTTGTCTATCCATATGGTTATTTGCACCGTAGACAAAAGTAGTAAAGAATCTCAACCCAGTGTGAAGTGCTTGGACCTCACAATGGATGTATTGACTAGATTTACTCAACACATTAACATCAAGAACATGAGGATCCCAGCAAACAAAAATTCTACCAATGGAAGCATGGTCATAGTTGTGTGCAAAATGCCACTGAGGACAGACAAAACTCAAAACTCTCTTAGCATTGACCTCTTTAATTTTATGCTCTAATAGGCCAATCAAGGACATTTTATTATTAGTAATGAGTTTCTTTGCTTCTTTTTGTTTGAGTGTGTCATTTAGGCCTTGTAAGTTCCAAAAACCAAGTTGCAAAGCAGCAGTCATAGAAAAACTAGAGGTAAGCTAATCTATATAGCAGAAGATAGGAAATATTTAATGCTATCAAAAAAAAGGAAGGAAAGGATTACTGCCCTTTAGAAGGAGGGGGAGCTTTCTAATTGCTCCCCCTTTTTTCTTCTTCTTGTTTGAGACCACCATGAAATCCTCCCCTTGCACTGGATCCTCTACCAACTCCCCACTGCTGCTACTATAAGAATAATCTAGAGGCTTTGTGGCTGAAATGGTTTCTTGATGATAGGGTGGTTTAGGATTAAGCTCAATCCCAATACCCTCAGAAGACTTCACTCTCTCCAGCTGGTTATAATCCACCACGGGTACATTATCAGAATACTCATTTCCATCAGATGTAGTTGTTGAACTAGATGCTAATTTGGAGGGGGAAACCACTTTGGTGACGATATCCAAGGCTGGACTTCCACCCTTAGCCAAAGCCTCCAACACTTTGTATTGAGCTACTGGATCCTTATCAGAAATCGTAGCATCCGTAGGCTTGTTCCCCAAATACTCCTTGGGTGTTGGTGAGGCAGGAGCAAGTTTGGGGTTACACTTGTGACCAAAAACCTTGCACTTTGAGCATTTGGAAGGCAACCACTGATATTCTACTCTAATCACCATTGATTCATCATTAACTTTGAGCACTACCTCATCTGGAAGTTCATCAGCAACAGAAATCTCTACACACAGCCTTGCAAAGTCCAGTCTTTTCTTACTAGCTGTAGCATTATCGACATGAAGTGGTTTACCAATTGCACTGGCAATGCAACTAAATCCAGCTTCAGTCCAGCACTCCAACGACAGTTTGTGGAGCTTGACCCATGCTGGAATAGATGAGGGGTGGGTCGCTGTTGGGGTTAGCATACGTCGCCAATCCATGAGTACCAGGTAACGCCTAGAAAAGAAGGACCTTCCTCCAAAACCTTCATCTTGGTGTCCTCATCTTTGAAGATAAAGAAATAGCATGAGCCGACCTGTTTTACACATATAGGAGCTTTCTCTTTCCACATTGAACGGGCAGTGGCACAAAGTAAGTTGTACGGCATCTTCCCATCAAGGAAATATCCGATCAAGCAATGACTCCAGGAACTAGTATCAATATCAGTTTCTTCTAGTTCAAAAATGGCTTCTTTACCTCGTTGCATCCCTGGATAATGATCAAGCTTCATAGTTTTAGAGGGGGCCTGAGCCTTGAAGAGGGAGGACCAATCCTGGGTTTTCCCTGTTCTCTGATGGGGAACTGCTACAACCTTGGGCTTAGAAGGCTCAGGGGGGGTCCTCAACAATGAAGAAATCTCCCTCAAGGTACCTGGACTGTGACTTAGGAGAGACATGGTTCTCCTGGAGGAGAGCTAACTGCTTCGTAAATTGGGAGAAATCAATATTCAGACCCAAGTTCTTCAGCTCGGCTTCCATGAAGTGCACCAAAGACGCGATCTTCTCCTCGTCCAACCGCTCACTTTTTGATTGAAAACCTCTTGCAATTTCCTTGCCGAATTAGGGCTTGCGGACGGCCTAAAAGGGCTGCGAATGGGAATGGGTTTTAAATCTTTAGCAAGAGAGCTAATCTTATGTTTGTCAACGAGGTCACCATTGGAGAGCACCAAACCAGAAGCTTTGAGATCCGATCGAAGGTCAGGTCTAAGATTAGACCTTTAAGGGTATACATTCGACTGAGCAAAAGTGGGTTTTGGTGAGCTATCACCAAGAGGGTTTTCACGTACATCTGAAAGAAGGTCTGAGAATTGTTGAGGAGTAAGGATCGGAGAAGTAGAGACCCCAGACATAGGGTTTAGACCAGCTCCTGAATCGGGTTGCAAATGAGACATAATGCTTTGTTTCTTGCGGACTTCGTGAGAATCCACAGCTTTCGATCCTAATCCATCGGCCGTACCAGATGAGACCACCATATCTAGGGTTTCAGAGGAACACGCCTGGAATCGCCATGAGAGAGAAGCTCTAACACATCACAACGTTGCAACACTGTTTAACAAGTTAGACTTGTTTGAAAGGATAGTGTGTTTGATTAAATGAAAGGGTGATATATGGGTAGTTTTTACATGTCTATACTACGTTCAATAAAATGCCGAGGAGAAAAATTATAGACAATCTTATGTTGTTCTCCACACTTGATGGATAGAACATATTCTTACTTTCCTAGTTCCTAACATATTGACCTTGTTCATTTTCTTGTTTAGTTTTAGTTTTGATGACATCATCATTTTCCTTATTTCACTCTCTATCTCTCGCCACTCATTACACCTGCTGATATCATCAAAACTAAACTATCTAACCAAACACAGCCATTGTGACTTGGTGGTAATTTTACTATCGGCTAAGCAGTTTCTAGATTATGACCTTGCTGAGACTATGATGAGATTATGTAGGGATTCTTGACACTTTGAAGAGATTATTTGGTTTGGACACTTGGTTCGTGAGTTGAATGAATTTGATTTGTATTCAGGTTATGAGTATGTATTTCGTAATTGGAGAACACAGATTATGGGTTTGACATGATTGATTTATTGATTCTAAAGTTGTAGTACTGTGACATCGTGGTGGTCCATAGGGATCACAGACGATGAATGTCCGAAAACCTATGCGGGGTAGGTGTCCTTATTCCTTTGAGTTTTTTTTGTGGGTAATTTAGCATGAAATTAAAAGAGATTAAGCGAATATGCAACCTACAAGGGACATACCCTAGGAATGACAAAACAAAAAGAAAAAGAAAAAAAGTGTGTGGTCCCCGGCACAACCTGCCGGGGTAGGATAGTAAAAAGTTTTGGCACATCCCGCCAAGATAGGTGCAGATATGCATAATGCAGAACCGTAAAAATAAGCATAAAAGAGAGTGCGTGCTCCTAGACACAACCCGCGCAGGGTGGGAAAATAGGAGTTCCTAGCACAACTTGCTAGGATAGGTACAAAATATGCTTAAAGCTGTAATGTAGGTATACTCGGGATGTCTGATCCTCAACAATGGAAATGACAATAACATGGCATCTCGGATCAATGAGATAAGTCTCTGGCATTTCGGCAAGCAAGAAAACCCAAGGGACCTCCCCAAAGACCCATACATAGAACACATGCCTACTATGCCACTCACTCCTAACATCCTCATCCAAGTTCCGGCGTCATCATCCAAGCCCACAACAATGGATACTTCAATAACAGAGTAGCCTAGATAAATGAGATAAGCCTCTGACAGTTCGGCAAGCAATAAAGCCCAAGGGCACCCCTCCATAGAACCCATATACAGAACACATGCCTACTATGTCACTCGCTCCCAACATTCTCCCCTAGCTCCAAGGTCATCAATCATCCACAGTATAGAGGTCATCCAAGTTGATTACAGATAAAATGTATGAGTAGGTCACAAATCAAGTAACCAATCAAGTACTCCATCCCTTGTGCGTGTTGCATTACATTATCCAATTGTGTGACTTTACCCATTGTCAAAAACATTAATTTTAGCCCAGGTAATATAATTGGATGGGGGTCCAAACGGCCCCTTATGAAAATTAACCTCTCTTGCTGATGTGACCAATATAGTACAGGCAATGCACTTGACCATTTAAAGTTTATCCGTAGAAGTCTTCAAGTGGGCCCACTCACTGGCCCCCGTTGCTATCAAGAGCTCGGCAATCCATGACATTGACCCGACAAAAGTATTATTAACCGGCAAACAGTGGGACCACCAAGTATTAAAATACTCCCTCCGTCCCAATTTTATAATTCTTTTTTGGAGTTCGTGCCACTTTTCAAAGTGTTATATCTTATAATCTATAATGTTTTAGGTGATTTTGAATACTTTGTTTATTAGATTAAATCTAGATCTGTCAAACAAGATCCATATTGCATATAAAATATATTACCGATTGAAAGATATAATCGTTTTTTTATCCGGTTAGGATAGAATGAGGGACTATTAAATTGGGACGGAGGGAGTATCAAACACTTGCAGCAGTCGGTGGTTGTAAATAGCTGCGCCTTTGTTTGATTTGGGTTCTTAAGAACTGGTTCTCTAAATCATTATTCAATTATTACCCTTATTTTTAAATATTATTCTTATTTTTCTCTCTCTATCTTTCTCTAATCATTAATACTATTTTTTTAATTATTACCCCTATTTCTCTCTCTAATCATTACAAAAATCAAAACCCAAAACCAAACCAAACACAACTGTATATCCCTAGTGTTTCCCGTGATTTTTGACAAAACCAATGTCAGAGACCCACTCAGTTTTTGCATTGCCCAAACACAAGAAGGGGAGTGCATTGCACTCTCTTCTTCTTCCCCAAGTGTAGACTGTAAAGAGTTCAAAATCACCTTCTTTTTTAAAAAAAAATCGATTTGTATGGCCAAAATAAATCAGCCAACATTTTTTGGCAAAACCAAAACCCCCAACACAGCCGCATAAACAGTATAGGGTCCATCTCCCAAATAGCTTGAACTACACTGCGCCAAAAACCAATATGGAATTACCACTCCGCCGTGACATCTCGACACCTAACGGACGTGAACTGATACGAAGATAATGAACAAGCCAAAGGAAGCCGAACCTGGAACTGTGAAGCACCTGAGTGGTGCTCTCTGGAAAAGCACTCTTGAAGGAGTTTGACCCATGTCTCAGACCCCTTTTGGCAGAGCAAAGCCGTGAGCTTCCTCTATTCTTCACTGATAGTGTTGAAAAGTGAACTTGAACACTGCATATGGGCTGAGTCATCTGGAGAATTCCTCAGATCCCATTTTAGGACTGCAAGAGATGCGAGATTCTTCATTGCAGACTTCAATCGGTTAAGATTGAAGAACCACATGTTGGGCAATTAGAACCAGATGAAATGAAACTCCGAATGGATCAAAACATGACCCGTTAAGAGTATGGGATAGTGGCGAACCAGATTAGGCAGAGAACCCGAATCTGCTCCATCAAATATGCGGTAGATAAAGCCAACAAACAGATTGTTTGAGGCAGATAATAAAAATAATGGCAGAAATTTGTTGGGGGAGTGCATTCTCTCTCCATTCTAGAGAGAGAAGCTCTCAACCCTATTCCTTTGAGTTACTACCATGAGAAATGGGTTGTGAGTTTTGGGAGTGCACCTTGGGATGTGTACCAGTGTTGGTCTATGATTCTCTAGCTTGGGATCTTGTGATTTGGTCTATATGAGATAAACTTATGTTTGGTTTGGCTTTGGCTTAGTAATTGATAACTTGGTGATTTATCTCATTGGATAGTTCTATTTATTTATTTTGATTGATTTTGGCTTGATATTTGAGTGTTAAACGTTACTCGGTAATCACTTATTTTTGTTCTCTTTAGAACTTGTGTGTATGTTTCTTTTTTTTGAAATATTTGATGAATATGAATATTACATAATCATTTACAATCTGAGTCGTTTTAAAAGAAAATAAAAGAAGGAAAAATGAGATTTTTGCAGTGTGTATTTGTTTGCAATCTCTTATCTTTGCATTTAGCATGTTTCCTATTGAGTTTTGACTCATGTTATATATTTCAACCATTTTCAGGTAATGAGAAGAACTTTAAGATTTAAGGAAGCCCATGTTTTGATACCCATAGTATTTTTGAGTTGTTATGTGCTTTAAATTTTCTCTCATTTTATGGACATTGTAAATTCTTAAGCTTGTGTAACTCTTTCAGCATGAATCGAGTTATCTTTTATATCATAACTTGTAATATTTATTTCATTTTGACATATCGATGGAGATATTGAACCAGGGAACCAGATTGAACTAGCTCCTTTTGAATGGAGTCAACTCCATCGTCAACTTGTGTTCTTGATTAATCAATCAGTTTTTATTCATGTGTTGTCATTATGAAATGTACAAGTTTATGTCTTTGGTTATAACAGATTTTGGAAAGTCCTATAAACAAAGACCCCCTTGCAATTTTTTTTTATTTTATGGAAAACACAACTTATAAACACAACTTAATTAGTGAAAGATAATGTATATAGAGATAGAGAACAGGTTTGTGAATATGTGAGGTGTTAGGGCACCCCATGACCCATTCCACTATAAATGTACAAGACTACCGCTAGGAAGAATCCGGGAGTTTGTAAATGTACAAGACTACCGCTAGGAAGAAGTAAAGATAACAAATAAACACCAACTTAACACTCCCCCCTCAAGTTGGCTCAAAGATATCTATCAAGCCCAACTTGAACACAATGGGGTGAAAACTTCTACTACTAAGACCCTCAGTGAATACATTGGCTAACTAGTCTTCTCATCTCACAAAAGGCATTCAAATTAAGCCATTGCTCAGCTTCTCTTTTGCGATCATGTTGGACAGGATTATGAGCAATGTTTATGGCAGCCTTATTATCACACCATGAGTTACTCTGTATTCAACCTCTGCACTGGACCTAGCAACCACTATCTGCTTCTTACTCCTCCAAGTAACCAAATTTCCTCCCAAAAAGATGCAATAACCAAAGGTAGATCTCTATATCATTAGACCCCTGCCTAGTTTGCATCGGTGAAGGCTTCCAATTTCAAGTGACCATGATTGGAGAACAAGATTCCTTTACCGGGGACTAATTTGAGATACCTTAAGATGCGATAAACAGCATCAAGATGCACAGTACGAGGTTCATGCATAAATTGGCTTACAACCCCCACAACATAAGAAATATCTGGTCTGGTGTGAGATAAGTATATCAGGCGACCCACAGGTCTTTGATATCTCTCCTTATCTGTATGCTCCCTTGCATTGCTACCAAGACGATGATTGGCCTCTATGGAAGAGTTAGCTGGCTTACATTCCAACATACTAGTTTCTTCTAAGAGATCAAGGATATACTTCCTTTGAGAGATAAAAATCCGTTTGTCCGATCAAGCCACCTCCATTCCAAGGAAGTACTTCATAGATCCCAAATCCTTAATCTTAAACTCTTTAGCAAGAAGAGCCTAAAGACTAACAATCTCATTCAAATCATCACCTGTCATTATTATGCCACCCACATAAATGATAAGTATGGCTATCTTACCATTACTCTACTTGATGAACATAGTATGGTCAGCATGACTTTGCTTATAGCCAAATCTCAACATGGCTTTGAGAAACCTATCAAACCACGCTCTGGAGATTGCTTCAATCCATAGGGGGCCTTTCTCAACCAAGACACCTTTCCTTCTGTTGCAAAGGAGGAAAAACCTGGTGGTATGTCCATGTACACTTCCTCCTCTAGGTCACCATGGAGAAATGCATTCTTCACATCAAACTGTTGAAGAGGTCAATCCAAAGTAGCAACACAAAAGAGTAGGGTCCGAACAGAGTTCATCTTGGCCACAAGAGCAAATGTCTCCTCATAGTCAATACCATAGGTTTGAGTATAACCTTTAGCAACAAGCTTGGCCTTATACCTCTCAACCATTCCATCTGCCTTGTGCTTTATAGTGAACACCCATTTACATCCCACTAGTTTCTTTTCATTTGGAAGAGTCACCAATTCTCAGGTGCCATTCTTTTTCAAGGCTTTCATCTCCTCTACCATAGCTTCTTTCCACTCAGGTATTATGATAGCTTCTTTCCAATCCTGTGGAATAGATATAGAAGAAAGAGAAGAAACAAAAGCACAATATGAAGGAGATAATCGAGAATATGAAACAAATTGAGAAATAGGATGTTGGGTACAAGTTTTAACACCTTTTCTATTAGCAATAAGAGCATCAAGATCATCAACAATAGTAGGGAAATGATCATTACCAGATGAGATAGCTAATGAGTCAGGAGCTGGAGTAGGTGATGAAGATTGGCAAAGTGGTATCGCACAAGCAGGCTTGCCTTTTTCCTTCGAGAAAAGGTCTGCAAATTTGGCCTATCTAGTCTTTCTCGAACATCATGTTCCACTCTTTCTGTAGATAAAGGTTCTTTCTCCCCCTCACTATGACAAGGTAGGTAAGACCAAGACTCAGGAGTGTAATATGTCAACATCTTTTCCTGTCTATCATTCTCCCCCTGAAGAGATGAAATGGATAGAGGATAAAAGAATTCTATTTTCCAAAAAGTGACATCCATGGAAACATATGTTTTGCGAGAGTGTGGGTCATAACATTTATAACCCTTTTGAGTAGGAGAATAGCCAAGAAAGATGCACTTAAGGGCTTTGGGATCAAGTTTACCACCAGGGTGCTTAAGAGCATGGATCAAACACACAACCAAAAATCTTAGGTGGAAGAGATGAGACCTGAGAATAGTTAGGGAGAAACTTAAGAGGAGTTTGGAACTGAAGAACACTGGATGGCATGCGATTGGTAAGAAAAGCTGCAGTAAGAATAGCTTTACCCCAAAAATGTTTCGGAACATTCACGGTAAACAAGAGTGAACGGGCTACCTCAGTAAGATGACGATTCTTGCGTTCAACAACTCCATTTTGTTATGGAGTACCAACACAAGAAGTCTGAAAAAGAATGCCAGAGTCATTCAGATATGCTAGAAAATTCCCATCAATATACTCAGTCCCATTGTCATTATGAAGCACTTTAATGTTAGCATTAAATTGAGTATGCACCATTTTGTGAAAAGATTGAAAGCACAAAAACACTTCATTTTTTGCCTTAAGTAAGTACCCAAGTGACATGGGAATGACAATCAATAAAGGTAACAAACCAATGATAGCCTAAAAGAGAGGTAACGGGGGAGGGACCCCAAACATCAGAATGAATAACCATATAAGGAGAATCATTTTTTTGATTAATAGGAGCATAAAATGAGCGTTTGTGTTTTGCAAGTTCACACGCTTCACAGAAAAAATTATTCCTAGTACAATGCTTAACTAAACTAGGAAAAAGTTTTTCCTAAATCCCAAAAGATGGGTGGCCTAATCTACAGTGCCACTGATGCAGTAAAGGAAGAGTGGAGCCCACATCTGCTTCAAGAGCTTGGCCACATGACATAGGTGGACTGACTGGATTAGGTGCAGACTCCAAAAAATATAGTCCTCCATAAGCTTTACCACTGCCAATCATTCTTCCCTGTATCCAGTTCCTGAAAGACACAATAAACCAAACCAAGCCTTATGTCCCAATCAATTAGGGTCAGCTAATGAATCTTTTTTCTCCATTGAGCTCTATCAAGTGCTACTTCATCCCTTAAACCTAGTATACTCAGATCTTTGCGTACTATCGCATCTAATGTCAATTTGGGTCTTCCCCTCCCTTATGCATTTCTACCCAAAGCTATCCTATCCAATCTCTTAACTACTGCATCCACTGGTCTACGATAGACATGCCCAAACCACCTTAGTCTATTTTCCCTTAACTTCTCCTCTATAGGTGCTACACCTACCTCCTCGCGAATTGTTTCATTTCTAATCCTATCTCGTCTAGTCTGACCACACATCCACCTCAACATTCTCATTTCCGCTACACTTATCTTGTTCACTTGCTGCTTCTTAATAGGCCAGCATTCTGTCCCGTAAAGCATCGCTGGTCTAATGGCAATTCTATAAAAAAAATTCCTTCAATTTTGTTGGTACCCTCTTGTCACACAGTACACCAGTAGCGCTTCTCCACTTGAGCCACCCCACTTGGATCCTATGAGTCACATCATCTGCAATCTCTCCATCTTGACTAATAATAGAGCCTAAATACCTAAAATGGTCCCTTTTTGGTATCTCCTGATCTTGGATCATCACTCTTTCCTCATATGCACTTCTGGTATCACTAAACTTGCAGACTATATACTCAATTTTACTCCTACTTATCCAAAAGCCCTTAGACTCTAATGCTTCCTGCCAAATTTCTAATTTAGTATTAACACCACTAGTCATTTCATCTACAAGAACAATATCATTTGCAAACAACATACACCATGGGATATCACTCGTTTGATAACTAACGCAAAAAGGTACGGGCTCAACGCTGACCCTTGGTGCAATCCTACTGTGATGGGAAATTCACTCGTTTCTCTTGCTAGTGATCTAATGGGAGTGACTGCACCTTCATACATGTCTCTAACCACATCAATATAACCTCTGATCACCCCCTTTTTCTCTAGAACCCACAATATAATGTCTCTAGGAACCCTATCATAAACCTTTTCTAGGTCTATGAAAATCATACGAAGATCCTTCTTCGTTGACCTTTGTCTTTCTACCAATCTCCTTAATAGGTAAATAGCTTCCATAGTTGATCTCCCAGGCATGAACCCAAACTATTTCTCCAACACCGTAGTCACTATCCTCAATCGATGCTTAATAACTCTTTCCCACAACTTCATCGTATGACTCATCAACTTAAGACCTCTATAGTTGTTGCAACTTTGAATATCCCATTTATTCTTGTAGATAGGTACTAAGGTACTCCTCCATTCGTCGGGCATCCTCCTAGATAAAATAATCTTGTTGAACAATTTTCTCAACCAAGTCATCCCCAATTCACCTAGGCTTCTCCACACTTCAATGGGGATACCATCTGGTCGTAAGGCCTTACCCAGTTTTATCCTCTTCAAAGTCTTGGCCACTTCAAACTTTTGTATCCTCCGATAGAACTCGTATTCTATTTTCTCGCTAAGGACATCAACTTCCTCCTCACCAAAGCTTCCTTCATGTTTCTCATTTAACAACTTCTCAAAATACATTTTCCATCTATCCTTGATCTCCTCATCTCTCAACACCTCCGAATCACTACCTTTTATACACTTAACTTGAGAGAAGTCTTTAGCTTTCCTTTCTCTTAGCTTGGCAAGTTTATATACATTCTTTTCTCCATCCTTACTATCAATAGAAATGCACTGTGAATAGCAGCAGCAGCAGTAATGGTCAACTGCAATAGCAAACTGCAACAGAAGGGAGGAAAGGTCCCCTCCCAGAAGGACTAATACATGCAATGGGACAACCCCCCAAGGCTAGGCAGAAATCTCAACATCGTGGATGCTGATCAGACATACAGCAGTCCAGATTATGCCAAATGAGAGCTTTAATAACAGATAAGCAAGCAAATATCTATAGCAACAGCCCTTGCTATAGATTAACATGAAGGTACAAATGCAAGCAAGTAAGTATGTAGGTTGCACAGCCCTTGCAACCCATTTAATGAGCATAATTCAAGTGAGAGCAAGTAAACAAGAATCTATAGCAACAGCCCTTGCTATAGAGTAAGCAAATCTTCAAGAGGCCTTACAAAGAGTAAAGTTCAGATTGAACTTGGTAATAGCATACTTTGTAGCTGCCCCCCCAACCTTCCTGTGTCTCTAAAGTCAATGTATCCCTCCAGTGCAAAGAATAGGCTTCACATGGGCAGCAGTACACTGCAGCAGAAGCGGCAGTAAACAAGGCACTACTGCAGCAACAGTAAACAGCAGCAATAGTAACAGGAGATCGCAATGTAGAATACTTGAGCAACAAAACAGTCTCTGTGAATACTTGAACAATTACATCATAGAGATGCCAATGTAGAATCCAGTAATCCTAAGTAAAATGTGGTTCTCACTTCTACTCCCTTGGGTCCTCACCACTAACGATGAGCAGTAGCAACATAGTGGAACCAATGATTGATCAATAGCATTTCTATTAACGGAGAATAGCACATATGCAGTCCTAATTCTTTATGCTCACCTACAACTCCCTCGAGTCCTCACAACTTCAATTTCACTCGCTAAGGCTCCTATTTCCCTCAACTCACTAAATTACTCCAGATATAAGTTGCATCCCTCACAAAGAAAGGTGGGGGATCAAACTCACAACTCACCGGGGAAACACACAATATGGTAGTTCACACACACACACAATCTAGTAATCCATAAGCCACTGTTGTAGCAGAGGCAGCAAACAGGAAGAAAAGGGGTGTAAGATAACAAATCTCATATATAGAAGTATAATCCTCCAATGCTTCCAATGAGGATCCTAAACGGCTTGTTCTTGGACATGACTAATCCTTCACAAATTGCAAGGACCTGCACCTCAACAAAGACTAGCATACGCAAGACATTAAGTCCAGCAACTAGCAATATGGAATATGGATCCTTGAAATCCCAGCTGAGCTGGCAATCTCAACCCTTGGCTAGTCTGGTTTCTCTCATATCCACCTACAAGGGTAAAGGATTGAACACCACCCTCATTAAGCTATCATTCACAGTCACAATTTACCACATCTGGATTGAGAGAAATCTCAGAAAGTTCCAAAATCTGCAACATCCTATTCAAACTGTTGTGGAAAAAATATGCAGAGATGTTAGGTATAAGTTGATGTCTCTCTCAACTCTACCCTCAGGTCCCCAAACATTGAGAGACTCCTGGAATCTTTCAAGCTTCAATGCATAAAGGTTCTAGGGATAGTGGCAGGCCTTGGTTGTTTTTGCCTTTCCATTCCTCATTTCACCTCAGAGTTCATAAATTGATCACTTGTCTTGCAGGTTTAAGCTCAGGAGGTTGAAAGGCCCCATGTTTTCTAACAAACCCAATTGGGTCCTTGTATGCAGGTTCCATACATTTTGCTTTCAGGTGTGCCTCAAGTGGTATCACTTTAGAGCCTTCAGTGGTCTCTACCAAGTGTATTTGAGGTGCTATTGGTTTTATGTCATCATAGGATTGAACTGGTAGGTTCTTGAGTTGTGTGACCTACTATAATTGAGAACCCTGTGAGTTGTGTGATTGTGCCTCAGATTTCTTTTGTGAGAGGAGGTAATATAGAGTGGGGGAATCTTGTGAGGTGCAGGAGAGGGTGCTCGGACCTTTTAGCGAGTATTTGAAGTGTGAGTCCTCGAAGGCGTTGTAGTGTGAGCCAGATATAATATAGGTTACATTGTGTTAATACTTACATTGGATCCAGTGGTTCATGGTCCATTAGCTGCTTGTTAGTTAGTTGGCCATAAGGTTCATGGTCCACTAGTTGCTTGGTAGTTAGTTGGCCATTAGCTGATGTTGCTGCTGTCCTAAAACAGATCCTTATTACTGTCAAAATTGGTACTGCATTGATGCTGTTTTTACCTGCTATCTGCTGTTATCTATTTGTTGTAGCACTGCATTAGATTTGTATGCTATCTGTCTGCCAATTTGCTATCTATCTGCTATCTTTCTGCTGCTGCTGCTGCTGTTGCAATTATCTACTGCATTCTGGGCAGCCCCTTTTACCAACGGGTCATGCCCAAATTTTAGCTACACTTCATTCTTTACTACACGGTCGGTTTGATATCGATTCTTGGGCAATCAAGCATCGCACTTATGTTACCTTTATTGTACTCATTATTAAGATATCGCATACACAACGACAATTTGATCTTGCATATTGTTTGCCTTTATTACACATCATTAGGTCAGATTTGTTTCATTTTCTGGAATTTTGAACTTGTGGACTGCCATTACTTTGGGTGCTATAGATAGCAATTCACGCTACGCTATTTTTGTTTTGGTGTTTTGTTGTGATGTACTGGTCTATCATCTAGGTTGCCACTTTTTTAAACAAGGTGCTGCCCAATTTTTTCAAAAAATCCTGTGTTTTTTGACCTAGCCTAGGGGGTTGTCCCTTGGCATGATTGATCCCCTTGGGGAGGGGGCTTCCTCCCAGGTGAGCTTGACTATTTCAAGTTGTAAGCTCAAGTTCTTTTGCAAGTCCATTTGCAAGCCCACTTCACAAGCCAAGTAAGCCATGTGATCTCTATGATTTACTGCTATTCTGAGGATGCATTTGATGCATTTGCTGTCTAATGATGTGTTCCAAAGGAAGGATACTTCTATTCTGAGCTACATAATGCTGCTGTGCTATCTTCTGCTGGCGCTTGAAAGAGGATTCTCTCACTTCATGCCATGCTTCTCTGGGCCAACATCATAGCCTTGGGTTGGACGTTCATTCTAGTTCATTGAGACTTCAATTTTTGTTATAATTCTATGTTCCATGATGTGATACCATCTTTTGTGTGTTTCTCCTTCCTCTCTTTGAGATGGTTTAGAAACACATTGCATGTAATCTCTCCTATGTATTCCTCATGTAGCCCTCCTTTTATTTCTTGCATTATCTTTTCCTTTTCCTTTTATTTTTCTTTTCTTTTTCTTTGTCCTCCCTGGGGTATGCCCCTTGAAGGCTGTACATTCGCTTAGCCTTTTTTTAATTTCAAGCTTATTTACCCAAAAAAAATATATGGAATATGGAATATAAACAACAGAAGGTCCAGTATCTCCCATATAGTTCAGATTTATGCAACATTCCATTGAGTCAAAAGATTATCCGTTTGAGGTCCTCTGGGAAGTTTCCCTAAGGACATCAATCTATATCTTATGATAGAGTGGATCTTATGAACAATCACAGACATAGGGCATGCAACATTTTGGAACTTGCATCTATTCCTCTCAATCCAAATATGATAAACAGTGGTGGAAAATATCAATCTGATTAAGAGTGACTTAAGAGATTTGCCTTTGATTGTTGCTAGAATGTCAATCCAATCAACCCAAGATCTAGCAGGCCAATGAACATTAACTTTTGCAAGTAGCTGGATCCAAACTTTGGAAGTGTATGGGCAATTGAAAAATAGATGATCATGACTCTCGCTATTGGGGCAGAAACTGCAACAAGAAAGGGATTTTGTGCCAAACATGACTAGTCTGTCCTCAGTGTAGAGTCTACCATGGATGGCAACCCAAGAGATGAAACTACATTTGGGAATGTGTCCAGGAAACCATACACTTTGATGCCAAGGAACCTTTGGGAAAGTTATCCTGAGGCAGTCCCAAAGAGAACTCACAGTGAATTCACCATTAGTAGTGAGAGTCCACGTATGATGGTCATTCAAATCAGCATTAGGGTCGGGTATAGTGTTGAGTTTTTCTCTGACCTCATTGATTTCCCAAGTTTGTGTAACTGGAAGGGATCATTTTGAGTCCCTAATGATGGTGGAAACCTTAGAGTTCTTAGGAAGCCCAATGTCATATATGATCCTATCACCGTATTTAATTGCCAAAGGACCATCTGGATGCCAATTGTCATACCATAAAGAGGTGGTTAGTCCATTACCCACAACAGATTTAATGTATGGGTGAACTATAGGTCTGAGATTAAGAAGTTTCCGCCAGATCTAAGTGGGACTGCTCGGCATATTAATTTGCCAAAAATTCCTGTCCTTAAGTAAATAGGACTTGGCCCACTGACACCACATTCACTGCTCCCCGCCAGAGATGAGAAACCAAATGTGTTTAGAGATGGCAGTCTTATTCCAAACAGGCAGGGATTTGAAACCAAGTCCACCCTCTTGTTTGGGATTACAAAGATGTTCCCAAGACACTTTGGCACCAGATTTCTTGAGGTCCGGACCAGACCAAAGAAAGGCCCCAAGGACAAACTCCACATCCTTAAATACTCTTTTAGGAAGAATAAAGAGGGAGGCCCAATAGGTTTGCATAGAGAAGAGTACATTTTTTGTCAACTGAATTCTCCCTGCATAAGTTAAATCCCTATAAGTCCATAATTTGGTTTTAGATGTAATTCTATCCACCATAGGTTTACAATCTGCATGAGTTAATTTGGTGGAAATCAACGGGACACCTAGGTATTTTACAGGCAGAGAGCCTTCCTGAAAGCCAAGAACATCCAATATACCCTTCCTAGTGGCAAATTGCACACCAGAGAAGAAAATGTGGCTTTTGGCAAGACTTGGTTTCAGACCGAAAAGAGCTTCAAATTCAGAAAGAGAATCATGGATGTACTTAACAGACTCAATATCCCCTTTACAGAATATCATCAGGTCATCAGCAAAACACAGATTAATTATTTTAGTTTGACTACATTTCGAGTGAAAATGGAAATCAGGGAGAAGAGATTTCTCCCGCAATAAACAAGTGAGGACCTCCATTACAATGACAAAAAGGTATGAGGAAAGAGGATCACTTTGCCTAAGACCCTTCTTCCCACGGATGAAGCCCGTATTTTCACCATTAATGTTTAGAGTGTAGTTAGCAGTCGTTACACATGCTTGCAACCACTTAATCATAGTAGGATGGACGTTCATGCTAAAAAGGACATCCCAGAGGAAATCCCATCTCACATTGTTATAGGCCTTCATAATATCCACCTTCATGGCACACCTGGGTGTAGCAGAGGATTTGTGATAGCCATGCATAATTTCCCGGGTAAGAAAGATATTGTCTGCAATCCTCCTACCCTTGACAAATCCTGATTAGGCAGGATCAATGAGGAAGGGCAAAGCACTTTGGAGTCTTATAGCTAAAATTTTAGCAATGCACTTGTAAATAGTATTGCAGCAGGAGATAGGCCTAAAATCACCAACCTTAGTGGGGTTGGGGACTTTAGGAACAAGTGCAATAACTGTAGCATTAGCTTTTCTTAGAAGTTGGCTGGACCTAAAAAAGTTCTTAACTGCTGCAGTTACTTCATAACCAATTATAGGCCAGGCCTTAAGAAAAAAGCCAGCATTATATCCATTAGGACCAGGGGCCTTCTTAGGATTCAAACTCCAAAAAGTGTCCTTAATTTCAGCATCAGTAACAGGCTGAATCATGGCCAGACTTTGATCATTAGTTAATCTTTTCTTAACAAGTTCATTAACTCTACTAGCCCCACCATAGTGGGAGCTATGGGGAGTGCCCAATAGATCGGTGTAGTAATCCACAAAAGAGGATTTAATCACTGTTAAATCCTATGTAACAGTAGAATCATTTAAAGATAGTCTGGTAATCATGCTTCTATTCCTGTTATTGGTAACAGATTTAAAAAAGAATGTTGAGCACTGATCACCAAGTTTTAGCCATTATACCCTAGATTTTTGTTTGGCTAAACTCTCCTCAGCCTTAGACAATAGCATATATCGTCTAAAGGCAGTTTTCTCTTCAAATTGAATGTTGGAGTTAGAAGGGTTAGCCCCAAGATCAACTTGCAGTTTGTCAAGCTGGACTCTGGCTTTTGCAACCCTATCAGAGATACCACTGAACTCCTTGGTATTCAATTCTTTAAATGACACTTGAAGATTATACAACTTTTGACAAACACAATACATAGGGTTGCCTAGCACCACAGTTCTCCAAACCCTTTGCACTGTGGGGATAAACAAAGGATGGTCAGCTAGGAAATCAAAGAACCTAAAAGGTTTAGGAGAGGTCTTATGGGGAGGAGCTAGACTAACAACAGCTGGAGAATGGTCAAACAACCCAGGTGTAGGAAAGAAAGCACTGGAATAAGGAAAATTCCTCATCCAGCACTCATTAACAAGAACCCTATCAATCTTGGAGGAGATATGATTTGGGGTATCTTGTCTATTATTCCAGGTATAGTAGCAACCAGAAAATCTAAGGTCATCCAACTCACAAGAGTAGAGACAATTATTAATCTCATCCATGTGAGGTGGCCAGTGTGTTGTACCACCAAATTTCTCTCTAGGAGACCTTATGGCATTAAAATCACCCAAAGCCACCCAAGGAGAGGTGGTCCTAAGAGAGAGAAGGCTACTCCATAGGTCTTGTCTTACGGTATAATCATTAGCACCATAAACAAACGTAGTGAGGAACATTAACCTAGATTGGATAGAATGGACCTCACAATGAATGTATTGACTGGATTCATTCAATACATTAACAGAGAAAATAAGGGGGTCCCAACACATAAAAATTCTACCAAAAGGGGCAGAATTATAGTTGTGAGCAAATGCCAATAAGGGCAGATGAAACTAAGGATTCTATTTACATTGGCCTCTTTCACTTTATGTTCTAGCAAACCAACCAAAGACAACTTATTGTTTTTAATAAAAAGTTTAGCTTCTCTTTGTTTAAGAGGATCATTAAGACCCCTCAAGTTCCAAAACCCAAAATGCATAGCTGTGTTCATAAAACAACTGAACTATATAGCAGAACATGGAAAGAATTAAACTGCTATCAAAAAGAAAAGGGAAAAAGTTACTGCCCTTTTGAGTGAGGAAAAGCCCCTTGGCTGCCTTTCCTTTTTTGTTTCTTCTTATGAGAAACAACAGTGAAACCCCCTCCGTGAGCTGAAGCATCCATCGGACCTCCAGTGCTGCTGTTGGAAGGTGTATGATTATATGAGGCTAAAAAGCCATGAAGAGGAGCTGGACCAGGATCAATACAAGCCCCCACAGATAAAATCTCATTTGATGCTGGATTAGAGGATTCAGCGGGTTTAGGAACCATTGTGGTAGCTACATCCAAGGTTGCACTTCCACCCTTTTTTTTTGGGTAAATTAGCTTGAAAAAAAAAAGAGGAAAGCGAATATACAGCCTACAAGGGGCATACCCCAGGAGGACAAAACAAAAAATAAAATAAAAGGCAAATCAAAACAAATAACTACCTCCCTAGCACAAACCGCCAAGGAGGGAGTGGGATGGCCAAAATGCTACAATTGGGAACGAGTGTCTCTAATCCATCTGAAAGAGGGAGGAGAAACACACTTAAGGGGAAACAATATCTTGAATCTAAGGAGAAAAACTCTCCCTATACTGTTGAGAAGGAAATTTTGAAAATTTCGGCATGACCCGTTAAAGAATTGAGCACCCTCAGGTGCCAACCAATCGTATACAAATGAAAGAGCAAAAAAAAAAGAGAGGAAAAGATAGAGGTAGAACTTCCAATAGCAGAACTCAGCAGCAGGTAGCAGCATAAGATATCACAATGTAGCAGAGCAAAATCAGCATAGCCTTAATGCTTGAAGCTTGAACATGATACTTGGGTTAATCTTGAGCACGAGACTTGGTTTTGCAAATAAGGCTTGGGAATTGGAGTAACTTGGGAGAACTTGCAATAGAGCACCCGCAAAGACTAACCGGTTCTTTGCATATGGTCCAGCGGGACCGCAAAGATCAACTCGCCGCATATGGCCAAGGAATCGCAAAATCGCAAAGACTAACCTGGTTCTTTGCCCTGTGTTTGTGGCAATGGGAGGACGCCCCCTCCCAAAGGGGATCAAACTTTGCAAAGGGACAGCCCCCTAAGCTAGGCTACATCTCCTAAACATTGTCCAAATACAAACAACACAGGGAAAACAACAACTCTGCCCATAGAGTGGCAGTCCCTACAGCAACATAATATCATTCCACTATTCTACAAGTACACAATGAGCATAAACTGTCTAGAAACTAATAGCAGCTAGTGATCACACTGTCAGAATACCAACATACAGAATGCAACAGCCCTTGCATTCCAATTAACAATTGAATAAAGACTCACTAGTAGATGCATAAATGAGTAAACTGACAATAAACCAACATACAGAGTGCAACAGCCCTTGCACTCCGAATATCAATGCGAGATGCAAACTTATGCAATATCAAAGTAGAAAATAAAGAGGAGAGGAAAAGGACCCATTGAATTGAGGCCTCACACACCTATCTCCCTCAAATCCTCACCCTCCCCCTCTACTTTTGTGATCACAATGAGTCCAAAGGAACCAACTCCCTCCACTCACACAAATCACCCACCATAATGTTTCACTATGAAGGAAAGGATGAAGCTCAAACCCACAACTCACGGGGAACACTCATAGAAGTAGATCACACATAAATCTGATGAACTACTGCAAAATATGGGCCTTTCCAAAAATAGGTAGAGATAAGATAACAACCTGCTAATAGAAGTAACTAGAAGACTCCCAGATTGACTTCCAATGTGATATGTGTACCTGCAAACATCACTTCCCAACTGGGACATTATCCAAAGAGGTGAACCAACACCATAAAAGCCCCACTTGATCCTGTCACTAAAATCAGTTAGAAGAGTAGGGTGGAGGAAATAGGAGTAAGAATTTACTTATTATATGCCACCACATCAAGAATTAGCATTTATGTTCCAAGCTTCACACAACAAGGAAGGACTCTAACACCCTACATTGTTCCACTGGATCCATGTTAGAGATGTCTGCCTCCACAGGCTGTTTTTCCAGGTTTAGCACTGGATTGGTAGGGGTAGGGGTAGGGGGTTGTTTTGGAGTGCATTTGTGGCCAAATACTTTACAATCCGGGCACTTGGCAGGAAGCCACTGATATTCTATTCGAATAGATACAGCTTCCCCATTTATCTTCACTATCACCATATCAGGGAGTACATCTCCAATAGAGATTTCAATACAAATTCTCGCAAAGTCTAACCTCCTCTTAGTTGTCGTAGCTTGATCAACATGTATAGGCCTGCCAATGGTACTGGCTATACGACTAAAACCAGACTCAGTCCAGCATTCCAATGGCAGTTTGTGAAATTTAACCCACGCTGGGATGGAAGAAGGATGAGCTGCAGTGGGAACTAGCATTCTTTTCCATTCAGTGAGTACTAGATAACGTTTGGAGAAAAAATATGGACACCTTTCCAAAACTTTCAATTTAGTGGTCTCATCATTGAATTCAAAAAAGAAACATGAACCTATCTGTCTGATAGAAATAGGTGCATGCTCCTTCCAGACTGCCCTAGCTATGGCACACAAAAGTCTATATGGCATCTTCCCATCAAGGAAGTACCCAATCAGGTAGTGGTTCCATGTATCAGTATCGACATCAGTCTCTTCTAATTCCACAACAGCTTCTGAATCGCACTGCATTTCAGGAAGTTTCATAGATTTGGAGGGAGCCTGGGCTGTAAACAAGGCTGACCAGTTTTTAGGTTTACCTGGTGTAGAAGTACGCACGATACCACTGTTTTGAGAAACCTTGGTTTTTTCTTTGGACTCAGAAGTGGAAGGATCAGAGGGAGCTCGAGCATGACGAGGGGAGTTGCATTCCACCTCAACAAACTCGCCATTAATGACCACATCAGACTCTAAGCTAGGTTTAGCATAGTCTTCCTGAATCTGAAGAAGATGTGATTTGAGATGGGTAAAGTCGACCTTTACCCCTGAGTTATGCATCTCTTCCTCAATCGATTGGACTAGAGAACAAATGCGATCTTCATTATCTCTTTCCTGTTGAAACACCTCTAGTAGCTTACGCGAAGGGCTAGATCGAGTGGGACTGTGTGAGGGAACATCTGATTTGTGACTGGTTAACGGGTTGCTAGGTACGGAGATAGAGGTGGAAGAGATGATCGAGGAATTTTGGTTGGATATGGGGGTTACAACAGCAGTAGATATCGTTGGTTTTGGGTTAGGGTTTTCGGAAAAATCGGAGGATTTTAGACCAAATGGAAAGTTATCCTGGGGTATGAAAGGAGAGAAATTGGTAGGTATTGAGTAAGTTGTACTTGAAGCCATAGAAAGCTTGTTAGGTTCTTGGGAGCATAGATCCTCCATATTTGTGTCGCTGGATGATGGATTAAAAGTAACCATATGCTTCCTCCTCACCAAGTAGGAGTCAACAACTTTACCTCCGAGGTTCGCCAACGGGGAGGTAGGATTACCCGACTTGTTAGATCGTGCTCTGAGGGGATACACGTTGGATTTTTGAAAGTCTGCCATTTCTAGGGTTTACCCAAGAAATCGCCTAGATTGCATGAGAGAGAAGGTCCTCATTTTCACACTTTCCTTTTGAAAAATGTCCTTACTATCAAGCTTAGCATAAAAATCATTGTAGGCTCTCAACTTAGCCTCACTAACGGCCTTCTTAGCTTCTCTATTAACCTACTTGTACCTCTAAAATTTTTCCACATTCCGGTCCTTTTGTCACTTTTTAAAGCAATCCTTCTTGGCTTGTACCATGGTTTGAACCTTGTCCTTCCACCACTATGTCTCTTTAGAGCTTGGACCTTTCCCCTTTGACTCCCTAAAAACTTCTTTTGATATTCTTCTAATCCCGTCAACCATTGTATTCCACATACTATCACTATCACCTTCTCCTCCCCACTCCATCTCTTGGCCCATACGCTCCTTGAACACCTCTAGTTTCTTTCCTCTTAAGAACCACCATCTGGTTCTTAAAAGACACAATGAGTAGGAAAAAATGTCACTGAGCAATTTAAAGAATGAGTAAGATTGCTAATGAAGAGAAGATTGGTGGAAAAACTTGGGACATGAAGTACTGAAGAAAGTGACATGGTTGGAGAATAATTTATAGAACCTTTCCCTGAAATCGAAGATAAGGATGCATTTGCTACTCTGACTTTATCCTTACTAGAACATGGAGAATAGGAGTCAAAGAAGGATGAACAACCTATCATATGATCAGTAGCACCAAAATCCAAGGAAGTGAGGATGAACTAGTAAAGGCACTACCCTGAATACCTGTGTGAGCAAAGTGGGAAGAAGTAGTGGAAGTAGAAGTTGTAGTAGATGGAGAGTCAAGCCTTGTCATAAGAGGCCTAAGAGTCTGTAACTCCCCCTGAGAAAGGGCACTACCATGAGAACTATCTAAGGCTGAAGGGTGTGACCGACCTCCACTAGAATCTGAAAAGGTCTCCACAATAGACTCTAAGACATGTGCATGAGAACTTCGACCACCACCTTGACTACCACCCGTCCTTGAGAGGGACGCCCATGGAGCTTCTAGCAAAACTCCTGGGTATGTTGAGTCTTATGACAATAGTCACATTGAAGCAAATCACGATCAACAAAACTGCTCTTATCCCCAACCTGAGCCTTAACATCCCATGGAGTAGGTATGGCAACTAGAGCCTAGCGATCTGGAATGGAAACAGGTACCATAGTACCCCATCGAATCTCCTACTCCTGAACACAGGCATATGCCTCTCCTAAAGAGGGAAAAGGAACACGGCCTAATACCTGCACTCGAATAGGATCATACTCCACATCAAGACCCGCCAAGAAATCATAAAGACAGTCTTTCTCAACCATTTGTTGATACACAGTGGCATCAACAGTACAAGTAGGGACAAAACTCTTATAGAAATCAGGTTTTTTTTGTGTGGATAAATCAACTTGAAATAAAAAGAGGAAAAAGGCTATACAGCCTACAAGGGGGCATACCCCGGAGGACAAAACAAAACAAAGAAATAAAAGAAAGAAAAGTACATGCCAAAGGCAAACAAAGGAAAGCAGGCCAAGTGGCTACAAGGAAAGCCTTTCGGCTCAAAATGAGAATACCTAAGATAAACCTAGCTATGTAACTCAACTCCAGCAATAAAACTAGAGCTGAGACAAACCAAAAGGGTGCAGCAGCAGACACGAAGCTTGAACATGAACTTGGACATGATGCTTGGGTGAACATCTTGCGACAAAAATGAAAGATCTGCGCAAAATCGCAAACTGCGCAACAAACCTAGCTTGCAGCCTATAACACTATGGAGATCAAGATCTGGAGGAAATTGGGCAGCATAACGGCTAATTTTTTACCATCCTAGAAAAAACAGAAGTCTGCCCTGGTTTGGCAACCCATAACTACAAGTTTTGGGAGGAAAAGCCCCCTCCCAGAAGGGACAAATACATGCCATGGGACAGCCCCCCAAGGCTAGGCCAGAAATCACAACATTGTGGATGCTGATCAGACACACAGCAGTCCAGATTATGCCAAACAAGAAGTAACACAGCAAGTTACGTATAGGTAAGCAAATAAGCATCTATAGCAACAGCCCTTGCTATAGATTAACATGAAGATACATATGCATACAAGTAAGTATGTAGGTTGCAACAGCCCTTGCAACCTACTAATGAGCATAATTCAAGAGCATGCAAGCAAGCAAGTATCTATATAGCAAATGCCCTATATAGATTAAGCAAGCCTTCGTGAGGCCTTTCAAAGAGTAAAGTTTCTTGAACCTGGTAATAGCGTTCTTCATGAAGTCCATCCACCTGCTGGTGGACACTCTGTAGCTCTGTACTTCCTTTTGATACTCTTGTCTGACCTGGTAATAGTATATTTCGTATCTGCCCCCCATCCTTCCTATGTCTCTGAAGTTAATGTATCCCTCCATTGCAAAGGATAGGCTTCACATGGCAGCAGATTACTCGCAATGAATCGATAGTACAATGCGCAATAAAAAGGGTCTTCTCGCAGAATTAGTAAACAAAATGTATCACTTTAGCAACAGCGATAAGCAAAATCTTTACTTCGACAATAGTAAATAGTAGCAAAGAGTAATAATGGGGAGATCAATGCAACCAAAGGATGGATATAGAATCGCAACTCTGCCCATCACTAGCAATCCACAATGAACAGTAAACAGTGAACAGTAAACCCATTGGATATTGTACTCACACAACCAACACCCTCACAGCCTCACCCTCCCTCTCTTCTTTTGTTATGTTCACAATGGGTTTAAGGGTAAACCAACCTGTCTCCCTCTACTAACAAGATGCCCCATCCATTACTTTTCCACTCAGAAAAAAATGGGGAATGAGGCTCAATCTCACAGCTCACAGGAATCTCACATATAGTTGATCGCTCCATTTAGCTTCCAAAGATTGAACCACATACATTACAAACAATCAGGTAGAGAAAAGAGTAAGGTATCAAACCATATACTAGGAGATATATAGCAGTCCTCTGTAGCCTTCTGTGGGGGAGTGCCTGTTTAAAGACTATAAAGACCTTGCACATGCAACCAATTAGCTAGACAAGCATCAATAAATAAAGCAGATATCCAATCATATTATACAGTTCAGTATTATACATTCCACTGAGCCAAAAGATCATTAGGATGAGGGCCTTTGGAAAATTTATCCAAAGACAATAACCTATGCCTAATGACTGAGTGAATCTTGCTCACTAAAAAATAAAATAGGATTTGCAAGGTTTTGAAATTTACGTACATTCCTCTCAAGCCATGGTTGTAGTGAAGGTTAAATTGATTAATATTGATTTAAGAGATTTGCCTTTGTTTGTTGCAATAAGAGCAATCCAATTTTTCCAAGATCTAGGAGGCCAATGAACATTGTTCCTAGCAAGCACCTGAGTCCAAACTTGAGATGTGAATGGACAGTTGAAGAACAAATGATCGTGACTCTCGTGACTAGAGCAGAAACAACAGCTAGAGACAGACTTACTACCAAATAATACTAGTCTGTCCTCAGTGTACAGTCTCTCCTGAATAGCCATCCAGGTGATAAAGCTACATTTGGGAATGTGGCCAGGAAACCATACACTATAACACCAAGGCACCTAAGGAAAAGGAGTCGCAAGCTTATTCCACAAGGAGCTCACAGTAAATTCACCATTAGTGGTGAGGGTCCATCTATGTCTATCACCTTCATCAACTGAAGGATCGGGGAGAGTAAAGAGACCAGCTCTAACCTCATTAATCTCCCAAGTTTGAGTGATAGGAAGAGCCCATTTGGAATTCTTGATGATAGATGACACCGTAGCGTCCTTAGGCATCCCCATATCATAAATAACCCTATCTCCAAATTTATTAGCCAAAGGACCCAAGGGGTGCCAATTGTCATACCAAAGGGAAGTGCTTTGACTATCGCCTATAATGACCTCAATAAAGGGATGGACAATAGATCTAAGATTGAGGAGTTTCCTCCAGGTCCAAGTGGGCCTACTGGGCATCTTAAGTTGCCAAAAACTCTTCCCCTTGAGTAAATAAGACTTTACCCACTGACACCACATTGATTGTTCACCACTAGAGATAATGAACCAAATGTGTTTAGATACAGCAGCCTTGTTCCAAATCTACATAGATTTGAAACCAAGGCCACCTTCCTCTTTGGGAGCACAGAGATGATCCCAAGATACTTTAGCACCAGACTTCCTAAGGTCAGGACCAGACCCGAGAAAGGCTCTCAGAATAGACTCAACTTCCTTAATAACCTTTTTAGGAAGTATAAACAAGGAGGTCCAATAGGATTGCATGGAAAACAATACATTTTTTATCAACTGGAGTCTGCCTGCATAGGTCAAGTCTTTGTTAGTCCAGGATTTAGTTTTGGAGATAATCCTCTCAACCATAGGCTTGCAATCCAAATGTGTTAACTTGTTGGAAAGAAGAGGTACACCAAGATATTTAACACGTAAATGTCCTTCTGAGAAACCAAGTATATCAAGAATACCTCTTCTAGTGGTTGCATCAACTCCAGAGAAAAAAATGTGACTCTTATGATGACTAGGCTTCAACCCAGTTAAAGACTCAAATTTAGTAAGAGATGACTGAATGTGTCTTACAGACCCAATATCCCCTTTGCAGAAGATCATGAGATCATCCGCAAAACATAGATTAATGATTTTGTTCTGTTTGCATTTCCAATGAAACTGGAAATCAGGTTTCAGAGATTTCTCTCTAAGTATGCAAGTAAGAATCTCCATGACTATCACAGATAGATACAAGGAGAAAGGGTCACCTTGTCTAAGACCCCTCCTCCCCTCAATGTAACTCGTATTTTCTCAATTAATACTTAGAGTGTAGTTAGCGGTAGTCACACAAGCTTGTAACCATTTGACCATGGTAGGGTGGAAATTCATGCCTAATAGAACATCCCAAAGGAAATCCCATCTAACATTGTCATAAGCTTTCATAATGTCCACCTTCATTGCACACTTGGGTGTAGAAGAGGACTTATGATAGCCATGCAAAAGTTCTTGAGTTAGGAAGATGTTGTCTGCTATTCTCCTTCCTTTCACAAAACCTGACTGGATAGGATCTATAAGGAAAGGGAGGACACTCTGAAGTCTCCTAGCAAGAATTTTTGCAATGCACTTGTAAATGGTATTACAGCAAGAGATGGGCCTAAAATCCACAACTCTGGAGGGGTTGGGGATTTTAGGGACAAGGGCCACCATAGTTGCATTGGTTTTCTTGAGCAATTTGCTAGATCTAAAGAAGTTCTTGACTGCAGCAGTGACTTCATAGCCAACAATAGACCATGCTTTTTGAAAGAAGCTAGCATTAAATCCATCAGGCCCAGGAGCTTTTTTAGGATTGAGACTCATAAATGTTTCTTTAATTTCAGCATCTGTAATATTGTGAACCATTGCCAGACTTTGTTCATCTGTTAACACCTTCTGAATTAATTCTTTGACCCTATTGGTACCATCATAATGAGAACTATGAGGAGTCCCCAAGAGATTACTATAAAAGTTGACAAAAGTGGATTTAATCACTGGTAACTCTTGGGTAGTTGAGGAGTCACTAAGAGTAAGACTAGTGAACATGCTCCTATTTCTATTGTTGCTAACAGATTTGAAGAAAAAGGACGTGCACTGATCACCCAACTTAAGCCATTGAATTCTGGATTTTTGTTTAGCCAGACTCTCCTCTGCTCTGGATAATGTAAGGTACTATCTAAGAGCAACTTTTTCCTCATTTTGCTTTATGGAATTGGTGGGATTAGTTCCCAAATCTTTTTGTAGATCATCAAGCTGAAGTTTGGCACATTTTACCCTTTCTGAGATGGTGCTAAACTCTTTAGTGTTAAGTTTTTTGAACTCAACCTGAAGTGATCTTAACTTTTCACTGATACAAAACATCGGATTGCCAATGACTATGGTTCTCCATACCCTCTGAACAGTGGGAAGGAACAGAGGATGGTCAGCCAGGAAGTCAAAGAATTTGAATGGTTTTGTGGCAGATTTAGGGGAAGGGGTGAGATATACCACAGCAGGTGAGTGATCAGATAATCCAGGGGTAGGAAAGAAGGCATTGGAGTAAGGAAAAGATCTCATGCAACTTTCATTTACCAAAACCCTATCAAGTTTAGTGGAAATGTGATTAGAGTTAGCTTGCCTATTGCTCCAAGTGTAGTAGCAGCCTAAAAACCTAAGATCATCAAGTTCACAGGCATAGAGACTATTGTTAAAATCGTCCATACAAGGAGGCCAACTAGTAGAACCACCTACTTTATCCTTAGGGTATTTAATGGCATTGAAGTCACCCAAGGTCACCCAAGGAGAATTGGTCCTAACATTGAGCATATCGCTCCACAGGTCATGCCTATCCATATGGTCATTGGCCCCATAAACAAAAGTAGTGAAAAACCTTAATCCAGAATGAAGTGCAAGTACTTCACAATGTATGTATTGGTTGGATTTGCTCAAGACAACAACATCAACAGTGTAGGGATCCCAACACACAAAAATCCTACCAATAGGGGCATAATGGTTGGATTTGCTCAAGACAACAACATCAACAGTGTGGGGATCCCAACACACAAAAATCCTACCAATAGGGGCATAATCAAGTTCTTGCCACACTCCAATCAAATTTGCATAGTACTCGGCTAAGGACCTATGATTTTGGTCCAACCCCCGAAGTTTCCTTCTTAAATCAAACACTTGAGCATCATTACCCTTTTGAGAGTAGGTTTGGGCCACAAAAGTCCACATTTTATGTGGAGTGTCAAGGAACAAGTAGGTATGACTGATGGTGGGTATCATGGAGTTGAATAACTATGTAAGGACTTGAGCATTTTAAGTAGTCCATGTCACAAAATCTGGACTAGTAGCTGCTGGTGATGGAACAGGCCCCGTGATGAATTTCAACAGACCATTGGTAGTGATGTCCAAAGTAAAACTCTGAGACCAAAGCAAATAGTTGGAAACATCCAACTTAGAGGGTGTTTGGGGGGGTTCTTTTTTTCATTTTCATTTTTAGCTTTTCCACTTTTGGGTGTTTAGGAGAGTTGAGCAAAAACACATTCTACCAAAATGCATTTTCAATTTTGATGAATGGAGAGCAAAAACCAAAAAGAGCTCAAGAGGTCCTTTTATCATTCTCATTTTTGCTTTCTCATTTTCCCTTACATCCAAAAGACCCAAATGTTCTTGCTTTTAAAACAAACCAATCAGATAATGTTTTAAATTGTAAATTATTCATTAATCACATAACAATATGAACGTAATTTTAGTCTAGTTTTAGGATTGTCTTACTTCATAGTCTTATTTTCTTTTTCTTATTTTTATATCACAAAGATTGAAAACTGCCTTTATGGCCTTATGGGATTTGAGTTAAGTAATTGTTATTGTAACTTAATCGGTTTTTTTTTTCTTTCTTGGGCCTTTAGTTGGTTGCCGATTTTTATTCTTCCTAATTACCAAAAAAATATGTATATACTGGAGACTTTTAAATAAGGGACACATCAATTTCACAATGTATGTTCTTACCACAAAAAAAAAAAAGAAGAGGAATTTCCAAAAAAAAAATCAAAATTGGAGGGGATACGTTAACAAAAATATTTTCCACTATGACTCCAAAAAACTTGTTAAAAACAATATTCATGCATATTTTTAATACCATGATAAAGAAACAAGGGCAAAATTGTAAACAACCAATTCATAACTCATTTTTATCATTTTTCTCCCAAACACTACTCTTGTTGCAAAATGCATTCTGCACATTTCTTCCAAACACTCTTCCCACATTCAAAACACATTTTGACCATAATCCAAAAAGCCAAAAAGTCAAGAAGTTAAAAATGAAAAGATGAAAAGTAGGCTCCCAAACACCCCCTTAATAGGGCAAATATTCAATGGAGCATTATGTGGAGTCACATAATGACCCACCTCATCCTTACTGCCAAGAGTGTCTTTGGGTGCCTTAGTCATATCTCAAATGAAGAAAAAAGATATCAGACTGCTAGAAAATCCCAAGGAAATAGTGCAACAATTGGAGACCTCCCGTAATCAACAAAAAAATCCATTGGAAAAGTATAATGTGACCTCAAATGATCAAGTCTAATCAGTACGAAGACACCAAGTCCATTTTCTGAAACAACCGAAGGATTTCCAAGCAATACAGAGCAAAACAAAGGTAACCGTGACCTAAAAGGACTCACCAGAGGTCATACAGTGGTCGCCGGGGTTTGCTAATGTCAGAGGAGGGGTTGCCGGAGGTTGTCGATGTCAGACGAGTGTCGTTGGAGGTCGTTGATGTCGCTGGAGTGAAGACCCAATGGTAGAAGCTGAGAACTCAATGGCATGAGGCACCATCGATCAATGCAGAATTAGCGTGGTGCATCACTGATGCTATAAAACAACTCTCATTCGATCCACTCAGAAAAATGAACACTTAGTCAAAGAAAGTCACAAACGTAATGCTCTCGATGAAACCCAGTACAAATGTAAGGCTCTGATACCATGAAAGATAACGTAGAGAGAAAGACAGAGAACATGTTTGTGAATATGTGAGGTGTTAGGGCACCCCCTGACCCATTTCATATATATGAACACATGTAAATGTACAAGACTGCCCTAGGAAGAAGTAAAGATAACAAATAAACACCTAACTTAACATTACCTTTTGCAATATTTGGATTGACCATGGAGTATGTATGTAGAAATCTTAATTTTTCATTGGTGGCTATCGTTTGAACTCACTTGCACGGTTCATGAAAAATTGGGATGTGATAGATGCTAACCAATCACTCTCTCTGATATTACATGCTTTCCTATGTTTGTTGACTTTTGTAGATATTTGTTTCTTATGCATTGTTCCTTATTTTGTTGTTGTTTCGGATAGGGAATGATTTCTGATATCTCAAAAAAAATTATGAGGTTTTATGAGTTTATTTTTTATGCTTCTATGTTTGCAATAGTTTCTACATCAAAGATTTTTGTCCTTGGTGTTCCTTTCATGATATGATTTTCTGGAGTAGGATTGGTTCACCTATGCAGCTGCTGGTGCTACTTTAGATGCTGTTATTGAAGCTGCTATTGATGCAATTTCTGCATTTCTTTTGTGCGGGTTGATTGTTCGACAGGTAAAACATCGACTTTCTTACTGAGCATTGCAGCTAAGTCACTGCAAATGATTCATCTACAACTAATTATGGCACTCATTTATTGAAAGGAGAACCAAAGCAAGAACAACTAACACAACAAACACAAAGAGTTATTGCAATGCGCAAGGATAAAAGCAAATCAACCTATGCCAAGACAAAAGAAAACAATGGGGTGTGATTCAAGAAATCGACATGTTAAAAATGATCTATGATCAGGATTTCTTTTGTTATCTTTCTTAATCCAAAAACCAAAATGGAAATGTGATTGGAGTTATTATATCTCTTCTTTATTGATCATTGATGCCATGACTTTGAGCAGTGCATTCATTTTGATATTGAAATAAATTGCTATATGACTAGTTGCTGGCTGCATCTCTCAAACTTAAAAGTATATCCTTTATTACAACTTTCGATTTTCTAGAATTGAAACTTTTGGTTCAAACTTGATCACTGAAAATTTATCTCCTGACTTTTGGTTTTTTATTGTGGAAACTTTTTTTTTTCTCTAGAATCTCTTAGTGGCGCTCATCTGCTTGCTCGTGACTATTTATAGGGGCTGGACTACCACTATTTATAGAGCTGAAGTCCACATTTAATTGTTCGAGTGTGGGCATGGGCATGCACTATAGACATATCAAATTTCTACGTGATCAGAACCAACCCAAAATCGAGCAAGTTGTCAGGTGCCCTCTCTCTCTCTCTCTCTCTCTCTCTATATATATATATATATATATATATATATATATATATATATATATATATATATATATATATAATTGTATGCTTAATTTAGATTCTTATAAATGATATGTTTCGGGCTTATTTTTTTTAATAATTGTTTGGGGCTTAGTTGAAAGACTAAAAATCGAGCATTTGCTTTGTCGTCTTCTACCTGAGGCTGGCCCTGCTTAATACGTTTATGATCAAGTGTTGTGTTCTTACAATCATATGGGTTATAATGTATCAATTGGAAATTCCAGGAAACTCCAACTTTTTTTGGATAATTAGGAAATTCCAACTTTGAACTTCGCTTTGTTTAGCTTTGAGGATATCAATCTGGCTGTCCAATGACAATTCTTTCCCAGTTGGATAGTTGATTTGGGTTGTATAACCGAACATTGGTTCTATGATCACCTGGAATTTAATCCTATCTGATGCTCATACCTGGTCATAAGTCGCGTCCATGAAGCAACACCAAAACAACATTAACATTCGAAGTGTTTTCCTGGAATCCACCGACCAAGAGACACAGAAAGCCAATACATGGCAAGCCAAGAACTTAAACAAGATTTGAGCAGCAGCAAAATTTTGAGCAGTAGCAACAGATGTCAAGACAGAATTCATGGCCATCCCCAAAAATCTGATTAGGCTCATGATATCCAATAGCTAAAAAATGAAGAGCATCTTTCATAACTTTTAACTTTTTGGCATCTTGAGAGGCTGTTTTTTGCTGCTGCTGTAGTGCAGTTTCTATATATATATATATATATATATATATATATATATATATATATATATATATACGCCGAGGATCCGGTCAGGACTCCCGGACCTAAGATAGGTCCGGACCTCCCACTTCCCGGCCATTTGGCCGGGATCCAAACCGTTGGATGTTTTTAAAATGTGTTTTTAAGGTTCCACGCGAGAAATGGGAAAAAAAAAATACCGGGAAGGGCTTCATCCGAGCATTTTTTGATAAAACTGCGATTTTACAGTTTTATCGAAAAATGCTCGGATGAAGCCCTTCCCGGTATTTTTTTTTTCCCATTTCTCGCGTGGAACCTTAAAAACACATTTTAAAAACATCCAACGGTTTGGATCCCGGCCAAATGGCCGGGAAGTGAAAATTCCGGACCTAAGATAGGTCCGGGAGTCCTGACCGGAACCGGACTCTATATATATATATATATATATATATATATATATATATATATATATATATATATATATTGATTGGCAGTTTCTGCTGTAGATTGTGCAGGAGTAAGATCTACATATTCAATAATAGGTAGAGTTGGTCCGTAAGATCTATATACTTAGTAATAGGTACAGCTGGTCCATATGATTCACAAAGAATTGGTCCACATGTTTTTTGCATAGTTGGAATCGTCCAATATTATTTTGATGCCTAGCTCATAAAAGTTGGTGACATTGGTTGTTAACCACCCAAATCAAACTTGCATATTGGGATCATTTTCTCTCCGTACCCCTCCGTACTCTCATTTTTTCCACATCGGGGGTTTTTTTTCTGTTGCTGCCTTTTGTTCTCTATTGCCGTTTGCCGTTGTTGCTGTTCTTGGGCAATTGATTTAGGTGCTTCAATTGTTCGAGTGCCTTCAGGCATGGGCATGCGCTACACTCTTCTAAGGTGTGGAGAATCAAGTTGCGCCGATTGGAAGAACTAAACATCAATTATTGGTATGTGTTTTTTGGATTAGATGGTGATGATAGGTTGAGTTATATTGGTTGTATAATGCCTATTGCTTATGATTTTCTGGTAATGCAATCACATTACCTTTGGACAATGACGATTTTGTTTATAGTTTTTTTTTTTTCAAGTTGAGTCATTTTCGATATAGCTGTTGAATCAGTCGGGGTTGGGTCAACATTAACAAGTAATTGGTTTTAATTATGACCAAATTATGCAGATGTGAGCAGGGCATTTGTTCACATCTTGCTAAGGACACCAAGCACAGCATTGAATGCCAAAGTCTTTGAGCCGTGACTTCAGGCACTGGCATGCACTAGTGTATATATGTATATATAGGGGTATATAGATCTATTGATATCTGGGGACAGTAATAGTTTTGTGTTGAAAATGGAACATTAATTTGGGGTGGATAATAGATAGTAATTATGGGGTTTGAGGTAAAGAGAGAGTGAGAGAGAGATGATAAAAATAGGTATTGAGGGAGCAAAATAAACACCAAGTCAACATTTAACAAAAAAATAACTCGGTTAGTAATTTCCATTAATAATTTGACAGATTTAGCCGGTAGGAGTTTATTTGAATAATGCAAGCAAAGTTCAAGTGTAAAATTAAATGTTTTTAAAGGTTGGGGGCCTCCTAGATTGAGGTCAAAATTTGGGAGATATTTTGAAACCTTTAACTTATGTTAATGTAATTTAGGGTTTTGGTAATTATCTAATTTACGAACTTCAGAACTTTTTTTTTTTTTTAGGTAAAGCAAGCTTGAAATAAAAAAAGGGGAGACAAAAGAATGTACAACCTACAAGGGGCATACCCCAGGAGGACAAAGAAAAGAGAAAGAAAAGAAAATTATGCCGAAGGGCTACAATGTTAATGAACTAACCTATGAAACCTAACCTGCTACAAAAGAGGGAGAGGAATCACAAGTCTTAATACAAGTGAACGACTAAAATAAAACAGCTGAAATCTAGAAACTTGGAACTTGAACACCATATGCACATGATACTTGGACTTGAAAATGATACTTGGAGCTTGGTTCCCACATGAACTTGAAACATGGACCGTGGCTGACTCGAGCAGTGAAGATCTATGGTAGCTTGCATGAATAACTACAATTCTCGTGGTTGCTTGGAATCAAGAAATTTTTTAAAAATTTAAGCCATGACTGTTAAAGAATCGAGCACCCTCAAGGTGCCGATACTTTGCTGTATAATGTTTTTAAAAAAGAAAAGAAAGAGGAAGAGAAGAGCAGTAGCATTGGGCATGACCCATTACAAATGGGGGACCACGACAGTAACAAATGTAGTAGAGCAGAACAAGATGCAATGGCAGAGATTGAATAGTCAAGCAGCAATGCTGCCCAGAACCTTGGCTCAAGCTAGACACAACTGACATTTGTGACATGGGATCCTTCTCATTTAGCAGCAATCAAGCAAGGCACTACGTAAATGGGAGGAAATTCCCCCTCCCCAAGGGATACCAAAAGCCCTAGGGACAGCCCCCCCTAAAGTAGGCCAATAACCAGCGGGAGGAAGCCCCCTCCCTGAAGGGGATCAAACAATGCCAAGGACATCCCCCCATGGCTAGGCTGCAATTAAGTACTGCCCCAGCAATCAAAACAAACTAAAAGGGCTGAATATTCAACAGTGAGTAATCTAAGATCCACTAGGTACCAACAAACTGTGATCTACTAAAGGGCTGAGTAAATACAGCAGTGAATAACAATAGATGGCGGTAAACTGCAGTAATCACAATTGGTACACCAAGGAATGCCTCCTTCCAAGGAGACAACTAATAGAATAATGATTTCAGACAAACACCAAGGAGACAAATTATAAAGTAATGATATCAGACAAACACCAAGGAATGCCTCCTTCCAAGGAGACAAATAAAAATTAATGAATTCAGAAAAACACCAAGGAATGCCTCCTTCCAAGGAGACAATGAACCTATACAACAATATATAATTGAGGAAGGATAAGGGTACCTAACCATACTCCTTAGCTCAATTGGTGGCTCAACAAAACCAACACCTTGAACCTTGAACCTCCCTGAACCTGGGCCTCCCTTTCTAGTATTCCAAGGATGTAGAGACCCCTTGCATTCACACCTTGATCCTTGATCCTTGAAGCCCTTTGAACCTGATCACTCTTGTGCCCTTCCATGAATGAACCCTCACTGCCTCCTAACTGAGTTGCCCCATTACTGATGATGATTTGCTAATGGAATGAATTTATGGGTAGAACCTGCATCCATCAACCAAGAACCAAGATTACTAGCACCAAGTCTCAAATATATAACATACATTAGTTAATACCCAGACTGTCAAGAATTCCAGAAGATTGAGATCCTTTGGGAAGTTTTTCAAAAGACAATAGTCTATATCTTATCATTGAATAGATTTTACCCACAACCACAGGAATTGGACATGTTTTGTTTTGAAATTTACGTGCATTTCTCTCTAACCAAATGTGGTAAATTGTGGAGTTAAAAGCCAATTTGATTACCAGTGCTTTTAGAGTTTTGCCTTTGATTGTAGAGATGTGAGCAACCCAATTATCCCAAGACCTAGGGGCCCATTTTATAAGAAAGACATGCAGAACCTGGTCCCAAACTAGGGTAGTGAAGGGACAATTAAAGAACAAGTGATCATGGCTTTCACTACCAGGACAAAATGAGCAGCAAGATACTGATTTAGTACCAAACAACACTAACCTATCCTCAGTGTAGAGCCTATGCTAGATAGCAATCCAAACAATAAAGCTACACTTAGGAATATGCCCAGGAAACCATATACTCTTGCTCCAAGAGACCTTGGGATAGGAGGTTCTGAGATGGTTCCAAAGTGAAGATATGGAAAATTTCCCACTACCATTAAGAGACCAGGTACGTTGATCCTCCAAGTCCTCAATGGGATTAGGGAGAGAAAGAATGCTGCCCCTAATCTCGTTGAGATCAAAGGTCTGAGTTATAGGAAAGAACCAAGATGAGCCTCTAATAATACTAGAAACACAAACACCTCTTGGACCCAGAATCATAGATTATTCTAGGACCATATCTGGGAACAAGAGGACCAAGAATGGTCCAATTATCGTACCAAAGAGAAGTAGATTTGCCATTACCTATTGACACTTTAATGTGTGGTTGAACAAGAGGTCTAAGATTAAGTATTTTTCTCCAAACCCATGAGGGGTTACAAAGTTTCAATATGGTTTTCTTCTTCTTTGTTTTTTTCTTTTATTTTTGGGTGAGCAATTGAAGCACAGTTAGAGTCATTGCATCTATTTCTATTTGCTGGTTTTTTGTTATCTATTTCAGAAAGCTGTTAATGGAGTGAGTATTTTTGGTTTAGAGATGGGAAAATTATCTTACCAACCCTCTTATGTTAGCCTTATTATGTTTCCTCTCTACACAACCATTGTTGTCAACTCCATCACCCTACTCCACTTCCATTTTCTTTACTTTTGGTTACAAGTAGGTGGAAAAAAAATTATATCATTGTGGGTTAAGAAGGAAATTTGAGTATGCATAATTCATTTGGAGTTGACCACTTATTTGTAGTTCCTGATGGTCCAATATCCTGCATACTCAATATACCCAGAATGAATTCAAAATTTCCCACTTATTTGCAGTTCCTGTAATTACCCCCCCAAAAAAATTCAATCATGAAAAAAATGTATAGATGTAAGGACTCGTTATTTCATATAATTTTTCCGAAATAATGTTGGGAAAGGGGTGAGAAATGTTTTACAACACAATTTAGGGTCAATGTGAGTGGGTGATTACATTTTGTAGGGGTGTCCAGCGGATCATCCGATCCGCCTAAACCGACCAACCCGAACCATCCGTTGATCCACCCAAGGTATGTATGGATGGATAACGGATCAGATCTACAACAAGTTTACGGTTCCGGATAAAACCAAACCGCCCGTTAAAAAAAAAAAAACACTACTCCACGTCACCCATCTTATACAATACACTGATACACACTTAGTCACTTACACACCAACAACTCCACTTACGACCACTAGGGCCGGCCACTACTACTCTTTAGTTTAGCCACTCCCAGATCTAAAGTTCTAAACACTCTCTGTCTCTCTCAGTCACTCCCAGATCTCTCCATGTGGCGCCTCTCCCTCCCTCCACAGTGGTCTGTGAACAATGAACTCCCAGACCGGTACCGTGGTACGACTCTCTTTTTCTCTCTCTCTCTCGATTAACAATATTGGTTGCCCCACTTTGTATTCGGGTCGGGCTTGACCATCTCATCCATGAATGTATCCGACAATATTCCTTGTGTTGAGCAAAACCAATGCAGTGGATTTGGATTTGGTTAAGTGATCTTTGCCCGTTTGTTGCATGCATAACGGGGTTCCGAAGAATATTATCCCCGTTATCACATCGTTTATTGTCTGATTAGGAAAAAAAGGAAAAGGGTTAAAGACTTTTCTTATTCATCTTGACAAGTGAATCAAAAGATAAATAAATCAAACTTAAAAATGCACAAAAAGAAAACTAAGTAAAAAAATGTGTTTGCTTTGACTTATTTTTGTCCATAGTGAATTTTTTTAGCTTTTGCTAATGATATTTTATGTGTAAATTAATTTTAAAAAGGGAACGTCTTTTGCTAATGATATTTTCTAAAGGTTGTGGATAAATGTAAGATTGTGTCCAAAAGCCACTTGTGCCTAGATGTGCCAACAAGGTGGAACTCTTGTTATAAGATGTTGGAGCATGCCGAGAGGTTTGAGAAGGCATTTGAATGGATGGGGAATGAAGATGAGCAATTTAAGGCTTACTTTAAAGATCATAAAGCTGGTGGAGGAGGAGGGAAAGAGATTCCAACAAAGGATGATTGGGACAAATGTAGAGTGTTCTTGAAATTTCTGAAATTATTTTATAATGCAACTTTCAAATTTTCGGGTTCCCTCTATGTTACCTCAAGTACTTTCTATCGTGAGATGCTTGCAATTCAAACACGAATTAAGAAATACATGGCTTATAGTACTCCTCTTTTGGGTACAATGGCAGCGAATATGAAGGGGAAGTTTGACAAATATTGGGGTATTGGGGATAAATTCAATCTTCTTTTATATGTTGCTATTGTGCTTGATCCTCGGACTAAGAAGAGATTCTTGAACTTTAGTTTTGTAAGCATATATGGCGAAACAATGGCGAATGTAATGATGGACAAGGTGCATGATGCTTTACTTAGATTGTTCAACGAATATAAGGCTTTGCATGATTCATCAATTGTTGATGTTCCTAGTGAAAATGAAGGAACACATATGGTTGTTGATAATGATGATGATGATCCTTACTCTTTGGTTCTCTCCCAATATAACACTTGGAGGGGCAGTCTTTTAGTAACTGTATGTCAGAGTTGGATAAGTACTTGGGTGATGATGTTGTGAGTGTTCCAATAGAGGCTGATTTTGACATATTAGGGTGGTGGAAGAACAACTCTTCAAAGTATAGAGTGTTGTCACTAGTGGCTCGGGATGTCTTGGCAATGCCTGTTTCAATTGTTGCTTCTGAATCGGCTTTTAGTACTGGAGGTTGTATACTTGATCCTTTTCGTAGTTCACTCCACCCCGGGACGTTGAGATGCTTGTGTGTACTCAAAATTGGCTTCTAAGCAAACATAGAATTTGTCTTCAGAAGGCTATGGATGATGTAGAGCAAATTGAAGAAACTATGGAAGGTACCGTAATGTGTAGTTAGTTTTCGTAATTCCATAATGTTTTATGTTGATTATGTTAGTGATCTTCTCAATTTGTTTGGTACATTAGAATCAAGTACATGTTCTAGTCCAGCTCCAACTTCGGGTGTTATTAACGTCGAATAATGGTAAACTACTTTTTTGACTTTTCCTTATGTGCTTGTTCTTGTTGTCTTTTAAAATTTAAAGTATCATATGTAAATGAATAAATGGCTAGATAATTAGTCATCATTTAATTATTTATTCTCATTGGATTTGGACATTTTGTTTTGCAAGTTTGGACTAGAGTGGGAGGGTGGCAGCAATTTGAAGGCAAAGTATTTTGAGATCACAAGTCTCAAATTTGAAGATTTAACTGTGATCTTATTTTGGATGAATGTAACTTAAAGTACTAGTAGTGAAGACTTTAAAGTTTTGTTTGTTGTGTGATTTGCAACTTTGCATTTGAACTTTATGTGTCACTGTGAATGTTTGCCGTGTGGTTTGGACTTTTGATTTGAATTTCTAAGTTTTATGTTTGGACTTCGGATTTGAACTTTGTGCTAGTTGGTAGTTGCTACATGAAGCAACAGGTTAGGTGAAAAAATAGGCTATTGTTACTATTTGCTAGTATGGTATCTAAGTTGTGTGAAAAAACAGGTTGCAGCTAATGCTATTGCTGAAAAAATAGGTTGTTATTGGCCCAAGTTAGAGGCCCATTTGACAACCCAATCCGTGAAATCCATCCGCAACCGATCCATCAAATCCGGAACCGATCCGATCCATCCGTATATCATCCAAGGATGGTTCCGGATCATGAAAACACAAATCCGCTAGTAACGGTTCGGATTAAATCCGGAACCGAACCGTGGACACCCCTAGCATTTTGGGTGTCTTTAAAACATATTAGAGACACTAGGGGTGTGAGTGCAATTAGTGGGGTTATACATATATAAGTATGGCTGGGTTTTGGGAGCAAAATTCACACACTCCACCCTTCCAGAAACTAATGACACTTCCTCTCTCTACTCCTCTCCCAAATTTCCTCCATCTCTCCACTAATTCATACCTCCACACCTCATTTTCCTCAAGATTCAATCTCAAATCCGTCATCTACGCGTGTTTTGGAGTCCAGGACTCCGTGATTTTTGCTTGGAGCAAGCACATTTTAGTTGGGTTTGCAAGTATAAGCTAGGGCTTTCACTCTCCCATCTTTGGAGCTAAACCATTGAGGTAGGGAACCCATTTCTACCTCCTCTAAGTATGTATGGTGTGAATTATTGCATAATGTTCATATCTCTCCTTGACTTTCTACCTAACTTTTATACCTCCATGGAAATTGGGTTTGAGCTTGTGTAATCTTGATTCTCCATACTTTGTTGGATTGGTCTTTGATTGGATGTTTAGACATGCTACAATGATGCTTTGTTGTGCTTTGGAACCTAAATTTTGCCTTGGATTGAAGCCCCATTCGTTTGGAACAAAGTAGTCAAAATTTCACTCGAAACCTGTTTGGATTGATCCAAACATAATTTGGATCGATCCAAAACTGTTTGATGGTGTTTTGAACCATTATGGATCGATCCAAAGTTGTTCAGATCGATCCAAAACCTTTTGTTCTACACTCGGCACATTTTGGATCGATCCACAACTTTCTTGGATTGATCCAAACACCTTTTGGATCGATCCAGACTCCTTTTGTTCTGGCATATTATTGACCCAACTTCGTGGGCACGCCCCGAATTCGTCCGAACTCTGATTGAGGCGATTCTTGGACCGTTGGAAAGCTCTATGAGTCTACTTTAAAACTCAATTGGTCTCATGTCCATATCCTTTTTATTTTGAGAGAAATATGTTTTTTTCTATCGGTATGTCGGATTTTCTTGAGATTAATAGTTTCATTCTCATGTTCCTTTGCTCTGGGCCTTCATTGACCCTTCCAAGACTCCTCCAATTGACCTCTAAGCTTCGGTAACATAACGTGGTACATTTCATGATTTGTCTTGGTTTCTTACGTTCTTGGACACTTGTTAACTTTGCTACAACCAATACACTATGAGTTTCTGAACTAAATGAATTACGTGGATGTTTTTGGACACTCGATTGTTTAATAAACTTTTGAAAAGAATGATTTGCTTATTCTAGGGCCATCATTTGGTGTGTCCCTAGTCATGGGTGTTCGGAGCCCACACAATCTGTGTAAGGATCCGTAATTTTTTCTTTTTTTATATTTAAAAAATGGGCATTTCAAAAATGAAATAAGGGAAAAGTGTAAAGTGTTAGTTTTATTTATAGTTATTATTAGTTTCTTAAATGTTAAATGGGGTGAATGTATAATTGTGACTTTAGTTGGACTCGAGGGTGACACATTAACTTATAGAGGGGGTGTAAGTGTAATTATCCTATTATAAATGTGTGTGTGTGGTCGAGGAAATGAGGGAGAGAAATAAAAAAAATAAAAAAAACCCCTCTTCTCCTCCATGTAAGCCGAACCTCACCAAATTTTCCCCTTCTCTCACCAAAATTTCCCCTTCTCTCATCAAATTTCTTCCAAAAACTCATTAAACTCTCATAGACCCACATTTTCCTCTCCGAATCTTCGACGTTTCAAACTGAAAATTTCAAGTATAGGCTCCGGGGGACCAAATTTTAGTGGGTTTTTGGTGGAGGAGGGCTAGGGTTTCAATTCAAATTTGAATTTGGGAGCTCAAGCACATGTAAGGTAGGGGATTTTCTACTCTCTCAAAGTGCCACTATTTGCTTTGTTGTGTACATTCCATGTTCGTGATCTATATCTTCGAGCTTGTCAAAATCCTTGTTTATTTTGTGAATGAGAGTTGTTACTTACTTTGATCTTGTTTTGGGTGGATCATTTCTTGGATTAGGTGGAATATCATCTCATACTTGGATAAAAATTTAGATTGATGGTTTGGAATTGAAGGAGTAAAACTCTAAGGCGTGTGCCTGAAGTTCAAACAAGAAGTTCGTAGATGGTACCACAGCTATAATTTTTTTTTATTTTTTATCTTTGCATGGGAGAACTTTCCGAGATTGAAATTAGTTCAAGATAGCACTTTAGTATTCATGCTATAATTGGATATGCCAAGGTTGTGTGTTGGACTGGATGAGGGTCATATCCAATATTTTGGTGATTACATTTTACTAGAATTTAAACGAAGGAAAGTGCAATTGTTCTAGTTGAAGCTACTCTGTTTAAGCTGTACCTTCAGCACTATAGAATCGACATTGGTCGCAAAAAAGAAATCCTCTACTTTTGCCAAGAAAGGAAGGAGGGGTGAGATGTTGTGTTTGCTCCTATCATAGTCTATTTCATTTGGTGATTGGTTTATCTCTCGTGCAGTTGCTTGTAATTCAAAAACAAAATCATTTAAGAAACAAGTTATTGTGTTATTTTCCCTTGTCTGATTTTAGTTAGCATTTATTGATAGCAAGAAGGAGTTTTCTATACAAATGGTTTAGGAATTTGTATGATGGGCTTTGTATGTTAGTATCATGAGAAAATCCTTTTAATTAGTAGCTCTTTTGAGCATCTCTTCCTTAATCTTTTCTTTTTATTGGTACATAGGAGGCTGATGTGGTACCTGTTGAGGAGGCCAAGCAGAGCAATCATGTTGTGAGAAAAGTGGAGAAGAGTCAACAGGATCGCAAGATCAATCCCCATGTAGAGGAGCAATTTAGTGGTGGTGTTTGTGATACTTTCGACGAGAGAGAGAGAGAGAGAGAGAGAGAGAGAGGAAGAAAACATATCTCATATATTCAACATATGACTATTACAAAGAAGAGAACAAGATAAATAGAGCCCTAAACTAAAAAGACTATGCTACCCTTAACATAGAAAAAGATTACAAAAGGAACCCTAAATAATAGGGAAAATACAAAGTAAAACCCTATACTTTATATACTCAACCCCCTCTCAAACTCATGATGTGAGCCCAGAGAGGCATGAGAGTTTGTTAAGGAGGAAACGGAAATGAGCGGTGGTGTGCGTCTTGGTGAAGAAATCCACCAACTGAAGAGAAGAGGAGACAAAAGGTAGAGAGATAGTGCCAAACTTGAAATGGTGGCGAACAAATTGGCAGTTGATTTCAATATGCTTTGTGCGTTCATGAAAGACGAAATTATGAGCAATCTGAATGGCACTTATGTTGTCACAAAAGAATGGTGTGGGAGAAAAGAAAGTGAGACCCATATTGAATAACAACCAGCGGAGCCAAATAACTTTAGATGTAGCATGAGCCATAGGCCGATACTCAGCTTTGATAGTAGAATGAGCAATAACGGATTGTTTCTTGCTCTTCCATGAGATAAGAGAGCCCCTCCAGAAAAACACAGAAGCAAGAGGTAGATTTCCGATCTAAGATATCACCGGCCCAATCAGCATCAGCATATGCCTGAAGAGATAAATAACAAGTAGAAGAAGAGAGAAGTAAACACTGAAACATGGTGTAACGAACATAGTGAAGAATACGTAGCAGGGTAGCCCAATGAGTAGACCGAGGAGCACAAACAAATTGACTAACTATATGCACAACGTAGGCAATGTCCGGCCTAGTGACAGTGAGGTACACAAGACAACCAACAAGTTCACGATAGGTCATTACTCGATAGGTACAACTTTTCAACCTAAAGCCTAAATGTTGAGGTCGTATCGCTTAACCTTTCAGGACCATCCGAGACAAAGCAATAAGGTGCTGTAATCCAGATACTAATGACTCCAAGGCTAGTTCGAAACATAGACTACTGTTCGAGCACAACAACACCAGAGGTATCTTAAACTCTATGGATTTAAAGTCTCCTAGACTATAAATACAGCTTTGGAAGGTTGCCCCAATCCTCAAGTTTTCTTTTAATATTAAGCCCTTAATGTTGGACGACCGGATTTGGGAAAATATGAACTCACAAATTCTCGTCAAAAATCTAACTTTTTGGATTTTAGGTACAATTGTCCCTAATCTCGGGCCAATCATCCGTAATTTCCATTAGATTGTTGTCAAAGATTCGATGGTACAAATTTTTTCATGTTTGACTATCCTAAGGACTAACTCACAAGATAACGTACATTTAAAAATGCACAACTCATCATTGGGCCAAGGCAACCTCCTACTAACCGCACGAACCCTAAGCTATACTACTCTCGACTTGATGGAGCACGTAAATATATCAAATGGGATAGCCACCTAACGGGAAAGTTCTATGGCTAACTATATGTAAAAAGGCTGGTTTTGGTCTCACAAGGGTACCCCAGACTAGAATCATGATTGTCTCCCGTGCCATGGATACCAGGGCGACGGTAATAACGACAAGTGTGACTCATCACAGTCGAGGGTTGTTGGGAATTTTGGGATTCCCCGTCACCGACAAGCCGTGCAGGATTGCCAAAACACGCTAGCGAGGCTAAGAACAATGCAAGTGCAATGCAAAAATTAAACTACAAACATTTCAAAAATCCCACAAAAGCTTTTCAAGTTGAGCCCCCTTATTAATGCATATTTCAATAAAACTACACGAGTGTAATTAGATTAAAGTATGGATTAACCAGGTTGTGTTTGGTTTGGGTTTTGGTTTTTGTAATGATTAGAGGGAGAAATAGGGGTAATAATTAAAAAATAGGTATTAATAATTGGAGAGAGATAGAGAGAAAAATAAAAATAATATTTAAAAATAGGGGTAATAATTGAATAATAATTGAGAGAACCGGTTCTTAAGAACCAAACCAAACAAGGCCCCAGAGTCCCCAGCGGAGTCATAGCTTGTGGACGCCCCTTCGGTGATTTCGCATTGATTTGGAGTCACCACTCGGGTTTTAGTGGATTATCCCCAAGAAATCGAACTCGATTGACTCATGACTCATTCAATGGATAAGGATTACTGGCTCGTTATCACCATACTATCTTAGGTTTGGGAGCTCAGTTATGAAGAGGGAAGGGTTTTATGACACCCCGCTCGCTTGGTTCGAAGATCGGTCTCTACTTGACTTTTGTGGGATTATATAAGAAATGTATGCAACTCAACTTTGAACAAGTACGGGAAAATCGGGATAGGAACCATGTATCAACGCTAACCGACAATAGACTGTGGTGTTTGCATGCGCATTATGAACTACATGAGTGATAATGGCAATGCAAACACAAATTAATAAAGTCGCGAAACAGCAAACAACAATGTCAGTTCATGCAAAATATTGTGTAGCAAAACCAATTTGATCCTTTACAATAGTTTGAGCACTCAATAGATGAGCTTGAGCGCTCAAAGTCTTCTCACTCACTCATGCTTTTGATGTTCCTAATGATTCTAATTTGATGAAAACATGATTTAATCACCATTGTTTACTAAAAAACAGCATTTAAATTACTAAACAAAATGGCATAATCACATAATCATGGGTGTAAAACTCATTCATGGACCAAAATGAGGCAAATAGTATAGAAGGAATGAAGACTCAATGGTTTAAAACTTTGCAGAATACTCAAAATGCCAAGAGCAAGCTGAAATGAGAGAAAGATTTGGTTGGACCAGAAGACGGTTTGAGCATTCAAAGGGATGGATTAAGCACTCAAGCCATCTCCTAGATTTGAGTGTTTCTGCTCCATTCCACCATCATTTGGACCACAAACTAGTTCAACATGATATATGATGATGCATAACATATTGAAACTTCACCCAACATAAATAAAATAAACTTGAGGTGTCCACAAATGTGGAGAGTAAGTATTGGGCCATGCATAAGCATGACTAAAGTGAGAGGGAGAAGAGATCAGGTTTGCCTAGCTAAACAACAACACACACAAACCACATAAAATGAAAAGATGATGCAGAGCTGAAATAAATAAGATTCAAATGCTAGATCTGAGCAAGGCTTGAGCGCTCATAGTCCTAGCTTTGAGCACTCAAGCCCCATTCCAGGGCTGTGAGTTTCTGTGACTTTCTACCATTCTTTGATGTTGGTATGAACTTGAAACTTTCTGATCATGGTTAAAAGGAGTGAGATGCATTATTTTCTTCATAAAATAGAATCATCCATGGTTTAATGATGATGAAACATCATTTTTATGACTTTTGAGTTCATTGATCAATGATCAAAGGTAGAATGAACTAATTTGAGTGTTGTTGAACCAACAAATAGCCATAATAATGATGTTACCAAGATATGACATGATCAAAAACCACAAAACATGAGGGATGCTTAAACAGTTCGAGCGCTCATAGTGCTAGGCCTTGAGCGCTCGAACCCTTTAAAGCTGGGTTTTCAAAAGTTGTTTTTCTTGAATACTTAAGACCTTGTGAGTCCATTAGAGGTATAGAGGATCTCTATGAACCCACTGGTCTCCCTCAGGAGTACCAAACCGCAACTTTCACATGGATTTCTACCTTTTTGGTTTTAATTAAGGCTTGAACTTGGGGTTTTGATGGATGATTGGATTGTGGCTGCGTTTATAAGGCTTGAACTTGGGGTTTTGATGGATGATTGGATTGTGGCTGCGTTTATAAGTATAATGTGGGTTGTTTTGGACAGATTGTGATGGGTGTGGGTTGGCCTGAGCTGATTTTGAATAGATGATGGTGTATTCTAGTGAGAGGTTTTGATAATCAAAATAGGTTTGATGGATGGAAGGGGATTTAGCTTCAAGTATTGGATGAAATGGGTTGATGGTTGCTGAAAATATAGTTTGAGAGGGAGAAAGTAATAATATAGACTCACCCTGGGGTCTTATCGGTGAATGCGAGCAATAGAAAAATGGTTGTGTGGGTGTCATTCAGTTGGAATCTCATCATTAGATGCTCTGCTATCAACAGACTGGTCAGGGCTTGAGCGCTCAAACAAGGGGTTTGAGCCCTCAAACCCCTTTGAGCACAGTGGTTGGTTTTGGTTTATCTTAGTGTTTTAAGGGGTATTTTGGTCATTTGGGTAGGTCTAGGTTATTTAGGAATGGTTTGGGGTGGTTCATGGTGGTTTGGGACAAGTTCAAGCCTTTTCTCAGGCTTAAGGTACTCACAGGTGGTTTTCTCATCATTAGGAGTGCTTGGCAAGTATCCCGAGTCAAAATCGGGGTGTCTACAATAGTATTAGACAAAAGACACTACAAAATTTGATTCTTTGTCCAATGGAATTTCCAAGATTTGTTTGAACATCTGCACCTCGATTATGATGCTAATGGCATAGATGGATAAGGATAGTCTCTTGGCATCTATCATGGACGAAAGATATGTTAACTTGATTTTTTGCGTTGAAATCATCCAGGGCTTCATCTTAGGGTTTTCTTTCCAATCATTGATGTATCATAATTGATGGCTCTCTTCATCTTAGGGTTTTCTTAACTTCTTCGCACTCAATTTTTAAAGTAGCTATTATTTGAGTCTTCAATATTGGTATGTAATGCAAAACATAGAAATCGCACTTGAGCCCTTCTTGAGACCTCAAGTACTCAAAATTCAAAGGGAGTCCAAGTCCTATCAAAAAAACATTTAGGTTAGTGTGCTACCCTTTTAATTCCACCCATCCTCTATCAATCAAATTCAGGACTCACTTGACATGGGATGTATTGTGGTAAAGCAAGTCACTGATACACTATATGTAATATTATCGGGTCTAAGACAATTCCAGTAGCTAATAATCCAAATTACCCGTTCGTGATTCTAAAAACTAGTAATCTTAGGAAGATAATAGAACTGTATCAATGATTATGTTCACAGTCTCTATAACGAGGAACAGAGTAAGCACTCAATTTTCCCACAAGTATCAATGAACCAGAAAGTTTAAATTATTGCCATAGCACATTTGCAATTCCAAATATTATCACTAAGTAAATTAACTTGACAACAATTCTAATTCATAGGCAATTTGGCTCATAATGAAAAGTTAAGGATGTTGATATTTAATGCTTTTTGAATTGCAATTTGGCTCATTTTTATATCATCTGTGAAGCTTCCACTAAACACGTGTCAGATCTTGTCCTCTCTGTATACTAAGCTAGTAAAGCAAGTTAGACAAGAGAATAGTGAACGCAAACAGTGATTTCAAAATCATTTACAGAAAAACTTTTGATTTGTTCATCTTTTTTTTTTTTTTTTTATCCCTTTCTCTTGCAACATTGTTTGTTGTTAATGGAAACATGGGAAAACTCCGGAGAGAGCCCTAAAAGGATCTTCAACAATGATGGATCAAACAAATCAGAAATTTGGAAGCAAAATTCATAGTATAATTAGGGCTATGGGTACTCGAGGAAAAATCTCCAAGTTGGACTAACATGAGTGCAATTCTTTTATTGCAACGGTTTTCATTTACAGTGCAAAGTTGTGGCATGCATGGTGCAATTTTGGAATTGTCCGTCTAAAAAGATTTGATTTGATCTCACACGGGCAAAACAAGTTGGTGTTTTTATTGCACGGTGCAAGGGTTTTTTTTTGGGTAAATCATCTTGAAAATAAAAGGGGGAAAAACGAATGTACATCCTACAAGGGGCATACCCCAGGAGGAACAAAAGAAAAGGAAAAGAAAAACATAAAAAAAAACAAAAATAAAGTGGCCAAGTGGCTACATAAACTCAAAAGAAATGGGGCAACAAGCCAAACACTGTGTTTCACTGCCCTCTAAGAGAGGGATAAGAGCCATAAGTACTAGATGTCGAGCATTGAAGTAGAGCCAGCATGAACCGCAAAGTGTGCATCAGCATATACAATGGTTGCATGATTCTTCCCGGGGAGCTTGATTATGTTCGGATGAGTTTGGGCCATAGGCCAACTTGGGAAGCCCAACTAGAGGACAACCCCCTCTAGCTAGGCTAACAACCCAACGCAGTGGGCAGACAAAATTCTAAAATGAAATGATTCCCAGAGTAAGCCACTGGGAAAACAATATTGTGTAAATGAAGTTAAACAATCCACCCTTAACCCGGTGCTGCCAAATTCTAAGGAAATTTGGGCAGCACTTTGCTTGAATATGACAGGCTAGAAAAGTGTGCGCGCTCAATAACAAAGCCGAGATTCTTTGCAGCAAAGATCAACACAAAGAACAAAAAGAACAATAACAAGCGTTAGATCCCGAATAAAACAAGAATGCAAAGAAGATGCAACGGTAGTAGTGTAGCAAGATGCAACGGCAGCAGATTATGCAAGATCACGTGGCCAACCGTGGTACAAGATCTTGCAATAATGAGTACGATGCTTGAATCTTAAGTCAGCAGCCCGCACCCAAAAGAAGCGATATCGATCGACCGGCCGTAAAGCGAATGAAGTGTAGCACGTAGAAGGTAAATGTGATGCATAAATTAGGCGGATAGGGAATGAAAGAACTGCCTACAGCTACAGTGTAATATTCTTGCAACCACGGGTGCAATTTTGAGATTATTCTTCCAAAAAGATTTGATTTGATCTCACATTGGCAATGCAAGTTGGACTAATGTGAGTGCAATTCTTTTGTTGCAAGGCGCAAGGGTTTCCATTAACAATGCAATGTTATTTCTGCATAGTGCAATTTTGAGACTGTCCGTCCAAAAATATTTGATTTGATATCACACTGGCAAGGCAAGGACTAACATGAGTGAAATTTTTTTTATTGCAAGGTGCAAAGGTTTTCATTTACAATGCAAAGTTGTTGCATGCATGGTGCAATTTTGAGATTGCCCGTCCAAAAAGATTCCATTTGATCTCACACTAACAAGGCAAGTTGGACTAACGTGAGTGCAATTCTCTTATTGCAAGGTGCAAGGTTTTCATTTACAGTGCAATGTTGTTGCATGCACGGTACAATTTTGAGATTGTCCGTCCAAAAAAGATTTGATTCAATGTCACACTGGCAAGGCAAGTTGGACTAACATGAGTGCAATTCTACGATTGAAAAATGTTTTTCATTCATAGTGCAATGTTGTTGCATGCACGGTGCAACTCAGGGCAGCTAATATTTCCAGAAACAATGGGAAGGGGGTGCGTGGGTTAGGCTTAAAAAATGTGAAGGGTATTTTTGACCTGTAATTTGTTGGTACCATGTAGTGAAATTATTTTTTTCCTTGTCATGTTTTTAGTAATTTCCAAAAACCTTGCCATGAAGTCGGAATATTTATTTTAAAAACCATGTTTTGGTCATTTCCCCTATATACAAGGCCCAAACTCCATTATAGTGCTTCCAAAAAAAATTAAGCATGGAGGAATAATAAAACATCAATGTTACCATGGATTTGTCAACCGATTTCATAGGAATTTCCCAAACCTAGCCCATTTAAGAAACAAGCTTAAAATCTCAACCCAACCCGGCCCTATGGGCCTAAATATTCATCCCAAACCCTAACAAAATCGGGTTGGACTGGGCAGACTACCAGGCCAGTGTGCACCCCTACAAGCAACTAATATCAAAAATGCAATTGTGACATGAATTCGATTCAACACAACTCAATCACGCCGTGACATCCAGAAAATAGATGGGATTTCATGAGAAACTCATAATTGCCTGATCTTGAGTTTATTTTGTTGTTCTGCCTCCCTGTTATTGCATCTTTCTCTGTTTCGAGTCTATTCCCTATTAATCCTACTTTACACTATCTTCTCTCCTTTCCCCAAAGAGGAGCTACTATTTACATTATCAACTCTTTACCTAAAAATGACTAATACACTTTTCTAGAAACAAATAAAAGGGAAATGATAATGCCAAAACCATTTTTGTTTATGCCAAAAATGTAGTGCATAAAAGGCTTGTACCTTGCACATGCCACAAGGTTTTTAAGCACTGCAATTTTGGCACAAATAAAAATGGTTTTTGCATTAACACCACCCTAAAAAGAAAAAGTAACTTTTAGCCTCTATTGGTAACCAACAAAAAGAAGAAGAAAAAAAGGAACAAAAAAAGAAGAAAAGATTCTTAAAAGTTAAGAATAAATGTTTTAATTAAAATTGTTTTGTTTAGTATTGTCTCAAAGCAATCAAGAGAAGTGAATTTTTTTTTCAACTACCGTGTAAAATTTTTCTTTTTTGCACTCCTAAATTAATTCTATAACTATCTTTGTCTAATGACAGTTTAAACAAAAAATATAACATTTTCGCATATACCAAAATGTTCAATATTCTTAAACCAAAAATGACCAAACCACTTAATATTATTAAAACACTTTTTTTTTTTTGGGTAAATAAGCTTGAAATTAAAAGGGGTTAAGCGAATGTACAGCCTACAAGGGGTATACCCCAGGAAGGACAAAATGAAAATAAAGAAAGAAAAAGAAAGAAAAGAAAAGAAAAGTGCATGGTCCATGACACAACCCGCCGGGGTGGGAAATAAGAATTACTGGCACATCCCACCAGCATAGGTGTAAATAAACATAAGCAATAAATGAAACAGATAATTTTTTAATGTCATGCACAACCCGCAAGACTAGGATAATAGTAAAACATGTACATAATTGGGTACCATGCAGTCGGTCCAAGAAGGCCCAAATGTATGAAATGTGATTTTCGCCCGTGCTCGCATCCCATTAGCCTAGTTATCCCAAGGGAAAAGTGGCATCAAGGACATGGGCAAGGGCAATGCGGAAGAACCATATGGAGGTGGTGAAAATGTCAAATGCCTCCCCAAAGAAGGGAGCTACGAAGAGCGATGAACACATCAACTCATATGCTTAAGATCCGCCAAACCTCCACTAAGGTAGTAACAACAATAGAAAACACGGCGCCAAGGGTATGAGCCTCTAGTGGTACACCGACAAAAGCCCAAGGGAACCCCCCTAAAGAACCCTACACGGGACACAAGCCTAGTCCACTCGAAGCTGCAAAAACCCTCATCCAACAAATCACTTAGTCTTAATTAATACAATAGCACAATCCTTCATTAATGAACGGGCCAACAACACGTGCATTGCACATAGTTCCATCAAATCCCCAATTAAATTCGAAATTTTTTATGTGATTCAATACTCATATGTAATTTAATAACTCCCCAATCAAATTTAAAAAAATTCATAAAATTTCAGGTCTTTACAAGTCCAATTTTGGAAAAATTATTTGGTGGCCTTGGGGTAGCACGTGCCCTCATATTTCTTTGAGCTCCAATATAAAGTGTATGAATCCCATAACAATGTCTAGTGCATAAGGCTTAAATTCCAATATAAAGTGTATGAATCCCACGACAATGTCTAGTGAATAAGGCTTGAATATATACCACGTGGTGGTGCACCAATACCACTAATAATTACTCCCAATTTCATGAGCCCATTTTGAGTCAATAGAAGATGATACCATGTATACAAAAGAATAATAATAAAATATTTCTTATTTATTTTGGGATAACTTGATGTCAGGCTAGGTTACATGCACCTCTATTAATTTTGGGGTCCTAAAATTAATGAGTGGACAAATTCTTCAGTGGCCCCAAGATTTAGAATGTTAGTTTCACCTATGTGGGATTTGAATAATAAAGACAGTATTTGCAACTACACAATCACATAACATATATTTGGACAACACATTTTCCTAAATATTTTATTAATATTTTGAAAAATATATGTACTTCAACAACATAATTATTGTTGTTCCACCCAATTATTTATATATTTTTTGTATGAAAGTTAGATTTGGTTTAACTTCAGAAAAATGAGAAAGGTTATGAACACACCCACCTGTTTGGTTCTTTTTACTTCTTTGCAATGGAAAATAATTGTGTGCGAGCGTGCCAGAGAGAGTTTCAATCTCCTCCCTCAGATTAACTTTGGAAAACCAAACTTAATCAGGCGATTGTGTTTTGTTGGTTCAATTACCTCAATTAAGAAGATTTTTCTTAATAAGTGAAGAAATGCAAACCAATAAACTTAGGAAATCAAAGAACAATAAAGAAACAAGACACTTCGATTAACAAATCAAAGATAAACTTACTTCGAAATTGTCTCCAACTTCAAATACAGAGTAACAGAACTTCGAACAGGTGATTGTTGCAAGAACAATCGAGATAGGGGTGATTGTCACAAGAACAATCGAGATAAATCCTAATCTAATTCCTAATCTACTTCCTAATCTACTTCGAACTGTGTTCGAGATCCTAAACTATTTCGAACTGAGTTCGAAATCCTAAACTACTTTGCCAATGAACAAACCAAGCATCAGTTTTTTGATAGCTGTTTGTTGAAGATTTGTCCGGGGGCTTTTACTCTTCAATTTCTTCTATTTATAGACGTAGCTTGTAGTTTGAACTTCCCGCTCCATGAATTTGAATCTAGCTTGCTTCGAACTCCAACTTCCACTCTGATGGTTGGCAGTTATTCTTCCTCCACGTCTGAATTTGAATTCTCCCTTCTCCCAGAAGCTTTAAATCTGCACGTCGACTTAACAACTTCAAATGATAATGTGTTTAAGGAAATAACTGCTTCCCAGAAGAATTCCACGTGTTCTAACTGCCAATCGCCTTGTTTCTCAAGTTTACACGTGGAGCTTGTGCGTTTAGCAGTTGATATCATGGCTTCGAGGCCAATCTTTATTTTAGTAATGGCTTGTAACTGCCAATAACTACCTTTCTAAATTTGAGAAGCAATACGACATCGTATTCGGTGCATTTTATCTTATTAATCCAGTGTGTCTTCATTGACGAGTAATTGCCAACGTTTGACACTTTTGATTACGTGTCAATTAATCATTGGATTAGTTAATTTTATATGTAAACACCACCACCACACTCGTGGCACATGCACGTGGGCCTTTTGTGGTCACTATATCCCTATCCCTATGTGTAGGGTCTATACAAATGTGATAGAGATGTATTTGGGGAAATGTACCTAGTAGTGCTATTAGAAAAATATCCTTATTGACAAGTATTTTTGTGTCAGCGAGAATAATAAAACAAGGATAAAAATATAAATTGATTTTTTTTTTAAAAAAAATCGATAGAAAGGTTATTCAGACTGACTAGCAGACTTCAAATAATACGTTGGTGTTTTAACGGGCCACCTTGATTTTTAGTTTTTATTAATTAGTTACAAACTCAGCTTTAAAAGTCACTTGACCTTCTCCAAGGTTCCGCTTCCACTCTCTTCTCTCTTTCCCTCTCACTTTGATCTCCTCTTTTCTTTCCCAAAAAATGAACAAAGCTCGATCTGCCCCTGAACAACAGCTATTGTGCACCATCCCAGCCGTTCGTTGCTTGGATGAACGAATCAAATTTCACCTCAGCACCTTTGCATCCAACCGTTTGTTGCGTGCGTGCAAGATGAAATATGGGTCATCCATCTAAACAACGGATGGCCCAAATAGTGCACAGCAGTTGCTATGCGGGGATGCACAGTAGCAACCCCAAATCTGCTCCGATCCCTATCTTCACACAGTTGAGAGAGGGAGTTTGGCTGAGATTTCTTACATCTTACAATCGATAGAGTCAATTTGGGAGTTGTTGGCTGAAATTTTCACACGATCGAGAGGATCATTACAGTGGGTCCGATTGGAAGTCCTTCCGAGTGAGCTCCTCTTTTCTCTTATCATGTCTGTTTTGCTCATGATTATAATACATCGTCCAACATTCTCTCGATGTGTGCAAGTGAGGCATTACAATTAATTCCCAGTTAAGTTATTTTATTTATGTTTTAGTTGTAAGTTTCTGATGTGATAGGGAGACGAAAACAGAAATCTAGATGATTAAAGCTATGGGGGAATATGCAGAAAGACACGAGATAGAAAGTTTGAAGGATGGAGCTGACCAGGGTTTTGAAAATCCCAAATAATCAAAGGTGATTTGGTATGTAATTCCTTCTCGATTGTCCTTGATTCTAATTACTTGCTTCATATTTGCTTCCAACTCAATTGGCGTTGGTAGTCCTTTTTATTTTAAGGTTCATTTATGCAAATAAAATTTTATCCATTTTAATTTGGCCATGGAGTTGAAGAATCCTTATCCAACCCTTTCCAGTCGCCTTCTCCTTCACAATTGAACACGGTCAGGCAAAACTTTTTTTGACCAGCAAAGACTGTCACCCTAGCATTATACTCAATAGATAAACCAAACTATAGAAGTCGATAGGCTTTTCTAATTTGTGTTCTCCCGGTGTTAGTTTTCATGAAGTTCGAGTAGCGCTCCATAGAATAGGCATGATATATAGGAACAAGCAATCACTTTAATTGAAATTTAGTTGCTGTTCTTGAGAAAAATGTTTCAAAATTCTTTCTCTCTTTGACAAAAGAAAATCGGTACTGGGTATTATTGGTAGGGGTGTCAAACGTGTTTTTTGTGCCATGCCATGCCACTCAACTTCCGTGCCAACCATGTTTCATGCCGTGCCGTGCCCGTTTACTTTATCATGCCTTGTTGGGTCGTGCCTTTTTAAAGTCGTGACGTGCCGTTCTGTGCCCGATTAATTAATCGTGCCATGCCGTGCCATTGATTGAATCGAGTTGTGTCATGCTTTTTTTTGTCATGTCATGTAGTGTTGTGTCGTGCCTTTTTAATCATGTCATGTCGTGCCGTGTTATTTTGAATCATGCCGTGCTATACTGGTCCATTTACTTAATCATGTGATGTGCCGTGCCATCGATTTTCAATTATTGGAATGGAGGATACGAAACTCGTAAAGAAAACTTTGAAAATTTTAATCTATTTAATCAATTTTGGACAATTTCAAGCTATATTAATTTATTTCATTGAAAATTTAACTATATGTAAGTTACAACTTACATAATTGAAATTACAAAAGAAAGAATGCCCATCCAATACTCCTTCTAATTTCAAAGAAAAAATTGAAATAAAGAAAGAAAGCTATTACAACTTACACGTTACAAATTACAAAAGTAAAAAACCATACTCCATCTAATTTCAATGGAAAAAAAGAATAAGAAAGGATGCCCGTTTGATTGCCCTTGCTCTTGTACTGTTGTACATGGCCTTGTATGGGGTATAAACTTGAATGGGGCTCAGCAAGCATCATTGCCCATAATTGAAATACAAGTGCAACAACACAAGTCACACCAAAAGTTCAAAACTAGCGTCTAAACAATTGCAACAACAAGTGCAATAAATAAGTGTAGTAACATGTGCAACAAACAAGTGTAGTAAACAAGTAACAACAATAGCAAACAAGTGCAGTAACAGGTGCAACAAAAATATGAAGCAAACAAGTACATCCAACAGGTGCAACAACAAGTCATATACTCCCTCCATTTCTTTTTATTTGTCCCACACTCTCTCTCTTACCTTTATTCAAATCAAAAAATTAAGTACTTCCATGTATCATTTTTCAAATTTGTTGGCACGAATTAAAGTACCACGATGAGTACTTTAATTTGGTGTAAAAAATTTTCAAAAATGATACACGAAAACGCTTTATTTTTTCATTTGAAAAGTGGCACGACTTTTCGTAGAGGGCAAATAAAAAGGAACGAAGGGAGTATTTAGGTTTCACATATGTTTATGATGTGCATCCCAATTATCACTGTACTGCTGCATTTGTACTTGTTTCTACTGATTGAGAGGTCCCCATTTTACGTTACGTTTTACCTTTGCATCCGTACTTGTTGATGCTACTACTGGCCAGTAGAAACTAGTAGATTCCGTGTTGCTCCTATTTCTTTGCATTCCCATTTTATTTTGTTGCACGTCTGAATGGATTGTCACTGTAATGCTGCATTTATACTTGTTTCTACTGATTGTTAGGTTCCCCATTTCTATTTTGTTTCTGTTGCATCTGTACTTGTTGATGCTACTGCTACTGTAGAAACAAGTAGATTCCGTTTGCTCCCGCTTCTTTGCATTTGTACTATTCTTCTTCTTTGTCTGATTGCATTGCTCTTGATAGATTCAGTTGCTCTCTTTAGTCGTTTGTCACACACGGACAATGATGTTTCTACCATAATCTTTGCTATGATATTGAGCAGTGCTGCTAGTATCTTTTATTGTTGATAATGAATTAATTTCAAAATATGGGATGCTGTATTTTTAAGCTAGGTGCTACCAAAATTTTAAAAAAATTCCATATTTTCTAACCTAGCATAGGGGGGTTGTCCCTAGGCATGTGTGATTTCCTTGGGGAGGGGGCTTCCTCCCAAGAGTGCTTGCCGTTTCGAGCCGCTAAAATGCCTTCCCATGTTCCTTGTTCAATGTTTGTACAAATCCATCGGCCATGTTCAAGGTCCAAGTACTAGGCATAATCCTTCTTCAGTCTGTGCATCGTAAGGCTGAGGAAATCCACAAATTCAAGTCGATCTCCAGTTTATATGTATTGTTTTGATGCAGTGTCGTTATGCAGTGTTTTTGATGTTTCACTCCTGATCTGCTATTGTATTCGATATGTTACTGTTGCTGCATCTGTACTTGTCGTTGTACTGCTACTGAGTTCTCAAAGAAGCTCCTGCTGTTGTGATGTTCATTTGTTGCTTGTTAGCTCCTACTGCTGTTGCATTTCGCGTAGTCTACATTTTATGTCACTTTACTTTTGTTATCCCTCTCCAACTGTTGCCCAAGGGGCCATCCTTTTATTTCCTTTTCTTTTCTTGTTTCCTTTTCTTTTGTCCTCCCTGGGGTATGCCCCTAGACTGTATATTCTGTTGTCTCCCCTTTTTATTTCAAGCTTATTTACCCAAAAAAAAAAGACCAAAAATTGGCACTTTCAAAATCAATTTCAAGACCAGAAATGGTCGCTTTCAAAATCAATTTCAAGACCAGAAACGGTCGCTTCAAAATCAATTTCAAGACCAGAAATGGTCACTTTCAAAATCAATTTCAAGACCGAAATGATTGCTTCAAAAAATCAATTTCAAGAACTGAAATATTCACCTTCAAAACCAAAATTCAATTTTAGGTCACCTTTTCAATCAAGTCATTTGGGATAATCATTGTGTAGTCACATAGCTAGCGCACCCCGATCATTTTAGCCACTTAGCTAGTTCATCAATCATATCAAGTTGTTTGTCATCTTAATCACCCAATTAGTACATTTAATCAGTTATTCTGAGAATTTGTTATTGACAAATCATTGTGTTGCTAAGACCATCACATTATTATGATTGGATCGATAGCGTATCGATTACCTCGTTGTTCAGTAGGTGGTCATATTTTCTCGATTGTCTTGTTGCTCAAGGGACAATCACCTTATCATTAGGCCATCTTGTTGTTCAAGGGATAGCCCCATCAGATTTAGCCTTCCCGTTGTTCAGGGGTAGCTACGTTTAATCACAATAAGAATTGTTTTAGCCACTAAGTTGGTGCATATGGATGAATTAATGGTATCCTTTGCATGGATTGTGTTTGATCATGACTTGGGATGTTTGTTTGCTTTAGTGTTTTGACTCAAGAAGCCTTGTCGATTCACGTGAAATCATTTGTTTGCTTTTGTGTTTCGACTCGGGAAGCCTTGTCGATTAGCATGAAATTGTTTGTTCAAGTTAGCGTTTTGGCTTGGGAAGCCTTGTCGATTCGCGAGAAATCATTTGTTTGCTTTTGCGTTTCGACTCAGGAAGCCTTGCCGATTTGCGTGAAATTGTTTGTTCAAGTCAGCGTTTTGGCTCGGGAAGCCTTGCCAATTCGCATGAAATCGTTTGTTCAAGTTAGCGTTTTGGCCTAAGAAGCCTTGCCAATTTGTGTGAAAACCCTTTGTTCAATTTAACATTTCGACTTGGGAAGCCTTGTTGATTCGCGTAAAATCCTTTGTTTACTTTAGCGTTTCAACTCGGGAAGCCTTGTTGATTCGCGTAAAATCATTTGTGAAATCGTTTGTTCAACTTAGCGTTTTGGCTTGGGAAGCCTTGCCAATTCGCGTGAAACCGTTGTTCACTTTAGCATTTCGACTCGGGAAGCCTTGCCGATTTGCGTGAAATCGTTTGTTCAACTTAGCGTTTTGGCTCGGGAAGCCTTGCCAACTCATGTGTTATTGTTTGCTTCACAGGCCAGGAAAACCTGTTGAGTTTGTTTGCACATGCTCCCAAGAACTATGTCGGTCTGATCCCTATAATGGGGTACATAGGCAGCCTAAGTGGCGTGACTGTGATTTCAATGTTTTCTTTTGCAGCTTGATAAAGGCTCAGGGAACAAAGCCCCCATTTGATTTTCCGGGCATACTGCCCAACTTCCCATTAACATAGTTGCACTAAGGAACTTTGCAACACATCACATAAGCTTGAATGCACAAAAAGCTTTTACAATTGTGCCTTGAACAAGGCATTAATGCAAATGTGAACCCACCAAGTAGACTTTGTGGTCCCACTTGAATTGTTTGTACGGGCACATGGCCCAGCAACTAGCACCTTTGTGTTTAAATATCACAAGACTTGTGGTCCCACTCCATTGCATTAAAGACCAGGAATAAAATATCCCATTGAAACTTCAAAGGCCAATTGTTACAATAATTGTGGTCCCACTTCATTATGCATGCGCACAACCATCCATAAACCAATTGAACTTGCTTCATTTTCCAGGCCCCACTAACCCGTTTAACATTTACTGAATAGGCTGCTGGAATGTTAGCTATAGCTGTGTATAGCTTTTGTATAGGAAGTAACGCCACTTGCTTGGAAGAGAGTGGAGCACAATCTCTTCTTCTCCAAAGGATTTCCAGATGAGCACTGGAAAACAACTTGCACGGACCATGCCAAAGTAACCTACTGCCAAAAGAACCCCAATACAGTAGCAAAACAGTAGAGGGTCCATTTCCCAAACAACTTGATCTTCTCTACGCCAGAAGCCAATATGGAATTACCACGCCGCCGTGACATCTTGACACTTAACGAATGTGAACTGATACAAAGATAATGATCAAAACAAAGGAATCTGAACCTGGAATTGTAAAGCACCCGAGTGGTGTTTCTGGCAAAGCACGAACTCAGCCCTCTATTGTTGGTGCTTATTGATTTGAAAAACCCAAAATAAATTTCAGATTGTTGTTGTGGAAGAGAATAAGACCACTCACTAGATGTGGTCAGATCCCCATTTTTGTGGTAGTAGGAGCTACTGCAGCTCCACTCCATTAAACGCTGCTCCAACTCCGAGATTGGGACAAACCTCCATATCATCTGGTAATTGCTCCGTAGGTTTCTGACTTGAGTAGTAAGAGCTGGGGTTGAAGAGCCCAAAGGTACCCCAAAACCCATCTAAGGTTGAGAACCCAAATAGAACTCTAACATCTGGACCAGATCCCCTTTTGGAGTTTGCTGTTGTTTGCCATTCCCTGATCAAATCAAGAAAAGAGTGAAAACGCCCTTCAATTAGTTAGATTGAGGAGAACCCATCGTTAATTGAGCAGCTCTGAAACCGTCCAACAATGGGTAATGAGCGGAGGTGATAGTTGAAATAAGCTTCAATCAGTTAGCTTCAATCAGGTGATTGAAACAAGATCTGAAAAAAAATTCGAGCAAGGGGAGTGCATTCTCTCCCTATTTCTAGAGAGAGAAGCTCTCTACCCTTCCCTGTAATCAAGGAGGTTGAAACCATCTCGTCTATATTATCTTATTAGGCTCCCCCATTTCAAGGAAACTCATTTTCCCCCCATTTTTTTTTTTTTTTGGATAACTTAGCTTGAAAATAAAAGGGGCAAAACGGATATACAGCCTACAAGGGGCATACCCCAAGAGGACAAAAGAAAAAAAGAAGCAAAAGTAGGCCAAAAGGCACACGATAAACATGAGGGAAGGCCAATTGGCTACAAGGGAGATTGGGTTAATAGGTCTAACCAAGACCTACAAGATATAAAACAACCTACAAGATACAACCGGCTATGTAACACATGATCTGGGCCAGGATGGATGACACCCCATGCGGTATAGCCAAACTAGGATGGAGGACATCCCCCTCCATCTAGGCTATCCAACATCCCTAAGGACAGCCCCCCTAGGGTAAGCAATATAGCAAGGGGACAAACCCTTCAAAAGACCAATACAGACCCCACATTAGCGGACAAGACATATGCATCCATATATAATGCAAAGAATAAAGAAAAGCGGCAGCTAGGCGCGGGCATGGTGGTACGTGGGTATGCAGATAATGCATCGTGGGCATGGTGGTACTTGGGCATACAGAAAATTGGGCATGACTGCTAGGTAAAATGAACAACTACCACAAAATAGAAGCTGCAATAACAGACTCAGAGGAATGGATACCTCCCAAATGTAACAATAGAATTCAAATGATAGGCGTAAGTAGTAGAGGTAATCGCCTTCAAAATCAAATTCCAAATAGATCTCATATAACGAGTGGCAAATGACATGGTATGTATGGACACTTGCACTAGGAAGAGCATAATCATAGAAGGTTGCATCAATCCTACATTATATGGCTCACACTTCAACTCCCTCGGAGCCTCACCACTTCAGAACTCTCACTAGGGACCCATTCACCCTCAACTAAGCCTCACAATATGCCCCCACTAGTTATTACCTCCACTCACAAGGAAATCAGAGGCTCAATCACACAACTCACTAGGTAATCACACATATAAGTAGGGACACACAACTCAGATATATCAGGCCACTGAAGGCACCAAACAAGTAAACACAAAGTGAGATAAAATCAAGGATTGCCTCCATCCTTGGAGACATATAATAAAAATCCAGGATTGCCTCCATCCATGGAGACATATAGAAAATCAAGGATTGCCTCCATCCTTGGAGACATATAATAAACATCCAGGATTGCCTCCATCCTTAGAGACATATAAAATCAAGGATTGCCTCCATCCTTGGAGACATATAATGTGACAGCTAGGGAAGTTCCAAATACTACAACCTGTGAACAAAGTTCCCCAATGGGGATAAGTCAATTCTCTTAGTACCTACAATCACAAATACCCAAATGGGAGATTAGTCCTTGAATGAACTGACCACTTTCCCCAAAGATCCAAATTTTAGACCCCGCTTTCAAAACTTGTATGAGACCTGCATGAAACTCAACAAATAGCTCAATATACCACATCATAATATCTTAAGCTTGCATAGATGATTCTGCCATATAGTCAGCTATGAACAACATTCCACTGAGCCAATAGCCCATTAGGTTGAAGACCTTTGGAATATTTTTCCAAGGACATTAACCTATGCCTAATGACTGAGTGGATCTTGCTCACTACTACAGAGATAGGACTAGCAACATTCTGGAACTACCGCACATTCCTCTCAATCCAAATGTGGTACACGACTGTTGTAAAAATCAATTTGATTAAGGTTGGTTTAAGAGTCTTGCCTTTAATTGTTGCTAAGAGAGCAATCCAATTAATCCAAGTTCTAGGAGGCCAATGGACATTGATCCTAGTAAGCAATTGTGCCCAAACTTGGGAAGTAAATGGACAGTTGAAGAACAAATGATCATGACTCTCATTATTAGGATAGAAACTGCAATTAGATGTAGTCTTAGTGCCAAACAATACGAGTCTGTCCTCCATATATAGTCTCTCTTGAATGGCCACCCAGGTAATAAAGCTGCATTTTGGAATATGACAAGGAAACCAGATACCATAACTCCAGGGAACCTTAGGAAATGGAGTCCTAAGTCTGTTCCACAGAGAGCTCACAGCAAATTCACCATTATAAGTGAGAGTCCACCTATGTAAATCAGCTTTACCAACAATAGGATCAGAGAGATTAATGAGACCAACTCTCACATCATTGATCTCCCAGGTTTGAGTGACAGGGAGAGCCCATTTGGAGTCCCTAATAATTGAAGAGACCATGGAGTTCTTAGGGAGACTTAAGTCATAAATGATCCTCTCCCCAAATCTAGTGACCAAAGGGCCTAAAGGATGCCAATTGTCATACCATAAGGAAGTGTTGTGCCCATCACCTATAACAACCTTAATATAAGGAAGAACAGTAGTCCTAAGATTAAGAAGTTTCCTCTAGGTCCATGTGGGGCTGCTTGGCATTTTGAGTTGCCAAATTTATTTATTTTTGGGTAAATGAGCTTGAAATAAAAAGGGGCTAACCGAATTTACAGCTTACAAGGGGCATACCCCAGGAGGACAAACAGAAAACAAAGAAAATAAAATAAAAAGAAGGAAGAACCTACGCCAACTGGCTACAAGTATCTAGAGTGATAAATCTGAATGTTTCCAAACCTTCTAGATAGATGATTAAGAAACATACAAGTAGCACATTGAAGCAACAACCAAAAAGACTAGGACTGTTTGGCATTAAAACTTGATGTTTGAAGCATAAACATGAGACTTGGACAGCATATGTGACTTGGGCTGCTTGGGCGTAAACTTGATGTTTGAGGCTTGAGCCTTGAACATTAGAACACCTTGAAATAGCTTGGGATAGAGCACCACTGTAAATGGCAGCTACTGTACCAATCTGCTGCACCTACTAATCTGCAAAGACTTTTGAACTAGCCAGCAGGCCGGGGAAGCGGTACCGGATAGTAGATTGGAATGGATGGCTCCATGGAGGAGCTCTAAGACCTTGAGTAAAGTGGAATGGATGGCTCCATCATGCCATCATACCGTGAATGTGAAACCTAACAATGCATCTTGCCAAGGACAACCCCCCCAAGGCTGGCTAGTAATGGGAGGAAGCCCCCTCCCAAAGGGGATCATACATGCCAAGAGACACCCCCTAGGCTAGGCCCACTAAACCACCGAATAGCTCCCCAACCCTTTGTGCATGAAATCCTAGCAAAATTTGGACAACACCTTGTATGATAGAAGTGATATTCCATGTGATAGTGACCCTATCCAACACATCCCCAACAAGATTAACAACAACTCTGCCCATAGAATGGCAGTCCTCAAATAGATGATAAGGCCAGCAATAATTGACAAGAGTAATAGCAGATTTCAATAAAAGTAGCAGGTTGCAATAGCCCTTGCAACCCACATAACATCAACACATGCATGCATAAAGCTTGAACATCACTTACTAATAGCAGAAGCAAATTGCAACAGCCCTTGCAATCCACATAACAACTAATTATGCAAAGAATAATATAGAGAAATGCGGCCCGAGGTTGCAAAAAATAGCTTGCAACCCACATAAAGAAATGAGTAAGAGTTACCTCCCTTTTTAGTAGATCCACAACCTGATCACTCTTGTGCCTTCCCATGAATGAACCCTCACTGCCTCCTAACTGAGTTGCCCCATTACTGATGATGATTTGCTAATGGAATGAATTTATGGGTAGAACCTGCATCCATCAACCAAGAACCAAGATTACTAGCACCAAGTCTCAAATATATAACATACATTAGTTAATACCCAGACTGTCAAGAATTCCAAAAGATTGAGATCCTTTGGGAAGATTTTCAAAAGACAATAGTCTATATCTTATCATTGTATAGATTTTACCCATAACCACAGGAATTGGACATGTTTTGTTTTGAAATTTACGTGCATTTCTCTCTAACCAAATGTGGTAAATTGTGGAGCTAAAAGCCAATTTGATTACCAGTGCTTTCAGAGTTTTGCCTTTGATTGTAGAGATGTGAGCAATCCAATTATCCCAAGACCTAGGGGCCCATTTTATAAGAAAGACATGCAGAACTTGGTCCCAAACTTGGGTAGTGAAGGGACAATTAAAGAACAAGTGATCATGGCTTTCACTACCGTGACAAAATGAGCAAAGAAGAATCTTGATTTAGTACCAAACAACACTAACCTATCCTCGATTAGAGTCTATCTTTGGATAGCAATCCAAACAATAAAGTTACACTTAGGAATATGCCCAGGATACCATATACTCTTGCTCCAAGAGACCTTGGGATAGGAGGTTCTGAGATGGTTCCAAAGTGAAGCTATGGAAAATTTCCCACTACCATTAAGAGACCAGGTACGCTGATCCTCCAAGTCCTCAATGGGATTAGGGAGAGAAAGAATGCTGCCCCTAATCTCGTTGAGATCAAATGTCTGAGTTATAGGGAAGAACCAAGATGAGCCTCTAATAATACTAGAAACACAGGCACCTCTTGGTAACCCGGAATCATAGATTATTCTAGGACCATATCTGGGAACAAGAGGACCAAGAATGGTCCAATTATCGTACCAAAGAGAAGTAGATTTTCCATTACCTATTGACACTTTAATGTGTGGTTGAGCAAGAGGTCTAAGATTAAGTATTTTCCTCCAAACCCATGAGGGGTTACTCGGTACTTTGACCTCCCAAAGACTCTTGCCCTTGAGTATGTAAGACTTTACCCATTGGCACCACATGGACTGTTCACCCTAGAAATTAGGAACCAAACATGTTTAGCCACAACTGCTTTGTTCCAAATTTGAATGGATTTGAACCCAAGTCCCCCTTCCTTCTTAGGAGAGCACAAATATTCCCAGGAAACTTTAGCTCCACATTTTTTAAGATCTGGCCCAGACCATAAGAAGGATCTGAGAATGGCTTCAACTTCCCTAACAACTTTCTTAGGTAAAATGAACATGGAAGACCAATATGTTTGCATGGAGAATAAGACATTTTTTTATCAATTGAACTCTACCAGCATAAGTTAGATCCCTATTAATCCAAGTCTTAGTTCTAGCGGTAATTCTTGCAATCAAATTTTTGCAATCCTCCTGCTTGAGTTTAGTGGTGAGGAGAGGAACTCCAAGATACTTGATAGGTAGAAAACCTTCTTTAAAGCCAAGCACTTGAAGAATGCTTTCCCTTGTGGAATGATCAACCCCAGAGAAAAAGACATTACTCTTCCCAGGACTAGGAGATAAGCCTGACAGAGCTTCGAACTCAATTAGGGAATCATGGAGATGCTTAATAGAACTCAATTGACCTTTGCAGAAGATCATGAGATCATCTGCAAAACATAGGTTAATAATGTTGTTCTTACTGCACCTCCAGTGAAAATAAAAATCAGCGCAATTAGCTTTCTCCTTAAGGATACAAGTTAGAACTTTCATGACAATGACAAAGAGGTAAGAAGAGAGTGGGTCCCCTTGCCTTAGCCCCCTTTGGCCTTTGATGTTACCGGTTGATTCACCATTGATGCTAAGGGTGTAACTCGCAGTGTTGACACAAGTTTGTAACCATTTAATCATTTTGGGATGAAAGTTCATAGACTTGAGTATATCCCATAAAAATCCCCATCTAACATTGTCATAGGCCTTCATGATGTCAACTTTCAAGGTACACCTAGGGGAAGGGGAGGATTTATGATAACCTCTCATCAGTTCATGTGTTAGGAAAATGTTATCAGCTATCCTCCTACCCTTCACAAATCCTGACTGAACAAGATCAATGAGAAGAGGAAGAGCAGCCTGAAGCCTTTTGGCTAAGATCCTGGCAATGCATTTGTAGATTGTGTTGCAACAAGAGATAGGTCTAAAATCACCAACCTTGGGAAGGATTGGGGATTTTAGGAACCAAGGCTACCACAGTTGCATTAGCTTTACCTAGAAGCCGTCCTGATCTAAAGAAGTTTTTAATCGCTGAGATGGTCTCACGACCAACAACAGGCCAAGCTTTATGGAAAAACCCATCATTGAACCCATCGGGACCAGGGGCTTTACGGGGATTAAGCTCCCACAAGGTAGTCTTGATTTCAATGTTAGTAATATCCTAGACCATAGCTAAACTTTGAGCGTTGGTCAGCTTCCTACCAATAAGCTGATTAACCCTATCTCTCCCAAGATAAGGAGTGCTATGGGGTCTACCTAGCAGTCCAGTGTAGAAGTTGACAAAAGTGCTTTTAATGACATTGATATCCTGAGTGGTGGAATTATCACTAAGCACAAGATTGGTCAGCTTGTTCTTATTCCTATTGTTGCTAACAAATTTGAAGAAGAAGGATGTGCATTGGTCACCTAACTTCATCCAGTTGATCCTAGACTTTTGTCTAGCTAAGCTCTCCTCAGCCCTTGTAAGAGTAAGAACTTGTTTGAAGACAAGTTTTTCCTCTCTTTGAGATACAATATCATTGGGGTAATTCCCCAGCTTACACTGGAGAGTTTCAAGAAGGCATTGAGATTGGGCTACTCTATCAATTATATCACTGAATTCTTGTTTGTTTAATTTCCTAAATTCAGCTTGAAGGAGCCATAGTTTCTCATAAACACAATACATAGGATTACCAATAATTATCCTACTCTAGACACCCTGAACAATGGTCATGAACAGAGGGTGATCCGCCAAAAAGTCAAAGAATTTAAATGCCTTGGGTGTTGGCTTAGGAGGAGGTGCTATATGGACAATTGCTGGAGAATGATCAGAAATACCATGTGGTGGAAAATGAGCACTGGAACTAATATGCACTTTAGTCCAACTCTCATTAACCAGGACTCTGTCCAGCTTAGATGAGATGTAGTTTGGCGCATCCTGCCTGTTAGACCAGGTATACATACAACCTGTGAATCTGAGATCATCAGTCTCACAGGAGCACAGACAATCATTGAACTCATCCAAATGATGAACCCATTGATTATTTCCACCAATCTTTTCTCTGGGAGACCTAACCACATTGAAATCACCAAGTATCACCCAAGGGTTATTAACAGAGAGAGATAAAAGATCCCTCCATAATTCTTTTCTCACAGCATGGTCATTAGCACCATAAACAAAAGTGGCAAGGAAGTCATGCCCCTCCTGAATAGCACGAACCTCACAATGTATGAACCCGACTAGACATGGATAGCATCAGAACAACCAAGATTAATCGGGATCCCAAGCTAGTAGAATTCTCCCTATGGGGCATGCAGACTATTGTTTGTGAAATGCCACTGAGGGCATATATAGTTGACAATTCTTTTAATGTTGGGTTCTTTGATTTTGTGTTCAATCAATCCAATCAAAGACAAATGGTTCTTACTCACAAAAACTCTTGCAACTTTTTGTTTGATTGGATCATTAAGACCACGTAAATTCCAACAACCAAAATGAATAGAAGAGCTAGACATAGATAACTAACAACAGGGTAATACATAACATGCATGAATAAAATATATAGTAACATAGCTATATACATGCAAAAGGAATAGATTAGAATCTCCCCTGATTACGAAGCTTGCGCTCCTTTTTAAGCCTTTTTTTCCTGGAGCTGTTTGATTCAGGAATCCCAATCCTCCCTGAGTTGACAGTAGCTGGCCCTTTGCTGGAATGTGTTGGATAACCCCCTTTATCTTCCTTATCCCTAGCCTGCAAGCTTGATGCCTCTAGAACATCTGTTTCTATCTCCTCATCCAACTCCTCATTAGAAGCATCATCTAGCACATGAGAAGGAGAAGAAGGGAGAGGAGGTATCTTAACATCAGTGCTTGCTAAGTGAGAAGAACTGGCTAAGCCTGATGAACTAGAATTGGCAAGTGGGTTCTCAACCCCTGCTAAGATAGCTTCTTGGGATGGAATCAGCTTGAAGAGAGGATCACTGGTCAAAACCCCCTGATCTTCTGATTGATTAACCTGAGGTGGAATATAATCCACACCTTTAGTAATCGCTGATAGGTTTGAAGATAATTTACCCTTACCCACAACTACCCATTCTTGCCCATTGGTGTTAGCTTTGGGGGCTGATTTAGGGTTGCAAGAATGACCAAATACTTTGCAGGTTTCACACCTCGGAGGAAGCCATTGATATTCAATCCCCACCATGACCGATTTTGCGTTTACTGATATAACAATATCAATTGGAAGTTCATCTCCAGCCTCTATTTCTACGCAAATTTGAGCGTAATCTAACCTTCTTCTACGCTTTGATGTAGCCGTCTACATGAATAGGTTTACCAATTAAACTTCCAATTTTCTTTGAAGCCAACTTTGTCCGAGAATTCCAGTGACAATTTATGCGGTTTTAATTGAGATCGGGATAGAAGAGGGATGATTCTTGCTAGGCACCAAATCCTTTTCCACTCTTTTTAGGACCAAATATCGGGCGAGAAGAAATACGGCCCCCCCCTCTAACACTCCCATTTTGGCGATTCATTCTCAAATTCAAAAAGGTAGCATGAACCCAACTGTTTTACCGTGAACTTCCCATGATCTTTCCATATTGCCCGAAAAGCGTGCTTGTTAGTAAGGGTAGAGCCATTTTCCCATCAAGAAAATTCCCTATCAGGCAGTGCTTACCCACCTCAACATCAATCTGTGACTCATCAAAATTTACATGGGCTTCCTTCCCCTTTTGAACATCCGGGTAATGCTCCAACTTCATGGATTTGGATGGGGCTTGAGCTTTGAACAGAGAATTCCAATTTCTTGGTTGGGAGCCTTGAAATGGTGGAAACAATTTGGGTTCTGGAGGAACTTCCACTTTGGCATAATCCCCTTCGACCTCAATTTTTTCTGCGCACATTCGGTCCAAATTCTTGAAGTTGGATAAGATGATCTTTGAACTTCGTAAAACTTACATTGACCCCAGATTGAAGCATCTCCTCCTCAATAGTGTTGACTAAGGAGGCAATACGGGTAGAGCTATCCATTTGAGCTCCTGCTAAATGGAAAACCTCGTGTAATTTGCGCGAAGGACTCGAACTAGACGTGGTAGAGCCATGATGGCCAAGAGTGGATTTAGAGGTAACATCGTGCTGCGCACCTCCAACATTTGTGAGCGTTGTCTCTGACTAAGGAGGCAATAAGGGCTTTTTGGTTTAATGACTTTAGGGATGTCAGGAGTGGGTTCAAGTAGGTTATGGTTGTGGAATAGATGATTCTTATCTTGAGGGAAGGAAGATTTTATAGGGGTGACAAGGTTAGGAATAGGTGTGTACAGAGGAGTACCTGATTCGGAAGGGGAATCCCGATTGTCGTGGCTCAGATTTGCATAGGCTTGGGGAGTAGCCAAAGAGAGAATCGAGGAGACACCCCCCTTCGGAGTTCTCTCGGACCATACATCAGATTGGAGTTGCAAACCACTGCTAGGTTTCGAGATAGAAGATATCACTCCCTCTGACGAGTAAGTTTGCCGTAGAGTCTTGTTCCTTTTTAGTAGTTCAACCGAATCAGTTGTTAGCATACCCAAACCATCTCCTATCATGGATGATGCAGGAGATATGGTCTTAGCCGCCGTCTCGAGGGATACCCTTGGAATCGATCGAATCACAATATTGGAGTCCTCCGCCCTAGATCCCATATCTTCTGTGCTTGGAATAGACTTGATCTCGGAACCAGATCGCACTCTAAGTGGATAAACGTTGGATTGCTGAAAACCACCCGAAGGGGAAGTGGTACTGTCGGCCATGGCTGGTAACGGCAAAGTTCAAGCTAGGAGTACACAGTGATCGAGTGAATCGCCGGAGCATGCTGACGTCATGATGTTTTGAATGTTACACCCTGTACACACTCTCTGACTTATTTGCCAAAAAAATTTGCCCTTAAGTAAATAGGACTTTACCCATTGGCACCACATTGATTGTTCAGCACCTGAGATGATAAACCAGATGTGTTTAGCCACTGCAGCCTTATTCCATATCTGCATAGACTTGAGTCCAAGGCCACCTTCCTCTTTGGGAGCACAAATGTGCTCCCAAGAAACTTTAGCACCAGTCCTCTTAAGGTCAGGCCCAGACCATAGAAAGGCTCTCAGAACAGACTCAACTTCCGTTATCACCTTTTTAGGAAGAATGAACAAAGAGGACCAGTAGGTTTGCATAGAGAACAAAACATTTTTAATCAATTGAACTCTCCCGGCATAAGTCAAGTCTCTGTTAGTCCAAGACTTAGTTTTGGATATAATCCTATCCACCATATCCACCATAGGTTTGCAATCCAAATGAGTCAGCTTGGTGGAGAGAAGAGGTACACCAAGATATTTAATAGGAAGAGACCCTTCTACAAATCCTAGTACACTCAGTATACCTCTTCTAGTGGATGCTTCAACTCTAGAGAAAAATATTTGACTCTTGTTAGGACTAGGTTTCAACCCAAACAAAGATTCAAATTCAGTGAGAGATGCTTGGATGTGTCTGACAGATCCTACATCCCCTTTGCAGAAGATCATAAGATCATCAGCAAAACAGAGATTAATGATCTTGTTCTGACTACACTTCCAATGGAAATGGAAATCAGACTGCAATGATTTCTCTCTTAATATACAGGTAAGTATCTCCATGACAATTACAAAGAGATAAGAGGAAAGAGGATCCCCTTGTCTAAGGCCCCTCTTACCATCAATGAATCCAGTATTCTCCCCATTGATACTTAGGGTGTAGTTAGTAGTGGTCACACACGCTTGTAACCATTTGATCATGGTAGGATGAAAATTCATTCCTATAAGGACATCCCAAAGAAAATCCCATCTAACATTATCATAAGCTTTCATAATATCCACCTTCATAGCACACTTGGGTGTAGGAGAGGACTTGTGATATCCATGCATAATCTCTTGGGTAAGAAAAATATTGTCTGCAATCCTCCTACCCTTAACAAATCCCGATTGGACAGGATCGATAAGGGAAGGAAGAGCACTCTGGAGCCTCTTGGCAAGAATTTTTGCAATGCACTTGTAAATGGTATTACAGTAGGAAATGGGTCTAAAATCACCAACCTTAGAAGGGTTGGGGACTTTAGGAACAAGGGCAACCACAGTAGCATTAGCTTTCCTTAACATTTTGCTAGACCTAAAGAAGCTCTTAATAGCAGCAGAGACTTCATAACCAACAATAGGCCATGCTTTCTGGAAGAAGCCAGCATTAAAGCCATCTGGGCCAGGTGCTTTTTAAGGATTCAGATTCAAGAAAGTCTCTTTAATTTCAGCATCATTGATAGGCTGAACCATATCCAACCTTTGTTCATCAGTTAATACCCTCTGGATTAACTGCTTAACCTTGGTTGAACCATCATAATGGGAACTATGAGGAGTCCCCAAGAGATCATTATAGAAATCCACAAAGGTGGACTTAATCACTGATATGTCCTGGGTACTGGTAGAGTCACTAAGAGTAATGCTAGTGATCATGCTCCTATTTCTGTTATTGCTAACAAACTTGAAAAAGAATGATGTGCATTGATCACCAAGCTTAAGCCACTGAACTCTTGATTTTTGTTTAGCCAGACTCTCCTCTGCCTTAGACAGCATGAGGTACTGTCTAAAAGCAATTTTCTCTATAGCTTGTTCAGAGGGGTTTAAGGGGTTGGTCCCCAATTCTTTTTGTATATTATCAAGCTGTAGTTTGGCACTCTTTACTCTATCTGATATGGCACTAAATTCTTAAGTGTTTAGCTTTTTGAACTCAACTTGAAGAAGCCTCAGAGTGTGCAGCACAACATCCCCTCCATAGTGGTCAAAATTAGCACTGATATTAGATACAGACTAATGTCCCTGCATAAAACCCCACATGGACCTTTAGCAATGATGGAAGCATGGAACATCCCCATGCCTCCTACTTGAATTTAACCATATATTTCACTTGCTGACTTGGTCTTCAATGGTTCTAATTTGGTTATCATATATAGGGTGTTTCCACAAGCTACAAATTGCAAATGCAGGTCGTTGGCAAAATTGAAGTGAGATTCTGTGAGCTACATTACTAATGTCCCAGTTGGGAAAGTTGTGATTGCAGGTTCCTAAGTAAAGCCACATTCCAGCAGCTTCGATGACCTATGTGGAGGGTCAAGCATCAGTATAAAGGAATTCGGACTAGTAATGCCCGCAATGGTACAACACTCTTTGACTTGGTCTTCCAACATACTTGCATTGTACTCTTTTGTAGTCATATGGGTTGCAAGGGCTGTTGCAATCCACCATTAATGCTATCTGTTGTTACTTTGTGCATGCTAGAATGTTTTGTGCTTTATTGATGTTATTAGGGTTGCAAGGGCTGTTGCAATCCTCTATCATTGCAACCTGTTGCTTTTCTTGTTGCTTGTTTGCTGTACCTGGGCTGCCGTTCATAGTATCCAGCTGTGATTAGATCCCCATGTGCAAGGTTTTAGTTGGCCTTTAGCTGCTTTTTGATTCATGGTCTGTTACTACTGCTGTGTTGTGACTGCCAAGGGCAGTACTTGCATTGGGCAGTGCTGTGTTGGCATGCTTGACTTACATATTGGTTCCGCCTGTTTAAACCACTGTCATAAACTCTTTCCAGTAGAACTTGTCGAGCCTTTACCCATGCAACGGGTTCCAAGCCACGGGGGATGTCTCTGGCATTGGTTGATCCCCTTCTGGGAGGGGGTTTCCTCCCATTTTCATTGACCTATCACTGGGGGGTTGTCCCAGTGTACTACAGGGTTTGGCCTAGCTACCCGTGCTATGTTCTGGGATTATAGGGATACAAGCGAAACCCTGCCAAAAGATTAGGGGTGAATCTCATGTCTTAATCCACGAGAAACTCAACAACAATAGCCCATTGAGAGAAGATGTCCTGTTGTGATTCTTGTTTCAAGATTCTGCTGATGCAGTTTTGTTTACTGCTGCTGCAATTCTGCTGCATACTGCAGCACGCTGCTGCTGCATGCAGCTGCTGTGTTCCAAGTTCTGCTATGCTACTGCTGCTGTGATCACTGTTACCCGTGCATTGATGTTACACTGCTGCATTCTGCCGCATTCTGTTGTATTCTGCTGCTATGATTACTGTTCTGGGCAGGGGCTGTTTTCTGGGCTTATAAGAAAACAAGCGAAACCCTGCCAAAATTTCCCAGAATCTGTCATGTTTAGAAGTTTAGAATCTAGTCCAAGTCCCATCTCACAAGCTGCACTCTCAGCTCGAGGTCTCATTCACTCCAAGGGTCAATGTCCCAATTTAAGAATCAAGTTCTTTATAGAGTAGTTCAAGTCTGTCCCAAGTGTGGGTTGTATTTAGTTTATTTATTTTGTGTGGTGTTTTCTTCCTCTCTGTTAGATAGGGATGAAACATCCATTACTTAGGTTTGCGTTGATTTACTTGCCTCTTGGCCAACTTTATCGTACCGTTCTTTTCTTTTCTTTTCTTTTCTTTTCTTTTCTTTTCTTTTCCTTTTGTCCTCCCTGGGGTATGCCCCTTGTAGGCTGTATATTCTGTTGCATTCTTTTATTTTAAGCTTATTTACCCCCCCCCCCCAAAAAAAAGAAGAAGCCTCAATTTATCACTAATGCAGAACATAGGATTGCCAAGAACAAAGGTACTCCAGACCCTTTGAACTATAGGAAGAAAAAGAGGATGGTCAGCTAAAAAATCAAAAAATCTGAAAGGTTTTCTGGTAGACTTGGGGGAAGGGGTAAGACTAACCACAGAAGGAGAGTGACAACCCAGGAGTAGGAAAGAAAGCATTGGAATAAGGAAAGGCTCTCAACCAACTTTCATTCACCAACACCCATCAATCTTGGTGGAAATGTGATTGGGAGCATCTTGCCTATTGCTCCAAGTGTAGAAGCAACCCAAAAACCTAAGGTCATCAAGTTCACAAGCATAGAGACTATTTTTAAAGTCATCCATATGGGGAGGCCAATTAAGTGAACCTCCAGCTTTCTCTCTAGGAGACCTAATAGCATTAAAATCTCCCAACGACACCCAAGAAGAGGTAGTCTTAATATTAAGCATACTACTCCATAGGTCATTCCTTTCCATATGGTCATTAGCACAACAAACAAATGTAGTAAAGAACCTAAGCCCAGAGTGATGAGCTAGGACCTCACAGTGAATAAATTGGCTGGACTTCCTTAAAACATTAATATCAAAAATTTGAGGGTCCCAACACACAAAAATCCTGCCAATGAGAGCTTACTCATAGTTGTGTGCAAAGTGCCATTGGGGCAAATAAAATTCAAGACTCTCTTAGCATTGACCTCCTTAATTTTATGCTCTAATAGCCCAACCAAAGACAATTTATTATTAGAAATAAATTTCTTGGCCTCCTTTTGTTTGAGAGTATCATTAAGACCACGTAAGTTCCAGAATCCAAAAAGCAAAGCTGAGTTCATCAAAAACTTGTAGATAGAGGCTAAACTATATAACAGAGGATAGAAAGAATTAGATGCTATCAAAAAGTAAAGGGAGAGGATTACCGCCCTTTTAAAGGAGGGGAAGCCTTCTGATTGCTCCACCCTTTGTTTTTCTTCTTATTTGCAACCAACTTGAAGTCATCCCCATGCTCCGGGACCTGCTCTGGGACCCCTGCCAATTGCCTACAGCTGGTGCCAGTAGAAATGGATGGAGGAGTTGTGACTAGTAGAGGATCAGGTTGGTAGGGAGGTTTTGGATCAAGCACCCTTTCCTCTATGATTCATGGTACTTCCTGCTGGGTATAATCCACAGCAGATTCACCAATATTGGGGAACTCGTCCCCTCCTGTAGATGTTGAACAAGACATTTTAGTGGAGGGAGATACCACTTTGGTAACTACATCCAAAGCTGAACTTCCTCCCTTTGCCAAAGCCTCCAGTACTTTCCTTTGAACTTGTGGATCCTTACTCGTGATCTTGGCTTCCTTATGGATAACCCCCAGGCTTTCCTCAACCACTAATGGAATAAGGGCTGGTTTGGGATTGCACTTGTGACCAAATACCGTGCACTTTGTGCATTTGGACGGAAGCCACTGATATTCTACTCTGATTGTCACGGATTCACCATTAGCCTTGACCACTATTTCAGTAGGGAGTTCTTCCCCTGCAGAGATCTCTACACAAACCCTTGCGTAGTCTAACCTCTTCTTGCTCGCCGTGGCATTATCAACATGAATTGGTCTCCCAATTGAGCTGGCTATCCGACTACCTGCTGCAGTCCAGCACTCCAAAGGCAATTTGTGAAGTTTTACCCAAGCTAGAATTGATGTTGGATGTTTTGTTGTAGGGACTAATATGCGTCTCCAATCCATGAGAACCAGGTATCTTCTAGAGAAGAAGTATGGACCTTCTTCCAGGACTTTCAGTTTGGTTTCTTCATCTTTGAACACGAAGAAAAAACATGAACCAATTTGCTTAATAGAAGTAGGGGCATTCTCCTTCCAAACCACACGAGCTGTGGCACACAACAAGTTATATGGCATCTTCCCATCAAGGAAGTACCCAATCAAACACTGATTCCATGAATTAGTATCAACATCAGATTCATCAAGCTTAACTACTGCTTCCTTACCTCGTTGCATATCTGGATAATGCTCAAGCTTCATCGTTCTTGTTGGAGCCTGAGCTTTGAATAGTGAATATCAATTAGGGGTTTTACCTGGTTTTTGGATGTTACTTGGATCAATCCTGGTATGGGAAGACTCGGGCAGATCCACAACATTAACAATATCCCCTTCAAGGTAATGAGAGGGAGACTCCGAAATAGGGTGTCCTTCCTGAAGATACTTAATCTGGGTTGTGAGCTTGGATAAATCAACATCCATACCCACTTTTTTTAGCTCGGCTTCCATGGAATGAACCAAATCGACAAGTTTATCCTCTTTCCTCAGTCGTTCACCTTCGATCTGGAAAACCTCTTGTAGTTTCCGTGAGGAGTTAGGGGTAGATATGATGGGGCTATGTGGGCCGAAGTTGGGGGTTGTACCTTTGGTGGGTGTGGAGAATAGCTTAGAAATGGGTTTAGGGTTATCTTGGGATACAACTGACGAGATTTGAGGATTAGGGTTTGTTGTAAAATCAGAACCTTTAAGGCCGTATGGGTAATGATCATGTGGTTTGAAGGAGGGGATACGAGTGGTACCTGGGATCCCCGACTGTGGAGTTTCCAACAAGCTGACCTCGGTATGTAGATTACCCCACCTTTTCTTACTAATTTTGTTAGAATCGACTACCTTGGTACCGAGATCTACTCCGGTTTGCTTTCTTAGGCCACCTGAAGGGGAGACTTTGGAGTTGTGGATGGTCTTCATTCCTAGACCATCAGCCATGGCCTTAATAGAAGAGGACTCCATTTCTAGAGCTTCAGTTTCAGAACGCCCAGAATCGCCAGAAGAGGGGATTGCTTGACATATCAGATCGTGTTCTAAGGGGGTACACGTTGGATTGCTGAAAATCTGCCATGGTTGAGGTAGATTTGTTCTCCATGGTCTTGAATCGCCTAATCACCAGAGAAAGGAGCTGACGTCATCTTCTTCTGTTCGCGAGAAATAGATACTTCCAAGTGAGAATAGCGTCTGACTGGCACTTTCGAAAGGGATACTGAATTCTCCATCCCCTCCCAAGTTTCTTCGTACTTGAAAAAAATTGAGCAATATTCGTTGCCTAAGTTTAAGTTCTTTTTGCACTTAGTTGTTTTTCAAGTAATATTCGCTGCTTAACAATGTTCAAGCAACATTTGTTGCTTGCTTCCCAGGTTTCTTCATACTTGGCAAAATTTGAGCAATATTTGTTACTCTTGGCCTAAGTTTATTCATACTTAGCCACTTCCAAACAATACTCGTTGCTTATTGTCTAAGTTTTTTCGTACTTAATAATATTTCAGACATTTATTCGTTGCCTAATCCTAAGTTTTTTCATACTTAGCTTTTCTCAAACAATATCCGTTGCTTATGTACACTCTCTGCTCCCTAGTTTGGAGGTAAAGTGTCTTTAGGTCCAAACTTAGCTTGTTCATGTTTAGACCGAATGGAAAACAACTTGTTTTAAGTCAAACAAAGTTTTATTCATAACTTTTACCATACTAAAGCAACTCATAGTTAACGAAATTGAAAATGGAATTTTGCTCGTAATTCCTCTATAGCAACTCATAGCTAATAACCAAAAGCAATCAACACTATTTTCTATGGAACTTTGTTCGTAATTCCATTATAGCAACTCATAGCCATATAAGCACTAAATAGACTACAATAAGTAATTAATATGTAATTCGACTACTTACTTTTGTATTCAATGGTAATGGCATTAGCTTCCCATCCAAGTCTATTAGGGGATGAACTCCACTTGCAGCTATCTCCATAACTTCTTCTAGTCTATTTCAATTTGGGTCGAGCCTTCCATTCATGGAATTGTATGTGCTGCCGAGAACTTTTCTCAAGACTAGGTCATTGGAACTCGTGCATGTACCTTCGTATTACAACTCTTGGTTTGCAAGCTTCATCAATGCTTTCTTTCCTTGTTCTTTGGCAAAGTCAAACTCCTTTGCTAGGGCATCATCGTTACCTCTTTCCTTATCCCAAGAAGTTCTATTAGTTGGCATTCCTGCTTTGAGAGGAATGTTAGCCTCTATTCCATAATCCAATGATAATAGGGTTACTATTTGACCTTTTAGGCGTAGTTTGGTACGCCTAAAGCACGTTCGATAGTTCTTTTGGTCACTTGCATTTCTTTTTCTTAAGAGTTTTCATAATCCTTCGAGGATAATTTTGCTTGAGGCCTTCGCTTGCCCATTAGTTTATGAACTAGAATGGATTAGTAATTTCCAACTTTGCACATAAATCTATGAACTCGTTGGAGAATGGATCACCAAATCTTTGTAATGATAGTACCCCACACAAATGTCTCCAGTTAGGGCGGTTAGCTTATGGTTGGCGTCATGTTGCATATTAATCGTTGTGCACCTATCTATCTATTCGCCAAAATTGTCGAGCACCCCCGTGTGGTACAACTAACCAATTATCTGCTCGACCTTAGTATTATGCACCCTCAAGTGGCGCATGTGAATAGGGCCATTATTGTCCATAAAATATTGCTTGGTGAGCTACGGTTCTTCCACCAATGTTGCTTCCACATATCCTCTCGTGGATCTCATATAGAAACTTTTGCCCCACCAAGTGGTGCACATGTCAATTATGGTTTCATGCTCTTCCTTTTTATCATTAGGAATTATTCCCTCTCCAAGGTATTTCACGATAGGATCCATCCAGTTTGGTTCTAAATCCAAGTTTGTTGAACCTATGTAGGGACTTTGCTTGAGCTCATTTGTTGCACACAAAACTTCTTAAGTTTATCCAATTAGCATCTGGTTGCCTACGCATAAGCATCCATCTTTTCACACCGAGCAACACATTTGTTGATAGTTGGTTTACGACCACTATGAGCCACAATAGACTCTTGATCTTCAAAATCATGGCAATTTGTAGCCCAACAAGCAAAGTCTTGTACTTGGCTATATTGGTTTGAGACACTGAAAACAAATCGAGCTGCTTGCTCCCAAAACTTGCTACCTCTCGTAGTAGATTGGCATTTGTTTATTCTTCTTTATTTGTAGGAGTGCAATATTGACTATAAGGACCCGGAATTTCATGAAATTATTTTCTATCTTTTATTCATTTTAGGTAATGTAAATGAGTAGGCTAATGTTCCAAAATGTGTTTCTTTCTAAGTATTGTATGAGTGTGTATAGCTTGATGTACCAGGGGTTAAGTAAATGGTAGGAATACATATTACGAAGTTGTGTGAGTGTTTAGAGATGTTGAAAAGGTGTTGGGAGTGATCGGGGTGTGAATTGGCGAAAGTGGTAAAAATTTGGAAATTTTCACTCTAGATACTGGTATGTTTTTTCTTGATACCGGTATCCAGCGAAACAGAAATTCTAGATACCAGTATGGCTTTTTCTTGATACCGGTATCCGGTTACATTTCCTACAGATTTTGAGCCAACGGAGTCTAGATACCGGTATGAGTTTTTCTTGATACCGGTATCCAGCTACATGTTTTTGCAAAATTTTTGCGCGTCACAACCCTCTATAAAAAAGGGTCTCGGGCTCATTTCTTCACTCTAAAACCATGAAACAAACCTTAAAATCACCCTTCTACCTTCTTTCTCCATCCTTACCTCAAATCTTGTGATTTTAACCTCAATCCACCACAAATCTCCAAGATCTACACACTGGAAACATCAATCTCCCTTGTATTTTGGATTTTGCACTCAAGGAGGTAAGAACTCTTGATTTGGGTCTTGTTCTTGCTTCACCTCACATTTTTTTTCTCTCTCTCTCTCTCTCTCTCTCTCTCTCTCTTTGATTGTGAGTAAAACCTCACCCTTGTAACTCATTTTTTACTTTATCTTGTCTTTTAAATGCGTAGTGGAGCTTGGATAGAGGTTGTTCTAGGAGTTTGGGGTAAAAAATCACTTGGGTACTGTAGGGTTTTGCTCAAAACCCATCTTGGTGGGAGAAAATTCTACTCCCTCTAGCTGTATTTATGTGATGTGGCGTATATCTTGTTCTTGTTCTTCAATTTTCTCAAAATCATTTTTTTCTCTCCTAAGTGGGTTTTGCTCAATTTGGGTTTGGGATCTATAGATTGGGTTGTTGTTTGATGCTATTGTTGTTTGTTTTACCCTCCCTCCATGTCCATTAGTTTTTTTTTTTTTTTGGGTAAATAAGCTTGAAATAGAAAAAAGGCAAAGCGGATATACAGCCTACAAAGGGCATACCCCAGGAGGACAAAAGGAAAACAAAGAAAGGAAACAAAAGAAAAGGAAACAAAAGGGATGGCCAATAAAGGCTACAGTGGGTTACAATGGGGGATTAAAGTGGAAAATTAGAACTAAATTAGAACAAGTAGCAAATTGCTACAAAACTCTAAACTAAATGTTTCTAGACCATCTAAGGAGATGGGGGAGGAACATCCAAAAGTCCAAACATCCATAAGTGAGTACAATATTGGGTTGCGGTAATTTGAAACGTAGGGATAATGAATAGCTGAACTTGATGATGAGTGAAATCCATACTTCACACAGCCATAATTAGATGGCAGCAGCAAGAACAGACTGAGCAACTTCTGCTAAGCTCGAGCAATCTGCGATAGGTTGATGAAAGTGGGTGCAGAAGCACCATAAAGGGAGGAAGCCCCCTCCCAAAAGGGGATCAAACAATGCCAGGGATATCCCCCCATGGCTAGGACTATCCTAACAAGGACATAAAACTGCTTGCTCATCAGAGATGCTTGAACTTGAGCATGAGACTTGAAACTCGAATCATGAAACTTGGAATAAGACCTTGGAGTAACTTTGGATAGAGGCATCTGCTGAAAGGTTTCTCCACCACTACTGCTGTATCGACAGTGCATCACATCAAGCATAGTTGAAGCTTGACCATGAACTTGGTAAAACTTGGGAAAGTAACCACTGAAGGTTTGCTACTACACAAGCTACAACAGCAAACAACTGCTGCCAGAAATTGCTCCACTACCGCAAGGGGCTAAATGACTAGGGGGTCACTAAGGACAGCTTCTTAGAGAAGGCATACCCCACTGTAATGGGCATCAAGCACCATAATCTAGACCACAACCTGAACCAAAAGGAATAGAAACTGGACCTAGGGCAACAAATTTGCCCAGAAATGGACCGAACATTCTAGGACAAGAAGGAGACCATAGGCATGCAATCTGGTCATGGGCATTCTCCAAAATCTAATGTAGTGAGCAAACAACGACAGCTCTGCCCAAGCATGGCAGTCCACATACAAAATAAAGAACAACACAACAAATATGGTAGACATGCTATAAAATCAGTACAACAGCCCTTGTACTGAATATATAAATCGCAGGTTGCAACAGCCCTTGCAACCCACATGATAACAAAGATGTATGGCAATGTAGGAAGTATATAAAACATGAATATAAATCGCAGGTTGCAACAGCCCTTGCAACCTACAGTGCACCTACAATTTAATAGTGTGAGAATAAGGTAACATACCACTGATGCTTGACCCTCCACATAGGTCATCGAAGCTGCTGGAATGTGGCTTTACTTATGATCCTGTAGAGATCAGGACACGTGAATTAACAAATCCCTTGGTTATAATGTATTGGATACACGTCGGGTGACACATTTTGGTGAAAATGGTGAATTTTCGAAACAAATGGGACTCGTGGAAGTTTTTGAAAGACAAATTATTTTGAGATGATATATTTGGATAATGTGAATTCTAAGGATCAGCCGTTTGGTGTCCTTAGCCATGGGTGCACGGAGCCCACGAAATACGCCAAGGGTGCACGGAGCCCACAAAATCTAGCAAGGGTGCACGAAGCTTACGAAATCCGGCAGAGGGATACTTCCAGAATTAAATTGATGAATGTTTTCTTATGAAATGTTGAAAATGACATATTTGGATTGATTTTGGAGTATTTGGCGAAAATTGGTTTTTAGTGTACGATTATGAAAATTTGGCAAATGCTTGGACCTTGTTGGACACTTAAAGTTGTTTTGGGATATTTGGATACTTTGGGAAACACTTGGACACACTCTTGAGTTACTTGGGTACTTGGTGGTCGGGTCTCAATTGTTTGTTCTCCCTAATCACATACATGGATTATTTCATTCATTATACACCCTCTGTCTTGCATGTATCATGTTTATACACCTAGCGTTAGTAGAATAGTTTTCTTACTGGGCTAGTGAGCTCAACCTATCAATTTTCAGGTACTCGGCATGGAGCATGAGATGAGATGCTTGTGAAGAGATGCATACATGGAGCTTACACATGCATGAAGTTATTTTCCTATCTTTGTCTAATGTTTTTGAAAGATGATTTTGTAACTTTAATTTGTTAATCCTTTTGACTATTTGGTTAATGTAATAACTTTTGAACTTGATACTTATGCATTTGGATTATGGGCGCCCGTTATTAGAATTCGTTGATTCTTCATGGTGAGGATGTACCTATCTGACTTTGACTATTCAAAGGGAAATAGTAAGACTTTTGACTTGTTCCATATGGATATTTTCTATATTTGGTTTATTAAATTTGAGGGTGTGACATTGACTATATGTTTGAATGTAGCTAAGTACAACAACAAGGGTTCACAAGCAGATATTTTCGAAGGCTTGATCACATTTTGCTCCCCATTCTTTCCTCTATCTCTTTTTCAGCAACTAGAAGTGATAAACATGTTAAAGGATGCTGCCATTCCAGCAAGCTCTAGAACTCCCTTCCTTGTTTTTGGGTTCTCTTGCTTTCGTAGTGCTGAGATCTAGTAGGGATTTGCCTTTTTCCCTCAACTAATCCAAGAACTCTCTTGTGCTATCTCCAAACGCACAATCCAAAGTATTGAGTTTCAACCTATACTGACTCCTTTGGACCTTGCTAGTGATCCAAATCTGCTACCCTCTCCTGGCCGTTTGATGGTATTTTTATAATGTATCAAAAAAAAGTCATCATCATGTTCCCTTCTATTTGGTGTGTGGTGTGTTTTCCCAAAACCATGAAAGTTGTACAGAGAAGCTCGTCAGGATCTCCACGTGCCTATACATGTGGTAAATAGCACAAAACGGAACATGAACAACCGCCAAGCCCATAACTCAATATTGGCTATAATAAACCCTATCATCGGACAATGTAGTTGGAACGGCCCAGCATGGGATAAACCCTAGAAGCAGACTTTTCTTGCGAGGATAAGGAAAGGAAGGAATATTCGAAGATATTACCAAAATCAATTGAGCTTGCGAAGATAAGCACAATCTTACTTAGAGATAGAAAGCCAATTAGCATACTAAACAAGGAGCAAACTCCCATGATGGGTAAGGCTCCAGATGAGCAAGAAGTGGCCAACTTGGTAAGAATCCTTATCGAATAAGGAATCCAAAATCATGCGAGCTACATTGCTCAATAAGGAAGAATTCTATAAGGAATGTAAGTACAAAATAATCGTCTATATATGAAGATGAATCCTAAATGCAAAAGGTATGCAATAATCTATTTCATACAAACACTCGTTAAGTTCATCCTTCAGTTCGTCAATACTAACTTAGGCATCAGAGGGCCCTTTCCACTTAGAGTCATGGGTGCTCTGATAGTTTGTTCATGCTGCAGGATCAAGTTTGCTCCATACGAATAGGATTTGATCTTCTAAGAGCAAGGAAATAACTTGATGAGTTTTTTCACTCTTACAATTGGCGCCGTCTGTGGGAAAGAAGGAGAAACCCCCGCCGGAGATCATCCATGGACAACCGAGATCACCACACGCCACAAAAGAGTAGGGTTGGGAAGGATTGTACCCTAGATCCACTCAACGCCCCAAAAAAGCCTCACACTACGAGGGTGGTAATTCAAGTGGAGCGTGTGGAACGCTCTCTGCCGACCAGATCCTGGGAGGAAGATTTGAGAGCCTCATTCTGAAGGAATGAGCAAAGAAAGTCCCCGCCATGCCACACCTCAAAAAAGACAGACCCTAGAGTGAGACGAGACAGAGAGTTGCGTGCGAAAGGAACAAGAAGTCTCAGACCTGGCACAACAGATCGCGCAGGAAGAGGCTGCAATCAATGATTTGAAGAAACACTTGTGACAAGCGGAGAAAGGTTTGAAACCAAAATCTTGAGGTAGAAACAAAGATAAGCGGCGACTGGGGAGGAAGCAGTCGCCGAGAAAGACAGATTCCACAACCATGAAGGCTTCCCAGCGAAAAAAGAGAGCCGCAAGTGAATCTTCAGAAAGCAGGGGAGCAAGAAGACATGAAAGAGACCGCTACGAGAGATCTGATTCAAACGAACACTATGACGGGTGCGAAATAGCCCTCGGAAGGCAGCTAGTAAGGCTCTCAATCATGTTGCTGCTTCCCCACTTGCCAAATAGATCCAACAGGCGGATCCACCCACCAGGATCAAGCACAACCTATTCGTGTTGGTGTTCCCCTTCTCTCCACCAAATTAAAGCATATTGATTGTAAACCTTTGATAGACAAAATCACTGCTAAAACTAAGTCTTGGACTAATAGAGACCTTACATATGCTGGTAGGATGCAACTCATCAAGAGTATACTCTTTTCAATGCAAACGTATTGGTCCTCTATTTTTATACTCCCCAAAGGAGTGATCAAGGAAGTGGAATCAATTCTGAGAATGTTCTTTTGGTCTGGCCCTGACTTAAGGAAGTCTGGTGCCAAGGTGTCTTGGGATCACCTTTGCGCTCCTCGGCAGGAGGGGGGACTGGGTTTTAAATCTATGCTCATCTGGAATAAGGCTGCCATTTACAAGCACATTTGGTTCCTTATTTCTGGTGGTGAGCAGTCCATGTGGTGCCAATGGGTGAAATCCTACTTATTAAAGAAGAAAAGTTTTTGGGAAGTAAGAATGCCTAGTAACCCTTCATGGGTCTGGAGGAAAATACTTAATCTTAGAACCATCGTGCGTCCTCACATCAAAACATTAATTGGCAATGGTCATAATGCTTCCCTTTGGTTTGATAATTGGCATCCTTTGGGCCCTCTTGCTGAGAAGTTTGGTCCTAGAGTACTCTATGACTCTGGTCTCCCCAGTGATTCAAGAATTTCAGCTATCATTAGAAATTCTCAATGAGTTCTTCCCATAACACAAACTCTTGAACTCAATGAAATAAGATCTAGCATGTCCTATCTCCCTGAACCTAAAGGGATTGATGATACTCATAAGTGGATGCTCACTCCAAATGGTCAGTTTAGCATTGCTTCCTTGTGGAATCACTTGAGGACACAATTCCCTAAAGTTCAATGGTACCATTGTTTGTGGTTCTCTGGACACATACCTAAATGCAGTCTTATAGCTTGGGTGGCAGTCCAAAATAGGTTGTACACTGAGGATAGACTTGTCACTTTTAGTACCAAATCTCACTCATGTTGCAGTTTCTGTCAGGGATATGAGAGTCATGATCACTTATTTATTAATTGTCCCTATACCTCACAGGTTTGGTCCCAAATTACTGGGCTTCTAAATGAAGCTTGGTCTTCCAAATCCTGGTCCAGCTGGATATCCTTTATATCCTCCTTCAAGGACAAGTCACTTAAGTCTCTCATGATTAAGCTTGCTTTTACCACGTCCATATATCATTTGTGGATTGAAAGGAATCATAGGAAATTTCAAAATGTGTATTGTACTGAGCAAGTAGTGGTCCACAAGATCTATTCTATGATGAGACATAGGATGATGTCCCTAAAGGAACTTCCTCAAGGACATCATTCCCAATGGCTCCTTAGGAAATGGGATCTGAACTCATAATTTCTATAGTGTACTAATGCCACTTGTGCAGGTCTCTCTGCTGGCTGCGGGCTGCAAATTAGTGTACTAATGCCACTCATAATTTCAATTCATTGGCAAAGCATCATCAGTGATTAGCCTACAGAGGGTATCACAAGATAGCAATGTATGGGTCAGACGAAGAGAAGAAATCGTTTATCACCCCGATGGGGTTATATTGCTACAGGGTCATGCCTTTTAGTCTCAAAAACGCCGGAGCTACGTACCAGAGATTGGCAACCTTAATGTTCAAAGATATGCTCGAAAAGACCATGGAAGTCTACATAGACGACATGGGGGTGAAGAGCAAAGAGAAGGCTGACAACATAGTAGATTTAAAGGTAACCTTTGATATCTTGCGACAATTTAGTTAAAATTAAATGCTTCAAAATGTGCATTTGGTGTGAGTTTGGGAAAGTTCTTGGGCCATTTGGTCACGGAACGTGGCATTAAGCCCAGCCCAGATCAAATTACATCTCTCCAAAGACTTGAAAGCCCAAAGACTACCAAAGAAGTGCAGAGGTGGAAATCAAAAAACCTAAAAAAAGGTAGCCGTTATGTCTGACTTTCTCTCTCTAGGCGATTTGCCCGTTATCTGAGAAACCCTAGAATGGCGGCCAATCTCACATCTCCGGCCAGCAATACTTCACCTTCCAAGGAAGAAGACTATCCTAGTCTCAAAGTAAATGATTCCAATGAAGTTAGAAAGAAGCAATTGGTGCAAATTTCCACTCCTCAACGATACTCAGAGCTGGGATCAGAAATACGTGACACCCTTCTCAATGCAACAACTATAAGCTCTCCGATCTACAACAATCCATCAAAATCGGGTATGGTGTTCTCCACACCTACCAAGTTTCAACCATTCAAACCGCTAGATCTTTACCCTCAATGCCAGAACTCTTCTGTTACCGATCTTCTAAAAAGCCCTAATTCTCAAGAGTCAAAGAGAAAAGCTCTCACTTCTGATGCAAACCCTGGTTCAGGCTCAGGGAAACTCAACTCCATCAACCCAGTTCAACATTCCTCTCTTTCGCAAAGCGGTTCCCAATTTTCTTCTCCAATGCAAACCCTAAAGTCTTCCCCGCATAGCCCTAGCAAGTTGAGCACTAATTCTGCCCGAAAGCTTCTCGAGGAGTGTTTGGATAGCAAGGAGAGACTGGAGTTGCTAGTTCACTCGATTGAAGTTGAGATGTAGCAATCCGGGATTAGGGTTGATTGCTCAGAGTTGAAGTCTCAGCTGAATAGACTGCGGGAGAAAGAGATCATTCCGGAGGATCCATCTTCCAGTTCAGTCAACGGTGATATTCTAAAAATTGGTTTTCATTATCCTACTGATTCACCAAATGATCTTTCTTTCCAACCATAGAACGACAAAGAGACCCAACCTAAATCCCCCCATCCAACCCCAAAATGCTCGTCCCAAAACCACTCAACAACCTAACACCAAGGATTGGGCCTCTTTGTTTCGTACACAAGGCCCTTCTAAGGTCATGAAGCTCAGTCATTTCCCAGAGCTTCAACAAGAAGAATGTGCAGTGGTTGAGATTGAGGAAATTGATGTCAATGAGAAGACCTGGAGCCATTGTTTAGTTGGGCATTTTCTAGATGGGAAGATGCCCTTTCCTCTACTAAGCTCCACTGCGAGGAAAATTTGGAAAGATCACGGAAGGATCAACATCAAACAGATTGGAGCTTGCTATTTCTTGAATTCCAAGATGAAGAAACAAAGCTTAAGGTTCTGGAGGGTGGCCCGTACTTCTTTTCTCGGAGGTATCTGGTACTCAAGGAATGGCATAGGATGTTGGTTCCGACCACAGAGCATCCAGCAACCATCCCAGTATGGGTTAAGTTACACAAACTACCTCTTGAATGCTGGACAGAGGGGTGTTTTAGCCGAATTGCAAGTACTATAGGAAAGCCCCTCCATGTGGATATTGCTACTGCTTCACAACAAAGAATTGATTTTGCTCGGGTATGTATAGAGATTTCAGCCAAAACAAATCTTCCCAAAGTTGTCCAGATCAACATGGGGCAGGACTCAGTTAAAGTCCCAGTTGAATATCAATGGATTCATCCCAGTTACAGCTTGTGTAATGTATTTGGCCACACCTGCAAACCTAAGGCTGATCCACAAGCTACAAACAACAATGAGGCATGGAAAGTAGTAGGGAAGGCTCTTAGAGGAGGAGGGGATGCTCTAAAAGCAGTTACTAAGAGAGTTTCAAATATTCCAACTGATACAGTTCTTTGTGAGGATGTGGAAACTAATGAATCTGAAACAGAGGAAAATGATTCAAGTAAGGCAAGAGTCAGAGCTTCTCAAGCTATTCCCTCAAGCACTAACAGCCCAAAACTCAAAATACTCAATTCCCCAGTCATTAGCCCAAGAGGTAAACTTGTGGCAGAGGACAATTCAGAGAGCAAGATTGAAGAGGGACTTACCCCATTGCTGGATCCTGATCCTGGGCTGCCAATTACACCTATAGATCAGGGTACCTCTACTGGTAACAAGATAGCATTTGGGGGGTCACTAGATTTCAGATCCAGTTCGAGTAAAAAGAAGAACAAAAAGCAAAATAAGGGCAAGCCAGCAGCCCTATCAAATAAGCACTGATGCAGCTCCATTGTATCCTTTTGGGCATACTACTTCCCATTCAATGCCTCTTATGTTATTAATAATTCTATGACTTGCTCTGATTTGCACATTGGGTTTTGGAACTTAAGAGGTCTTAACGACCCTCTTAAACAAAAAGAAGCTAAGTCCTTTTTGAAAAACAATAACATATCCTTGTTTGGCTTGATAGAGCACAAAATCAAGCAACCTAATGCTGGAAGAGTCTTAAACTTTAGCTGTCCTAGCTGGAAATATACTCATAAATATGTTCATGCTCCTATTGGGAGGATATTTGTTTGCTGGGACCCAATGACCTTGACTGTTAATCTCATTTCACAATCTGCCCAATTTATCCACTGTGAGATTGGTCTGTTAAATAGTGACATTAGTTTTTTTGTTACCTTTGTGTATGGTGCCAATTCTTATATTGAGAGGCAAGATCTCTGGCATTCTATGGTCAACCTCAAGAGCAACAGTCCATGGATTGTTCTTGGGGACTTCAATTCAGTTAGAAATCCCCAAGAAAAATCTAGTGCTAATACCCTTTGGGCTCCTCATATGGATGATATGAACTCTTGTCTTTACACCTCTGAGCTTGATGATCTTAGATATTCTGGGTGTTTCTTCACCTAGTCTAATAGACAGGACCCTCCTAATCATGTGTCTACCAAGTTAGACAGAGTACTTGTGAATGATAGTTGGATTAGGTCCTTCCCTCATTCAAGTGCTTATTTTCCCACTCCTGGTATTTCTGATCATTCCCCTGCCATAGTTCATCTTATTCCTCCCCCTAAGAGAAGCCCTAGACCTTTTAGATTCTTTGACTTTTTGGCTAAGCATCCTCTATTTCTCTCTTTAGTGCAGAGGGTGTGGAGGGAGGTCATTTTGGGCAATCCCATGTACTGCATTGTGGAGAAACTCATAATTCTTCAGGCTGAACTTAAAGACCTCAACTCTAAAGAATTCAGCTGTATACCTAAAAGGGTTGTTGATTCTAAGCAGCAGCTGGATGTCCTCTAGCAACAACTTGGAGTTGATCCCTCCAATCCCATCATCCAAGCCCAGGAGAAAATTTTATATAAACAATATATTACCCTGGCTAGAGCAGAGGAAAGCCTTGCTAGGTAAAAGTCTAGAATCCAGTGGCTCAAATTTGGGGATCAGTGCACCTCTTTCTTTTTTAAGTCCATTAACAATACCAGAAATAGGAGCAAAATCACTACACTGACTCTTAGTGACTTGCTTGACCGAATTCCTAGACCTAATTTAATGGGTTGCCCCAAGCGTAGGGCTGAGACCGGTGCAGCACAATACCCGGTAAGACCGGAATCGAATCCACAGAGAAGGTGGAAAGTGCTCACTAAGTACTCGGATTGTTAAGTTAAACACGGCTTTTAGGTGGCCACCCTTTATGGTTTGATTGGGAAAATTACCTAAACTTGAGTGAAATTGGTTTGATTAAACTATTTAGAAGCAAGTACAGTCGTAGGGTTCATAACACCAGCGACCAGATCCAGATTGTTCCGCTCCGTTCGATGTTTTGAAAATGTTTGATTTTAGAGAGAGAAAGATACTCCGGAAGATGCGAATCCTCGTGGTCGCCGTTTACCCATGTACAGCGAAGAACAAGTTTTGGTCCCCCGTTCCCCGCGTTACATGGGCTCCGACAATGCCTGGATACGTCTAGCGGAAACTCTTTAATAACCTAAAATTGCTTTTCTAATTATCGAGTTCGAAAATAAGAGCAGAACAGAGCCAGACCTGGCCACGGCGTGTTAATCACCCCGCGACCATACTTATAAATCTACTCACTCATATTTTTTTTTTTGGGTAATTAAGCGTGAAAATAAAAAGAGACAAAAGAATGTACAGCCTACAAGGGGCATACCCCAGGAGGACAAAGAAAAGAAAAGAAAATTAAAGAAACAAGAAAAGTAGAGCTAAACAGCAGCAGGACGATGGCCAAGAGGCTACAAAGGTAATCTAACGATAATACAAAAGGACACTAAGGTCATACTAACAGATTACAACTTGTGTATATTGAGGCAGACAAAGGACGGATGTCTATAATTCCTGAGAACCGTCCACCTTGAAGGGACTTGGTCTAACATGGGGACCTTCCAAGACCTGATCCTCAAGATAGATCCATCTGGATGATCTCCATATTGAATTAGCTCCAATTTGCTTCTGATCCTTAGTGGTTTTGGCTCGATTCTGCTTTGTAAATAGCTTGGCGGCTTGTGGGAGTAGTGACCAAATTTTAAAATTCATAAGAATTCATAAGAAGTTCAAGCACCAACTGCAGCTGTGTAGCAGCAGTTACCCTCCAAGTGACATTCCATGCTCCAAAGAAATTTTAGATCGATCCACAACAAATTTGGAAGTAGCGGTGTGGCGATTGTCGCGGTTGAAGCGGCGGTGTGCAAGATGTCTATTTATCGGCGGTGGCGGCTTCTGCGATTTAGATTGGCGGTACCCGGTCGCGGCAAACAAAGAAAATCGGGAGCATCCGCGATTCATCAAAGCACCCGATGGAATTGGGGATGGATGGCTCCATGGAGGAGCACTATGACCTTGAGTAATGTGGATGTAAAACCTAACAATGTATCTTGCCAAGGGACAACCCCCCAAGGCTAGGTACGGGAGGAAGCCCCCTCCCAAAGGGGATCAAACATGCCAAGAGACAACCCCCCTAGGCTAAGCTCACTAAACCACTGAATATCTCCCGCAACCTTTATTGCATGAAATCCTAACAAAATTTGGACAGCACCTTGTTAGATAGAAATGATATACCATGTGATAGTGACCCTATCCAACACATCCCCAACAAGATTAACAACACTCTACGCCCCATAGAATGGCAGTCCTCAAATAGATGATAAGGCCAACAATAATTGACAAGAGTAATAGCAGGTTGCAACAGCCCTTGCAACCCATATAACATCAACACATGTATGCAAAAAGCTTGAACATCACTTACTAATATCAGAAGCAGATTGCAAATGACCCTTGCAATCCACAAAACAAAGAATTATGCAACAATAATATAAAGAAATGCAGCAGGTTGCAACAACCCTTGCAACCCACATAAGGAAATGAGTAAGAGTTACCTCCCTTTTTAGCAGTTTCACAACCTGATCACTCTTGTGCCTTCCCATGAATGAACCCTCATTGCCTCCTATGATGGATTAGCTTGGCTTTGCCTTTGAAAGCCCTTGACTTGTCATTGCATACTTATCACTGCATTAATAGACTTGAACAATAAAGATGAATCAATCCATCCCCCATTTAATAAGCAAACCATGACAATTATGTCCTTGGGGAAGTTTTTCCAATGACAAAAGCTTGCATCTCACTAATGAATGGATTTTGTTAACCACAGTAAGCACAGTAGAAGATGTATTTTGGAATTTACACACATTTCTTTCAATCCAGATCTGGTACACTGTAGTAGTGAACATCAATTTAAGGAATAAATTTTTAAGACTCTTGTCCCTGAAATTTGAGATATAAGTGATCCAGTCAACCCAAGACCTAGAGGGACTATTGACATTGATTTGAGCAAGCATCTTTGACCAGATTTGTGAGGTGAAGGGGCAATTGAAGAATAGATGGTCATGTGTCTCAAAACCATTACAAAAACTACAACAGGAAACAGGGATAGTACCAAACAAAACCAACCTATCACCAGTATAGAGTCTGTTATGGATAGCAAGCCAAGTTATCATGCTACATTTAGGGATATGACCAGAGAACCAAATATTACTGTGCCATGGGACTTCGGGGTAATGTGTTCTGAGCTCATTCCAAAGGGAGGAGATAGTGAACTTTCCAGAAGAGTTGAGAACCCATCTATGATGGTCTGCCATATCTTGGTTTGGGTTAGGCAATGAACTCAAAGCATCCCTAATCTCATTGAGTTCAAAGGTTTGGGTAATAGGGAAACCCCAATTAGATCCTCTAATTATGGCATCCACAGTGGCATTTTTTGTGAGTCCAGAGTCATAGATAACTCTAGAGCCAAATTTATGGGAGATAGGACCAAGAGGGTGCCAATTATCGAACCATAGTGATGTGGTTCTGCCATTACCAATCACCACCTTGATGTGGGTATGCACAATGGGTCTGATATTGAGGAGTTTCCTCCAAACCCAAGAGGGTGAGCTGGGCATCTTGACATCCCAAAAACTTTTCCCTTTCAGCAAGTACGACTTAACCCATTGACACCACATCGATTGTTCCCCACCAGAGATAAGGAACCAGATGTGCTTAGCAATAGCAGCCTTATTCCAAATGAGGATGGATTTGAACCCAAGACCACCTTCCTGCTTGGGGCAACACAAGTGATCCCATGATACTTTGGCTCCAGTCTCTCACTCATATTGACTAGAACATATACCAAATTTTCGGAATAAAACATGCTACTGAACTTGAATAAGAATTACAACGAAGATTCAAATCTCAGAACGCGGACAAACTCCCGCGAACTCAAGTTAATGTAAACAAAGAGAAACGTTACCGTAATAAGCAAGAATCAGCGAACAAAACTTCCAAAAACTCAATGGAACAAGCTCCAGGAAGTAATAACTTCAAAGGGAAAAACGGCTGCAAAACTAGAAGAAAAATTAATGCTAAGTTCGAACCCTAATTCGACCTAAAATCGGGCTATTTATTCCTTCCCGAAGTCAAACCACGTGGCAAGTCAAACGGCTGCCTTTAATGCCCTCAGTATCGATATAGGATAATCCCTGTATCAATACCCGTGCTTTCTGTTCCCGTATGTGCCACTTTGTATCGATACAGGAGAATCCCTGTATCGATACCGAACCCTCTAAAATGCTTCCTCAGCTTTGTCTGGTCGTCCTGGCTTGGGTCCCACTGGCTCTCAACACGCCCGACCGCCATGTGTCCATTTCACGCGCTCTTCACAACCTGTTTCCTACAAAATAACCAAAAACACGAAAAACCGAAAACACACCGCATCAAGTGGAAAATGGAATAAAATCGCACCTCTAACGCACTAACTTGCCCTACTTAGGCGCTTATATCTACGACATTATGCGCCTATCACACCCCCCAACTTGAGCGTTGCTAGTCCTTAGGAACGAACGAAATAAAAACAAGAAAAAGAAACTAGAAAACACCAATGGGGAAGGGTATGGTGGTTATGACACCTGTAGAAGCAGTTAGTCACAACACGAGATATTCACCTCTCAATATGCCTGTAACTCACATGCATGCATGCTTTGACAGAAAAGTGAACACAGATAGCATTACTTCACACGTGACAATAAACACCCCCACATCATAATCGCGTTACACTCACTCATTGGAACACTCAACATCCCATATAAGTGCTTGGCAAACTGTGTGGAACCGAACAACTGGTCGCCACATGCCAATCAAAATAAACGCTCAGCAAGAATAAACGCATATCCGAATATGAATCCGCAAAATAAGAGACATCATCATCATCAATCATGCATAAGTGAGAGTATAAACACGTGCACAAGATCTACTAAGGACTTTTTGGATTGTAATGACCTTGGTAGAACAAGAGAAAGGAACTGCAAAAGACAGGTGCCGGCCTATCGAGGCTCAAGGTTAACTACCCACTGGCCACACCTGTCATGTCTACTACCTGTCAATACGCCCATCGGCGCTATCCAAACCAAATCCACAAAAGAAATAGACATAATCCATGCAGTTATATTACAAACCCCAAATGAAAAATAGTAAAAAGTTTCACATAAAATATCAACTACCTACATAAAATAACACCTCCTACTACCACTACTACCTACCCAGAAGTCAGCTCCATGCACCACAGGTACCTCAACTCAATCCGACTCATCTCCACCGGCATCATCTGCAAAGTTGTCGTTGACCTCCAACTCAGGCAACTGCAGAGGAGCATACAAGGTCGAAATTAAACCCTCAACTCGACCTGCCAGCCACTCCTGCCTGTGATCTATCTGCAGCTGAGTCCTACCAATCTGTCGCACCTCCCTCTTAATTTTCTGCTGACTCCGAATGGTGGCAACCCCCTGACAAAAGATTTTCCGAAGCCAAGAAGTGGTGGGTGCACTGGGTGGAGGCTCGGTAGTCAAAAAGACTCCACGCCTCACACCACGAGACTGGTCTATGCTCTTAGTGAGAATAGTACTATCAATCGGCCCAGGACTCAGCACATCGTTCTTAAACCACTTAGCCCCTGTCAACCCCGACTGTCTAGCAATAGAAGTAATCAAACATGGAAATGGCAGCCTCGTCTGTGTAGGAGCATCACAAAAATCAATAATCCTAGCATATATAAACAACGCCTAGTCACAAACAGTGTCTGGCTCCGTGAATGCTGCCATTAAATTCCCAGTACTCTCAGAAGGTTTGTTCTCAGTCGCTCGCGGGTCCAGGTTATAGCAAACCACTTGGTTCAAAAACCGAAATGCGGGCCTAAACTTACCAGGCCGGTGAGGGATACGAGCATCTCTACGGTTCACATATAAAATTTCATTCACCGCGTTCGAATCAATTTCTGTAGCGGGGCAGGGGTAGTTAGTAGACCCAATCGGCCTCCTGTACTGCAGGTTTGCAGCAATAACATCGGGAGTGATCACAATGGGTAACCTAGCCACTCGGGAAGTAATCTGAGTCCCAGGACTAAATGTTGTCCCGGACTCTGGCACTTGAACATTTTTATAAAATTCTCTAACGAGTTCTAAATTGTACCCAGGATTTGGCTCAAACCAAAAAGACAAACCTTGCGTCACAATGGCACGTATGGTGCTGTCATTTGCCAGAAACCCGTCCCGGATAATGTGGCGCTCGTTCTTGACACCCCTCTCATGGATAGAACCCTCCCATGCCTCTTGCTCATCCCGGGCAATCTGCTCCCAGGTCCTTCTCCTACCCCGGGCCTCAACTGGGCTTCCACCCTCCTCGTGCTCTGGGGCCGCACTGGATGATGCTGCTTCCTTTCCCTTAGCACTAGTTTTCCTGGGTGCCATGTTTGGAACTAGGGTTGGAAATTTAGGGTTTTAGATCTGGAGGAATATGGGTTTTGGAAGAGGTTAGAAGGATATATGTGGTAGAGAAGGAGAAAAGGAGCGTTTTGGTGAAGTTTGGCAGAATTTTGGTAAGATTTGGGTGAGTTTTGGAGGTTTGAAGGTGGTGGTTATGGGGGATTTTCGTGGGTTAGGTTAGAGGAAGAGAGAGAGAGAGGTTGAAGAAGAAGGTGGAAAGTGGGGAGGATAACCGGCCGAACCTGTTAAGTATGCGTTTAAGAGGCTCGGTATCGATACAGGTAAAAGCCTGCATCGATACCCGTAGGTTCTGTTCCGGTATGTGGTACTAGGTATCGATACAGCACTTTGCTAGTATCGATACCAATAGGCTTATAATTTTTTTTTTTTTTTTTGCTACTGAAGGAAAAGAAAAGGTTGAGGTTTATGGATTTTGGTTCCAAAACATGACACCCCATCAGACTCCCTCAAATGTTCCTTCCTCACAACACCTTACCCCACAAATTTTCCACAATAATTCGGCACTCATGACACACGGAGCTTGACTTCCCCCCCAACTTCAACCGAACCAAACACCGGTTTCCTAAGGTAGACACGGGAACTGACTCGGACTGGTTTAAGATTGGTCAAGGGGACTCATATGTGGTTTAATCATGCAAAGAATGCCTTGTATCATCCCCTATGCACGTTATTTACTCTCACAAACGCATAATAAACAAATCTGGTTGCTTAATTGCAGAACAATAGCCTACTATTTTATGCGATTGCAGAAATGAATACAAAGAACATAGGAATGCTATTCAGAATACGCTATTACCAATGTGGGGGATACTTATTCACATGTTTCAACAATGCATCTTGCTCAATTAAGTAGCCAAATATATATATATATATATATTTGGGTAAATAAGCGTGAAAATAAAAGGGGCTAAGCGAATATACAGCCTACAAGGGGCATACCCCAGGAGGACAAAGCAAAAAGAAAGAAAGCAAAAGGGAAAACGGAAATGGGGAGGCCAAATGGCTACAAATAGGGAAGGGAAAAGTGTTTCCCTTTCATCTACGAGAAGAGGGGGAAACACTAGATGGAATACAATAAAACTTAATTTAGACTAATACAACATGAACTTAAACTAATACACTATAAACTAGATATCGAATTTGAACTTGTGGATTTCTCGGCCTGATGATGCACAGCCTGATGAGTTGACGCTTGATGATGCTCGGCTTAAAATGCATGGTCTGAAGGAGCATTATGCCTTGTACATGGGCCTTGAACATGGAATTTGAGGACGTGCAACCATTGCACATGGAACATGGAAATGTGTGTTATCAGCTTGTAATGGGAATGCACTCTTGGGAGGAAGCCCCCTCCCCAAGGGGATCACACATGCCTAGGGACAACCCCCCCTAGGCTAGGTTAGGAAACATGGGATTTTTAAAATTTTGGCAGCATCTTGTTTGAAAATGCAACAGTCCAGAATGTCATAGCAGCACTGCTCAATGTCATAGCAGAATTATGGAAGGACAATAGTAACCGAAAGCATCACTGACATACATTACAATGCAACTAGCTCTAGAGCATCTTGTAGCTCAGAGAGCAAATCTGGGATCTATCATGATCTCACGACTAACAACAGAGGTTCAAAAGCACATAGGAATAACCACTGAATGTACCGAAGTCCAGAAATAACCACAATGTGCAATTGGTATAGCAAAATAAATGGTAGGGATTGCACTAAGTACAGCAGCAGTAATGAGCACTCTGTACATTGACAAGCACACATGCAGCAACCTTACAGTGCATGTGATCTAGAAATTCAAAGAATGCAAGCACAAAATTTAGTAAACTCATTATAACAGTGGACTGGGTCTGTTTAGCAGTGGCTGAGTAACCAAATGATAGTCACAGAGAAACAGTAATGAACTAGTAGATCCAAACAACATTCTCCAGTCTATGAGATCTCCCCTCCTTACTCCCTCAAAAACCTAACCTCCCTCTCTCTTTCACACGTGACTTGAGAATCAGGGATGAACTCACAAGACACTCCACTCAAAAACAACAAATCAGGTGATGAAGGCCCAAAGCTCACTGGAAACCCTCATATGAGTAGATCGCACACACTTAGCAACCAGCAAAACAAGAGCTACCAGAGCAAATAATCATGGAATAAGGTAGCAAACCTGCTAGTAGAAGTAATATAGCAAGATGCTTCCATGATAGAACCTCACTGGGATTATAAAGATAAATCACTATCCCATATGCCATTTTGGCATAGATAACCTGTAAACACACACTGCCCAAATGGGCTATTAGAAGAAAATGCTTGCCAACAATCTGCACTTGTTTGAAACTTGTCAAAACCAAGTGATAAGTGGTACAGTGATAAATCATAAGCACAATGCAGCAATAAAGTAAACACAATGAATGTGAGTCAATCAGGAAGAACTGTCACAGGTAATGGTAAGTTCCAAGCTTCCAAAAGGAGTAATGGTCCACGTGGTACTTTGGTAAGGGACAACATCCTGTACCTAATATCAGTGCTAATCTTAATCACAACGGAGGAGATACTATTTTGCAATCCCTCAAATTTCCTCAAATTTCTCTCAATCCAAATGTGGTAAAGAGAGACAGTGAATGAGAGTTTAACCAATGTGCTCTTAAGTCCTCTACCTCTAGTTGCAGAGATAAGAGTGACAAGACTGGTCATATCCTGAGCCTACCCACAAAACTGAGACTTAAGGCACACAGCATCCCAAATTTACTTAGAGAAGGGGCAGTTAAAGAAGAGGTGATCATGGGATTACAGCTTGTAAGCGAAGCTACACAAAGATGTGTCCTTAATGCCAAAGAGCACAAGCCTATCCCCTCGATGGTAAGCTTTGTTGTGAATGGCAATCCATGTTATAAGACTGCACTTAGGAATATATGCAGGAAACCACAAGATGTGGTTCCAGTCAACGATGGGAAGTTTGTTTCTAAGTTGCTCCCATAGAGAAGATATGGTGAATACTCCATCTTTGGCCAAGATCCATCTACAAGAATCAATATGGGAAGGTTGATTTGGAGTAAGGGTAGGGAGATTAGCCCTAATCTCATTCAGCTCCCAGGTTTGGGTGATAGGGAAAGACCATTGGAATGAGCTATTCAATATACTTGAGACAAGGGCATCATTAGGCAATCCTGAATCATAGACCACACGACTACCAAAATGCTCAATAATAGGGCCAAAATGATGCCAATTGTCATACCATAGGGATATATTGGTTCCATCCCCCACTTGGTACCTAATGAATGGTTGGATGATAGGGCAAAGTTGAAGAAGTTTCCTCCATGTCCAAGAGGGGCTGGAGGGAAGTTTAACTTTCCAAAAACTTCTCCTTTTGAGTAAGTAGGATTTCACCCATTGACACCACATGGATTGTTCCCCTCTAGCCACAAGGTACCAAATATGCTTGCCCATGGCAGCCTTGTTCCAGATCAGGAGGGACTTAAAACCCAAACCACCTTCCTTTCTAGGGGTACATAGTTGATCCCAGGACACCTTAGCACAAGTGTGCTTAAGGTCAGCCCCGGTCCAAAAGAAGGATCTCAGAATACCCTCAATTTCCTTGACCACTTTTTTAGGAAGTATGAATATAGAGGACCAATAAGTCTGCATAGAGAACAAAACAGACTTAACCAATTGGATTCTTCCAGCATAGGAGAGATATTTGTTGGCCCAGGATTTTGTACGATTTGTAATCCTATCAATGAGGGACTTACAATCCTGATATTTGAGCTTAGTGGATATAAGCGGGACCCCAAGATATCTCACCGGGAGAGTACCCTCTTGGAAGTGTAGTGTATCAAGAATCGATTGTTTAACAGTAGAGGGAACTCCGGAGAAAAATATGCTACTCTTGCCAGGACTAGGAGAAAGGCCAGACAAGGCCTCAAACTCAAAGAGAGCTTCCTGAATGCACTGAACGGAGCTTAATTCCCCTCTGCAGAAGATCATGAGATCATCAGCAAAGCACAAGTTGATCAACCTTATCTTATCACATCTCCAGTGAAAGTGAAAGGTGGGACTACTGGACTTTTCTTTGAGAATTTGAGTGAGCACTTCCATGACAATCACAAATAGGTAAGAGGACAATGGATCACCTTGCCTCAAACCTTTCTTACCCATAATAGAACCAGTGCATTCCCCATTTATACTTAGAGTATAATTGGCAGTAGAGATACATGATTTGATCCAGGTGATCATCTGGGGGTGGAAGTTCATGGAAGTAAGAGTATCCCAAAGAAAGTCCCAGTTTACATTGTCATAGGCTTTCATGATATCAACTTTCAGTGCACACCTAGGAGAGGAGGAATTCTTATGGTAGTCCCTCATGAGTTCTTGTGTAAGAAAGATATTGTCTGCGATTCTTCTCCCCTTCACAAAACCTGATTGCACAGGGTCTATGAGATGGGGGAGAGCAACTTGAATCCTTTTAGCAAGGATCTTTGCAATACACTTGTAGATGGTGTTGCAGCATGATATAGGTCTAAAATCCCCAACCTTGGACGGGTTAGGGATCTTGGGAACAAGGGCAATACTTGTTGAATTAGCTTTAGTGAGGAGTTTCCCAGATCTAAAGAAGTTTCTCACAGCAGATGTTACTTCGTTACCCACAACACTCCATGATTTCTGGAAGAATCCAGCATTGTACCCATCGAGGCCGGGGGCTTTGTTAGGGTTGAGAGACATGAAAGTTTCTTTGATCTCTTGGTTAGAGATCTCAGAAATCATAGCTTCTCTTTGGGAGTCCAACAATTTGGTAACAATCAACCGATTAACTCTAGAAGATCCAGAGTAACCAGAAGGGTGAGCAGTACCCAAAAGAGAGGTGTAAAAATCAACAAAGGAAGCCTTAATCTCTAAAGGATCATAAGTGACAGAGTCATCAGGGAGAGTTAAGCTTGTGATCTTATTCTATTACTATTCTGAGTAATGGATTTGAAGAAATACGAAGTGCATTGATCTCCAAGTTTAAGCCATTGAACTCTAGATTTTTGCTTAGCAAAACTCTCCTCAACTCTGGCTAAGATAAGATATTGCTTACACAGTTTTCTTTCAAGTGTTTTCTTAATAGGGTCAGTAGGGTCTATGCCAAGATCACTTTGGACAAAGTCAAGCTCCTGTCTGACCAAACATGTTCTTTGGGAGATATCGCTGAATTCCTTAGTGTTAAGTTTCTTAAATTCACTTTGGAGAAGTTTGAGCTTCTCACAAACCACATACATAGGATTACCTATGATCACCCTACCCCACACTTTCTGGACAAGAGTTAAAAAATCAGGGTGGTCAACCAGAAAGCTAAAGAACTTAAATGGTCTATGAGCAATCCTACCCCGAGGATCCACAATCACAATGCTAGGAGAATGATCAGAAATACCAGGGGGAGGAAAATGGGCATTGGAACAAGGGAAGGACTTAATCCAATGCTCATTGACCAAAACTCTATCAATTTTCGTGGCAACATGCTGAGTAGGAGCCTGTTTATTGGTCCAAGTAAACTGGCAACCAGAATACCTAAGATCCTCCAGATCACTATTAAGAATGCATTGATTAAATTCCTCCATATGAATTGGCCAATGTTGGTCACCACCACACTTCTCATGCTGAAACCTAATGGCATTGAAATCCCCTAAAATGATCCCAAGGGTCAGAGGTTTGCCTAGACATCAGATCCTGCCAAAGCTCTCTTCTCTCCACATGGAGATTGGAGCCATAAGTAAAAGTGGCCAAAAATTTTAGATCCCCTGTCAAAGTTTGGACTTGACAATGAATAGCCTGACTTGATTGATTCAAAACACTTAAATTAAGGACAATAGGGTCCCAGACCACACAAAATCTACCACTTGGAGCATTACCAAAATTATGCACATAGGACCATAATGGAAACATACATTTAAAGATCCTAGGACAGTTAACCTCTTTTATTTTATGCTCAACAAGACCAAAGAGAGACAATTTATTTTTCCTAACAAAAGTAACAACCTCTTTTTGCTTGATAGGGTCATTAAGACCCCTCATGTTCTAGAAGCCAAAATGTAAAGGTGTGTTAGTCATGAAAATGATGGCAGGGGGTATTTCAATAAAGCATACTGCCCAACAAAAAGACTAAAAGATTCAATTACCTCTTAGGGAGGGGGGAATTTTTACTCCCCTCCTGAATGTGTCTCTGATTGTGCTTCTTCTTGTTTTTCTTCTTACTGCTAGAAGTCCAGCCTTGAACATCAGGAGGGTCAGGAGGCTTGGTGTCTAGGAACCCCTTGCCATTAGCCTTAGCTCCAAGATCTTCAGGAGCTTTAAGATCAGGATCTGGTAAGGGTAAATCTGATCTTTGTCTCAAAATAGTAGCATTCTGCTCTTCAAGATTGGTTTTGAGACTTGCATCTTGAACAAAAACTTCTACATCAGATTCATCAGACCCCACATCTTCACAAAGGACTGTGTCAACTTGATCACTTGAAATTACCTTAGTAACTGCTTCCAAAGCATCCCCCCCACCTCCAAGGGCTACCCCTAATAACTTCAAGGCTTCAAAGCTGTTTGTAGCCTGAGGATCAATCTTTGGCTTGCAAGTGTGACCAAACACGTTACACACACTGCATTTGGGGGGCATCCATTGGTATTCAATTGGGACAGTAACTGAATCAGTCCCCATGGTAATTTGGACCTCCATAGGAAGATCCGTTTTAGCTGAAATCTCAATACAGACCCTTGCAAAGTCTATTCTTTGTTGTGTAGCAGTGGCAATATCCACATGTAGAGGCTTACCTATGGTGCTTGCGATACGGCTAAAACATTCTTCTGTCCAGCATTCAAGCGGTAGCTTATGCAATTTGACCCAAGCAGGGATGGTGGTTGGGTGCTCTGTGGATGGAACCAGCATCCTATGCCAATCCTTTAGCACTAAATACCTCCGAGAGAAGAAATAAGGGCCACCTTCCAGAACCTTAAGTTTCGTTTCTTCATCTTGGAACTCAAAGAAGTAACAAGCTCCAAACTGCTTTATGTTGATTCTACCATGGTCTTTCCATATCTTTCTCGCCGTGGAGCTAAGCAAGGGGAACAGCATCTTCCCATCCAAGAAATGACCAACTAAACAATGGCCCCAATTCTTATCATTAAGATCTGACTCTTCCAGTTCTACTACTGCACTTGTTTGTTGCTGAAGTTCTGGGTAATGGCTAAGCTTCATTACCTTAGAAGGGCCTTGTGTACGGAACAAAGAAGCCCATTCCTTAGCGTGAGATTGTTGAGTGGCTTTGGGGGGAATTTCTTGTGGTTGAGTGACAGGCTTTGGTTGAGACTCTTTGTCCTTCGGAGGAATGGAAGTAGGGGTATTGGAAGAGGGGTAATGGATACCGATTTTAAGATAATCACCTTTAACTGAGCTAGTTGACGGATCGCCAGGGATAATCTCCTTTTCTCGAAGTAGGTTGAGCTGTGATTTCAATTCTGAACAGTCAACCCTAATCCCTGACTTACGCATTTCTCCTTCAATCGATTGGACTAGAGTAGCCAAACGCTCTTTGCTATCCATACACTCCTTCTCCTGATGGTAGAGCTCCAAGAGTTTACCTAAGAGGGCTATTTAGGGTTTGTGCTGGAGTAGAAGGTAGAGTACTATCATCCTCAAGCACCAAACCCCACTCAACTGTGTTTTGGTTTTTGGGGTATAGATCAAAAGGTTTGAAGGGGGTAAATTTCGTTGGAGTGGTGAATACCGTACCAGGAACTAATAACTTGCTCTGGATCTGATTTGGCTTTGCAGGAGTTTTGGATCTATGATTTGAGAGTAGAGCATCTCCGCTTGGAGGAGTATCTCGTACGTTCGAACATAGGTCTGAGTAATTTTGTGGTGTGGTTATGGAGGATCCTACTCCCCCTGACTTCGAACTCGGCTGTTGAGTGCGGTTTCTTTTGTGAAGTTCAATGGAATCGATTGTTTGGTTTCCCAGATCACTCGAGAAAGCAGCTACCGATTGGGGTGGATCTTCCACCATGGCTAGGGCTTGTGAGATCTAGCTAGGTATACGAACAAGGGACGTGAAAATCGCCTGAATCGCCAGCGAGAGAAAAAACTTCATCTTTTTTGTTTTCCTTAAGTAGCCAAATATATCCATGCATTCAAGTTAATTAGGCATACTAATCAGCTAAATCTCATATGCTCAAAGAATATCCACAAAATGCATAACAACAGTACCCCCGCAAACTACCTAGCAACGCTAAAAACAAATTTACCAACCCTCCCCCCAACTTGAAACATGCTATGTCCCCAGAGCATGGAGACAAACAGAAGAAAGAACAATGGAAAGAACTGGACCATCGGATGGCAGCCAACCATCATGACCCCGGCCGATGTATGGGGAATTTTCTGTCACCGTTGCGGTTTGTCATTGGAACTGCTTTCAGGATCCGCTCCTTCAGACCAAACGAGGTCCACAGCTAGTCACACAGAGCCGCGCCGAAGCTTTTTAGGACTTACAACCGCCACATTTCGTGGCACCCCTGCTTGAGGCTCCTGAATGCCGCACTCACTCCGACGGTGAGGCCCAAACTACCAAGGCTGGTGTGGTAGCATGCTCGTCCTGCAAAAGACTGAAGAACCAACTACCTAATAGGCAACAAATGACATCAGTACCGCCCGCTAGTAGAAGTCGGGCCACAACAAGAAATAACAAACAGAAAAGAAAATCACAAACACACCAAAAGGCCAAAACACCACCACTTTCTTCACGTGAAAGGTACGGGTACTACTTTTCTCCCCAATATTCTCACTTAAATTTGTGTAGAGAAGGTCATCATAACAATCCCAGGTAAGTCATGACTCAATTGGTTAAATCACTCAAGGTTTTTCCTTAAAGAAATTTGAGCCAATCGTCTTTTATGACTATCCGAGACAAAGCAATAAGATTGTTAGAAACCCAGATACACAAATTCAAGGCTAGAAATTAGGTGGCTATACCGGACCACATTTTTTTTTATAAATGAAAAAGTGATACTAAAATGCAAAACATGCCCTTACTAACCGGGGCTGGGCACACGATCCTTATTTTAATAGCGGCATGCGAAGCTACCAATACCCAAGTCAATGATGGGTACCCCTATTGCTAGGGGCCGGGTCCACACTCAATTAAGAGCATGGTACGCGTGAGCTACCTGTACAAACATAGCCCAACGGCTAGGCCACGAGGTCATCCGAGTAAACTGGATCAACTAAATCCTCCTCAGGTTCGCCTACATCTATTAATTCTAAAAATGGTTTAAGACGCTGCCCATTAACTTTAAAAATATGATTATCCTTAGGATCGCAGACATCTATTGAACCATTCGGGTAAACCTTGTGGACGACATACGGCCCATCCCAACGAGACCTCAACTTCCTTGGAAATAAGTGAATACGCGAATTATATAGTAGAACTTTCTGCCCAACACTAAAGGTTTTACGCTGGATATTCCTATCGTGGTACGCATTAACCTTAGCTTTGTAAATGCTAGTGTTCTCATACGCATCATTCCTAATCTCCTTGTGTTCACCAAAGCATTGATCAGTCGCAAGGACCAATCCTTCCTACTCGGGTTCACCGTTTTCTCAAGGATTCCTTTAATCTCTTGATTGGCCAGCTCAGCCTGGCCATTGGTCTGAGGGTGATAGGTTGTAGACACCTTATGAGTGATGCCATACTTCCTCATCAATGCCTCAAAAGACCGATTTCAAAAGTGGGTGCCTTGGTCAGAAATAATGGCACGTGGCATGCCAAATCGAGATAACACATTGCTCTTTAAAAACTCAAGCACCACCTTTGAATCACTAGTCCTAGTGGGAATCGCCTCTACCCACTTCGACACGTAATCCACTGCCAGGAGGATGTACTCAAAACCATGTGACACCGGAAACGGGCCCATGAAATCAATGCCCCAACAATCAAAGACCTCCAACACATAAATATTGTGGAGGGGCATCATATTCCGCGGGCCGACCTTACCTAACTTTTGACACCGGTCACATGACTTACAGAACACATAAGCATCCTTAAAAAGATTTTTTTTTTTTTTGGGTAATTTAGCTTGAAATTAAAAGGGGTTAAGCGAATGTACAGCCTACAAGGGGCATACCCCAGGGAGGACTAAACAAAATAAAGAAAAGAAAGAAAGTGCGTACTCCCCGGCACAACCCGCCGGGGTGGGCAATTTAGAGGTCCTGGCACAACCCACCAGATAGGAATAAAATGAGAAAAATTCACGGCACAAAAAAATGTGCACTGCCAAAATATTGGGTCTCACATGATAAAACCGCTTTGCTTAAAAGGACACAAAGTCCAATTGATTTTTGAGCACAAAAGTCGCAGCTACTATGAATTTCCCTAGTAGACATGTGGGGCAGTGGACCCCCCTTTGAAACTTCTTGCTATTGCAATATACGTGCAACTTGGAAAATATTTTCTGTCCCTAGTGGCCCACCAGGAGCCTTGCTGTTGACAAAGAAACCACTTTTCAAAAAGTTGATTTGAACAAAAGGTGATGTGTTTCAGCCGAAAGGCTGTTGTACCAATTATAGTATTGCCCACTTGCTAGTGAGAGAGTGGATCTCACTTTTACCCCAGACTTTAAGTAGTATTATTTTCCAACCATTTCGGTTGAGTAGTGAAGTGGGACCCAAGAGAGCCCCTCCATATTAAGAACCCGCTGGATATTAGCACCATGCGCACTTGCGGTTGAGAGAGTGAAACACACTCTCCTTCTTCTCAACTCGATTTCCAGACAGCCATGGCAACGAAACTCGCATTTCCAGCCATGGATGTATTAACTCGTACGAATTTTAGCCAAAGAACCTCCAACACAGCTGCATAGCAGCTGAAGGTCCAACTCCAATACAGCTTGAACTTCACAACGCCAGAAACCCAAAGGGAATTACCACCCCGCCGTGACAACTTGTCACCTAACGAACGTGAACTGATACGAGGAAGATGTACAAGCTAAAGGGAGTCGAACCTGAAACTGTGTAGCACCTGAGTGGTGTTCTCCATAAAAATGCTGCTTGCATATCTTCCAGACTTCGAGGTGAGACTCCACCACGTTGAATAGATTGTTGGTGTGGAGAAACCATAGATCATCTGAGAACAGATTGCTCCGTGAACTCATAGATTTCTGGGTTTAGATGGAACCATTTTGTTGCTGGGTGTGGAACGAATCCACACTGTATGACCAAACAGATGCTTGGTGATTTTGGGGTTTGCAGTTTCTTGTCCTCTCGGAAGAGAGATGAAAATACCAAAATTGCTGGTTGTGAGATGGAAACCCAGTAGATGATCCCCAATAGGATGGCCATGCCATAGATCGAATCATGGGATAGAACTAATGCGCCTAAATCAGAAAGATTTCGGGCTTGAGTGGAAAAATTTGGGGCAGGAAGCCACACTGTAAGACCTTTGGGTTTCTGACCTTTGCCAAAAGAAGCCACACTATAAGACCTTAGCGGTGGTTTTCTTGGCGGAAAAATGACCGCCACACGCCTCCGAATGACAAAACTCTAGAATACCCCTCTGATCAACCTCGGGGACACAACGGCGCACTATCTGGTCCACGCAGTACTTAAACACATATGGATCGTCTAAAATATACTGCCGGACCTCTCTTAAAAATCGCTGCTTCTCAGATGTAGACCAATGGGGTGGAATCTACCCAGTCACCAAATAATTGGCGATATCTGCAAACCACGGGCATTATTAGCAGCAAACAACTGCTTGTCTAGAAAGGAATCTGTGATAGGAAGATGAGAGGTGGGGTCCTCAAATTCTAAACGAGACAGGTGATCAGCCACTACGTTCTCTACCCCTTTCTTATCCTTAATGATGAGGTGAAATTCTTGCAGCAAAAGAATCCACCGGATAAGGCGAGCCTTCGCATCTTGCTTGGTCATCAAATACCTCAAAGCCGCATGATCGGTGTAAACTACAATCTGCGACCCGACCAAGTAGGACCGGAATTTATCTAAGGCAAACACAACCGCTAATAATTCATTCTCAGTGGTGGTATAGTTAAGTTGTGCCTCATTCAATGTCTTGCTCACATAATAGATCACACATGGATCTTTCCCTCGCCTCTGACCTAAAACTGCGCCGACTGCATAGTCGGACGCGTCACACATAAGCTCAAATGGCAAACTCCAATCTGGGGGCTGAACGATTGGCGGAGTTGTGAGACTCCGCTTCAATTTTGAAAGGCCCCCCTCACAAACGTCAAACCACACGAAAGGTGTGTCTTTCGCTAACAACTGACATAAAGGTCGGGAAATGGCGCTGAAGTCCTTAATGAATCGCCGGTAAAAACTGGCGTGACCTAAGAAAGACCGGACATCCTTAACAGTTTTTGGAGTGGGAAGATTCGCAATTAAGTCGATCTTCACCTTGTCCACCTCAATACCCTTAGATGAGACAATATGTCCCAAAACTATACCTTGGGTCACCATGAAGTGGCACTTCTCCCAATTCAGCACAAGACGCTTCTCCTCACACCTAGTTAAAACTTTTCCTAAGTTCTTAAGGCATCCGTCAAACGAATCCCCAAAAACTAAAAAGTCATCCATGAAGACCTCAACTATCTTCTCTACCATGTCGCTAAAGATTCCCATCATACACCTTGAAAAGGTGCCGAGAGCATTGCACAAGCCAAAGGGCATGCGACGGTAGGCAAAAGTACCATATGGGCACGTAAAGGTGGTCTTTTCCTGGTCCTCCATGGCTACCTCAATTTGATTGTAGCTGGAGTATCCATCCAAGAACAGTAAAATGCTCTGCCCGCAACTCTCTCTAAAATCTGATCAATAAATGGGAGAGGGAAATGGTCCTTCCGGGTGCTCGCGTTGAGCTTCCAGTAGTCAATGCAAACACGCCACCCGGTCTGCACACGGGTTGGCACTAACTCACCCTCTTCATTCCTCACAACGGTCACTCCTGCCTTCTTAGGCACAACCTAAACGGGACTGACCCACTCACTATGGGCAATTGGGTAGATGATACCCGCATCGAACAACTTAAGCACTTCCGTCCAAACTACCTCTTTCATGTTGGGGTTCAGATGCCGCTGAGGTTGCCTAGAAGGCTTCACATCCTCCTATAGAAAAATGCGGTGTGTACACACCGTAGGACTAATACCCTTTAAATCTGCTATCGTCCAGCCAATTGCCCCCATGTGCTCTCTCAGCAGGGCAAGTAATTTAGCCTCTTGGTCTACCTCCAAGGAGGAGGAGATCACCACTGGAAACGTATCATTACCTTTTAGGAAGACATATTTCAACGTATCTGGTAAGGGCTTCAATTCAGGTTTCGGTGGCTGGACCGATGATGGGAGAGCTGTAGATAATGGGGCACCCAGTGGTTTTGGAACTGGGTCCCAAACGGCGCCGCATATATCCTCGACTGCAAGCATCTCCATCAAACTCCCTACCTCCGGAGAATCTAAAAATGACGCCTCATTGGCGGTCAGCGCTATCTCCAGAGGATCCTTATATAACACATTCTCGACATGCTCTTGCACTAGCATGTCGATCAAACTCACCTCATAGACCTCTTCATCGTCCTCTACTCGACTATCCACATTGAAAACATTCACCTCCATTTTCAAGTCCCCAAATGATAATTGGACTTGTCCAGTTTTGCAATTCATTACAGCACTGGAGGTGGCTAAGAATGGACGGCCAAGGATAATGGGGGTCTTCTCAAGCACTTCTGGGATTGGACACGTGTCCAAGACAATGAAATCTACAGGAAATGAAAACTCCCCACACCCGGATTAACACATCCTCCACCACCCCCCTTTGAATTCTCACACTCCCGTCGACCAATCAACCGTGGACCGGTGTGGCCTTAAGATCACCTATGCCTAGTCTCAAGTATACCGAATATGGGAGCAAGTTAACACTCGCTCCCAAATCTAGCAAAGACTTGTCAAAACTCTGACCTGCTATGGCTATGGGGATGGTAGGACAACCTGGATCTTTCTGCTTAATCGGAATGTCAGCTTGGAGAATGGAGCTCACTTGCTCACGTAACACACGCTGTAATCGACTCTTAGTTCTCCGCTTCGGCGCAATGCAGCTCTTTCAACACCTTAGCAATCTGAGGAATTGCATCAATGGCTTCCATCAAAGAGATAGGAAATTGAACTTTCTTAAACAACTCTAGAATCTGGAAGTTCACATTGACGTTCGATTTTGCCACCAAGCGATGAGGATATGGTGCAACGAGTGGCAATGGAGTCGTGGGGACCGCAGTGCGGCACCACCACCTCGTGTGACTCGACTCTCTCTTCCCTCAATACACTCCCCACAAAATGAGGGTAATCGCTGGTGCAAAGAATCGCCCGGAAGGTGGGACCGATTTTTGCTTCAGAGGAATCATCTTATCAACCACCTTCCCACTTCTAAGAGTGGTGATTGCTTTTGCTTCCTCCGGACTGGGGTTTTAATTACTTGGGCCTGACCCATCTCCCAGAAAATTCGTACCGACAGCATTGGAATTGGTGTGAGGTTGAGAAGGGAATCTTCCCCGCTCCTGTTGGGTTTGGCCAACTGCTGCCGTCAGCTGAGTCAATTGGGACCTGATATCTCCTATGGCTTGCTTAGTCTGCTCAGTGAAAGTCAATTGAGACTGCATGAGAGCCTTCAACATCTCATCAGTCTGTCGATCCCTAGGTGGATGATTTATGCCTGGGGGTGGTCCAGAGAATGAAGGACTGAACCCCTGCTAGTTCTGACTAGGATAACGGTATTGGGGTGCTTGGCCTTGAGGAGGCCGGTATGGTTGCGTCTGTTGCTAAGGTGGTGCCTGGGGTGGCACTGGCACTTTAGGATCTCTCCAACTCAGGGCTGGATGATGAGCCCAGCCGGGATTATAAGTGTTAGAGAATGGATCCCAACGTTGGTTCACCACATTCACCTCAGCCTGGTTACTCTGGTATGCTTCCTTAATCATCGGGAAAGCGGGGCAGGCAGTCACTGCATGCCCCGGACACTCGCAAAGCGCACACACTTCCTCTACTCTCACATCATTCACCAGTTGGACTTGCTTCAGCCGCAAGTCCTCCATCTGCTTAGATAATTTATCCAGCTGAGACTGGATGGTGTGCTCTCTCACACTAAGGGGGAAAATACCGGACCCACTGGGTCCCTGTGCAGCTATGGCCCTGTCAGCGAGATCGGAAGGTTCCCAACTTTGATGTTTTTCGGCCAACTCCTTCAAAAAATCCCATGCCTCATCTGGAGCCTTATCTAAGAAATCACCATCTCTACATAAATACTTAATCTGCTGGGCCGTCGCAATGTTTAGGCCCAGCTGGAAAAATGTCACCAACTGATGTTTCTCATACCCGTGGTGGGGAAGAGCCAACAATAGTTCCTTAAACCGCTCCCAACACCTCAAAAATAACTCGCCCTCTTTTTGCCTAAATGACTGGATTTGGTGAGTCAGGTGCTGTGACTTACTCTCCGAGGAATATTTCTTATAGAACAACTCCTTAACAGCTGACCATGTCGTGAGTGACTGCTCCTTTTGCATTCGGAGCCACTTATCCGCACTGTCTTTCAGAGAAGCAGGAAAAAGCTTAAGGCAAGCGTTCTCCCACTGGGTAGCGGTGGCTAAGGTGCGCACCAACCCCTCAAAGTGGCGGATATGCTCATATGGATCCTCATTTTCCCTCCCATAGAAGAGAGGAAGAGCATTATGGGTCCCTGGTTTGACTGTGAAAGCGTTGCGTGCCTCCACAGTTTCGGTTGGCAGAACTATTGGGCCACGAGGGGTTTTCCTCGCGGGATGCATATAGTCACGCATAGTTCTCTGTTCCGCCATCAGTGGTTCACTCTCTACGACGAACAGTGGATTGGGGAATTCTATGAACAAGTCGTCGATGGGAATGGATTCAGGTTGACCTACAGACGACTTACGCTGGACTCCTACTGACTCAGACAAAGAACTAGAAAACCCCAACGGACTCGACCCGTGCTCAATCCTAACCAGACGATTAGTACGATCGTGATAGTAAAGAGGGTCAGGTTTTTGTGGGAGTTGACTATTTTTACCTATTTTGACTCAATTCTAAATATTATCAACTAAAAATTTCCTAATATTATCTTAATAATTTTTTTTTTTAACGAGAAAATTACAACTAGGATTTAACAGACACTAACGACCCGAATTCTTAGCACCTATTACCCTCCCCGGCAACGGCGCCAAAAATGCTTGACCGAATTCCTAGACCTAATTTAATGGGTTGCCCCAAGAGTAGGGCTGATACCGGTGCAGCACAATACCCGGTAAGATCGGAATTGAATCCACAGAGAAGGTGGAAAGTGCTCACTAAGTACTCGGATTGTTAAGTTAAACACGGCTTTTAGTTGGCCACCCTTTATGGTTTGATTGGGAAAATTACCTAAACTTGAGTGAAATTGGTTTGATTAAACTATTTAGAAGCAAGTACAGTCGTAGGGTTCATAACACCAAATGACGGATCCGTTGTTCCGGCCCGCTTCGATGTTACAAAATGTTTGATTTTAGAGAGAGAAAGATACTCCGGAAGATGCGAATCCTCGTGGTCGCCGTTTACCCATGTACAGCGAAGAACAAGTTTTGGTCCCCCGTTCCCCGCGTTACATGGGCTCCAACAATGCCCCGGATACATCTAGCGGAAACTCTTTAATAACCTAAAATTGCTCTTCTAATTATCAAGTTCGAAAATAAGAGCAGAACAGAGCCAGACCTGGCCACGGCGTGTTAATCACCCCGCGACCATACTTATAAATCTACTCACTCATATTGACTAGAACATATACCAAATTTCGGGAATAAAACATGCTACTGAACTTGAATAAGAATTACAACGAAGATTTGAATCTCAAAACGCGGACAAACTCCCGCGAACTCAAGTTAATGTAAACAAAGAGAAACGTTACCGTAATAAGCAAGAATCAGCGAACGAAACTTCCAAAAACTCAATGGAACAAGCTCCGGAAAGTAATAACTTCAAAGGGAAAAACGGCTGCAAAACTAGAAGAAAAATTAATGCTAAGTTCGAACCCTAATTCGACCTAAAATCGGGCTATTTATTCCTTCCCGAAGTCAAACCACGTGGCAAGTCAAACGGCTGCCTTTAATGCCCTCGGTATCGATACAGGATAATCCCTGTATCGATACCCGTGCTTTCTGTTCCCGTATGTGCCACTTTGTATCGATACAGGAGAATCCCTGTATCGATACCGAACCCTCTAAAATGCTTCCTCAGCTTTGTCTGGTCGTCCTGGCTTGGGTCTCACTGGCTCTCAACTCGCCCGACCGCCATGTGTCCATTTCACACGCTCTTCACAACCTGTTTCCTACAAAATAACCAAAAACATGAAAAACTGAAAACACACCGCATCAAGTGGAAAATGGAATAAAATCTTGCCTCTAACGCACTAACTTGCCCTACTTAGGCACTTATATCTACGACATTACGCGCCTATCATGACTCTACTGTTACTCATGATCCCAAGGAGATTAAGGGGCTTTTGTTAATTTCTATGCTGCCCTCCTTGGTACACCACATGTATATCCATAGTCTGGGACTGCTAGAGCTGAGCACCTCATCACAAAAAAATTGAGTATTGAACAGAGCCATGCCATGATACAGGAGGTAACTGACATTGAAATTAAGAACACCTTTCTGTCTCTTAATCCTCATAAAGCTCCTGGGCCTGATGGCTACAATGCGGCTTTCTTTCAGAAGGCTTGGCCTATTATTGGTCATGGTATTATTGCAGCCATCAAAAACTTCTTTAGATCTAGCCAGCTTTTAAAGAAAGTCAACTCAACCATTGTTGCCCTTGTGCCTAAAATTCCCAATCCATCCATAGTTGGAGACTTTAGACCAATATCTTGCTGTAACACTATTTACAAATGCATTGCCAAGATATTGTCTAAAAGGCTCCAATTGGCTCTTCCTACACTTATTGATCCTGTCCAATCTGGCTTTGTCAAAGGTAGGAGAATTGCTGACAATATCTTCCTTACTCAGGAGCTTATGAGGGGATATCACACATCCTCTTCCACTCCTAGGTGTGTGCTAAAGGTTGATATCATGAAGGCCTATGACAATGTAAGATGGGACTTCCTATGGGATATACTTGCTAGCATGAATTTTCATCCTACAATGATCCAATGGATTAAGGCTTGTTTGACCACAGCCAGCTATAGTCTCAACATTAATGGTGAACCCACAGGTCTGATATTAGGTAAAAGAGGTCTTCGCCAAGGGGATCCTCTCTCCTCCTACCTGTTTGTCATTGTCATGGAGGTCTTGACATGCATCCTGAGAGAGAAAGCTCACCTCCCTGATTTTCATCATCACTGGAGGTGTGAACAAACCAAAATAATAAATCTATGTTTTGCTGATGATCTCATGATCTTCTGTAAAGGAGATTTGAGTTCCTTTAAGCATATCAAGGACTCATTGTCCGAATTTGAAGCTTTATCTGGGCTTGCACCTAGCCCTGGAAAGAGTAACATTTTCTTCTCTGGGGTCAATGCCACAACTAGGGAGGGAATTCTTGCTCTCCTTGGTTTCACTGGGGGATCTCTTCCCATCAAATACCTTGGTGTTCCCCTCCTTTCTACCAAACTAAAGTATATTGATTGTAAGCCTTTGATTGATAAGATCACTGCCAAAACTAAAACTTGGACCAATAGAGTCCTCACCTATGCTGGTAGAGTACAACTCATCAAGAGTATCCTCTTCTCTATGCAGACATATTGGTCCTCTATATTTATGCTTCCCAAAAAAGTCATCAAGGAGGTGGAATCAATTTTGAGAGCCTTCTTTTGGTCTGGCCCTGATCTAAAAAACACTGGTGCTAAGGTGTCATGGGATCACCTCTGTTCACCTAGGCAGGAGGGTGGGCTGGGATTTAAATCAATGCACATTTGGAATAAGGCAGCCATCTCCAAGCACATTTGGTTCCTTATCTCAGGTGGTGAGCAGTCCATGTGGTGCCAGTGGGTTAAATCCTACTTATTAAAGAAGAAAAGCTTTTGGGAAATCAAAATGCCAAGTAATCCATCATGGGTTTAGAGGAAAATGCTTAATCTTAGACCTATTGTGCTTCCCCACATCAAAACCATAATTGGAAATGGACTATCTGCCTCTCTTTGGTTTGATAATTGGCATCCTCTTGGCTCACTTGCTGAGAAATTTGGGTCTAGAGTTTTCTAGGACTTTGGGCTCCCTAGTGATTCAAAAGTTTCAACAATCATCAGAAGCTCTCAATGGATCCTTCCCATAACACAAACACTGGAACTCATTGAAATCAGAGACAACATGTCCTCTCTTGCTGAACCTAATGGGGCTAATGATTCTCATAAGTGGTTGCTCACTTCTAATGGCCAATTTAGTATTGCCTCACTTTGGAATCATTTGAGGGCACAGTTTCCCAAAGTTCTATGGCACCATAGTCTGTGGTTCTATACACTGAGGATAGGTTGGTCACTTTTGGTACCAAAGTTCACTCCTGCTGTAGTTTCTGTCAAGGACATGAGAGTCATGACCATTTATTCTTCAATTGTCATTATACCTCACAGGTCTGGTCCTAAATTACTGGGCTTCTAAATGAGGCTTGGCCCTCTAAATCATGGTCCAGCTGGATATCTTTTATATTCTCCATCAAAGGAAAGTCACTTAAAACTCTCATGATTAAACTAGCTTTTACCACTTCCATATATCATTTGTGGATTGAAAGGAATTTTAGAAAATTTCAAAATGTGTCCTGTTCTAAGCAAGTTGTAGTTCATAAGATCTACTCTATGATGAGACATAGACTGATGGCTCTAAAGGATCTTCCTTAAGGACATCAATCCCATTGGATCCTTAGAAAATGGAATCTTAATTCATGAACTTTATGAGTTGTGCTAATTCTTTCTATCTAGACACCTGTGCAGAGTCTATCAGATATTCAGCAGAAGGAAGCAGCAGTCCCTTGTGATGCCAGCTGTAAGGGCAACTCTGACCTGCATGAGCTGTGTATGCTCCAATTGTTGTGCTAATTCTCCAAGTAATCATGCATTTTACTTGAACTTCATGTTAATCCATAGCAAGGGTTGTTGCTATAGATAATTGCTTGCTTGTTTGCATTTAAATTATGCTCATTAGTGGGTTGCAAGGGCTGTTGCAATCTACATTTTTACTTGCTAGCAATTTAACTTTCATGTTAAACTATAGCAAGGGCTGTTGCTATAGATACTTGCTTGCTTATCTGCTTGAGATATTGCTGTGTTACTTCCTGTTGCAAAGGAGATGCTTCCCAAATTTTCCAAAAATCCAGTGGACATGATTGTTAAATTGCTTAAAATTGTGTGGTTCATCTGGACTGCTGTGTGTTTGATCAACATCCATTAGCTTGAGATCTCTGGCCTAGCCTTGGGGGGCTGTCCCATGGCATGTATTAGTCCCTTCTGGGAGGGGGAATTTCCTCCCTATTTCTAGTCTTCTTCTAAGTCAGCATTTGTGGTCTATTTTGTATGAAACTATGTATTTATGGGCTACCAAACTCTGGGCAGACATCTGATTTTATGGGATTGTAAAGAGCAGCCATTATGCTGCTCAAATTCCTCCAAAACCACCTCTGTTGCTGCAGTAGCAGCTACTAACAACAAGTTGCAGCAGACTGTAGCAGATCAGTGCTGCAGTTGATGCATGCAACAACAACAACAATCTATATACTTGGTGTTACAGCAACATCCCAAGTCCCATCCCAAGCATCAAGTACCATAATCAAGCTTCAAGCATCAAGTTCATGTTCAAGGTCCTATTCCATGGGCCTATTCCAAGTTACTCCAAGTCCTACTTCAAGCTTCATGTCTCATGCTCAAGTCTCATGTTCAAGGACCTACCCCAAGGTCCTATTCCAAGGTTCTTTATTGTGGTGTTTCTCTCTCCTCTGATAGATGGGTTTGAAACATCATTAGAATACTTTGCTTCTTGTACAATTTGCTTTGGCATTCCTCTCCTACGGGATGTGTTGGTTTTCATTTCCTTTTTTCTCTTTGTCCTCCCTGGGGTATGCCCCTTGTAGGTTGTACATCCGGTTAGCCCTTTTTCATTTCAATCTTATTTACTCAAAAAAAAAAAGAAGTGCAGAGGTTGATGGGCATGGCACCCTTGCCCCAAAGGTGAAATCGAAGTCATATCCCATAAGTCATTACAAATCCATAGTAAAAAAAAAAAGATAGTGAAAAACTAGAGTTACATTATCATCTCCCCAAAAGAAAATTTAATGCATAGAAGATGAATAAATGCACACGCGCTTGTAGAACTATTCTACTAACGCTAGGTGTATTAAATATGATGCATGCACATAGAGGCAAGATATATCCAAAGGATGTTCATGTGCGAGTCCAAGTATCCAGGTAAAAGAGAAGGGATTTTTGAAAGTTCCAAAGTACCCAAGTGACTACCAAGTATCCACTCACCATTTCATGTGTTCAAAGAAATATCAAGTGTCCAAAAAGATTTCAAGGTGTCCCAAAGTAGCCATTGATTCATTAGGTTTGTCAAAATCACCAATAAGTATAACATGTGTCCAAAATCATGTCCAAATATCCATTGTTACCAAAATACCATATGTACTTCAGAACACTTTCATTTCCAAGTACTCAACACCACCCAGGTTTCCAATTTTGTTTCACCAAAACTACCGAAGTTACTCACACAAATTCAAAACCAAATCCAAAAGTCAAGTTTCAACAAAACATCATAGATAGTCCAAAATCTCATTTCTCATTTCTTTCATTGAAGAAAAACCATCATTTTCATTAGAACTAGGGATTAAACCCTACCAAGTTCTGTAGGTCTCGCGTGCCTCTGTCGAGTTCTATAGGCCCCACGTGCTTTTGCTGAGTTCTTTAGGCCCCGCATACCTCTACCAAGTTTTGTAGGCCCCGTGTGCCTTTACCAAATGATAGCATTGGTTTTAAGCAACTCATTTTCCAAACATTCTATCCAAATTCCAAGACAAGTCTATTTTTTTTCAAAGTTCATTTCACCATTTCACACCTTTCGATAAAAAGGGGTTATGCACACACCCACACACACTTTCTAAAAACCTTCAAACTTTCATGTGACATAAGATGACCATATTTATTTGTAAAATCATAGTCCTCGAGTCAAAACATGGGTGACAATGATGCCAAAGGTCAATTATATAAAGTATTGAGCAATCGGGGACCAAACAGACATCAAAGGGTGGCCAAATGCCACCCAAAGGACAAGGATAGCTGCTGGAAATTACATAGGCAGCAGCTATGAACAGTGAACAGTGCAGATTTTTTCACCCTTAAAGTGTGGAATTTCAACCCAATCACAAATGAGATAGTTTAGGCACAAACTAGAGATGCTAGGCAACAATTAAACCTGGAGGGAGGTCAATTTCACCCCCAATTACATCAAACAACAAGCAATTTCATAGATCAAAAAAAAAATCATACAAGAAGAAAACGGCTAGTGACGTCAGCATGGAGTCTCTCTCTAGTGATTTGGGCGATTCCTTCGTGAAACCCTAGATGGAAGACTCAACCTCCATGGCAAATGATGTTTCATCTACAGTGGAGGGCTCGAGCTTCAACATAGTAGATTCCATTGAAGTCCACAAGAATCGTCAACAAAAGCAACTGTTCATTTTCTAGCAATCCAACATGTATCCCCTGAGAACCCGTTTGAATGGAGCTTTTTCTAGTCCACGTTGGGCGCAAGCTTCACAGTCAGAGGCTCCTTTACCCGCAAGATCCACTCCACATGGGTATTCAGATTTGTGTTCTGATCTTCCAAACACACCTCTAGAGGTTCAATCATCTCCCAGTGTTCCCAAACCTCCATTCAAACCCCATGATCATTACCCCTATGGCCTTAAAGGCATCGATTTCTCGAATTACCACACATCGGTTGGTATGTCCAAACCTAAATCTTACACCCCAGGAAACTCTTCTCCTTCGTCGTCAAATACCCCCCATGGTGAACCTAACACCAATTTCGCCCCTTACTCCTCTCCCACTAAAAACCCAAATACCAACTCCGTCCCCCACAGTCCCAGCAATAAGAGCCCTAATTCCTCAGGGAACCTACAAAAGGTTTTTCAAAATGCAGGTGAGCGATTAGAAAGTGAAGAGAAAATAATATCCATGATTCAGTCCATTGAAGCCGAGCTGAAAAGAGGGGGTTTGGAAGCCAAACTCACTACCCAGATAAAGTACCTTCATGAAGGTCACACCTCTGCAAAGTCTCCATCTTAGTTGCTAGGAGGGGATTTCTATGAGGTTCAGGATCCACCAGTGATTTCCCATTCCAAGGAAGAGGCTAAACCCACACAGAAACTTGGTAAAACCCCTGACTGGTCCTCGTTTTTCAAAGCTCAAGCTCCCTCAAAGTTGATGAAGCTTGAGCATTACCCGGATATGCAAAGAGGTAAGGAGGCTATTGTTGAGCTAGATGAATCTAACATTGATACAAATTCATGGAATCACTGCCTGATAGGGTACTTCTTAGATGGGAGAATGCCGTACAATTTGTTGTGCGCCACATCTAGAGCTGTATGGAAAAAGAATGCTCCTACCTCAATAAAGCAGATAGGGTCGTGTTTTTTCTTTGTTTTTAAAGATGAAGCTACCAAACTGCAAGTCTTGGAAGGAGGGCCGTATTTCTTCTCAAAACGCTATTTGGTACTCACGGATTGGAGGCAGATGTTAGTCCCTAATACAACTCAACCCCCATCCATCCCAGCCTGGGTGAAGTTACATAAGTTACCTCTGGAATGCTGGACTGAATCTGGGTTTAGTCGCATTGCCAGTTCAATTGGGAGACCAATTCATGTAGATAATGCTACTGCAAGTAAAAAGAGGTTGGACTACGCACGGGTGTGTGTAGATTTCGGCAGGAGATGATCTACCTGATGAAGTTGTGGTTAGGGCTAATGGGGAATCGGTAACCATTAGAGTGGAGTACCAGTGGCTTCCAGCCAAATGCTCTGAATGCAAAGTATTTGGCCACAAGTACAGGCCAAAACAGGCTCCAACAGACCCAAAATCAGAAGGTTTGGAAGAACAGCCAGCTGTTGCTCAGATCTCAAACCAAGATCCATTGGTGCAGAGGAGTGTGATGGACGCTCTGGCGCTAGGTGGAAGAGTAGCCTTGGAAGTAGTTACTGTAGTTGTTCCTACCAAGTGGTATCCACCTCAACAGTTGCATCGGATACAAGTGTCCTCACAGCTAAAGTGGGGGTGCCTGAGTTTGACAATTCAAGGGAGGAGGATACTCAGATCACAGGTGGGGACAAGTCTAAACTTGACCCCAAGCCACCTCATACACCCATCCCTATTCCAATACCAGAACCTCCAAAAACCCCTAGCAGCAGTGGGGAGTTGGAAGTTGACTTAGAGTTTGGAAGGGACTTCAAGGTGGTATCCAACAAGAAGAAGAAAAAAGGGAGAAGCAATCAGAGGGCTTTTCCCCACACGAAAGGGCGGTAACTCTTACTCCTTTCTCTTTTGATAGCACTCAAATACTACCTATTTCTCTGCTATATAGTTTAGTTTTCTTCCAATAAGTTATGATGAACACAGCTTTACATTTTGAGTTTTGGAATCTGCGTGGTCTTAATGACCCTCTTAAACAAAAGGAAGCCAAAAAGTTCATTTTCAATAACAAGTTGACTTTGATTGGGCTATTAGAGCACAAGGTTAAAGAAATTAATGCTAAAAGAATCTTAAACTTCATTTCCCCACAATGGCATTGTGTACACAACTACGATCTTGCCCCCTTTGGTAGGATTTTAGTGTCTTGGGATCCTCAAGATTTTGATGTGAAAGTATTGAGCAAGACCAGTCAATTCATACATTGTGAGGTCAATACTATCCAAGCGGGGGTAATGTTTTCCACTACCTTTGTCTATGGGGCCAATGAACATATTGATAGGCAAGACCTTTGGAGTAGTCTACTAAATCTTAAGATCAATTCTCCTTGGATTACTCTTGGAGATTTCAATGCTATAAGATCTCCGAGGGAGAAATCTGGTGGCTTATCTAATTGGCAACCCTACATGGATGATCTTAATAGGAGCCTTTACTCTTGTGAATTAGATGATCTCAAATTCTCTGGGTGTTTCTATACCTAGAGCAACAGACAAGATCCACCCAATCATATATCTACCAAAATTGACAGAGTCTTGGTTAATGAAAGCTGGATGAGACTCTTCCCTTATTCCAGTGCTTTCTTCTCTACTCCTGGGGTGTCTGATCACTCACCTGCTACAGTGAGTCTTTCCCCTTCCCCTAGGACCAGTCCTAAACCTTTTCGATTTTTTGACTTTCTTGTTGATCACCTTTAGTTTCTTCCCACTGTTCAGAGAGTTTGGAGAACCATTGTCATAGGTAATCCCATGTTCTGCATCACTAAGAAACTGAGATTTCTCCAGGTTAAGTTCAAAAAACTCAACATTAAAGAATATAGTACCGTTTCTGATAGAGTCATAAGTGTCAAACTTCAGCTGGATGAATTGCAAAATGAATTGGGATCTAATCCTACCAATCCTACCACTCAAGCTGAAGAAAAAGCTGTCTTTAAACAGTATCTCACCTTGTCCAAGGCTGAGGAGAGTTTGGCTAAACAAAAGTCTAGAATTCAGTGGCTTAAACTTGGCGATCAATGCACCTCTTTTTTTTTTCAAATCTGTTAGTAATAACAAAAATAGAAGCATGATAACCAGAATTACCCTTAGTGATTCCACATTTACTCAGGACACAGTTGAGATTAAATCTACTTTTGTTAACTTCTATAAGGACCTTATGGGAACTCCTCATAGTTCTCACTATGAAGGTACTAATAGAGTTAAGGCACTAATACAGCGTAGATTAATAGATGATCAAAGCCTGAGTATGGTGCAAGATATCACAGATTCTGAGATTAAAGATACCCTTTGGAGTATGAACCCTCAAAAAGCTCCTGGTCCCGATGGTTTTAATGCTGGTTTCTTTCAAAAAGCATGGCCTATCATAGGTTATGAAGTTACAGCAGCAATTAAGAACTTTTTTAGGTCGGTTCAACTGTTAAAAAAAGCTAATGCTACCGAGGTAGCTCTTGTCCCTAAGATACCCAACCCCTCTAAGGTGGGTGATTTTAGGCCCATCTCCTATTGTAATACGATCTATAAATGCATTGCAAAAATTCTTGCCAGGAGATTACAGGTTGTTCTCCCTTCCCTCATTGATCCTGTTCAATCAGGATTTGTGAAGGTTAGGAGGATTGCTGACAATATTTTCCTAACTCAAGAACTTATGCATGGATATCATAAGTCCACTTTAACACCCAAGTGTGCTATGAAAGTGGACATTATGAGAGTTTCTCTCTCTTCACTAGAGAGAGAATGCACTCCCCTTTGATATTCCTGCCCCAAAATTTTCCACTCAAGCCCTAAATCTTCCTGATTTAGGCGCATTAATTCTATCCCATGATTCGATCTATGGCATGGCCATCCTATTGGGGATCATCTACTGGGTTTCCATCCCACAACCAGCAATTTCGGTACTTTCATCTCTCTTCCGAGAGGACAAGAAACTGCAAACCCCAAAATCACCAAGCATCTGTTTGGTCATACATTCATTCTACACCCAGCAACAAAATGGTTCCATCTAAACCCAGAAATCTATGAGTTCACGGAGCAATCTGTTCTCAAATGATCTATGGTTTCTCCACACCAACAATCTGTTCAGCGTGGTGGAGTCTCACCTCGAAGATATGCAAGTAGCATTTTTATGGAGAACAGCACTCGGGTGCTTCACAGTTCCAGGTTCGACTCCCTTTAGCTTGTACATCTTCCTCGTATCAGTTCACGTTCGTTAGGTGACAAGTTGTCACGGCGGGGTGGTAATTCCCTATGGGTTTCTGGCGTTGTGAAGTTCAAGCTGTTTGGGAGTTGGACCTTCTGCTGTTATGCAGTTGTGTTGGAGGTTCTTTGGCTAAAATTCATACGAGTTAATACATCCATGGCTGGAAATGCGAGTTTCGTTGCCATGGTTGTCTGGAAATCAAGTTGAGAAGGAGAGTGTGTTTCACTCTCTCAACCGCAAGTGGGCACGGGAAATTACACTCAAAAAGTGGGTTTCCCACCGACTACTACATACTTTAACGTAAAGTGGTTTCAAATTGGTGTGTTGTCCAATCCAAAAATGGGCTACTTTTGTAGTTCAAATCACTCTTGGTCCAAGCGCTGGCTAGCTACAGGAGATTCCAAAAAAAGGGCCCACTTCTGGCTCTTCATTTCGGTGGAAATTTCAATTCAACTTGGTCCATCCAAGTAGTAACCCAGCTGTACGCAAATGGAAGTAAAAGGTCTAAAAATCATCAAAAAAAGAGGCCCCACCACTGCCCCTTGCAAATGTGTTCACCTGATGTGTTGCAAAGTTGTCCTTAGTGCAAGTATTATGTTAAGTGAAGTTGGCCTTTGTGCCCATTGTTCCTATCCCGGCGGGTTGTGCCAGGACCACGAATTTTCCTACCCCTGGCAGGTTGTACCGGGGAATACGCATTTTTCTTTTCTTTTCTTTATTTTTGTTGTCCTCCCTGGGGTATGCCCCTTGTAGGCTATACATTCGCTTAACCCCTTTTAATTTCAAGCTGAATTATCCACACAAAAAAAAACTTTTGGGATGTCCTTTCTAGCATGAATGTTCATCCCACAATTGTCAAGTGGTTACAAGCTTGTGTGACCACTTCAAATTACACACTCAACATCAACCTGGAAAATGTTGGGCTCATTAAGGGGATGAGGGGTCTTAGACAAGGTTATCCTCTCTCCTCTTATCTCTTTGTGATAGTCATGGAAGTTCTCACTTGCATCTTAAGAGAAAAGTCCTCATTACCTGATTTCCATTTTCATTGAAAATGTAGTCAAAACAAAATCATTAATTTGTGTTTTGCTGATGATCTTATGATCATCTGCAAAGGGGATGTTGGATCTGTCCAACACATTCAGAACTCTCTTAGTGAATTTGAATCATTATCCGGATTGAAGCCCAGCCCTGCAAAAAGTCACATCTTTTTCTCTGGTGTTGACACATCTACTAGGGGAAATATCATGAGTGTACTTGGCTTTAATGAAGGATTTTTTCCTGTGAGATACCTTGGTGTGCCCCTTCTTTCCACCAAACTAACCCACTTGGATTGTAAAGCTATGGTCGATAAAATTATTTTTAAAACTAAGTCCTGGACTAATAGGGATTTGACTTATGCTGGGAGAGTGTAGTTGATTAAAAATGTACTGTTCTCCATGCAAACTTACTGGTCCTCTCTGTTCGTATTGCCCAAAAAAGTTATCAAGGAGGTGGAGTCAGTTTTGAGAGCCTTTCTCTGGTCTGGCCCTAACCTCAAGCAATCTGGTGCCAAGGTGTCTTGGGAGCACCTTTGTTCTCCCAAGGAGGAGGGTGGTCTTGGTTTCAAATCAATGCAAGTGTGGAACAAGGCTGCCATCGCCAAACACATATGGTTTATTATTTCAGGTGGCGAACAGTCAATGTGGTGCCATTGGGTTAAGTCCTATTTTTTTGGATAAATCAGGTTAAGTCCTATTTAATCAAGGACAAGAACTTTTGGCTGCTCAAGATACCTAGCAGTCCCACTTGGGTTTGGAGGAAGCTCCTTAACCTAAGGCCTACTGTTCTTCCTTTTGTTAAAATTATCATTGGCAATGGTCAAAACACCTCCCTTTGGTATGACAATTGGCATCCTCTGGGGCCCCTGGCTATTAGATTTGGTGAAAGGATCATCTATGACATTGGCCTTCCCAAGCATGCTAAGGTCTCCTCAATTATTAGAGAATCCAAATGGGCTCTCTTCTTGTTACACAAACCTGGGAAATTAATGAGGTTAGAACTAGGCTCATTAATTTCCCTGAGCCTATTGCTACTATGAGTGATCTCCACAAGTGGTCTCTCATTACTAATGAAGACTTTACCATAAAATCTCTCTGGAATAGCCTTAGGACACCCTTCCCTAAGGTTCCATGGTACCATTGTGTCTGGTTTTCTGGTTACATTCCTAAGTGTAGTTTTATTACTTGGATTGCCATTCAGGAAAGACTATACACTGAGGACAGGTTGGTCTTGTTTGGCACAAAGTTGCACTCTAGTTGTAGTTTCTGCTCTCGTAGTGAAAGTCATGATCACTTGTTCTTTAATTGTCCATGTACTTCCCAAGTTTGGACTCAGCTGCTTGCTAAGATCAATGTCCATGGGCCCTCTAGATCTTGGACTAACTGGATTGCTCTTCTAGCAACAATCAAAGGCAAAAAAAATTAAGGCAAAGCTAAATCAAATTAATATTTTCCACAACAGTGTACCACATTTGGATTCACTCTGTTGCAAGTTTTGCTTCAGTTGTTGTGCATAAGATTCACTCTGTCATAAGGCATAGATTATTGTCATTGGGAAATATCACCAATAGTCCTCAAGCTGATAACATCATGACACACTGGACTCTTATTCAAAACTGAATTATATAGTAGAGAAAGAAGTGGTTTCCATCTAGTAATTATTGGATAGTGTTGTGCTATGTTATTGTTGTGTTACTTTGGTTGGCTTGTGCAGAGAGGATCTCAGGAGGCCCTTTAGTTTCACTGGGTTGATCTTAAAAAATCACGTAAGGTCGGGGCGTGATCTGGCCGAGGGCTACATTACCATAGGGATCCCCATCAGGCTCATGGAGTATCAAAAGGAAGCAGAGAGCTGCAAAGTGACTACCAGCAGGTGGATGGACTTCAGAGTCATAGGAAGGATGGGGGGCAGCTACAAAGTATACTATTACTAGGTTCTAGCTTAATTTTACCCTTTTAAAGGCCTCATGAAGGCTTGCTTAATCTATAGCAAGGGTTGTTGCTATAGATACTTGATTGCATGCTTGCACTTGAATTATGCTCTTTAAGTGGGTTGCAAGGGCTGTTGCAACCTACATACTTACTTGCCTGCACTTGTACCTTCATGTTAACTATAGCAAGGGTTGTTGCTATAGATACTTGCTTGTTTATCTGTTATTAGAGCTCTCACTTGGTTATTACTCTAGGTTGTTCTTAGTATATGTTGAGAACTTGTTGTGTTACTTCCTGTTTGGCATAACCTGGACTGCTGTGTGTCTGATCAGCATCCACAATGTTGAGATTTCTGCCTAGCCTTGGGGGGCTGTCCCATGGCATGTATTAGTCCCTTCTGGGAGGGGGCCTTTCCTCCCTTCTGCTGCAGTTTACTACTGCAGTTGACCATTACTGCTGCTGTTGCTGTTCACGGTGCATTTCCATTGCTATCTACTATCTGCTTGCTACCATAGTGTCCATGGTGCACTTCCATTGCTTAGTGTGTGAGGACTTGTCCTCATTTGTTTGATGAATCTGTATTCACTGTTGCTGCACCATTTTGGTTATGTATCTCAACTCTAGTTTCATTGCTGGAAGTGAATTACATAACTAGGTTTATTTTCGGTAGTCTCATTTTGAGCCGATCAGCTTTCCACTATTTCCCCATTCCCTCTGTAGCCTCTTGGCCCCTGAAATACGATATTATTTCCTCTTTTTTTGTTGTTTTAGCTGTTGCTATTGTACTCATCATTTTCCTTGTAGCCACTTGGCCAGCTTTCCTGTATTTTGCCTCTGGCATGTATTTTTCTTTCTTTTCTTTCTTTGTTTTGTTTTGTTTTGTCCTCCTGGGGTATGCCCCTTGTAGGCTGTATATCATTTTTTTCTCTTTTATTTTCAAGCTATTTTATCCACACAAAAAAAAATTCATAGATCAAAGAATCAAAGTGGGAAAACCCACACAAATTGGGGAAAACATGAAATTCAAGGAAATTGAGGCGAAGAACCAACTATATGTAACAAATCACAAGCATACAACAAGACAGAGTAGACATTGTTCTCCTACCGCAAGGATTTGCTCGAAAATGGTGGAGAAATGAACCCTAGGTGTAGAAAACCCCAAATCCTGAAATGTGAGCCTCTGGTGTGAGTCCAAGGTGAACTGAGCTCCCCACGACATGTAGAACATGAAAATAGCCTTGGTTCTTGAAGTGGTTGAGTGAGGAGGGAGAGATTTGAGCTTGGTGGAGCAAAAATAGTGGAGAGGGAGGAGAGAGAGCGAGTCGATGGGTTGGGGGAGGGAGGGAGAGAGTGTTTTGTTCTTTTTATTACAAACTTCCCCCACACACTTCTAATATAACTCTAATTACACCTCACACCCAAATGTCACTTATGTATATAATATGTGACCCCACCACTTATTTTCATAAACCAAACTTAAGTAAAGTTTTTCTTTACTTTAATTTATTTATGAAAATAAGAAAGTACCCCCCATTTGGAAACAATGGCATTTCCAAAAAATTTAAATTCTAATCGCATCAAAATCTCATCCCCCCACTTTTAGTACAAAACCGAAAAACGGCACATTTTTCTCCAAAGAAAATGGGTAAAAGATGACTTTGCTTTACTCAAAAATAACTTACAATTATACCGTTGTGATTAGAAAAATCCAAGGAACAATTACCAGGACTTTTTATCAGTCAAATCAAAACTTCTCCAAAAAATAATTTTTCATATGGGTCATGTAAAGACCCGTATTTTTAAATAATTTTTCCAAAAATAATGTTGGGGAAGTGTGAGAAATGCTTGAAAAAGCAATATGGGGTCAATGTGAAATGAGGATATGCATTGGGGTGTCTTTAAAATATGTTAGAAACATGAGGGTCTTAAGTGCAAGTGTGAGTGTATATACAATGTGAAGGGTCAGATTTTTTGACAAAAAATACACATCTCTCTCTCTCTCTCTCTCTCTCTCTCTCTCTCTCTCTCTCTCTCTCTCTCTCATTCTTTTCTCAAAACTCCTTCATTTTCCACTACAAATCCACCTACCACACCTCTCAAACTCAAGATTAAACCTCATAATCATCATCTACACATGATTTAGAGTTGGGGTGCATTTGTTGTTGCTTGGAGGAGGTGTATTTCGGTTGGGATTCAAGAACAAGAGTTGGGTTTTTTATCTTCTTCACATTTGGAGCTTAATCTTTGAGGTAGGGGACAAATTTCTACTCTCTCTAGTATTTTGTTGATTTGTTGCGTATATCTTTGGGTTTCCTATAAATTTCTAGTTAAAAGTTGATATCTCCATAAATGGGTTTTTACATCTTGAAAATTTCCATAGAAATGAGTTTGGTTCTCACTTAATTAGGGGTTAAATCTTTGAATTGGTGGTTGATATATGCTTATTCAGAGCTTGGTTAATGTTTGAAAGCCCTAAATTGACTTGGGTTGGAACCTCATTCATTTGCGCAAAAGTTGTCAAAAATTTAATTTTTAGCCTTTGGTATCCATACCAATTTCGTGAGGTATGGATACCAATCTGTCTGTTTGCTGATGTGCATTGGTATCCATACTAATTTCGGGGGTATCCATACCTTTCTTAAAAAGTATTTGTAGCCTTTGGTATCTATACCAACTTCGTGAGGTATGGATACCAAATATTTTGTTCGCTGGTTGTGCATTGATATCCATACCACTCTTGGGAGGTATCCATACCATTCTCAAAATTTTAGAAAATTCTCCTTTGGTTTTCGATTGACTTGTGTGGTTCCATACTTGACATATCCACATCGTACACTTCGTTAATGACCGAAATACCCCTTCCTAGCCTATCTTTGTATGATTGGTTATTTTTTCTTGATTTTTAAATTTATGTTTGATACATGTAAAGTTTGTAGAAATTGGTGACGTACATTACATGAAAGGGAAAGGAGCGATGTTTATTATTCAGACACATGTGAAATACTTGATGTTTTGAGCAAAATGTAAGTTGATGCACTAGGACCACCACACGATGAGTTGCTAGGAAGGATTCCACGAGGCCCCTAAGACTCAGACAAGGGTTCCATGAGGCCCGTAAGACTTGGACAAGGGTTCCACGAGGCCCATAAGACTCGGAAGAAAATTTCAATATTCACAAGTTTCAATTGATGTACACATGAGATTGATAAAGTGCAAAAATGGTTGAATGTGGACATTTGTGGGATACGCAGACACTTTTTTTTTGGGTAAATGAGCTTGAAATAAAAAGGGGCTAACCGAATTTACAGCCTACAAGGGGCATACCCTAGGAGGACAAACAGAAAATAAAATAAAAAGAAGGAATAACCTACGCCAACTGGCTACAAGTATCTAGAGTGGTAAATCTGAATGCTTCCAAACCTTCTAGAAAGATGATTAAGAAACATACAAGTAGCACATTGAAGCAACAACCAAAAAGACTAGGACTGTTTGGCATTAAAACTTGATGTTTGAAGCATAAACATGAGACTTGGACAGCATATGTGACTTGGGCTGCTTGGGCGTAAACTTGATGTTTGAGGCTTGAGCCTTGAACATTAGAACACCTTGAAATAGCTTGGGATAGAGCACCGCTATAAATGGCAGCTGTTGTACCAATCTGCTGCACCAACTAATCTACAGCAACTTTGAACTGCCGCAGCAGGGAAGCAACGGCTGGATAGTAGATTGGAATGGATGGCTCCATGGAGGAGCTCTATGACCTTGAGTAAGGTGGAATGGATGGCTCCATCATGCCATCATACCGTGAAAGTGAAACCTAACAATGCATCTTCCCAAGGGATAACCCCCCAAGGCTAGGTATGGGAGGAAGCCCCCTCCCAAAGGGGATCATACATGCCAAGAGACAGCCCCCCTAGGCTAGGCCCACTAAACCACTAAATAGCTCCCCCAGCCCTTTATTGCATGAGATCCTAGCAAAATTTGGACAGCACCTTGTATGATAGAAGTGATATTCCATGTGATAGTGACCCTATCCAACACATCCCCAACAAGATTAACAACAACTCTGCCCATAGAATGGCAGTCCTCAAATAGATGATAAGGCCAGCAATAATTGACAAGAGTAATAGCAGATTTCAGTAAAAGTAGCAGGTTGCAACAACCCTTGCAACCCACATAACATCAACACATGCATGCATAAAGCTTGAACATCACTTACTAATAGCAGAAGTAGATTGCAACAACCCTTGCAATCCACATAACAACTAATTATCCAACAATAATATAGAGAAATGAGCAGGTTGCAATAGCCCTTGCAACCCACATAAAGAAATGAGTAAGAGTTACCTCCCTTTTTAGTAGATCCACAACCTGATCACTCTTGTGCCTTCCCATGAATGAACCCTCACTGCCTCCTAACTGAGTTGCCCCATTACTGATGATAATTTGCTAATGGAATGAATTTATGGGTAGAACGTTGATCCTTGAAGCCCTCTGAACTTGCCCTGATGTTGTACACTCCTTTGATTTGAATTCCACTTATTACTGAGCAGCATATGTTGAGCAACTGCAGTGTTATGGGCCTGCACCACAATCTACCCAATTGGGCCATTAGAACAATTCAACCACTTTATTTGTCCTCAATTGTATGGACTAGCTTGGACAATCTGCAACTGAAGGTTAATTAGTGCCATGAACATGGAGGTGAAAAAGTAGATCCATAGATATAAGTCCACATACATGCATGCTAGTTGGGTTCAGGGTTAATATGCCATGCTTCACTCAAGTATAGAGGGCCCTTTGGAATTTTGTTAAGCGACAATAACCTACACCTAATATTCGTACATACTTTATTCACAACAAATAGAATAGAATGCTGGATATTCTGGAATTTCCTGGAATTCCTTTCAATCCAAATTTGATAGTGTGGCAGTGAAGGATAGTTTGATTATGGTGCTTTTTAGGCCTCTACCTCTATAAGCCGATAGAAGAAAGACTAAGTCTTTGAGTGGATGGGGCTGCCAGGTGAGATGGGATGTACTTGAGACCTTATCCCAGACCTCTTGAGTAAAAAGGACGGTTAAAAAGAGATGATTGTGATCCTCTTTCTCCCCGGACGTAAGCTCTGCCAGAAATGTCCTTAATGCCAAATAGTACTAGCCTATCGTCCGGTGGAGAGCCTATTTTGTATGGCAAGCCCGACTTATCAAGCTGCACTTGGGGATGTGGAAAGGAAACCAAACGATTGTGGCACCACTTTCGACATTGGGAAAATGGGTCCTGAGTTGCTCCCATAGAGAGGATACAGTAAATAGACCATTATTGCTAAGGGTCCATCTACAAACATCCTGTGAAGGGGAGGGGTAAGTGATTACTGGAAGGGCATCCCTGATCTCTTTTAATTCCCAAGTTTGTGTGATAGGAATTTCCAATCGATTAGACACATTCAAGATAACGTAAACTTTGGCATCTTCGGATAAACCCGAAGATCATAAATGATCGATAGCCAAATCTCTCAACCAATGGTCCCAAGGGATGCCAATTGTCATACCACAGAGACGTAGAATTCCCATCCCCAATTTGATAAAAAAAAAATGTAGGGTTGGATGATAGAACGCAATTGAAGTAATTTTCTCCAAGTCCAAGAAGGACTACTTGGACTTTTAATTTTCCAAAAGCTCTTTCCTTTTAGTAAGTATGACTTCACCCATTGACACCACATTGATTGCTCACCTCCTGAGATGAGAAACCCGGATATGCCTAGCCATGGCGTACTTATTCCATACACGGAGGGATTTAAATCCAAGGCCTCCTTCCTTCTTTGGGGAGCACAAATGTTCCCATGAAACCTTGGCACCCGGTGTGCTTAAGATCGGGGACCAGTCCGAAGAAAAGGCTCTAAGAATTGATTCAACTTCCTTAATAACCTTTTTGGGCAAAATAAATATAGAGGACCAATTGGGTTTGCATTGAAAAGCAACCTGACAGACTTAACCAAGCTGTACTCTTCCCCCGCATAAGAGAGGTATTTGTTGGTCCAAGACTTGGTACGACTTGTGATTCTATCAATGAGAATTTGACAATCAATGTATCTTAGTTTTGTGGATATGAGTGGAACACCCAAGTATTTGACTAGAAGAATACCCTCATTGAAACCAAGAGTTTGAAGAATTGAACTTTTAATTGAGTTTGGAACTCCCAAGAAGAAGACATTGCTCTTACCAGGGCTAGGAGTTAAGCCAGATAGAGCAGTGAATTCATTGAGAGCACTTTGAATGCATTGAATGGATCTCAATTCACCTTTCTGAGAAGATCATTTGAGATCATCTGCAAGCGTAGATTGATAATTCTAGTTTTATCACATTTCCAATGGTACCGAAAAGTTTGGATTACGTGATTGTTCTCACGAGAAGTTGGGTGAGGACTTCCATAACAATGACAAAAAGATAAGAGGACAAAGGATCCCCTTGCCTCAAACCTTTTTTTCCCTTAATCTTTCCAACTGATTCACCATTAATACTCAGAGAATAATTAGCAGTGGTAACACAAGCCTTGATCCAATTGATCATGATAGGATGGAAGTTCATAGAGGATAATACATCCCACAAGAAATCCCATCTAACATTATCATAGGCTTTCATAATATCCACTTTTAAAGCACATTTAGGAGTGGAAGAGTGCTTGTGGTTGTCCCTCATTATTTCTTGGGTGAGGAAAACGTTGTCTACAATCCTCCTGCCTTTGACAAAACTAGATTGGACATGGTCAATGAGGTGAGGTAGGGCAACTTGAATCCTATTTGAAAGGATTTTAGCAATGCATTTGTAAATTGTGTTGCAGCATGAGATAGGCCTATAGTCCCCAACTTTGGAAGGGTTAGGGACTTTAAGAACAAGAGCAATGCTGGTAGCATTTGCAACGGTAAGCAATTTACCAGATCTAAAGAAATTTCTCACAGCAGAGGTAACTTCATGTCCAACCACATCCCAAGATTTATGAAAGAAGTTTGCATTGTACCCATCAGGACCAGGGGCTTTATTAGGATTTAAGGCATTGAAGATTTCCTTAATTTCCTGGTTGGATACATTAGAAATCATAGCACTTCTCTGAGAATCAGAAAGCTTAGAACCAACCAATTGGTCAACCCTAGAAGCCCCTGTATATGAAGAGGAGTGAGAAGTGCCAAGCAAGTTAGAGTAGAAATCAACAAAGGTATTTTTGATAGGAACAGGATCATGAGAAAGACTGCCATCAGAGAGTGTGATACTTGTAATCCTATTTCTATTCCTCTTCTGAGTTATAGACTTGAAGAAATAAGAGGTACATTGGTCCCCTAGCTTCATCCATTGGATTCTAGACTTTTGCTTGGCAAAGCTTTCCTCAGCTCTTGCGAGCTGATAATATTGCCTATACAAGAGTCTTTCCTGTGTTTGGTTAGAGATATTGCTAGGAATAGAACCAAGTTCAGCTTGGACCAACTCCAATTGTTGCTTAACATCCATTGTTCTAGTGGTTATATCACTATATTCCTTGGTGTTAAGCTCCTTGAGCTCCATTTGGAGGAGCCTAAGTTTTTCACATACCACAAACATAGGATTTCCAATAATGACTCTATGCCAGATTCTCTGCACTATGTTGAGAAAGTCCGGATGGTCAGCGAGGAAATTGAAGAATTTAAAAGGTCTGTTGGATTTCTTGGGAATGGGATTCAGATATACCACCATTGGGGAATGATCCGAGATGCCAGGAGTAAGGAAATGAACATTGGAGCAGATGTGGGTCTTCAACCAATGCTCATTAACCAATGCTCTATCAATTTTAGTGGAGACAAAGTGTGACGGATCTTGCTTATTAGCCCAAGTGAAGTGACACTCGATGTATCTCAGATCATCAAGATCATTGTCGAAGATGCACTTATTAAAATCCTCCATATGAGGAGGCCAATGACTATCCCCACAAACCTTGTCAGAAGGGTATCTAAGGGCATTGAAGTCTCCTAAGATTATCCAAGGGATAGGGCTCCTCCAGGAGCTGAGAGATTGCCATAGTTCAGTTCTCTCAATATAGGAATTGGAGCCATAAACAAAGGTGACGTCAAACTGTGTCCTACTAGGAATAGTGTGAACTTGACAGTGAATGGCTTGGCTGGATTGGTCAAGAATGATGATGTCAACAGCTGTAGGATCCCAAGGCAACAATTATCCTACCACTAGGAGCTTGGACATAGTTGTGGGCAATATTCCAGAAGGGAAGCATTGCAGTCAAAACTCTAGATGCATTAGGCTCCTTAATCTTATGTTCCACAAGGCCCAAGAATGAAAGTTTATTAATGTGAACAAAAGATTTAACCTCTTTTTGTTTAATGGGGTCATTAAGACCCCTCATATTCCAACAACCAAAATGTAGAGGATTTGTGGACATGGACAAAATATATGCTAACAACACTACATAGCAAAATATGGAAAGTATTAAATGCTATCAAAAGATAAAGGCTAAAGATTACCGCCCTTTATAGTGTGGGGAGGCCTTCTAATTGCCTCTTCCTTTTTTCTTCTTCTTGTTTGAAACTAGCTTGAAGCTTTCCTGAAGTTTCGGCTTAGTTCCCATCCGGCTGTTGGGTGAGAGTTCATTAACTGGAATGATTTGCTGATAAGGTGGTTTTGGGACAGGATCAAGTCCGTCTATCTCTTCAAGTTGTGCTCCTTCCAGTGTAATAGATTCCTCAATATCGTCTTTCTTATAAAAAGGTTCATTCCCACTTGTTGTAAGCTTTGATCTCATTTCCATTTGCATGGCAGTTCCTTCCTTTAATTCACTGCCAGAGATTGGATTCTGGACATTTTGGGGTTTTGACTGTGGGGGAGTAACCTCCTGACCCAATTGTGCCGACACAGACCTCGAAGAAGATGCACCATCCACTTGCTGATTGGCAGCTTCCATACTTGTTGCAGTTAGTTTACCCTTGCCCACTACAGCCCATTCTTGACCAGAGTTGGTAGGTTTGGGGACAATTTTGGGGCTGCACGAGTGCCCAAATAGCTTACAGCTGTCACACTTAGGGGGGAGCCATTGGTATTCTACTCCCACCATTACTGAATCAGAGTTAACCAAGATTGTTATATCGCTAGGTAGTTCATCATCAGCACTAATTTCAACACAAATACGCGCAAAATCGAGGCGTTTCTTATTTGCTCTGGCCTCATCTACATGAATGGGCTTACCAATTGCGCTTGCTATCTTGCTAAAACCCACATGAGTCCAGAATTCAAGAGGAAGTCTGTGCAATTTCCACACGGGAATAGTGGATGGTTGTACTTTGCTAGGGACCAACATCCTCTTCCATTCCTTTAAGACAAGATACCGGTGGGAAAAGAAATAAGGCCCCCCTTCCATAACTGCAGTCTTGGAAGCTTCATCTTCAAATTGGAATAGATAGCACGAACCTATTCAAGCAATGGAAAACCCCGCCATGATCCTTCCATACTGCTCGGGCAGTGGCACTAAGAAGTGGTAGTGGCATTTTCCCATCTAGAAAGTGTCCAGCCAAACAATGTTGTCCCACTCCGTCTTCTAACTGTGTCTCATCAAAGTTCATGTACGCGTCTTTCCCCTTTTCATACTCCAGATAGTGTTCCAACCTCATAGATTTGGAGGGTGCTTGGGCTTTGAAAAGAGAAGACCAATTCTTCGATTGAGCTCCTTGATTACCAAAAATCTTGGGCTCTGGAGAATGGACTGCATCCGCTCATTTGAATCGCGTGACATACTCTCCATCCATCTCAATACCAGAGGGCGATTTGATCCCTCGCTCCTTAAGTTGTAAGAGGTGATCCTTAAACTTAGAAAAACTGCGTTTACCCCCTGATTTGAGCATTTCACCTTCGATAGAATTAACCAAGGACGATATTCTCTCTACACTATCCTAGCGTTTTCCTTCCTCCTGGAATACCCTTTGTAATTTGTTCGACGGGCTTGATCCCGACTTTGTAATCCTCTGAGTTCCACCAGTATTGGGAGGAGTGGAAACCTGGATCTCCATGACTTCCGTAATCTTGTACCTCCTTAGCTGATGGATTTGAGCTTAAGGTTTTCGGTGGTTGAGTACTAGAATTGTTCGAACTGGGTTTATTCCTCTAGGGGTAAACATTGGACTGAACCAAGCTTGGTTGGGTTATGGAGTTTTCTGGTGTTTCGGTTGGAATGTTTGGCCTGGGGTTACTTGTGAAATCAGAGGATTTAAGACCGTACAGGTAAAGATCTAGGGGTTCGAAGCTAGATTTTGGTACATTCTCCATCTTTGAATCCGAATATTTGGAAATAGGGCTTTTGGGTATATCGATGTCTGAAGATATCTGGTGTTGAGGGTAGAGGTCTATAGGTTTAAACGGAGTAAACTTTGTGGGTGTGGAGAACCCCATACATGGCTCCAATAGTTTGCTGAAGATCGGAGTGCCCGTGGTTGATTCACTATGTGGTGTGTCGCGAACCTCAGAACCCAGGTCTGCGTAGCATTGAGGAGTGGCAAGAAGTGCCAGTTGTTTCTTCCTAACTTCATTGGAGTCAGTAATTTGGAGTTTGGGGTAGTCGTCTTCAATGGGGGATGCAGAATTGTCGGCCATCATTTAGGGTTTCTCCGCGATCGCCTAATTGCCAGAGAAGGGAGCTGAAGGAATTGCCCAAATCGCTAGAGAGAGAAGCTCTGACATGTTAAACAGTCTTTTTTACGCAGACACTTGGAGACACAATCGGGTAATCCATAGACACTATTGGATACTTGTGGACACCTGTGAGTACTATATAGAAACTTGACTTTATTTTGCTTATCTTAGAACATTTTTTGAACACTTGGGTATTTTTGACACTAATGTAATTCATTAAACTTTTCAGTACTTTAAGGGCATTAATCACTTGTTTTAGTCATCCATGTCATATCTTGCTTAAATCATTTTTGGTATCCAATTTCATGTGCACATATCATACTTTATACACCTAGCATTTGTAGAATGGTTTTCTACTGGGCTAGTGTAGCTCAACCTATCAATTTTCAGGTACCCATCACGGAGCATGACACGGATGCTTGGAGTGTGAACGCATGGTTTGAAGCATACATGAGTCATGGGGTTATTTTTATCATTTTGATACTCAATGTATTTTGGAAGACGACTCTGTAACTTCAATTTTTTTCTTAAATCTTTTGTCAATATTAAGATATGTAATAAATAAACCCTTTTTGGTACTTATGTACTTAGGTATGGGTATCCATGGGCTAGAGACACATGGAACTTGATTTGGAACTGTATATTTGATTTTGACTTTTCAGCGGATAGATGTATGACTTTGATCAATCCTACGTGGATTTTATATGAATTTTGATTATAAAAAAAAATGAGGGTGTGACAGGTCCTTACAAAGTTGCTGAAAAAAAGGAAGGGATATGAGTGGGACTAGAGCAAGAGGAGGCTTTCAAAGACCTCAAGGAGTATCTTGGATCCCTGTCGTTGCTGTCGAAACCCGAGAAGGGTGAACGGCTAATCCTTTACCTGGATGTCTCAAAACTTGCAATTAATGCAACCCTTCTTTGAATGGAGGGTACGGAACAAAAACTAGTTTACTTTGTAAGCGAGACACTCCTGTACACGCACACCGGATACCTCCCTTTGGAAAAGCTCATCAAAGCTTTGATTATAGCTTCAAGGAAATTGCCACATTATTTCCTGGAGCACCCGATCACTGTCTACACAGAATTCCCTTTGAAAGCACTGCTTCAAAAAGTAGATTTCTTTGGGAGAATCTCTACCTGGTGGAACTCAGCCAGTACGACATTGATTACCAACCTCGAACAGCCATCAAAGGCCAAGTACTGGCGAACTTTGTGGTTGAATTCACTCCAGCTGAAGTTGAATCTCCTTTGGTTCGCAAATATGAGCTAAGCACTCAACAGGATAATCAAAACGTAGAAGGTTGGCAGTTGTTCATCAATGGATCAGCGTGTAATAAAAACTCAGGGGCAGGAATAGTACTGTTCTCCCCAAAACACCTGATGCTTGAACAATTCATTTGTTTGGGCTTCAGTGCGACGAATGATGTAGCAGAGTATGAGGCCCTGTTAATCAAGCTCAGAAGTGCGAGGACCCTTGGGGTCAAGAAGTTGAAGATCTTTTGTGATTCCCAGTTAGTGATAAATCAACAATATGGGGAATATGCACTATGAAATGAAATGAGAGGATGGCGGCCTACGCCAAGGCCACGCAGAGCATCATGGCAGAATTTAAAAAAGTAAGGATAGAGCAGATCATGTCGGGACAGAATGCTCATGCGGATTCATTAGCATGCCTAGCCTCAGCACTGCCCACAGAATTCAAATGGATGGTGGCCGTGGAGTATCTTGTTAAACCTAGCATAGAACAGGGAGAAGAGACCAACATGGATACAGATCTAGGCCCAAGTTGGATGGATCCGATCGTTGCGTACTTGAAAGATGAAACCCTACCTGAGGATAAAAAGGAGGCATACATGATCAAATTGATATCTGCTTGATTTTGGCTCGCCACAAGGGAAGCCGTACAAGAAGTCTTATCACGATCCTTACCTGCTATGCTTACACCCCACCTTGGTACAAAAGTTCTTGCATGAAATACAGGTAGGGACATGCAGTGGACGTTTGGGGGGAAGGTCAATAGCACATAGGGCCCTAACCCAAGGATATTGGTGGCCGTACATGCAAAAACATGCAAAGAAGTTCGTTAGAAGTTGTGAAAAATGTCAGTAGTTCAAGCCAATAATCCGGTCACCAATAGAAGACCTGTAACCCTTTACCAACCCATGGCCATTTGCCCAATGGAGGCTGGACATCATAGGACCTCTGCCCATGGCGACAGGAAGAAGGAAATTTCTATTGATAATGACTGACTATTTCATGAAGTGGATTGAAGCGGAACGGCTCGTCAAGATCACCGAAAAGAACGTGGAAAAGTTCATTTGGCAAAACATCATAACAAGGTTTGGGGTGCCCTACTGTATAATTTCAGACAATGGAGGACAGTTTGGACCGAAATTTCAAGTTTTTTACGCCCAGCACGAAATACAAAACTACTACTCTACACCAGCATACCCTTAACGAACGAGCAAAAGCCTCCAATAAAACAATCTTCAAAGCAGTTAAGCGAAGAAAAAGGGGAGCTGGCCAGATGAGCTCCCAATAGTGTTGTGAGCATTTAGAACCACTCCAAGGCGTTCAACGGGGGAAACTCCATTTTCCTTAGCATGAGGCTGTGATCCCACTTGAAGTAGGATTACCAACGAACAGAACGACATTAGTGGAAGCTAGTGGGAATGACCAAGCTCTGGCAACAAATCTGGATCTTGTCGATGAATGACAAAAGAAAGCTTTAGCAATGCTGGCAGCCTACCAACAGCAGTTAAGCAGAACTTACAACAAAAACGTCCATCCCCAAGAGTTTGGGAAATGGGATCTTGTGATGAGAAAATGGTAGGAAAATACCAAAAAGGCGTTAGACAGAAAGCTTGGGCCGAACTGGGAGGGCCCTACAAAGTGGTTGGCATATCAGGAGTTGGAGCTTATAAGATTGCAGATCTAGATGGGAATCTAGTCCCCTGCCTTTGAAACATTCAGAATCTCATGAAGTTTTTTCCTTAGTTCCTTTTTCCTTAAATTTTTCTTTTTCGGAATAATGCCCTGAAAGGCCAAGTAGGATTTCATGCTCATAATTAACTCTTCTACTTTTATTGAGAATAAAGTAGCAAGACTACTGTGGTTGCGAATAAAACCATCGATGTTTTCCCCTTTGAAGTTTTGTATTATTTCAACTAAATATGGGCCCTAATCTAATGATCAAACCCCATATTGGGGGCATGATACACTTAATCAAACAAACTACAACGAATATTGCTTGTCCACAGTTAGGTGCGAACATACCTAGACCTCGCAGCGAATATTACACGTCCACAGTTAGGTGCGAACATACCTAGACCTCGTAGCGAATATTTTTTTTTTTTTGTGGGTAAATCAGCTTGAAAATAAAATAGGCTAAACGAATATACAGCCTACAAGGGGCATACCCCAGGAGGACAAAACAAACGAAAGAAAGAAAAAGAAAAACTAGACCAAACGGCCAAAATGGGGAAGGCCAAAAGGCTACAAGAGGTATAAGAGGGGAATCCTGCCAAAACAAGAACTAATCATTAACACAATTACTACGATATTTAACTTGAGTATCTATCTAAAGGAACAATCTTGGTGATGTCTCTGTTGGCGAAGAACAACAGCAAACCACAGGATGATGAGGCATTAAGCGGGAGGAAGCCCCCTCCCAAAGGGGCTCAAACATGCCAAGGGACAACCCCCCAAGGCTAGGGTAAACTTAAAGAGAATTGGGCAGCATTTCGCCTATAAATTGACAGTCCCAAAAAAGTAACAAAATATAATGACCACTATAGTAACAACAAATGACTCACCCAACGATGACAAAATCCACATAATATAGTAATCTACAATGATGAGACATGGTACAGATGATGCATCCTATCACAAAAGGCAATAACCTGGACAGACTTTGAAATCAAATAGCAACATTAGCCAAGAACTAGGCGATAGCAGCATCTAAACGGCAGTAGCAGGTTTAAAATACTACATGAACTGAGCATAGAGCAATCTAGGCTCGCATCATGTGTAGCAAAGCAAGCAGCTTACTACCAAAGTGAAATAAGAACATGTACTAACATGACTACTGAAATGTAAACACTATAGCACCATAACAAGGTAACAGACCACGAGAACTGATAAGTGCAGCGATCAGATCATTGCGGCCGATCCGCGGGCAGAAAAAGTGCAGCGGCCAATGACAATGCTCCCCACGCACGATGGGAATAGAGGAGCGGCGAGTTGCGGCAAAGTCAAGTGCAAAGATGAGTGGCGTGTAGTTGATCAAAGTGCAGCAGTAATGAAATAATTGAGAAACCTTATGAGGGCTCACGCTACAATGCCCTCGACAAACTCACAACTTCCAAGTATCTCTCTATGGGTCCGAACTCCCTTAACTTATCCTCACAATGCTCCCCCACTAAATATTACCTCCACTCTCAAATAAGGAAAGAAGCTCGAACACTCATTTCACCAAGGTTCACACATATGGTGGGGCGCACAACTCAAGTCCTAGCTAGAATTGTTGTAGAGGAAGCCAAGTACACCGCGTAAACCAATACTAACATAGGAGGTCCCTGCAACTCTAAGACAAATGAGAATAATACCTGTCATTCATATTAGAAGTATTAGGAGCCTCAACCAAGGAAGGAATTGGAATGGGCGACCCAACGAGCCTGTGGACCACCAGCATAATGATTGGTCTCAACTGTGCTTGATGTGTGATAAGCTCCATTTGTAATAGTCAACATCCTTGATGACTAAAAAAATTAAGGGTTGAGAGCTTCTCTCTCTAGAATTAGAGAGAGAATGCACTCCCCTTGTCTCACTATCATAATTTTTACAAATGATCCAACATTCTGTTGGCTTTAAAGCTTCATCAGTGGATTTGTTCCACTTATATCCATTCGTCCAAGGGGTTTCGAGCCCACTACCCGCAATTTCTTCAAGTTCTGTGAGTGACTTCTCAGTTCTACAAAAGGGGATCTTTTTCAGATGCCTAACCCAATGTGTAGCAAAAATGGATGGGTTATACCCACTTCATTCTCCTTTCCGAAAATCATCATCAGATGGGGGTCGTTTACCCTAAACCCAGTTCGGTTCTTCATCATTTCTCTCCATGGATCATCATGAGGTCTATCACACAAGGGGTCTGGTCCGACCCGGATCCCTTCATGGGCCATACCAAAATCTCCCACCAGCTGAGACAGAGACAGCAAGAAATGGGTTCCGTCCATAAAGGTCCACAAGACCCATAAATATGCTAGAGTTTACAGAGCTACTTTGTAGCTTCCGTAAGAGATCAACTTCGAGGGATTAGAGGGAATACACGCGAACGCACAACAGATTGGGGTTTAGGTTCTAGTACAACGGCTGTCTTCCTTGCGCATCAGTTCTCTTCCATTATGTGTCGTTGGTGTCACGGTGGAGGAGGTAATGCCACTTCGGATCCTGGCGTATGGATGAATCTGGAATTGCAGAGAGTGGAGCTCACACACCATCTCGCGACTGGGACTACAAATCATGGGGATTGGCTAGCTGATCTTGGAAACCAAACGTACACGCAACAAGTATGTGGGTCCATGGTCTTTCTGTTGGACCTTGTGCAATTGATATGTTAAAAGGTTGGGTACAGCTGTACCATATGGCTCCCTCTTGGGCCACCCACCGAACTACCACAGACTGACTTTATTGGTTGAATCACTTGGTCCCACCAAGTGCTGGTGCTTAAGAAGGATGGGCAATGTGTTGCTCGAAAATTAAATAGTGGGCCTTTGTGCCCGGAAAATAAAACATTTATCCCTATCTTGGCGGGTTGTGCCAAGACCTTTAATTTCCCACCCCAGCGGGTTGTGCCATGGAGTACGCAATTTTTTTCTTTTTCTTTTATTTCTGTTTTGTCCTCCCTGGGGTATGCCCCTTGTAGGCTATACATTCGTTTAACCCCTTTTAATTTCAAGCTGAATTATCCAAAAAAAAAAAGTTAGCTAAATTAGCAACAATTATGGATTAATGTAACCAACAGGAATATGAATGGAAACCAAATTGTAGATGCAGCAATTATGGGCTAATGTATCCACTACTCTTAGTTACTTAAGTTGCCAGAATGACACCGAGTAATCAAAGTGGGAGTCCTTGGGCAAATTATAGAGAGATAGCAATTTATATCTCACTTCATTAATTATCTTAGTTGCAATAATGTTAGGAGGGCAACTAACATTCTGAAATTTCCTGTAATTGCGCTCCAACCAAATTTGGTACACAAAGACAATGAATAAGAGTTTGGTGATGACATTGGACAAGCTTTTACCTCTCAAATTGCACAATAAGCTCAACCAATGGGTCCATGAAAGTACATTCCAGTTAGTTGGGAATCTAAGAGACAATAGATTCCTAACTTGAGTTGTCAGAGGGCAGTTAAAAAATAGATGCTCATGTGTCTCAGTCCCTAGACAAAATATGCAAGAAGAGGAGGGTTTAACCCCAAATAAAACAAGTCTATCCTCGGTGGAGAGCCTGTTTTGTAGAGCCCCGACCAGAACTATGACACCGCACTGGGATATGCCGTGAAACCGGTAACATGATGCCAAGAAATCTGGGGGTAATGGGTCCTAAGAGCATTCCACATGGAGGAAATTGTAAATTTACCAGTGGGAGTGAGTGTCCAGTGATGGGTATCACAATTACCGGTATTCATTCCAAGGGTGGGAAGGGAATTTCTGATTTCATTCAACTCAAATGTTTGAGTTACAGGGAATGCCCATTTGCCACCCCTCAATATCATGCTGACAGTTGCATCAGAGGGTAGCCCAGAATCAAAAGCAACCCTTGGCCCATACTTAGGGAAAATTGGGCCCAACGGATGCCAATTGTCATACCATAGAGAGATGAGATGGCTGTCACCAATGATGTGCTTAATGTAGGGATGGACAATTGGTCTTAAAGTAAGTATCTTCCTCCAAATCCATGAAGAGTCACTTGGAATTTTAAGATTCCAAAAGTTCCTACATTTGAGGAGATAGGACTTTACCCATTGGCACCACATAGATTGTTCCTCCCCAGAGATGAGGAACCAAATATGTTTAGAGATAGCTGATTTATTCCAGATTTGCATCGATTTAAGTCCCAATCCACCTTCTTTGTAAGGGGAACACAAGTGTTCCCAAGACACTTTGGCTCCGGTCTTTTTAAGGTCAGGACCAGACCAGAAGAAGGCTCTGAGTATGGCCTTCACCTCTTTAATGACCTTTTTAGGAAAAATAAAGAGAAAAGACCAATAGGTCTGCATGGAGAATAGAGCTGATTTGATTAGCTAGATTCTACCAGCATATGACAGGTACCTATTTGTCCATGACTTTGTTTTAAGGGCCATACGATTGACCATGATTTGGCAATTAACATATCTGAGTTTGGTGGATAGGAGGGGAACCCCAAGGTATCTAACTGGGAGTGTACCCTCCTTGAATCCAATGAGTTCAATGATGGCGGTTCTAATTGTGGGGCACACTCTAGAGAAAAATATGTTGCTCTTACCAGGGCTAGGTGAAAGTCCTGAGAGAGTCTCAAATTCAAACAGAGAGGCTTGGATGTGGGAAATAGAGCTCACTTCAGCTTTACAGAAGATCATAAGATCATCTGCAAAGCAAAGATTAACTATTTTAGTGGTGCCACATCTCCAATGGAAATGAAAGTCAGGTAGGAGAGACTTCTCTCTAAGCAAGCATGTGAGGACTTCCATGACTATTACAAATAGGTAGGAAGATAAGGGGTCCCCTTGCCTCAAACCTCTTCTACCCTAAATGAAGCCCGTAACTTCACCATTAATGCACAATGAGTAGTTAGCAGTGGATGCACAGGCTTGAAGCCACTTGATCATCTGGGGATGGAAGTTCATTGAGGATAAGACATCCCATAGAAACTCCCATCTCACATTATCATATGCTTTCATGATATCCACTTTCATGGCACATCTAGGAGAAGAGGAGTGCTTATGGTAACCCCTCATGACTTCCTGTGTGAGGAAAATGTTGTCTGCAATTCTTCTGCCCTTAACAAAGCCAGATTGGACAAGGTCTATAAAATGAGGCAATGCGCTTTGAAGACGATTAGCCAAGATTTTTGCGATGCACTTATAAATGGTGTTTCAGCAAGAAATGGGCCTAAAGTCACTAACCTTAGAGGGGTTAAGGACTTTAGGAACCAAAGCAACAGAAGTGGAGTTAGCTTTCTTTAGAAGGCGCCCTGATTTGAAAAATAATTTGATAGCAACTATTATTTCATGGCCAACTATACTCCAACTTTTGTGAAAAAACCCCGCACTATATCCATCCGGACCAGGAGCCTTCGTGGGGTTAAGGGGATAAAAGGTGTTCTTGATCTCAATATCAGATATATCAGCTATCATTTCAAGGCTCTGAGAATCAGACAATTTTCTTTGTATTAGTTGATGTACTCTGGCTGATCCTGAGTAGGTTTTGGTATGGGAGGTGCCAAAAAGACTAGAATAGAAATTAACAAAAGTGTCTTTAATGATAGCCATATCATGGGTGATAGAACCATCATCAAGCACTAAGCTGGTAATTATGTTCCTATTTCTAGAATTATTGACAACTTTGAAAAAATAAGAGGAGCACTGATCTCCTAATTTCAGCCATTGAATTCTAGATTTTTGGCGAAACTTAAACTCTCCTCATTTCTAAGCTAAGGAAGAGTATTGCTTGCACATTAAGGTTCTCTCTAGCTTGTTTGTTAATATCAGTAGGATCAGAACCCAACTCAGACTGAACAACATCCAATTGCTGTCTGGATTCAATAACTCTAGCAAAGATATCACTGTACATAGAGGTATTCATTGTCTTAAATTCAGATTGCAGTAGCTTGAGTTTCTCATAGACACAATACATGGGATTCCCAAAGATGATTTTCCTCCAAATTTGTTGGACAATTGGGAGGAATTGTGAGTTGTCTGTAAGAAAATTAAAGAATCTAAAGGGCTTCAATGTGTTTTTAAGTGGAGGGGTGAGATACACCACAGATGATGAATGATCAGAGATCCCAAGGTTAAGAAAATGAGCATTGGACCAACTAAAGAGTTTAATCCAGCTCTCATTAACAAGAACCCTATCTAACTTGGTGGAGATGAGAGAGGAAGCCTCTTGTTTATTGGACCAAGTGAATTGGCACCCTGAATATCTTAAGTCCTCTAACTCTGTAGTTTGGAGGCAATTACCAAGATCATTCATCCAAGGTGTCCAAGTCCTATCTCCTCCAACTTTTTCATTTATTGACTTGATTGCATTAAAGTCTCCCAACACAACCCAAGGTGATTTACAGCCAATCAGTTGGATATCCAACCATAGTTTCTGCCTTTCTAGGTAATTGTTCGAGGCATAAACAAAGGTAGCACAAAAAGCATAAGTCCCATTACATGCCTGCACCTCACAGTGGATGTGTTGACTGGATTGATCTAGGACAAGTAGTGACACCACCTTGGGGTCCCAACACAGTAATATTCTGCCAGAAAGGGTAGAAAGGTGATTGGTGGAGAACTGCCACATAGGAAACATAATACTAACAATCTTTTGTACTCTAGTTGCCTTAAGTTTATGTTCAATGAGACCAACCAGAGCAAGATTATTATTTTTAGCCCATCTCTTAGCTTCACTTTGCTTAAGAGGGTCATTTAGACCCCTTAGATTCCAAAATCTAAAATGCAGTGGAATGTCAGACATATATATAGACTTGAGAGTCTTCTACTGCAGAACATTTGGCTAATAGTGGCACGTCAAGTGCCCAAAAACATAGCAAGAAGCAAATATATGCACTATACCAGAATACTTAAGCACCTCAAGACAAAAAGCAGTAGTACAAAAGAGACCCGCACGATTTACTGGGGTAAGGGACAACAGCCCCACAAAAATACTACTTATTAAAAGCATAAAATTAAGTTAAGAGGATTAGGACTTCCCTTTGCGCTTGGAGCCATTTCTACTCCGCTTCTTCTTGGATATGGATGCTTTGTTCTAACCACCCGAGCCAGCTACGGTCCTTGATATTAGGAGTTTGAAACTCCCCATTTTCAGAATCCTCCTCCTGGGGAGAACTACACAGAACCGTGGTTTTGGGCTCCATAGACTCCTCTGCCCTTGCCGAGTGGCCACCTTTATCTACCAATAAATCAGGGTGTAGTATGGCAGAGTCACCAGATGGTTCAGCTGCCGGTGATTTGCCCGAGCCCTGCATAACAGGACTATCAAGAACCTCAATTTCATCATCCATGGCTACACTCAGAGTGTCCTCTTCTTGGGTAGGACCAGTGTCTGCCCCACTCTGAGCCGAATAAACACTAATAGGGACAGATTTAGTAACGGCTTCTAATGCTGTTATACCTCCTAGTTTAATGGCTGCAGCCTTACCAATGATCTGCCATTCCTCAATTTTGGACAGAATGGACAAAGGCTTCTCTCTCTCTTCTCTCAGATTAGGAGGTTGAGCATTAGTAAAAAAAATGCCCGAGTCCGTAGTAACGACCTTTTCCCCAACATCAAAGGGAGTGGATGCAGGAGGTGGCACTATACGATAGGCATGACCAAACACTTTGCATTTACTACACATTTGAGGTAGAACTTGGTATTGAATGGGGAGAACTACTCGCTCACCTCCAACCGTGACAGTGACATCTTGGGAGGTCTATTCCTGCGTCAATTTCAACACAGACCCGGGCATGTGATGTTTTGGTTTTCTTGGCCGTGGCTTGATCCAAATGAATTGGACGCCCAATGGTGCTTGCGATGCGACTAATGCACTCCTTGTTCCACAATTCCCACGGAAGATCTAATATTTTCACCCAGATGGGAATCTTAGAGGGATGTTCCTTAGTTGGCTTCATTATCCTTTGCCAGTTCTTCAGTACCAGGTATTTGCGCGAGAAAAACCAAAGGCCTTCTTCGAGAATGGATTGCTTGGCCTGTTCATCGCGAAATTGGAAAATAATGAACCCAGAGGCATCAGTCTTAAGAGAAACTAGACGATCTTTCCAGGCATTTCTAGCAGTAGCCAGCAGTAGAGGAAAAGGCATACGGCCATCCAAAAAATACCCAACTAGATAATTATCCCACGAGTCAGTGAGTTCCTCATCGATCTCAACCTCTGCAATCTTTCCATTACGGAGCTCAGGGAAGTAATCTAACTTCGTATCAAGAGCTAGCCCTTGGGATTTAAGGATGGCAGCCCAATTTTTACTTCTCCCTCTATTGGTATCAGGGAAAGTAGCTGGTTGGTTTGCTTGAACTTTACCTGGATGAGATGAGGATGAAGCTCCTTGAGTTTGGACAGATAGTGGAGGGATATCAGAAGGAGGAGGTACCAGTGAGTTAGGGTTCAATTCCAGACTGTTGAGAGAATATCGAGGTTTAGTAGCTTCAACTGGATACCCAAGATTGGGGTCAGAGGCAGAATATGGAACACCCCTCGCGTTGTGAAGAACTGAATGGATGGAAGCCCTAGGCTCAATTTCTCCGATTGTGGAAACGTGAGGCCCCTGAAAGATTTGTTGTAATTTGTTGGCTGGGCTAGGGTTTTGAACAATTTTGGGGCTGTGTACTCCAAACTTAGAAGATTTATTGGAGTGGGTAAGGCTTAGGGTAGCGGGAGAAGAGGGAGTAAGTGAGTTGGGGCTTGGGTCGGGGAGATTATGACTGGTAGAGAAAGGCTTGATAGGGCTGAATTTGGTTGGTGCGGGATAAGTGGTACCTGGTATAAGGAGATTGCTATGGATCTTCCCCTCCTCCGTTGAATAGCTTGAACTGTGTGTAGATGTGGGAAGCCCCAGGTGTTTCCTCCTAAAGATGTTAGAGTCTAGGGTTTTGGAACCCAGATCTTCCATGGTTGTTGCAGATGTAACCACTTGCTTCTTCCTAACTTCATTGGAGTCAACTGCCTTGAGACCTAGGGCAGCAGAAAGTGGAGTTGGATCGTCTTCTATGGTCATCTCACTTCGTACTTCAATGGAATCCAGTGTACGAGACTCTAAAGCACCAGCCATGGAAGGATTGGCCGCCATCTCTAGGGTTTCACAGAGGATCGCGGAAATCGCCAAGCTGACATGTTTACACTCATGACTTCTAGAGTTGTGTTCCTTCAAATATTGCTCTTCCAAGGTTAGGTGTGATCATACCTAAACCTCGCAGCGAATATTGCTCGTCCAGGGTTAGGTGCAAACATACTTAGACCTCACAGCGAATATTGCACGTCCAGGGTTAGGTGCGAACATACCTAGACCTCACAGCGAATATTGCACGTCCTTGGTTAGGTGTAAACATACCTAGACCTAGAAGCGAATATTGCTTGTCTTTGGTTTAAATATACCTAAACCATACACCAAAGTGCTACCCAAAGCACAAACACAGCTACACATGTCCCAACATGATTTTGATTAAAGGCAGCCTTTAGGTCCTAAAATGAAAATCTCAAATCAACGCAACAAATATTTGTGACCTAGACCACCATTCTGGCCAAAAAGTGAGTCAAATGCAAGGTAATATCAAAATCAATGATTTCATACCTGTTTGGGGAATCTTGTAATTCAATAAGTTTCTGTACCTAAGAAATAAACTCGAACATCCAGAACATCACATGTTACCAAAAATAAAGAAAGTAATATCAACGGGCAACAAAATTTCAACCCATCCAAACACCACGAAGGGTGCATTTACTGTAATTTCAAAAAACGACCACTTAGGGTCACTTGTCCAAATTAAACAAGCACAAGGCCTCTTCACTGGGCCTCATGTACCTCAATGGCAGAAATGTTACTAGAATCCTCAATAGCACCAGAAGAGGGGAGCTCAACCCGCTGCTCGTCAAGGGCGGATGTGTTGCCAGTAGCTTCCTTCTGGCTAGGGTCAACAACGACACTCTAATTGGGCATAGCAGGACTTTGGGGAGCAGCATCCCTACATTTTGGGTAGTCACTTTCAATCCAAATTGAATCTCTCCTGTCAATACCTTGCTTGGTTAAGTAACCCTTCCAGCCTCTGCTAAAGAACAAGTCCTCAAACTCTAGAATCTTCTCTTTGAATTTCATCTTTGTATCATTCACCCCTTGCTTGTACGCCTGGTTAGAAGACGCTTGAGCAGCAACCAACTCGGCCTCTAGGTTTGCCTTACTCTTCTGGGCATTGGACAGCTCAGTCTCTAAGAGTCCCAACCTGGCCATGGCTTCATTGAAATTGCGCTTAGACTTGCCCACACGATGCGTCATTGAAGCCAGCTCCTCCTTCAACTTCTCATTCTCACTAGTCATCAATTGGTTGGCATTGATCAAAGGATTAACACTTACTTTCAGCTCATCATTCTCAGTCTTCAACCCCATGTTAGCATTGGTAATGGTTTTATTATCTTTGGAAGCACGGTCACAAGCAACATTCATGAGTTGCATGGACTACAATTTTCTAAGACAAGTCAACTCGTATCACAAAGGCATAACAAGGGCGAAATCACAAAACTCATACCTTGATATGGTGCTAGAAACCGGTCTTCAAAAGCTTGAGGTAACTGGACTATTGATAGGCGTGCAAAATGTACACATAAGCGCCCCTAATTTATCCTTGCTATGTCCATTTATTTTATTAATTGGAGTTTAAAGCTTGCTTTGCATGTTTTTGTATATATTTGGAGGCTTTGATATAAAGAGCGCAAAGTTGAATTTTACTTGTTCTTGGATCAAATTAAAGCCCGTGATCAAATTAATTTTTGAACCAAGTCCATAGTGGAGGATAAGAAGAACCCGATAATATTACTTGTGATTAGATTGTGGACTTTGAATTTGCATTTGTTAATAGGCCAGCCAAGAAGCTGGGCTTTATGGCACATGCATGTTGGTGGGCCTGGAGTATAACAGACGAGGAAGTGTCCGCTAGGGCTCCAAACTAGACGCACAACTGCTCAACTTGGGTAATTAGGAGTGTGGTGCGGTGGAGATTTGATTATAAAAGAAAGAAGGTAGTGGCCTTGAAGAAGGATACAAGGAGACACATCAGAGATCAGAGGATGCACGACAGAGCCGAACCGAAGATAAGAAAGAAGAAAAAATATGGCTAGCACATCGGTCCATGTTTCTATTCAACAAAATCTCGGTGCTTCTCACTCCGATGACCGGCTAAATCTTCCTTTTAGGGTGTAGATGAAACCCTAACCAAGTAACTATGTTTTTATGTTAATTTTTTATTTTGATTATCGGGACGGTTGTATAACTTGGAGACTTATTTGTATGATTCAATCCTATTTTTCCTATCTAGTTTTACGTGTTTGTTTTCTGTGATCGCAAATACATGATAGTTATGCAACAATTTTTGTGACGCGTGAAATTGCGAATTAGGATAGTCTATGCCTAGGGAAGACGAGTTGTGCTGAGATTAATTAGTTTTAGAATCGAAGACGATTCGTGCCAACCGAAGATAGGTTATGCCCGGTTTTCAATTATATGCTATTTTCTTGTCGATATCGCTAGGGGTTACTTTTAGCGAGTTATTGTCGTTTCGGTAATTGATTTCCTTAAATTAATATAATTACTTGGTTGTGAAGTTAGGGTGGATTCGAAACCCTAAGACCTTTTTTTCATATTATTTAATTCATAATCTTTCGTGCTTTTCATTATTTAGATAATTTTAAAAACCAAACTCAAATCACTTTTCTCGAATTAATTTAGAAATCAATTGAAATAGTTGCAGCTTAGCCTTATAATCCCTAAGGATGATACTCGGTATACTTATCACTATTCATTTGAGTAGTATTAATTATTTCATTTAATTAATTATTTCTGGTGTGAAAAACGACCTACCAAATTTTGGCGATGTTGCCAGGGATTTAAAGCACGGTTGCATTGGTTCAATTGATTTTTATTTTAATTCCTAGTTTAGGTATTTTATTTTATTTTATTTCTTTTATTTATTTATCTTTTTCTTCATACTTGTTTAATTGTTCTTTTTGTTAGCATTTTTTATTTTATTTTAGCAGACACAGGAGGTGAGCAGTTGTAGTGCACCGAGGGTTAAACTTAAGCCTTCCATTTGCAGCCACAAGCGCGATTTATTTTCTCTAGGCACTGTGAGTTTTCTTATTTCCTTTTGTGTGAGCTTTTATTTTATTTTATTTTATTTTTATTTTAGTTAGGGCAATTTGCAGTATATGCTTGGTCGCCGTTCTTGTGATCTAGACTTATTCCTTGAGACCCAGAGATAGAACGGACTTTTAGAGCCAATCAAACAGCCACAGGTGCTATTGTACATATTACACCTCCCCCCTAATCACATCTCTACCAAGCTTGATAGAACGGACAAGACCATCTTAATCACATCTCTACCAAGCTTGATAGAACGGACAAGACCATCTTAATCACATCTCTACCAAGCTTGATAGAGTATTGATTAATGATACATGGCTGAGGACACATACTTCCTCCACTGCCTACTTCCCTAACCCAGGGATCTCTGATCATTCACCTGCTATTGTACATGTTACACCTCCCCCCAAACCTCCCAAGAGACCTTTAGGTTCTTTGACTTCCTAGCAGATCATCCTTCCTTTCTATCTACTGTCCAAAAGGTTTGGAGACAAATAATACTGGGGAATCCTATGTTTTGTCTCACTGAAAAGCTTAGGAGGTTACAAACTAAACTTAAAGAGCTAAATCATAAGGATTTTAGTGCTATCTCTAACAGAATGGCTGCTGCCAAATCCCACTAGAGAACCTTTAAAGTGCTCTGGACAAGGATCCTGCTGACTAGACTACTCAGTTGGAAGAGAAATTAGCCTACAAGCAATACCTTACTCTTTTTAGAGCTGAGGAGAGTTTAGCCAGGCAGAAATCTAGGATTCAATGGCTAAAACTTGGTGATCAATGCACTTCCTTCTTTTTCAAGTCAATTAACAACAATAGGAATAGAGGCAAAACTACTAGTCTTGTTGTGGGTGATTCCATTACCCATGACATGAATGTAATCAAGGATACCTTTGTTGAACGCTTCAAACCACGCACAAAACGGAGTTCGGTAGCACCCGGGGCGGCTCCGCAAAGTTTTACCTTTTTTGAGCAACAGCCTTGAGCGCTCAAGGTTACCTATGTTTTCTACTGCCTAAATACATTTCTAGACCCTTGAACATCTCCTCAATCACCCCCCAAGCCCAATTCAAAAGTTAAACCCATTTCCCTCCCATTTCTCTCTCTATATAAACCTCCTCCACTCCCTCACTCACAAAGGTTGGCTGCACTACTGCCATTTTCTCCCCCCACCAGATCAAACCCACTCTCTCTCCTCCATAGCCACCATCCTCCATCATCTTCAACCTCCAAAACACCCAAAAACCTTCTAAAAAAAGGCCTAAAACACATGGGTCTTTGAAAAACCAACTACAACAGCCCCTTCTCTCACTCTAATAAGCCATTTACAGCCCATACACTCCATCAATTTCGTCCAAACCTAGCTCTTCCATCAAAACCCACCTCATCCAAGCCAAAATCACCATTTTAAGCTCAAATACTCCATCATCCACTCAATCAATCATTCAATCAGCCCTACACTCACACTCCTCTGTCCAAAATACTTCATCTATAGCCTATAAACACAGCCACTACCCATCCATTCATCAAACCACAAGTTCAAGCCTTGATCAAGCCAAAAGGTAAGTTAAAACCATGTGAAAATCATTGTTTTGGTATTCTTTGAGGAGACCCGTGAAGCTTATTCAAGTTCCTCATACTTGAAAAATTCATAAAAGGGCAGAATTTGGCAATCTGGGAAGGGCTTGAGCGCTCAAGGCCTTAACCTTGAGCGCTCAAGGTCATGCTTGAGCGCTCAAGCCACTTTGCGCGCTCAAACCCCAACAGAAAGTCAGTCACAGTGTTTCAGCCATAACTTTTTACTCCGAACTCCGTTTTGGGCGTATTGTATATCAAAACGTAGATAATTTGAAGGGCTACAACTTTGTAGTTTTATGTTTTTCTCAATTCTATATCAAAACCCTCCAAAACTTGCAAATAGTGTCGGAAAGACAAATAATTTTGTTCAAAATAGTGTTTTAAGTCCTATTTCTCTCTTTCATTGTCATTTTCTTTATTTATATCATTCCACCATCACATTGTACATTGCACAAGCATCCACCATCACTTGATTCGTATTTGAATACTTGTTTATGTGTTTTCCCATCCCAATTCCCTATTTTTGTGAATAAATCAAGTTTCAAATATTTTCAAAAATCCCACAAAATGTTTTAGAGCGGGCACGGGAAGGGGCCGTTTTATATTCCCTCAATTAACCATTTGTACATCCAAAACTTTGGTTTTCCATCATTTCGGAATTTATTTCAAAACTTGCAAAATAGGTCGTATTTTATTCAAAAATAGTTCCCAAGTCCTATTTCTCTCTTTTCATTGTCATTTTCTTTATTTATATCATTCCACCCGCCCGTTTGTTTCAGCATCACCATCCTTTGATTACCTGAATACTTGTTTATGTGTTTTCCCATCGTATTCATGCGTATCAAATCAAGTTTCAATTTTTCAAAATCCCACCGGATTTGAGGTCCCAACCGGTCTCCAATTTTTTACAAAATGGGCTTGCCCATTTGAAAAAATTTCAATCCGATCATGGCGTTCCCAAAGATTTCGGATTCGGGGTTTGCAAAAGAGGGAAGGGTTTTTTATTTTGGCCCGTCCGCGGAACCTGCCCTCTACTCAACATTTTGTGGGATTTTGAAAATATTTGAAACTTGATTTATTCACAAAAATAGGGAATTGGGATGGGAAAACACATAAACAAGTATTCAAATACGAATCAAGTGATGGTGGATGCTTGTGCAATGTACAATGTGATGGTGGAATGATATAAATAAAGAAAATGACAATGAAAGAGAGAAATAGGACTTAAAACACTATTTTGAACAAAATTATTTGTCTTTCCGACACTATTTGCAAGTTTTGGAGGGTTTTGATATAGAATTGAGAAAAACATAAAACTACAAAGTTGTAGCCCTTCAAATTATCTACGTTTTGATATACAATACGCCCAAAACGGAGTTCGGAGTAAAAAGTTATGGCTGAAACACTGTGACTGACTTTCTGTTGGGGGCTTGAGCCAAAGTGGCTTTGAGCGATCAAGCATGACCTTGAGCGCTCAAGGTTAAGGCCTTGGGCGCTCAAGCCCTTCCCAGATTGCCAAATTCTGCCCTTTTATGAATTTTTCAAGTATGAGGAACTTGAATAAGCCTACTGGTCTCCCTCAGCAATACCAAAACAATGATTTTCACATGGTTTTAACTTACCTTTTGGCTTGATCAAGGCTTGAACTTGTGGTTTGATGAATGGATGGGTAGTGGCTGTGTTTATAGGCTATAGATGAAGTATTTTGGACAGAGGAGTGTGAGTGTAGGGCTGATTGAATGATTGATTGAGTGGATGATGGAGTATTTGAGCTTAAAATGGTGATTTTGGCTTGGATGAGGTGGGTTTTGATGGAAGAGCTAGGTTTGGACGAAATTGATGGAGTGTATGGGCTGTAAATGGCTTATTAGAGTGAGAGAAGGGGCTGTTGTAGTTGGTTTTTCAAAGACCCATGTGTTTTAGGCCTTTTTTTAGAAGGTTTTTGGGTGTTTTGGAGGTTGAAGATGATGGAGGATAGTGGCTATGGAGGAGAGAGAGTGGGTTTGATCTGGTGGGGGGAGAAAATGGCAGTAGTGCAGCCAACCTTTGTGAGTGAGGGAGTGGAGGAGGTTTATATAGAGAGAGAAATGGGAGGAAAATGGGTTTAACTTTTGAATTGGGCTTGGGGGGTGATTGAGGAGATGTTCAAGGGTCTAGAAGTGTATTTAGGCAAAGAGAAAACATAGGTAGACGCCTCCTCTTGCAGTAGAATATCATGATTAGATGCTCAGTGAAAATCGACCGCTCCGGAGTTGAGCTCAATGGGGTTTTGGCTTCAAGGTTGGGACCTTGAGCGCTCAAGGCTGTTGCTCAAAAAAGGTAAAACTTTGCGGAGCCGCCCCGAGTGCTACCGAACTCCGTTTTGTGCGTGGTTTGAAGCGTTGGAAATCTTGAAAGGTCTACTTTCTAACCCAAGTGGTTTGAACCCAAGATGATTTATACATCAAAATGTGTGACCATTTTACCCTCAGATGGTCGGAAGAATGAATCGTTTTGGTAAAATGGGCATATCTCCCTCATTTCAAAATGGATTGGGACATGTTATATATCAATAAAGAGAATTTTGAATGTACTACAAGATGGTATAGGCTTAGGTTTGGTTTGAAGAGGTTTATGGGTGGTTGGAAGGGTATTTTGGTCATTTTGGTACGTAAAGTTTGTTCTAGGAGGGTTTAGGGTGGATTGGTGAGTTCAAGCCTTGTTCTGAGCCTCAAGGTATGCATGATTGGTCTATTTCATCATCGGGAATGCTTGATAAGTTTCTCGAGTCAAAATCGGGGTGTCTACATGTTCCACTATTGTCCACCAAGTTGAAGCACATTGATTGCAAGATCATGATTGACAGAATCATTTCCAAAACCAAGACTTGGACCAATAGGGACTTAACCTATGCTGGTAGAGTCCAATTGATAAAAAAAAATGTCTTCTTTTCAATGCAAACCTACTGGTCTTCCCTCTTTATACTTCCCAAAAAGGTTTTTTTTTTTTTTAGATAAACCAGCTTTAAAATAAAAGGGTCTAAACGAATTTACAGCCTACAAGGGGCATACCCCAGGGAGGACAAAAGTAAAGAAAAAGAAAAGAAAAAAAGGGAAAAGAAAATAAAGTGGGTGGATTGGGAGGCCAATTGGCTACAGTGGAAGTAGACATTACAGTTACATCTGGAAAATAAACCATGGTTTGGAAATTCTACTACAACAAATAACTACTAAATAACTTTTAAGTAAAGCTTCACGAGTCTCCAACAGCAGCAGTAAAGGAGCAAACACAGTGGGAAGCTCAGCAAAATGGTATCGCCAAGATGGGCAAACAACAGACCTGGGGCTGTGGGTGTGGCCAGAGGACAGCCCCCTCTGGCTTAGGCAATACCCAACGCAGTGGGGTGCTTATCAAACCCAACCAAATAAAATGGGCGATGGAAACCCAGGGACATCCCTCCTGAGGACAAGGAGGCTGTCGGGATAAGGTGACTGGTGCTTGATACACAGAACTTGACACTACCGAGAATGAGTACACAAAATAGGACTTATGGAACTACCCAATGGGCAAACAGCAGACCTGGGGCTGTGGGTGTGGCCAGAGGACAGCCCCCTCTGGGCTTAGGCAATACCCAACGCAGTGGGGTGCTTATCAAACTCATACAATGAAATGGACGATGGAAAACCAGCCTAAGTAGATAAGTAAAGCCAGCCTAATCTGTCGGGATGAGTTGACTGGTGTTTGTTACACAGGATTTGACACAACCGAGAAGAGTACACAAAATAAACTCATGGAACTACCCAATGAGATACCTCATAGCAATCAACAGTCCTTACAAAATAGGGTGGAACTACTACATACCTTCAAATACAGATTTCCTGGAAAATTGGACAGGGTTTGTCTGTAATTAGAGCACCCAAAATGGTGCAGCCCGAAACAGGAACTCAAACAGAATACATATACAACTGCACAGTGCTCACAGTAACAAAATGATCCAGCTAACGTATCAGTACTTAGAAGCAGTAAACACAACCAAAATGCATCTGTAAAGGACGCCAACTGTACAAAGTTCACAGCACATTACAGTGATAGCTACACACCAGCCACAGTAATGTGTCACAATAACCAACCCATGAAAATGTAACGGGAGATCCTATATTATTTATGCCTCACCTACAACGCCCTTGGGACCCCACGGCTTCAATATTGCTCACTAAGGTTCCAAACACCCTTAGCTCACATGTAGTAGCCCAATCTCAATATAACTCTCACAAAGGAAGGTGGTGGATCAATCACTACTCTCACCAGGGATCACGGTATAGTAGATCACTCCCACTCAACTAGCACTTCAGAAGTTATGCCAAGATCTCTAACAGAACCATTGTACAGGTAAACAAGTGAGTTATAAGATACAAACCTCATACATAGCAGTAAAATATATCAATACAGTGAGAGCTTTCCTGAGTGGATGAGTTCCAGTGACCTGCAAAGGACCACAGTCACCACTAAAATTTAAAGTGTTAGTTGATATTCCACTTAGCCAAGAGCTCCTGGAATTGAGAACCTAGTGAAAGTTTGCTCAGTGAGAACAGTTTATATCTCACCATTGAATATATTTTCCCTACCACAACAGATGCAGGGCATGAGATGTTTTGGAATTTGCGATAATTCCTCTCGATCCAGATATGATAAATGGATGCAGTGAAAACCAGTTTTGTGATGAGAGTTTTAAGAGATTTGCCCTTGATGGTTCCCATAAGAGCAATCCAGTTGGACCAGGACCTAGAATGCCACGATATGTTGACAAAGGTCAATATTTGATTCCACACAAGGGTGGAAAAGGGACAATTGAAGAATAAATGAGTGTGACTCTCATGACCGAGCAAAAGCTACAAGCAGGAGATAGATTTGGTCCCAAAAAGGTTATTAAAGAGGTTGAGACCATTCTCAGGTCTTTCCTGTGGTCTGGTCCTGACCTCAAGAGGACTGGAGCCAAAGTATCCTGGGAACACTTGTGTTGCCTTAAGCAGGAGGGAGGCTTAGGTTTCAAGTCTATTCTCATTTGGAATAAAGCTGCTATTGCCAAACGCATCTGGTTCCTTATTTCTTGGGGGGGACAATCTATGTGGTGTCAATGGGTCAAGTCCTATTTGCTTAAAGGGAAAAGCTTTTGGGAAGTTAAAATGCCTAGTTCACCCTCTTGGGTGTGGCGGAAACTCCTCAATCTCAGATCCATTGTACAACCTCACATTAAGATTGTGATTGGTAATGGAAAGGCCACATCATTATGGTTTGATAATTGGCACCCCCTTGGACCTCTTGTACATAAGTTTGGTCCCCGAGTTATTTACGACTCTGGACTCACCATAGATGCTACTGTGGATGCCATCATTAGGGGTTCTAACTGGGGCCTTTCCATTACTCAAACCCTTGAAATCAATGACATTAGGCATGCTATGAGTTCTATCCCCAAACCAAATAAGGATCTTGAGGATCAGTATAAATGGGAACTTAACTCTAATGGTCAGTTCTCCATCTCTTCCCTATGGAATAAGCTTAGAACACAATATCCAAAGGTCCCATGGCACAACAACATTTGGTTCCCTGGTCATATCCCCAAGTGTAGCATTATTACTTGGCTTGCCATACACAATAGACTTTATACTGGTGATAGGTTGGTCTTGTTTGGCACAATCTCTGTCTCTTGTTGTAGTTTTTGTGCTGGTGTAGAATCCCATGACCACTTATTCTTCAATTGTCCCCTCATCTCACAAATTTGGTCTAGAATGCTTACCCATATCAATGTCAGTTGGCCTCCAAGGTCTTGGGGTGACTGGATAAATCATATTTCATCATTCAAAGGCAAGAGTCTAAAGAATTTAATCATCAAGTTGATATTTACTGCCACAGTTTATCAAATTTGGATGGAAAGAAATAATCGCAAGTTTCAAAATGCTTCCTGCACTGTATCTACTGTAGTTTCCAAAATACATATGATGGTGAGGTATAGATTGCTGTCCTTAGATAGTCTACCACGTGGACAACACTGTCAGGATTTGTTAACTAAGTGGGGGATTACTTGAGGAGTCTATTGTGTGACAGGTGATCATTGCAGGCTCTCAAAGTTATATTGACTGGTGCATTAAGCTTCAAGGGAGGTCCTAAAAGAAAGTTGCAGCAGTGCTTTGCAGAGCTATACATACAGGTTTCAAACAGGGGGCAGATTCAATCAGAGGGGGCAAATTCAATGGCATTTACTGCTGCTGCTCTTGTATTTGCTGCAGCAAGGAACAAAGTTTCATTCCATTGGCAAAGGATCATCAGGATCCATCATATGTTTTTATGTACTTCTCACGTTATGTACATTGCTCTGATATCATGTGGGTTGCAAGGGTTGTTGCAACCTGCTGTTTATATATTCAGTACAAAGGCTAATGTACTAAATACTCACACGAGTTGTTTTATGTATTTCCATGCATCTTTGATATCATGTGGGTACAAGGGCTGTTGCAACCTGCTGTTTATATATTCAGTACAAGGGCTGTTGTACTGAATACTCATACGAGTTGTTTTATGTATTCCCATGCATCTTTGATATCATGCGGGTTGCAAGGGCTGTTGCAATCTGTTGTTTATATATTTAGTGCTAGTGTTAAATGATTTCATTGCTGCCCGTGTTCTTTTATTGAATGCTACATGCCAATTGCATTCTACTGCTGTTAACCATGATTTGCTGCAGTATGCTACTGCTATTACTGTGTTGTGAACCTGTTACGTTACTTGGATTATCAGAAATTCAAACGGAACCTTGCAAAAATTTTCCAGAATCTGGTTGCTCATAGACTAAGTCATTGGATTAGAGACATTGGATTCATCTGGACTGTTGTGTGTCTGATCGGCATCCTCAATGATGATATAGCATAGCCTAGCCTAGGGGGCTGTCCCTTGGCAGGTATGATCCCTTTTGGGAGGGGGCTTCCTCTCATACCTAGCCTTGGGGGGTTGTCCCTTGGCACAATTCATTGTTAGGATTCACGATATGATGGCATGCTATTTGTCTCAGAGCCATCCATTCAATTCTACCCAATACCATATAGCTCCGCCATGGAGCCATCCATTCCATTCTACTATCCAGCTGCTGCAGCTTAGTCCTGCAGTTGATGCAACAACAAATTTGTGCATTGTGCAGCAGCAGTCTATGCGTTGGTATAGAGTTTGGTCCAGCAGCAGTTTGCAATGGTAAGGCTTAGTGACACTGCAACAACAGTTCTGTTAAACAACAAGAGGTTCTTTCCTAACTTATGCCAAGTGACATGTTCAATCATCAAGCTATATCCCAAGTTACTCCAAGGTGCTCTCATGTTCAAGGCCCAAGCTTCAAGCATCAAGTCTATGTTCAAGCAGCCCCAAGTCACATATGCAGTTCCAAGTCTCATGTTTATTCATCAATTACCATGTTCATCCTTTTTTTGTGTGGTGTTTCTCTCTCCTCTGATAGATGGGAGAGAAACATCTCTAGAACACTTTGTAGCCATTTGGCTTTAGCTTTCCCAATTTTCTTTCTCTTTCTTTTCTTTCTTTCGTTTTCTTTTCCTCCTGGGGTATGCCCCTTGTAGGCTGTACATCCGATTAGCCCCCTTTTATTTCAAGCTTTTTTACCCAAAAAAAAAAATAGCCACACGTCAAAATCCTTCCACAACACTTATTACAATGGGCGATGAACGAAGAGTGGATGTTGAGGACCCACCAGCAATCCGGGAGCACTTCTTCCATCCACTTACACCTCACCCTCGTGTAAAACGTTGCCCACCACTGCGGCAACCCAATATGAAATCAAGCCCAGTTTAATTCAAACTCTCCCATCATTTATGGACTTGACCACGAGGACCCATATAAGCATTTGGACGAGTTTGTAGAGATTTGCTCCACTGTCAAAATCTTGAACTTCGCTGACGATGCCCTTAAGTTGAAGCTATTTCCCTTCTCACTTAAAGATAAAGCCAAATCTTGGTTTAAAACTTTAGCACTGAATAGTATCACCTCTTGGGATCAAATGTATAATGAGTTTTTGAAAAAGTTTTTTTCCATAGGCAAAACAAAAGAGATTCGCCAAAAACTCACTAGCTTTTGTCAACACGTGGGCGAACAATTTCATGAGAGTTGGGAAAGATTAAAAGATCTTGATAGGAGTTGTCCACACCATGCGGTCCCTAAATGGCAGTTAGTCCAAGGTTTCTATGATGGACTATATGAATCAAACCGGCAAATGGTGGATGCCTCATGTGGAGGCACATTTATGCTAAAAAAACAAGAATGAAAATTGGTCTTTGTTTGAGCAATTAGCGGAAAATTCATGACACCATGTCTCATCCTCTCGCATAGATAAGACCGCATTTACATCTTCCAAATAGAGAGGCCTTTATGAGGTGGGCCAATCTAATGATCTATTCATGAAAGTGGATGCCTTGAGCCGTAAGCTTGACATATCTTTAAACCAAGGTCCCTCATACTCTTCCCCTCCGCCTACTATAGTGGTGGTTTGTAAATTATGCTCTAGCCCGAGCCATTATGTGAGTGAGTGCCACATGGCATCTCAATTTCCTGAGTTTGTTTAGGAGCAAGTGAATGTAGTGCAAGGGTTTGGTAGGCCATTGAATGACCCATTTTCAAACACCTACAACCCTGGCTGGAAGGACAATCCTAGACTCTCATGGCGACAGCAAGGGCAAGAGCAACATTCTGCTAAACCATCAAGGCCATCGTATCCAAATACATCCAATCATCAGGCCTACCATGTACCTTACGCACCACAGCAATACCAACAGCCTTTTGCTCTTCCTTCATCCTTTCAAAGAACACCATCTTTTGAAGAGCAAATGTTGAAAGCCCTGGCTGATCTAAAAGCTGATAACCAACAATTGAAAGTTGATTTCCAATTGGTTCACTCCCACTCTCAATCCATCGCCAAGATAGAGGCCCAATTAGGTCAACTAGCTAATGCTCTCAATCGTCGAGAGGAGGGTAAGTTACCAAGCCAGCCAATGGTTAACCCACGAGGGATGCACCACATTGACAATTCACAAGTTCACGAACAAGAGAAAATAGTTGTCGCCCTAAGAAATGGTAGGGTACTAGAGACTTAACCTGAGGAGGTCAAAGCAAAGGAGAGAGAGTCTCCATCTGTCACTAAGGGGCCAAAAGTGGATAAACAGTTTAATGGGAATGAGCCAACTCCAATGCCCACATCTGATGAAGGGCCATCTGATGAAAGGCCATCTGAGGCTCCATCTTATATTTCCAAGGCACCATTCCCAACATGTCTTAACTCTCCAACTCCTTTTAGTAAAAAGTGCAATACCATGAAAAATATGATGGAGGTGTTTCAACAGGTGAAAATTGACATTCCCCTTCTCGATGCCATTCAACAAATCCCTTCCTATGCCAAATTTCTCAAGGATCTGTGCACCCAAAAGCGCAAACTGAGGACTCATGTGTCCAAAAAGGTCTTTCTTACCAAGCAAGTGAGCTCTATCATTCAGCATAATACTGTCCCTAAGCTCAAGGACCCAGGTGCTCCAATTATCTCATGTTTTATTGGTAACCATTCTATCAAGCGAGCACTCTTGGACTTGGGAGCAAGTGTCAATTTACTCCCTTATTTGTTATATGAGCAGTTTGGGCTTGGTGAGTTGAAGCCCACGCCAGTCACCCTTCAATTAGCCGATAGTTTGATCAAAGTGCCACGTGGTATTATCGAAGATGTCCTCGTCAAGGTTGAAAATTTCTATTTTCCAGCAGACTTCATAGTCCTTGACATGGAACTGATGCATAACCTTAGGAAGCAGGCACCTATTATTCTCGGTCGCCCCTTTTTAGCTCCAGCTAATGCTAGCATCCATTGTAGGATAGGGGCAATGGATGTCTCCTGTGGTAACCAAACCCTGCGTTTAAATGTTTTCAACGCTGCTGAACAACCTCATCAAGCGGTTAACATGGTTGATAACTTGGTAGATGAGGCACATAATAAAATTGAAGTTCAGGACCCAACGGAGACGAATTTGGTGCGTGAGGGTTGTCATACTGTTGATGGTAACACCGGCCATAATTCTCTTGAGTTGCATGCCCACATAGATGAACATCCATGGAGTGACCCATACATGGAGTCGTGGTATATACTTCGTAGCCCTTCTACCTCTCCTCTAATAGAGGTGGTACCGAGAGTTGAGCAGAAACCACTTCTATATCCTTACCTGAAACTGGATAACATCTTTTCTGGTGATTGATATATTGCAACATTCGATTTCTTTGGCTGAAGACATGAAACTTAGCGCTTCTTCGGAGGCAACCCAAGTGTCATTTCATTGTTTAGTGTCGTCTTTGAATCCTTTCTTTTGAGTTTTTATTTTATTATTATTTTATTATTATTTCGTTGTCTTCGAGACTAACAATTGCAGGTACTCTGCTTCAAGTTTGGGGGGGGGAGGGGGTCTCCCTCTCACCATCTTTTTCCCTGCTATTTGTTCTCCTCTATCAAGGTGATACCTTTCCTCTCTTTTACTTTCTTATCCTATCTTTTAGTTCATGACTTCAATGAGGACATTGAATGGTTTAAGTTGGGGGGAGGGATCACTTTATTTTTATGCTTCTAGAGTCTAGAAAATTCAAAAAAATCAAAAAAAAAAATTGTAAAAATTAAAAAAGAAAAAAGGTGAACCAAGGAATTTGGATGCTTGAGTGTACTTAGTCTTGATTGATGGCTGCTAATTAGTGCTGTGATGATTGTTATGTGAGTTGACATCTTGATACGAGTTCATGAATTGATTTAAGCTTGCGAATGAGATGTTGATAGAAAGCACTTGGTTAGCCCGTATCTGCGTATCACCTGTAGTTGGATAGCGCTTTGATCACTTGAATTCATGCTTTTGCACAAACACTATCCCACTTGAGCATTCACTGGCCTCGAATTTGGTTCACATGTTATTGATATTTCGGTGTTAGTTGATTGTGCCCACGGGCTAATTGGAACCCCTTCCCTACATTGTGCGCTAAATTGATATTGCTTATCCCGGCGTTCATTGAGTAACCGAGCAATCGGGGTTTGCTCCCTCCATGTTGTTCACGTCAAAAGATGGATAGACCTTGTGAAGGCATTGATTGAATGTGGTTAGTTTGGGTCTCTCCCTAAAGCCTTTTTGACTCGAGCAATTAAGTTTGAAGGGTCTCTTTAAACTTGGTACTCTAAGGTCATCTGGCTTGGGGATCGCCGATCTAAAGCTCGTTACATGGGTCAACTAGAAAGCCCGACAAATCTAGGCACTGCACGACCACAAGAGAAAAGAAAAAAGAAGAAGAAAAGTTGTAAGAAAAAAAAGTGAAAAAAAGAGATTAATCGTTAGGTGAAGAGGTGAGTTTTTTGAGACACACTGGGCTATTGATATTGTGTGAATTATTTTCGGGGTTAGTGAATTTCTATGTGTGGTTCTCACCTATGTGTGGTTCTCACTTCCACGCATGTTATGTGATAAATCCCTATCCAATTGTAGGTGAGAAGGCTAATTTTTGTGATAGATTGTATGCTACAATTCACTTGTTTAAATCTTTGCATGAATAAAGTGTCTTGTCTTTGACTTGCATCACAATCGCTGCGAGGTTGTCGATTGGGTTTGAGTTGCATTTGAGTGTCCAATTCCTTGGGTGTTTTGTGGGTGATCACTGCTGAAAACCCTCACAAGACTTCACTCGTCCTACCGGGGCCGTCCGGGGGTTTAAAAGACTTATCATTCTTAGTTATTTTCATTAGTTGCATTTATTTTGTTTGCTAGGGACCAGCAAAGTGTAAGTTGGGGGATGTGATAGGCGCGCAAAATGTACACATAAGCGCCCCTAATTTATCCTTGCTATCTCCATTTTTTTTATTAATTGGAGTTTAAAGCTTGCTTTGCATGTTTTTGTAGATATTTGGAGGTTTTGATATAAAGAGCGCAAAGTTGAATTTTACTTGTTCTCGGATCAAATTAAAGCCCATGATCAGATTAATTTTTGAACCAAGTCCATAGTGGAGGACAAGAAGCACCCGATTATATTACTTGTGATTAGATTGTGGACTTTGAATTTGGATTTGCATTTGGTTAATAGGCCAGCCAAGAAGCTGGGCTTTATGGCACATGCATGTTGGTGGGCCTGGAGTATAACAGAGGAGGAAGTGTCTGCTAGGGCTCCAGACTAGACACACAACTGCTCAGCTTGGGTAATTAGGAGCGTGGTGCGGCGGAGATTTGATTATAAAAGAAAGAAGGTAGTGGCCTTGGAGAAGGATACAGGGAGACACATCAGAGATTAGAGGATGCACGACAAAGCCGAACCGAAGATAAGAAAGAAGAAAAAATATAGCTAGCACATCGGTCCATGTTTCTATTCAACAAAATCTCGGTGTTTCTCACTCCGATGACCGGCTAAATCTTCCTCTTAGGGTGTAGATGAAACCCTAACCAAGTAACTATGTTTTTATGTTAATTTTTTATTTTGATTATGGGAACGACAGTTGTATAACTTGGAGACTTATTTGTATGATTCGATCCTATTTTTCCTATCTAGTTTTTACGTGTTTGTTTTCTGTGATCACAAATACATGATAGTTATGCAACAATTTTCGTGACGCGTGAAATTGCAAATTAGGATAGTCTATACCTAGGGAAGACGAGTCGTGCCTAGATTAATTAGTTTTAGAATCGAAGACGATCCGTGCCAACCGAAGATAGGTTATGCCCGGTTTTCAATTATATGCTATTTTCTTGTCGATATCGCTAGGGGTTGTTACTTTTAGCGAGTTATTGTCGTTTCGGTAATTGATTTCCTTAAATTAATATAATTACTTGGTTGCGAAGTTAGGGTGGATTCGAAACCCTAAGACCTTTTTTCATATTATTTAATTCACAATCTTTTGTGCTTTTCATTATTTAGATAATTTTAAAAACCAAACTCAAATCACTTTTCTCGAATTAATTTAGAAATTAATTGAAATAGTTGCAGCTTAGCCTTATAATCCCTAAGGATGATACTCGGTATACTTATCACTATTCATTTGAGTAGTAGTAATTATTTCATTTAATTAATTATTTTTGGTGTGAAAAACGACCTACCAATTGTGCCTCCTTCTCAACATCCCCAAGCAGCAGCACAGCTCGTCCAACAGCAAGAACCTCAGCATTATCACAACTATCAGTGACTAGGACTGGCTGGGTGCCACGACGAAGAGGAGGGTTCCACACTACTAACTTAGGTTTAGTTTCAGTTGGATGGATAGTTGGCTGGGCATAAGAGCTTTTGGTAGTGCGGTGACTTTGTTGAGCAGGGGTAGGATTGGGGTCAGGATTGGACTCCTCCCTGAGCCTATTCTCCATAGCAACTTTGGCCTCTTTTTTCCTTGGAGGAGGAGGAAGGGGAGGAGCAGAAAAGGAGGCACCCATAGGGTCAATGAAGGTGACAGGGGACTCATCATCATTAAGGGTTGCAAAAAGAAGAAACTAACGCGTACGCCCCAAAACATGGGGGCAAGGAAGACCCACTACATTGCCATCTACATCCCTAGGCAAAAAGTTTTCAGTCACGATAAGGAAATCATTGTTCTCCCCATGACAAGAGTTGGGAAGATCAGTCACCAAACGACAATCCTTGTCTTGAATCTTGAAATAATAAGTCCCATGGGTGGTGGGGACAACGCTGTAAAGACAGTGAATGTCGTAACATCCTAAATTGGTGCCTAGAATGTTATTAAGGGCCACCACTCCCATAACCGCACGATAAAAATTGGGGCAGAGTTGGAGAGGATTTAAACAACATATGTCACAGATTTGAACTAACAATGGGTGGAAATGAAACCTAAGACCTCCCTCAACAATAGGCAAAAGAGGGACCTGGATCTTACCCTCAGTTTGGTCTCGGGTATTGGTGCCTGGAGGGTCAAGAACGAGATTGACATCGTCGGGAACGTCATAACGATGGCGAAAGGCCTCCATACCTGCCTTATTATCACACAAAAGTTCTAAACCGACCCATTGTGAAAGAAAAAACACTCACAGAAAACCCTAAATTTGACCGTGCAAGATAGAAACGGAGAGGGTAGCGAAAGACTTATAGATGCCCAATGGCGGACGAAGGGAAGGTTTTTTTGGCAAAGAAAGGAAGGGAAGCCGGAGAAAAGGGCAACACTAAGGCACGATAACAATGGTACTCTCGACAGGACACACACTTTCCTAAAACAACACGAATATGGAAAGAAAAGGGGTTAAGGAAAAATCTTTTACCTTTTCGGATTCAAAATGGTGCTTATTGACGTCATCCGAAACGACAACGTTTAGCCCTTCACGCCTCTTTAGGAAAAGGTGGGAAGCGTCAAAATTTAAAAATTAAAGGGGTGCAGCGATTCGAGACACCCGAAGGACGAAAAGGTGCCTTGGAAGTTACACTCACGCCTGTAGGTTTAACCTTATCGCTTAGAAGGGCTACACAACAGTCAATCCTTGTCAAGCACACTGGTACAAAGTGTATAGCCAGTACAAAAAGATAATACGCCAGAAATTGCTCGTCATAAGCTTTAGCTCGTCAAGCGCGAATATGCATGGACGACCAAAAGCTAGGGAGCAATTGTGTGGGGTGTTTTCCCGAAACCATGAAAGTTGTATATAGAAGCTCATCAGGATCTCCACGTGCTTATACTCGTGGTAAATAGCACAAAATGGAACATGAACGACTACCAAGCCCATAACTCAATATTGGCTATATAATAAACCTATTTGTTGGACAATGCAGTTGGAACGGCCCAGCATGAGATAAACCCTAGAAGCAAACTTTCCTTGCGAGGATAAGGAAAGGAAGGAATATTCGAAGATATTCCCAGAACCAATAAAGCTTGCGAAGATAAGCACAATCTTACTTAAAGACGGAAAGCCAATCAACATACAAAACAAGGACCAAACTCCCATGATGGGTAGGGCTCCGAACAAGCAAGAAGTGGCTAGCTTGGCAAGAATCCTTATTGAATAAGGAATCCAGAATCATGCAAGCTACATTGCCCAATAAGGAAGAATCTCAGATTGGGAAAGATTCCTAATAAAGAAGAATTTTATAAGGAATGTAAGTACAAAATAATCGCCTATATAAGAAGATGAATCATAAATGCAAAAGGTATGCAATAATCCATTTCATACAAACACTCTCGTTAAGTTCATCCTCCAGTTTGTCAGTATTAACTTAGGCATCGGAGGGCCCTTGCCGCCTAGAGGTAGGGTGCTCTGATAGTTTGTTCATGCTGCTGGATCAAGGTTGCTCCATACGAATAGGATTTATCTCTTAAAAGCAAGGAAATAACTTCGTGAGTTTTTCCCCTCTTACATTTGGCACATAATCTCTTTCATAAGATTGGTGCTCAACCTGAACCACCTTCTTCGTGTGATTCTTTAGTTGATGATCAATTTGTGATTTTTCTTTCTTCTTTGAAGACCTCAGCCTCCTCAATGGCCTGCTACTGCCTCCTCTCCAATTATTCGACAAGAATTTCTTGTTGATTCATCGTAAGGGTCTCACGTAACTTTTCTACCATTGGTACGCCTGTCGTGAAGGTTGATGCATATTCCTCACTACAACCTTCAATCTCGTTGAAGGTTTCTTAACTCTTTGTGTACTCTGAGATAAGTTTTTAGCTCTCTGAGATTGCCAAGCAGATTCAGGTTGCTCTCTCGCAATCCCCTAGTAGATTCATACTACTCTCCAGGATTGCCTAGCAGATTCAGATTGTTCTCTCATGATTGCTGAACAGATTCAGACTGCTCTCCCGCGATCCCCTTGCCGATTAGTACTGCTCTCCGGGATTGTCTAGTAGATTTGGACTGCTCTCCCGCAATCCCCTTGCAGATTTGTACTACTCTCTGAGATTACCTAGCAGATTCGGACTGGATTGATTAACAAAATCTTCCCTCAAGTTTCTAGGCTTTCCTCCTTACTAGTCGCACGATTTCGTTTATACGTATCTTGCGTTGCTTTCTTCATAGCATTAAACGCAAACGGCCTTTTTTTCTATCGTTACCTTCCACGTGGTGGTTTTGTGCTCTTACTCTGATATTGTTGATCTCCTTCAGATTTTTGTTTCCCACAGACGACGCCAATTGGAGAGGGAAAAAAATCTGGGTATGCTATTTCCATGCCTGTATAAGATCAACATTATGCACTCTTTCCATATAGCGTACCTTTCTTAGTGAGTATGAGGTCTTATTTATAGATGTAGGTTATTTGTTTACGAAGGGTCCTTACTGCCCTGGGATCCTATTCTCGTTAGGAATCCTTTGTTATATGGGACTTGTTCCATATAGCAATATAATCTTTATTCTGCAAGGATTCTATTCACGTTAGGAATCCTTGCCCATTTTGGAATCCTCTCCCTATATGGAAACTTAATGGCAATCCCTTTTTTCATGGGATTCTTTCCTCTCACGTAGGATCTGTAATCTAGAACCTTCTAGAATAATTTACCACCCCTTCACTTGTTCGACGCTACTCGCGTGCACCCACTTGTGGTACTACCGACCAAAACCACCATCACATGGTGTCATCCTAACCGTGCACGTGGCACACCTTGATCTGCAATATCTTAGGGCACCCTCATGTGGACCCCCCAAACTGAGCCACCCTCACGTGGTGTTCAGTTTGAGCACATCGTTCGCACGTGATTAGGCTTGCTCCTATGTAATTGGATTTTACCCACTCCAGGCGGGATTTCCAGAGAGTGGTTGAAATTTCATTTTGTTGTGTTATTCGATCGAGTACATAAAATCCCTAGCATTTATACTCTATTTCTTGATTGAAATGCTAGTTCCTAGTCCATTGTATCTATGACTGTTTTATTAATTGATTCGACAATTAAATTGCCTATCCTCATGTACGTGTCACGTGGTAATGAAACACAATGTGTGATAGTCACATTTTCAAATGAAATGGGCTAACCCTTTGAAGTGAACGATTGATAGTTGAAGTTGATTAGTGTTAAATTACTATTGAAAACAAAAAGTATGTAATGCCAATGAAATCATTGATTTGATGGGAAATGGAACGAATGTATGTGTGGTTAAGTGGAAGGGTATAGAAGTTCAATGACATAGATGTCACGTTAGATATGCAAGCCAACACTTGGTGAGACATTAGAAAGAACTCTACGAAATTCATGAAATATGAAAGAGATGATAAGGGATTCAGGAAACCCAAACAATAAACCGAAGAATGAGACAAATCATTGGACATTTGTGGAATTAAATAGAGAGTGCATGTGGGACACATGTGTATTTGTTTAGATATTATAGGATGCATGGGCATGTGTGGAGTGCATGTGGAATTAAATAGAGAGTGCATGTGGGACACTTGGAAATTATTTGAATACTGATAAGATGCGTGGGTATGTGTGAGGCGCGATGGGATAATTTGTGAAGTACTTGTTAAGCACGTGGATACTCGTGTGACATGAGGGCACTCGTGATACATGGTGGAGTATTAGTTGAGTATTTTTGAACACATAAGAACTTGTAGTACTCGTGATGTGTGGGATACGAGGGACATTCGTAAGGTACTTGGGAACACTTGGATACTTAAGAGACACTTGGTTAGTAGGACACGTGTAGGTGCGCGAATACTAAATGGACACAGGTGAGCACTTGTTGAGTATTTGTTGAACTCATGGGAACTTGTGTATGGCATGTGTGTAGATACATTTGAAATGTTTATACATGTGGTGAAAGCTATGATATAAATAGTAGTTATGAGTGTGACGTTGATTAATGTGAGTTGATGACTTGCTTGATAAACCTTACTTTTGAAAGAAAATGTAAAATTTTAAGACATGTAATATGGGACAAGGGTACTAAAACTAGATTGGTAATTTAATTGCTACATGAACCTTGTAAAGTGATTTTGGACTAGTATATGAATTTTACCGAGACATTTCATAGAGAAAACATATATTTATTTATGCTGAGAAATCGGGGAGTGACAGTAAGAGTTGGATTGTAATACTTGGAAGGGATATGGCTGGAGTGGGAGCTTATGGATCAAGGTATCTAAAAATGGAGGAGATGGGGGGGTGTTTAAATAGGAGTTGTATGAGAGAAAATTAGTGCGGTTAGGGTCTAGGGTGATTATTTGGACGATGGTAGGTCATAGGAGGGTAGTGGAGTGTTTTTTGGGGCTGGGGAACGCCAACTGAACAATGAAATCTCATCATTATTGCCTGGAGATGCTCTACAAAAGGTTATTACGTGCAAATGATTGAGCGCTCAAGTCGTCACCATTTGAGCATTCAAGTCTTGCATAGACATGAGTGCAAAAGGTTACTCCATTCAAGCGCTCATGTGGTTTGAAAAAGGGTTTTGAGATTTTTCTTAGGTTTTAGATAGGCTTTAGGGGTTTAAAAGCATTGTTCAAAACTTGCTACACTGTTTTGATTTATATTCATCATCGTGAATGCTTAAGAGCATTTCCAGGTTCAAGTTGGAGTGTCTACTGGTTGTCGCGTTGTCTATGCCTTAAGTGCAATATGTTTTGTTGTTTGTTGTGATCCCTATGATGTTGATTCATTTTATCTTTAGACTAGATGTGCAAGTCAAGGGTCGCACATGTGGAAAAGTGATAGAGCTTGTTCCACATTGATTTATTAAAATCTCCAAAGGACCAAAACTACATCCATCCAACCACTTAATTACAATCTCCAAATCCACTCATTGTTAATTAGTTTTGAGTTGGATGACTTGGGGTTTCCATACATCCCCGTAGTGATGGTCCTCTGAAATCTTCATTTGCGATTGAAATCACTACAAAGAGTGACTTGGGTTACTACGGGTACCTCAAATCCTAAAAGTATTAAGGAAATTAAAAAAAACTTACATAAACAAAAATATACATGAGAACATTACAACAAATTATCATAAATAAAGCGTAATATACAAAGTAGAATAAGTAATCAATTTAATCCTTAACGAAAGTAGGTAAAAATATCATAATAAAGATATTAGGGAAAATGACCAATAAATGGTTTTTAAAACTAATAATACCAATTACATGGTAAGGTTTTTCAAAATGACCGAATACAATACAAGGAAAAAAATAATTTCACATACATGGTACCAACAAATTACAGGTTCAAAATACCCTTCTCATTTTTTAAGCTTAACACACACACACCTCCTTCCCATTATTCCTGGAAATATTAACTGTCCAGAGTTGCACCGTGCATGTAACAACATTGCACTGTGAATGAAAAACATTTGCACCTTCCAATAAAAGAATTGCACTCGCGTTAGTTCAACTTGCCTTGCCAATGTGAGATCAAATCAAATCGTTTTGGACGGGCAATCTCAAAATTGCACCGTGCATGCAACAACCTTGCATTGTAAATAAAAACCATTGCACCTTGCAATAAAAGAATTGCGCTCTCCTTGAAAGTAAATTGTGCACCTTATGTGAAACAAAATGGCACCATTTGACAAAAATATTGCACTGGAACAAAGACTATTGGGTTGCCAATGTTCTTTCTCAATCACACTTTTTGTATTAGGAAAGCAATATTTGCTCCTTATATTAACAAATTGTGCACCTTATGTGTAAAAAAAATGGCACCCTTTGACAATAATATTGCACCTGAATAAAGACCATTGGGTTGCCAATGTTTTCTCTCAATTCCACTTTTTGTATTAGGAAAACAACACTTGCACGTTGTATTAACAAATTGTGCACCTTACGTGAAACAAAATGACACTTTTTGACAATAATATTGCACCAGAATAAAGACCATTGGGTTGCCAATGTTCTTTCCCAATCTCACTTTTTGTATTAGGAAAGCAAAAGCAAAATTTGCTCCTTGTATTAACAAATTGTGCACCTTACGTGTAAAAAATAGCACCATTTGACAATAATATTGCACCTGAATAAAGACCACTGGGTTGCCAATGTTTTGTCTCAATTCCACTTTTTGTATAGGAAAACAACACTTGCTCGTTGTATTAACAAATTGTGCACCTTACGTGAAACAAAATGACACTTTTTGACAATAATATTACACCAGAATAAAGACCATTGGGTTACTAATGTTTTTTTCTCAATCCCACTTTTTGTATTAAGAAAGCAACATTTGCTCCTTATATTAACAAATTGTGCACCTTATGCGTAAAAAAATGGCACCCTTTGACAATAATATTGCACCTGAATAAAGACCATTGGGTTGCCAATGTTTTCTCTCAATTCCACTTTTTGTATTAGGAAAACAACACTTGCACGTTGTATTAACAAATTGTGCACCTTACGTGAAACAAAATGACACTTTTTGACAATAATATTGCACTAGAATAAAGACCATTGGGTTGCCAATGTTCTTTCCCAATCTCACTTTTTGTATTAGGAAAGCAAAAGCAACATTTGCTCCTTGTATTAACAAATTGTGCACCTTACGTGTAAAAAATAGCACCATTTGACAATAATATTGCACCTGAATAAAGACCACTGGGTTGCCAATGTTTTGTCTCAATTCCACTTTTCGTATAGGAAAACAACACTTGCTCGTTGTATTAACAAATTGTGCACCTTACGTGAAACAAAATGACACTTTTTGACAATAATATTGCACGAATAAAAAGACCATTGGGTTGCTAATGTTCTTTCTCAATCCCACTTTTTGTATTAAGAAAGCAACATTTGCTCCTTATATTAACAAATTGTGCACCTTACGTGTAAAAAAATAGGACCCTTTGACGATAATATTGCACCTGAATAAAGACCACTGGGTTGCCAATGTTTTGTCTCAATTTCACTTTTTGTATCAGGAAAACAACATTTGCTTCTTGTATTAACAAATTGTGCACCTTACATGTAAAGAAATGGCACCCTTTGACAACAATATAGCACCTGATCTAGACACTTGAAACTTGTTACACCTAACAAATTTGACAGAGAGACCATAGGAAGACCTTGGGATAATGGTTTCCTTTTTTTTTTTGGGTAAATTAGCTTGAAAATAAAAGGGGCTAAACGAATATACAGCCTACAAGGGGCATACCCCAGGAGGACAAAACAAAACAAAAAGGAAAAAGAAAAAAAGAAAGAAAAGGAGGCCAAACGGCACAAAAACGAGAAATATGGGAAGGCCCGAAGGCTACATAACGGATGGGATGGGGAGAACTATCTAAACAATGATAATGAGAGTAGAACTAATAGCTTCCACTAAGTTTCTAACCCATCTACGTAGATGGAACAGAAAATCACAAAAGGGGTGAATTAAATTACATCCGACTTATACAAAATATGGAATAAAGATGATGATCAACATATCAACATTCTAGACAATGAGTGCACTTAGAGAACCATTTGTTTTGCACCAGCAGCAGCCGAGGATCCTATAGTAGTAACAGCAAATAACAGCAGAAGCACGTATGAAAAGAAACCTATAGCATGTTATGACAAAAGAGCTCCATGACTCACGGGAACACAAAGCAGCCGATGAATGGGATATAGGCGTGAAATAGAACTGATCGGATAGAAGCTAGCAGCTGCGGGTGATGAAGCGAGGTAACTGATTCTATCTCCTCAAATTACATCAGCTTAGATTGCAATACGAAACGATACGATACGATACTACATGCCAAGGGACAACCCCCCAAGGTTAGGTACGGGAGGAAGCCCCCTCCCAAAGGGGATCAAACTTGCCAAGGGACAGCCCCCCTAGGCTAGGCTAGGCCATATCATCAATGTGGATGCCAATCAGATACACAGCAGTCCAGATGAATCTATGACTCAAAACCAATAACTTAGCATACGAGCAACTAGTTTCTCGAAAATTTTTGCAAGGTTCCGTTTGAATTCTTGATAATCCAAGTATCGTACCAGGTTCACAAACACAGAGATAGCAGGAGTAAACAAAATGCAATAGGAGCAAATGATTGCAACAGCCCTTGCAACCATGATATACGTTCCAAATGAGTTCTAATGCAGTAGTGATTAACAAGAGTAATACTAGGTTGCAACAGCCCTTGCAACCATGATATACGTTCCAAATGAGTTCTAATGCAGTAGTGATTAACAAGAGTAATAATAGGTTGCAACAGCCCTTGCAACCTTCTTAACACTTAACAAGAGTAACAAGAGTAATAATAAGTTCAAGTGTAGGTGAGTAAGTAAGAAGCCATGGGTTGCAACAGCCCTTGCAACCCACAACACACATCATTCTTATGCATATGCAAGTGACTCAATGTTCCATACAACACAAAACTGCCCAATGCAAGTATCTTTGCTGTGGCGATCCGCACACACCAGCCGGTAGTAACAAGCCATGAATCAAAATCCAGCAAAAGGCCAACTCAACTTGTATGGTGATTCAGTAAGCATAGAAGCGTAATCACCCCCGATTAATCAGCCGGACCTCGATGGAGATGCCAAATGAATAATGATTGTTGCAAAGCAGCCCGAACGTGACATGAGATTTGCCTGAGAACCGTAATAAAGACCGAGAGAAATACTAGTCCACTATGCAAAGAAATGCCTTTATCTCAGGTGGGACCACTCCACATAGGTCAACAAAGCTTTGGAATGTGGCTTTTGACTTAGGAACACAGTAGTCACAACTTTCCCAAGCTGGGATATTAGTAGTATAGCTCAGAATCTCACCCCAATTTTGCCAACAACCCATTTTTGCAATTTGTAACTTGTGGGATCACCCTGTATATATGATAACCAGATTAGAAGCATTGAAGACCAAGTCAACAAGTGAAATATATGGTTAAATTCAAGTAGGAGGCACAGGGATGTTCCATGCTTCCATCAATGCTAAAGGTCCAAGTGGGATTTTATGCAAGGACATCACCCCAGATCTAATATCAGTGCTAATTTTGACCACTATGGAGGAAATGTTGTGCTGCACACTCTGAAACTTCCTAAGATTCCTCTCTATCCAAATATGATAGAGAGAGACAGTGAAAGTCAGCTTTGCAAGAGTGCATATCAGACCTTTACCCCTAAAAGCAGAGATAAGTGTGACCAAGCTAGAAAGATTCTGAGCCTGCCAATTGAACTGGGATTTAAGGCACAAAGCATCCCAGATCTGCTTGGTGAAGGGGCAATTGACAAATAGATGGTCATGGGATTCCTCTGCAGAACAGAAGGAGCAAGAAGAGGTGTTTTTCATGCCAAAGAGAACAAGTCTATCCTCGATTGGATAACTTTTATTTATGAATGGCAAGCCAGGATATCAAGCTACATCTAGGGATATGAGAAGGGAACCACACAATATGATTCCAATCAACAATGGGAAATTTGGTCCTCAGATGTTCCCACAAAGAGGATATAGAAAATAAACCATCATTGGTGAGAGTCCATCTGCAAGAGTCCTCACTAAGAGGCAATTGGGAATTAAGAACCGGGAGATGAGCTCTGATCTCATTCATCTCCCAAGTTTGAGTAATAGGGAAGGTCCATTGATTGGCTGTGTTCAGGATAGCAGAAACAGGGGCATCATGTGTCAACCCAGAATCATAAACCACACGGTTACCAAAATGCTTAACAAGAGGGCCAAAGTGATGCCAATTGTCATACCACAGGGAAATATTGGAGCCATTTCCAATTTGGTACTTGATGAGTGGTAGAATGAGAGGGCGAAGTTGGAGCAATTTTCTCCAGGTCCAAGAAGGGCTGGATGGGATTTTGGCCATCCAAAACTTTTCCCTCCTGAGTAAATAGGACTTCACCCATTGGCACCACATGGATTGTTCCCCACCAGAGATAAGGAACCATATGTGCTTGGCCATGGAAGCCTTGTTCCAAACTTGGAGGGATTTAAACCCCAAACCTTCTTCTTTCCTTGGGGAACAAAGGTGCTCCCAAGACACTTTGGCACCAGTGTGCTTAAGATCAGACCCAGTCTAAAAAAAGCTCTTAGAATCCCTTCAATTTCCTTAATCCCTTCAATTTCCATCCAATGCATCCAAGGTGCTCTTACTGAATTTGCATCTCTTTCTAGTTTATCCCCTAGCCCTGGGAAGAGTAATGCCTTCTTCTCGGGTGTTCCAAACTCAGTAAAAAATTCAATGCTCCATACCCTTGGGTTCAATGAAGGGACTCTTCCTGTTAAGTACTTGGGTGTCCCTCTCATCACTACCAAGCTTAAATACACTGATTGTCAAGTTTTAATCGATAAGATCACAAGTCGTACCAAGTCTTGGACCAACAAATACCTTTCTTATGCTGGTAGAGTTCAGCTTGTTAAGTCTGTTCTTTTTTCCATGCAAACATATTGGTCCTCTATCTTTATTTTGCCTAAGAGGGTACTTAAGGAGGTGGAATCAATCCTCAGAGCCTTTTTTCGGACTGGCCCTGATCTTAAGCACACTGGGGCTAAAGTATCATGGGAACACCTGTGTTCTCCCAGAAAGGAAGGGGGTCTTAGCTTTAAATCCCTCCAAGGTTGGAATAAGGCTGCCATGGCTAAACATATATGGTATCTTATTTCTGGGGGTGAGCAATCAATGTGGTGTCAATGGGTGAAGTCGTATTTACTTAAAGGGAAGAGTTTTTGGAAAGTCAAAACTCCTAGTAGCCCCTCATGGACTTGGAGAAAACTTCTCCAGCTGCATCCTATCATTCACCCATTCATACAATATCAAATTGGGGATGGTGGAACCACTTTTCTATGGCATGACAATTGGCATCCCTTAGGTCCTTTGATGGAGAGATTTGGTAATCGTATCACCTATGATTACGCTTACCCGATGATGCCAAAGTTTCTACCATTTTGACCGGTTTCGGTAAATGGAACTTCCCCATCACTCAAACACTTTGGAATTAAATGAAATTAGGGCTGCACTTCCGTTTAGACCCATACACCCCCTATCTGGGGACACTGTAGATGGACCACTTAGTAATAATGGTTTTGTTTATTTGTATCCTCTCTTTTGGGAGCAACTTCGGGACTCACTTCCCTAATGTTGGATGGAGTCAAATCATATGGTTTCCCTCCCATATCCCTAAGTGCAGTTTGATAAGCTGACTTGCCATTCAGAATAGACTGACTACAGAGGATAGATTGGTCCTTTTTGATATCAAGGACACCTCTTGCTGTAGCTTCTGTTCTAAGGAAGAGGATCATAATCACCTCTTCTTCAACTGTCCCTTTACCCAAAAGGTTTGGGATGAGGTCTCAAATAAGTCTAATTTCACTTGGCAACCCCAATCCCTCCAAAGTCTGGTCTCCCAATTATCCATTCATAAAGGGAGAGGTCTTAGGAGCACAATTATCAAATTATCATTCAACATTACATCAGTATCACATTTGGATAGAAAGGAACACTAGGAAATTTCAAAACCTTGACAGACACAATTCCATCTATTGTGAGCAAGGTTTGCAATGATATTAGATGCAGGTTAATGTCATTGAACAAAATTCGAGAGGGCCACTTTATACTTGTCTGAAGCATGGAACATATAGCATGGCTGTGATTTGGTGGCAAATAATTAAAGAGGTGTCCTAATTTGATTTGTTCTACCTTCTACCCTCATCTTACTAACTAATTTTCAGTGACAAATCAAGGAGGATCAGCTCTATACAGTGGTCCTGTTTTCATTGCTCGTGGCCCATTTGGGAAGTTTATGGTTGCAGGTACAATTAGAAAAGGCTCTCCCACTGCAAATTCATTACATGCAGATCCATCCCTCTGGAGGGTCTTCTTACCCTGCTGGCAGTCACATATAATACTTCTAATATATGGTAAGGTAGCTTATCCTCTCTGAAACTCCCTTGTGGGGCTTTTATGTTGGAGCTTGTGTTGATTCTTATTGGCTGCCTCATTCCATTTGAGTTGTGTGACCTATTACAAGTGTGTTTACCTTGGTGAGAGAGTGCTTGTGCTTCAGATTTTTTAATGAGTGGAGGTAATATGCAGTGGGGGAATCTTGTGAGGGTAAGGTGAGGGAGTTCGGACCCTTTAGTGAGAGATCAGAAGTAGTGAGGCTCCAAGGGTGGTGAAGGGTGAGACACTAAACTTAGGAATATGCATTTCTTATGCTAGACATGTGCTTGAATGGTTGCTATATTTCCATCATGGTGTTGCTTAGATCTTTGTTACTTAGGCTGGCTCTGCCACCCTATTCTTTGCCGGTTGTACTTTCCCATTTATTATGCTATCTTTAGCTGTTTGTAGTTTCCCATGGGCAATGTGCCCATTTTTTGTTGTCTCGAATATGTAATTGAGGTTCATTTTGTTTAAAGGTCTCGTATTTTAGGGTCTGCCATTTAAAGGCGGAACTTACGATATTTTGGATCGCCAAAAATGCAGTAGTTATCTTTGCCCAATTTTCCCCAATTTTGGCCTATCTTTGGGGGGTTGTCCCTTGGAGCTTTTGATAAAGTGCATTGTTGATATGTAGAAGTCCAAGTGTGTTGCAGTTTAAGTTTTGCATCAGTTGCTGCCACAGTAATTAAAAGTCCATTTGGTGGTTCCATCAAGGTCCTAGCGATCCATCAAGGTCCAAGGCTCCATCAGCACATGGGTTGCTGCATGTTTTGTGAAAGTCTCAAGCTGGGAATCAATTTCCTTCGTCATACAAGATGTTCTTAAGTATTTTGATTACAAGTTAACTTAATACCTTTCTAATTCTCAATGGGGGGTTGTCCCATTTTAGTATCTTCATTAGTGCTCCCAAGAAGAGTTGCTCTTCATTCCCATGTAGTCTGTTGGTCTTCCCCACTTTCTTAGGCTAGCCTGCCTTAGAAGTTTTCCTGTTTTGTTTTGTTTTGTTTTCTTTCTTTTGCTTTGTCCTCCCTGGGGTATGCCCCTTGTAGGCTGTATATCCGCTTAGCCTCTTTTATTTTCAAGCTTATTTACCTAAAAAAAAAGATTGAGGACCAATAGGTCTGCATGGAAAAAAGGACAGACTTGATCAATTGGATTCTCCCAGCATATGAGAGGTACTTATTGGCCCAAGATTTAGTACAATTTGTAATCCTATCTATGAGGGATTTACAATCCATGTACTTAAGCTTAGTAGAGATAAGGGGAACTCCAAGATATCTCACAGGGAGAGAACCCTCATTGAAGTGTAGAGCTTCAAGTATGGATTGTTTGACAGAATAAGGAACACCAGAGAAGAAAATGCTACTCTTCCTAGGACTAGGCGAAAGACCAGATAAAGCCTCAAATTCTGCAAGGGCCTCCTGAATGCAAAGGATGGAGCTTAATTCCCCTTTACAAAAAATCATAAGGTCATCCGCAAAACACAGATTGATTAGCTTTTCCTTGTCACATCTCCAATGAAAGTGAAAGTTGGGACTCTTGGATTTTTCCTGGAGAATTTGTGTGAGGACTTCCATGATTATGACAAAAAGGTAAGAGGACAAAGGATCACCTTGTCTCAAACCTTTCTTCCCCATGATGAAGCCAGAGGCTTCACCATTAATGTTTAAAGAGTAATTATCAGTGGATATACATGCCTTGATCCAAGTGATCATTTTGGGGTGAAAGTTCATGGAAGTAAGTGTGGCCCAAAGAAAATCCCAATTGACATTGTCATAGGCTTTCATGATATCAACCTTTAAGGCACATTTGGGAGAAGGAGAGTTCTTATGATAATCCCTCATGATCTCTTGGGTGAGAAAGATATTATCAGCAATTCTTCTACCTTTCATGAATCTAGATTGGATTGGATCAATGAGGTGAGGGAGAGCAACATGGATCCTTTTGGAGAGGATCTTAGCAATGCATTTATATATGGTGTTACAACAAGAAATGGGTCTGAAATCCCCCGCCATGGTAGGATTAGGAATTTTAGGGACAAGAGCAATGCTTGTTGAATTAGCTTTAGTGAGAAGTTTACCAGACCTGAAGAAATTCCTCACAGCAGCTATAACCTCATTACCCACAATACACCACGTTTTCTGAAAGAATCCGGCATTGTAGCCATCAGGGCCAGGGGCTTTGTTGGGATTGAGAGACATAAAGGTTTCCTTAATCTCCACATTTGAGACCTCAGAAATCATAGTATCTCTCTGGACATCTAACAACCTAGTGGCAATCAACTGATCAACTCTAGAGGATCCAGAGAAGCCAGAAGGATGGGCAGTACCCAGAAGGGATGTGTAATAATCTACAAAGGATGTCCTAATCTCAACAGGATCATGAGTGAGAGAAACGTTAGAGAGAGCCAGACTTGTAATTTTATTCCTGTTCCTGTTCTGTGTAATGGACTTAAAAAAGTAGGATGTGCACTGATCCCCTAACTTAAGCCATTGAATTCTAGATTTCTATTTAGCAAGACTTTCTTCAGCTCTGGCAAGGACAAGATATTGCTTACACACCTTTGTGGGATCTTGTCCAAGGTCTGCCTGAACTTGATCCAGCTGAAGCCTAGCAGCACTAGCTCTCTTGGAGATGTCACTGAAATCCTTAGTATTAAGCTCTTTAAATTCAGCTTGAAGAAGTCTAAGCTTCTCACAAACAACAAACATGGGGTTGCCTATTATCACCATTCTCCAAATTATTTGGACAACAGATAGGAAATTAGGGTGATTAGCCAGAAAGTTGAAGAATTTGAAAGGTTTACGGGCTCTCTTAGCACCAGGATTAAGAAACACAATGGCCGGGGAGTGGTCAGAAATGCCAGGGGGAGGAAAATGTGCGTTAGAGCAAGTGTAGGACTTAATCCAATGCTCATTAACAAGTACCCTATCAATTTTGGTGGCAACATACTGGATAAGGGCTTGTTTGTTAGTCCAGGTGAATTGGCACCCAGTGTGCTTAAGGTCCTCAAGTTCGTTAGTAAGAATGCACTAGTTAAAGTCATCCATATGTGGGGGCCAATGTTGGTCCCCACCAATTTTTTCATTTTGAGATTTGATTGCATTAAAGTCCCCTAAGATGATCCATGGGTCAGGACCTTTCCACTTAGTCAAATCAAGCCAGAGCTCCCTTCTCTCCAAGTGGAAATTAGAGCCATATACAAAGGTGGCCAAAAATTTAATATCAAGAGATGGGGTCTGAATAAGACAATGAATAGCTTGACTAGACTGGTCCAAAACACTCAATGTTAGGATGGTTGGATCCCAAACCACGCAAATTCTTCCACTTGGAGCGTTAGCAAAATTCTGAACAAAGGACCAACATGGAAACATAGAATTAATGAACCTAGAACAATTTACTTCCTTTATTTTATGCTCAACAAGACCAAAAAGTGATTACTTATTATATCTAACAAAAGAAACAACCTCTTTTTGCTTGATAGGATCAATAAGACCCCCGCATGTTCCAAAACCCAAAATATAGATGTGTTTTAATCATAAATATGATGGCAAAGTGTAGAAAGAATTATTATATTGCCCAAAAAAGAAGGGGTGATACATTTACCTCTTCGAGAGAGAGAGGGAGACATGCTCCCCTTCCGGTTGTACTCCTGCTTATTCCTCTTTTTGCTCTTCTTATGAGACACAATTTTAAAGTCCTCTTCCTGTGCAACACCAGCCACTGTCCCTCCAGAGCTACTGCTAGATAAAGGGTCAATGGAAGGTGTGCTAGCATAAGGAGGGTCTGGATTTGGCTCAACAGGAAATCCTTGAAGTGTATCTTTCTCTGATCTTTGAGTAGAGCTAGGTATCACTTTAGTAACTGCATCTAGAGCCTCACTCCCACCCTTGTTCAAGGCCTCAATTACTTTACACTGAACCATTGGATCCTGATTGGAGAACTCTGTTTCCAAAACCTGCTGTGCCAAATTGGGCACGGGAACCTCTGGAACTGCAAGGGCTGGAGTAGGTTTAGGTTTGCAAGTATGGCCAAACACCTTATAGGTTGGGCATTTAGAAGGAATCCACTGATATTCCACCCGGATAGCCGCAGAATCCCCATTAACCTTCACAATCACTACATCTGGAAGTTCATCCGCTGCACTTATCTCTACACAAACTCTAGCATAGTCCAATATGCTTTAGTTTGCTGTAGCTTGATCAACATGAATGGGCCTGCCAATTGTGCTGGCGATACGACTAAAACCCAATTTAGTCCAACACTCCAAAGGCAATCTAAGAAGCTTGACCCAGGCTGGAATTGAAGGGGGATGAGCTGTTGTAGGAACCATCATTCTCGTCCATTTAGTGAGAACTAGATATCGTTTAGAGAAAAAATACGGACCACCCTCCAGAACTTTCAATTTCATGGCTTCATCTTTAAATTCAAAGAAGAAACATGAGCCTATTTGTTTGATAGATACATGAGCATTTTCTTTCCAAACTGCCCTCGTAGTGGCACACAATAACCTGTATGGCATCTTCCCATCAAGGAAGTACCCAATCGACAAGTGATTCCAAGTGTTAGAGTCTACATCCGACTCATCCAACTCTGCTATAGCTTCTGAACCTCTTTGCATTTCTGGAAAATGCTCATGTTTCATAACCTTAGAAGGGGCCTGGGCAGTGAACAAAGAAGTCCAGTTTTTAGGTTTACCTGGGTCTAGAACCAGATTCTGTGTTTCGTTGATTTGTCCCTTTGTACTAGAAGAACTGGGGACAGTAGGATACTGTGTGTGATGAGGAGAGTTGCATTCATCCTTACCAAACTCTCCTAATTTCCGTGGGGCAATCGAACCTACTTTGGGATGAGGATCTGGGGGATCCTCTACCTCGAAGAAATCTCCTTCAAGATAGCATGATGGAGATTTAGGGATGTTCTGACATTCCTGTAAATAGTTAATCTGCTTTGTGAGTTAGGAGAGATCCATGTTAATACCTGACTTCCTCAGTTCGACTTCCATTGACTGAACCATGGAGGCGATTTTCTCCTACCTTTCTAGCCTCTCGCCTGCATGCTGGAGTACCTCTTGAGGTGCGCGGGCTACGAGGGACGTTAGAGTTAGGGATAATTGAAAAATCAGATGTTTTCAAACCGTACGGGTAAGTATCTTGGGGTGTGAAGGGGGCGGCTTTGGTAGGGGTTGCATAGATGGTTTGGAGATCTGGTTTGGATCTTTGAGGGTAAACATTCGATTGGGTGAAGATAAACTTAGATGGGGACTCTGTGCTAAGAGGGGAGTCCCTAATATCAGGGCATAACTCTGTGTAAGAGTGAGGAGTGGCTATGGTGGTCTCCAGGGCCCCGATTGTGGAGATTGAACATTGAGTGGGTTAGATCGAAGATGAGAAACACTTCTTTGCTTTAAGCGGACTTCATTAGAGTCGATCGCATGAGATAAGGGACCTCCTGCCATGGCTAAATCACACGAATCCTCCATCCTAGGGTTTCAGCCGAAATCGCCTAGAGAGAGAGAGAGGAGTCATTTTCATCAGTCGAAATTGCCTTTGGCTAATAAGTTTTGTTTGCCACTGGGGATGATGGTTTCTCTGGTGAAATCCCCAAGGAAGTTATGTTTAAGCCCCACTCTTCTCACAAGCATTTCATCGAATGCATGGGGTGCAGAACCCATGTCCATGTTTTACCAAATTCGTTGTTCGATTTCCTTCTATACCACAATGAAACCAGCAGCACACAACAAGACCTCACAACGCACGAGAGCTATTTTCCAATTCCAGTGTACGTTGTGAGTCTGCAGAAATTGTCTCCAACTCTATGTACGAAACAATGGGAGACTCACAACGCACGAGAGCTATTTTCCAATGCCGAGCTTGTATCATGTGGTATTGTGCGTGATTTGGGCCGTCAATTTCAATTTTAGATGGTCCGAATTATGGGAAAAGAAATAAGAGAAAGAAAGGAGAGAGAGAGAGAGAGAGAGAGAGAGAGAGAGAGAGAGAGAGAGAGAGAGAGAGAGAGAGAGAGAGAGGGTTTTGATTTGGATTGTCCTATACACTTTTAAACTATCCGAATGAAATGGTCGGGTACCATGAGGCTTGGCCACATGGTATTTTGTTACCCAAAAAATTTTCATACCCTAACCAAAAGCCAAGACTCTTTTGAATACCATTTAGGCCTTGTTCTCTATTAGATTTTAGGTACATAAAATATCACATTTTATCATATTTCAATCTCAACACATAAAATATAAAAGTCATTTTATGAGATTTTTATAAAATCCTCCTAAAATCTATAGGAAAACTGTTATATTTTATCAGTTGAGAAAATAATTTCATTTTATCACCCCATGAAATACTCATTTTATAAGATTTTCACGGCCATGTTCGTTTACAAGTTTTGAGCCAGTTTTGATTTTGATGACATCATCATTTCTCTCATTTCTCTCTCTATCTCTCTCTACTTATTACATCTGCTTACATCATCAAAACTAAACTAAAACTCTAAACCAAACACAGCCCACAAAATCTATTGGGAAACAAGGCTTACTACTCCCTTCGTCCCAATTTTATAGTTCCTCGTTCTATCTTAACCGGATAAAAAATGATTATATCTTTCAATCGGTAATATTTTTATATGCAATATGGATCTTGTTTGGAAGATCTTGATTTAATCTAATAAATAAAGTGTTCAAAATCACCTAGAACATTGTAAATTATAAGCTATAACACTTTGGAAAGTGACACAAACTCTCAAAAGGATACTCTCTCTGTCCCAATTTCTTGGTCCCTTTTGGGAAAGTGGGTTTTTAAGGAGTGTAAAAACTTTATATTAATTTTTCTATTTTGCCCCTAAATCCAGTCAATATTACTGTGACCAAATTTGTGAGGCTAATTTATTATATGAAATTCAAAACATATTCATTATGGATCTTGTTTGATAGATATCAATTAGTTTTATTACACAAAATTTTCAAAATTATAAAAAACGTTATAAATTAAAAGATAATAGATTAGCCAATTAAGATGAAAAAGTACTTTTTAAGGGTAAAATTGAAAAGTAATTCAATTTTGATAGATTTTTTTAGAAGTGAGACAAATATTTTGAAACATTTCAAAATAGAAAGAAAGATAAAAAAATTGGGACGGAGAGAGTAATAAAATTGGGACGGAGGAAGTACTGTTCTAGTCGTTGACTGAGTTCAGTCTTTCGATGAAACAAGAAGAAAGAACAATGAAAAAAGGAGGAGGAGGAGGAGGAGGAGGAGGAGAAGAAGAAGAAGAAGACCAAATCATTACGAGTAAAATAATGGTTAATAATGCTCCTCCCATCAAAACCTCACACATCACCACCACCCAACCAAACCAAATGGCTCCAACTGGGTTCTCTCTTCTCTTCTCCTCTCCTCCCATCCCTACCATTCTCATCAACAACCTTCCTCCTAGGTCACTCCCCAAGTCGCAACCAATGGCAAACACAATAACCACGAGCTTTGGGTTCAAGAATTTGACGGAGACCTTCACGGTGGATGTGCAGAGAGCGGAGGGGCGGCCGCTCAATGTTCCACTGATTGCCCCTTTCACGATTGCGTCGTCGAGGCTTAACAAGGTGGAGAACGTGGCCATTCGGATTGAATTGAGTAATGGGTGTGCAGGGTGGGGCGAGGCTCCAATTCTGCCGTCAGTGACGGCTGAGGATCAGGCCACGGCGTTGGCTAAGGTGGCCGAGGCATGCGGTTATCTGAAGAATACTCCGCCCATGACATTGGGTTCGGTGTTGCGGGAGGTTGGTGGGATTCTTCCTGGGCATCAATTTGCCTCTGTGAGTTTTCAGAGTAAATTAGATTCACTTACAACTCTTGATTCTCGTACATCAGTACTTTTTGTTCTTCTGAAAATATTTATTTTTTAAATTTATCCTAGTGAAACGTCACGTAGTGCAAAGGATTTCATTCATTCATTGATGATGATGATAACACGTCTCGTCATTTTCTTCTTCTCTATGGAAACGGTACTCATGTAATCCCCAATCGATTGGTGTATGGGTACTTCTAATTCACCTTCTCCAAGAATTTGAAGTAAACTAAATATTGGAACCCTTTCCAGGTGTTTATTCATTACAGTTACACTTCCATGTTATTGAAGAAATGCCATAATTTTGATATCACCAAAGTTTGGACACTTGATCTCGGGAGATATAAATTTATAATTACGGGTATATTCAAGAAGTATTGAATATGTATCCATGGGTTGGATTTCTGAGTATAGGTATCGAATACAGATAACATTAGGATAAGCACTGCGAGGCGTGACGCGATCTCGTATTAAACGAGACTACTTTCACTTTCGTCACCAAATGCTAGAAAGTCAATTTATTCTTGTGATAGCGGGTATACCTGCCTACCTCTTTAGTTGCTTGCACCCCAACTATTCTTGCTCATTCACAGCCTTCTCTCTCTCTTTTCAAAAGCTCTTTTTTAAGTTCAAAAGACCGAGTTTGATGAAGGCCTTATGCTCTCCCTTGATGAAATTAATCCCCTCATGCTGGCGATCAGGAGGGTACAGATCTTTACCTGGATCCTTCACAAGCTCAATTAGACTGAGATGCACGGTCCAAGAAAAGGAGACGACAAGTGCACTACTTGAGAACGTGGAGCCAGGTCGCTGTTTGTGTTCAAGGCAGGTAATGTAGTGCTGAGTGCCTCTGGTAAATGAATGTCAGGTGCTCCCTCCCTAATGAAAGAGAATTTTTTTTCCTGAGTCCCTGAGAGAGAGAGAGAGAGAGGGGATGCATAGAGGATCAAGTACGGTGGGCACACTGAGTAAAATCTTTAAGAGTTTTTTAGTATATCCAATAAGTTTTATCTTTTTTTTTATTTTTTAATTGATCATTACGAAATCCAGTTAATTCTATAGAAACATGTAGTGGGCCAAGTCAGCGAGGTCCAGCTCATGTAAAGATTGGCAAGGGCTAGATGGCCGCACGGGAACCACTAAGCACCTCATGTATTTAGGGGCCGAACATGTTTCTATGTGGAGTATACGTCAAAAATTTGATTTTCGTAATTCTTTTCACTAGTTAATTTATTATGACCTCCCAACTACAACTAAAATTCTATTTGTTTCTCTGTTATTCATTTCAGGAAAAAGGAAAAAAAAAGTATCAAACACCATTTAAGAAAAAGTTGGGCTCATTTTTTGTTGTTCCCACTTTAATGCTAACAGGCACACACATACCCCTAAAGAAAGGAGGAAAATTAGGTGGATAAGGAGGAAAATTAGGTGGATAATGAAGAGTCTTTACAACTTTACAAAAGTACAACTTTACAGATGTCGAGAAAGACTACACAACTAGGAACACTACTTGCCATCTGGCCTTACACCATTACACGTGTGGGATTGAGATGCAGCTTATAATATCTCCCTCTGGTTTCTCACTCCTCTTTCACAACCCAGCACGACTCTCTCTTTTCAACCCATCACGACGACGGTAAAATCAAAGATGAAGCCGGCGACAACGACTGCGACGAGGAACAACAATCCAATTGGAGACAAAACAACGGTGAAGCCAACGTCGACAATTGCAGGGAACAACAACAGCACTACAGGGAACGACAATGGCGACCGGAAAGAAATAGGAAGCTCCCATCTTCCTTTGGAGTGCGATCTAGTCTCATGAGGAACACGTTCCCATGGCGTTTTCGAGTAAGAAACGCAGAATCGTGTTTCTCAGGGAGGAGCATCATCTAGGTAGCCGTTTCCTGCAAGAGGTGACAGCTGCAAACTCCACGTAAGCATTATGACTGTAAATGGACAATATAGAAGTCTTCGCGTTAATGCCAAAGGAAATGCCAGGGATCGATCCCAAAATTATTTGTCACCAACTAAATGTAGATTCGGCCAAAAAGCCAGTAATGTAGAAGCCAAGACGTTCGGCGGCGGCTCAAGTGGGCGCTGTAATTGAGGAAGTCAATCGCCTCATTGAGGTCGACTACATTAAAGAAGTCTAGTACCCTATGTGGTTGGCAAATACGGTGGTTGTGCAAAAGAAGAATGAGAAGAAGCGGGTTTGTGTAGATTACACTAATCTCAATGATGCTTGCCCAAAAGATTGCTTTCTGGTTCCAAGGATCAATCAATTAGTGGATGCAACTGCTAGACATGCACAACTTAGTTTCATGGATGCAAGCCAGGGCTATCACAGATTGCAATGTATGAGCCGGACCAAGAAAAGAATGCGTTTATAACGCCCCTCAGTAATAATTGCTACAAAGTAATGCCATTCGGCCTTAAGAATGTCGGGGCCACCTACCAGAGGATGACCAGAATGTTCAGCGCCCAGCTACATGATACGGTCAAAGCTTACATAGATGACATGGTGGTGAAAAATAAAAGTGGGGAAGATCACCTATCGGATCTAGCAAAAGTGTTCAGGGTCCTGAGGAAGCATAAGCTAAGGCTTAATGCGGAGAAGTGTGCATTTGGCATCGGCTCTGGTAAATGCCTCGGTCATCTCATTACATAGAGAAGGCCGACCCTAGCTAGATCACCACATTCAAGAATTTGTGACCACCTATGAAGATTAGAGAAGTCCAACGATTAACGGGAATGGCTGTAGCACTTAACCATTTCATCAACAAGTCTTCAGATAAGTGCCGACCATTCTTCAACACTCTTAGGGGGGCCAGTAAGCAATTCATTTGGACGTCGGAGTGCAACATTGCTTTTGAACAGCTAAAGGCTTACTTGGCTTCCCCGCCTTTGTTAACTACGACAAATAAAGGGGAGGATTTGTACCTTTACCTTTATCTAGCTGTTCTTCTAGGCTCACAAAATCAATGATTTGACTGAGTATCCCTTAAAGGGCTTGTTAAGGAAGGCTGATCTCTCTAATCGTATATCAAGGTGGGCCGTGGAGCTTGGAAATTATCATACCGAATATCAACCACAAACGGCAATAAAAGCTTAGGTGTTAGCACTTAGCAGATTTCGTGGTTGAGTTAGCACCAACGTCTAATGATCACGGAGCAAGGCCGAGTGCGGTTGTTGCCGAACAAGCGGAGCCATCTACCGCTTAGAAGAGGTTTCATGGCAACGTCTGGAAGCTAAAAGGGAAAAGAAGAAGCTAGATCCCAAATGAGAGGGGCAGTACAAGACCACCAAAATCGTCAGGGTTGGCTCTTACAAGCTTGAAGTGATGGACGGGACTCCGGTTCCATGACCATAAAACGCCAATAACCTCTAGTGTTATTATGCTTAGTTTCTTTCTCTCACAGCAAGTTGCCGACTCTATGTTTCCACGGCATGTTGCTGACAATACCTTTCTTTTCTATTGATGCTATTTGAAGTTAGTAGTATTGATTTCCTTTGAGTTTATATGTATTAAGGTTTGGCATTAAGAGTGATCGGCTCAATAGCCAATGTTTGACTCTAAATGTAATTCAATTGGTATGAATACAATCTAGCTTTTATCTTCAGTGATCATTTCCGTTGAGTTAGTACATTTATGGTTGAGCCAGTGCGTCCGGACTTGTTTTTTTGCTTTTTAAAGCATGTTTTAGTTCGAAAATGGGGGTATTTCACTTTGACTGGGAGTATTGAAAGCAATGTGGCCGGTATGTCCGACTTAAGTGTTAAGCCAAGGCTTGATATGATGCTAAGTGTGACAAGTTTTATTTATACGGTTTTTTGTTTGACTATGAAGAAATATAACTTGGGGTATTTCACTTTGACCGGGGGGTTTCGAAACCAGTGTGGTTAGTAGGGCCAACTTAAGTGTTAAGCCGAGCCTTCATATGATGCTTAAGTGTAGCAGGTTTTATTTCTTGTACGGTTTTTTGTTTGAGTATAAAGAAATGTAACCCGGGGTATTTCACTTTGACCGGGGGTATTGAGATCAGGATCAGTGTTATTTAGATAATGGTTCTAGAAAAATTTAAAGCGTAAAACGGGGTATTTATATGAGACCGGTGATGATACTCATAAGTACTATTCCTTGGTCCATAAGAGTATATTTCGGCCGACCAAGAGAGGGAGTGACCTCGGTCTTCATCCATAGTTGTGAATTTTTGTTCTTCAAAACGACCGAGTCCTAGACCAACGTAGAATAGGGGAAAGAGGACGGTTTTTCAAAACGTTGATTCTGGCTTGGTCCAGACCAAATCCTACCGGTACGGTTCTCACTAAGTTTAATTTGTTTCTAAAGTACTTCAGCTTGGACCAGACCGAGTCCTAGCCCAACCCATAGTGGGGGGAAGGGGATGGTATGCAGTACTTACAAGAATTCAAAGATTCTTGGGAAAAGATAGCAACATCATATAAAGCAGAATACAAGAAGTAAAACCAAGTGCAGCGAATCAAACCGATTTGTGGTAGCGTCAGTAAAATATAAAAGTTATTACAATCCAGTGCTCGACATTAGCATGAAAGTTTGGCGCCAACATGAATAAAAACACGAAAGTTAAAAAATATTTTTAAACCCTCCAATTTCTTAGATTACTCGATATCCACTTCTTCAGGATTTTGCTAGTCAAGATTGATAGTTAGGATATCCAGTGTGACTTGCAGAATGTCTCGGGGTGGACCCAGTGGCGCTTGCAGAGAGGTGGTAGATGGAGCTACATTTGTGGCCAGGGGATTAGCAAGAGAAATGACACCGGAGGATGAAGTACCAGGAGGAGTGATGGGCCTAGGGCAAACAGGAACCTTGTCGTATACGGGAGAGTCGGCTGGAACTTTGGTTTCCACAAGTGCGGCCTTAAAACCGAACTAGCAACCATATTGGAGAAGGCCCGGCAGTTGGTCCTCATAGGCTTTGGTGATTTCTTTGTCAGCCTCGTCCCAAGTTCTTTCCTCCATGTCTTTCAAGAGCGCCAAAATTTTATCAACTTCGGCTTGAAGGTTGGCAATCTACTTTGTCGCTTCAAAGTACTTTTTACCAAGGTCTTGGAGGACCTTCTTGTCAACAGCCTTGGCCTTCACTCTGTCCAGCTCTTCTTTCTGCTTGACATTGTCAGCCATAAGCACCTTCTCTTTCTCCCTGAAGCCCCTTAGTAGCTTATTGCAAGACTGAGTCTCACATTGGTCATATTTTGGAGTGCCTGAAAAGTAGGGAGAGTTAGGGTCTAATTCAAGACTAGAAACAATTTTTGTGTGGCAAGCACAAAGGCATTTGAAGCTTCCTTCGGCACATGTTCCTTGTCCTTTCGAAGGTCCACCACCTTAAGGAGTGCCATGGCGACTCTGAGGGTCTCCCGAATAGAGATGGCAATTATACCCATACCCATGGATACCCGATCCGATCCGGACATTCGGAGGTGGATATTATCCGATTTTTTTGTCCATTAGGAATGGGTATGAGGGTAATTGTATAAAACCCGGTTGGATATGTGAATGGTATGATTTTGCTAACCCCATACCCGAATACCCATACTTGCCTCATTGTACCCCTTCTTCATTATATATATGATTCTCTTGGACAAGTATAATTTTTTAAACCTAGTTAGTGACGAGTAATTATTTGGGAATTTTGTCTTAGCTGCTTAGTTGTACAATTAACTTTGTTATATCTTTGTTGCACTAAATTGCATCTTCCTTAGCTTTGTGACTTATATATTTAAATTGCTTTTTGATACTTTTTGTTTTTACTTATTGTCTTGGTTGTACTAATGCATTACAACTAATATTAGTGGATTTTTTCGTTAAAATTTTAATGTTCTTCCATATATTTGCCTCTTTTTTCAATGCGGAATTGGATATTGGGTAATGCCCATATTACTCGTTATCCATATGGTTATGGGTTTGGTGAATTTTATGTACCCCCATTTGGATATGGGTATAGGTATAGAGATGAGTATGAATTATGGGGATTGGGTATAAAAGGAGTACCTCCGATCAAAACCCTACCCTTTGCTATCCCTACTCCTGAAGACTGTCAAAATGCTTAACTGTGTGATTGCAGTACGTAAGCCTTGGTAGCGGCATCCGATCGTCGGCACTCTGTTAAGAGTTGGGAGCCCCCTCTCTTGGGTCTTGGCCCGACCAACCAGACCTAGATGATTGGTCTTTGGTGGTAGTGGGGGGTCGGGAGGAAGTCTTTTGAACAGAGGCGTCTTGCCAGTTGTTCCTACGCCTTTTCCATCGATTCAGCTCAGAGGTTGTGGGCTCAGTGGATGGAGGAACATTAGTTGTGGCTACAACCTGATTGTAAGTGAGAGTAGTTGAAGTCTTGGGAGCACTGGCGGTGTAGAGCAAGGAGTGGGCCCTATAGTTCTGGCGTCCCATGTTGAGGATGTCGTCAGTAGAATAGAAAGGGTCTGGAGATTGTTTTTTGAGTGGTAGGGCCCAACCCCACGAAAATTGATGATCCGGAGATGGAGGTTGCAGTTGTTTGGAGGAAGAGGGAATGTCAATTCGCAAGATGGTGGCTAAGCTTTGGCGTTTCTCCCTTCGGTTGCTTGGTTGTTGGGTACTTGAGTCCTTCGCTTTTTAGCCAACCTCCTTGCTAGATGGGCGTCAAGTGTGGTGTTGTAAGAGGGCACGTATCCAAGAAGCCCAAGAGCGGCCTTGTATTGAATTTGGAAAAGAGCTTTGATACGATCCCAATTGGCAAACCTCCTCAAATTGTCGCCAATATCCTTGTCTGCCGAAACATGGAAAAAACTAGAAAGTTCACAAAGATCAAAGTCATAAACACCCCTTGTTCGCTAGGACCGAACTCCCAGTTACCTCTAACGAAGACAAAATCGTTAACATACTTGTCAGAATTGGATTTGTGAGGTTAACTTTGGGGAGAGAGAGAGAGAGAGAGAGAGAGAGAGAGGGCAAAATAGAGATGCGAGAAAAGGAATCACATGAATGGGGGGAATTTCTAGGTTGTTCTTAGGGGAGTGTGGAGTAATAAATGGGAAAGCATAAACCATATCTTTGTAATTTCAATGACAAATAGATGCGTGCCACATATACAAATTGTACGTTTTTCAATTTCATCTATCGGATCAGGTTTAGGTAGTTTCATTGATGTTGCAACCGGTGCCAACCGACAACTCATCATTTCAAGCCTATTACACCCGAGACCAACCATCCAGGGGTTTGAAACCAACCGCCTTTGGATCAGACCGGGTTGGTCGGGTCATTTAGGTTTTTGCTCACCCCTAATCTAGCTTTCGGGGTTGAGTTCTACCCAAGACTACTTAACATGGTATCAAAGTTCAGGTTGCAAGAGGTCTTGGGTTCAAGTCTCTGTGTTTGCATTTGTTCCCCGTTTGCATTTTGCTTCTTTAGCTCTATCTTTGAAAATTTGCATCTCCACGTGCAAGACGGGATTGCACGTGAGGGAGGTAGTTAAATAGCTTGATGTACAATAGTTAAATAGCTTGATGTACAATGGTGGGCCTATTTTCTAATAGCTTAAGCTTTTGGGACTACTAGTAGCTTAACATAGTATCAGAGCTAGGTACGAGGGATGGGTAGGGTGCGTGTCTCTGGCCTGCATGCAGCAGGTGTGAGCAAAGGTGTGTAGTGAAGTCCCACAGTGCTTTGGTACCAAAGTTACACGAAGTATATATGTGTGATGTCACCCTCACTTCAATAGCTAGCTTTTAGATTTGAGTTCTACCCAAGACCGCATAATATAGTTGAAACTTGAAACCTTTAATGACATACATCTGGAAAATCATGAATTACTTTTGTAGTTAATATTTATTGTTTTTGAACGAGTATGTATTTACTGTTTTTTTGAACATGTATTGTGTTTTGCCTCTGACGTTCCAAATTGTAAATTGCTGAGGTATTAGCATTTTTTCAGCAACACTTTAGGTTGCCGAAAAAATGTGTTAATTACAATGGTTTCCTTCAAATATTTTTTTTTGGGTAAACCAAGCTTGAAATAAAAAGGGGAATAAGCGAATACACAGCCTACAAGGGGCATACCCCAGGGAGGACAAAGAGAGAAAAAAGTTGAAAGAAAAATTGGGAGGCCAAAAGGCTACATGGGATAGGGAACATCACAATGGGAGAAGGGCAAAGAAGCCACAATATGAAAGAGAAACTAAATCTAAATAAGTAACCAACTAATGAAATGTTTCTAAGCCATTTGTTAAAGAGGGCATTGAAACATTTAAAAATGCTAAGAAACTCTAGCCAAGTTGATGAAGTATCATGGGTGGTTGTTGCTTTGGCTACTGAACCTGTACTGTGGTGGGTGGAATAGGTGGTAGTGAATTTGGAGAGATCCACAAGCAACATATACGACACTCCCCTCTATTAGATCAAAACCAAAACAATGGCAACTAAGAATTGGAGGACATCCCCCTCCAAGATAGGAAGCTAGAGGACATCCTCCATCTAGCTAGAAACCCGTTACATGGGTAAATGCTTTCTCAAAATCTGAATCACTTGATACAATTTTGTACAGTCAACTGCTATAAACTAGTAGGGGCTGCCTCACTGAAAACTTAACAGCATGAAAGTGCAGCAGGGGGCAGACCCAACAATCTGGACATAGCTCTGTCCATAAGAGTAACAACAATCTGGACACAGAGTGAGCAACAACCCAGAAATAGTAGTAACAGCAGTAAACGATTTGCACCATTCACATAGGTCATTCACATTTTGGGATACAACATCTGGACAGTATCCGAAATACTGCATCCAGGGCAGCAACTCAAGTATGAAGGTAGCAACAGCAGCATAATATGCAGCAACAAGAGGAGCACACAGCTAATAGAAGGGTCCAACTGAGCAGCTAGCAAAATTATGCAGCAACAGCAGCAAGTAGGTTCAAACAACATGGGACTAAGCAAACTCAGAGGAGCACACAGCTAGTAGAAGGGCCTAACTGAGCAGCAACACAATGACAGCAATCACAGGGCACGCACAAGGCCAAGCACTATAGTGTAAAGTCACTGCAATTCTGCAGAACACTAGCAGATTCAAATAGCAACAGCAGCACAAAGGCAGTGGTAATGGGAACAACAGCAACTAGCAATAGGAATGTGAAGGCTCTAGGGACTATGTACTCACACTACAATCTCCCTTGAAAACCTCACCCTCCCACTCTTCTTTTCACACTACCCTGGAGCCCAGGACCTAACTCCCTCAACTCATGTTAAGTTCTGTTGAGTTAGGGGTAGTTTAGTCATGTATACTGTTAGTCCTGTATATTTCTGAGAAGAGACATTTTTATGTTAATGAGAAAATACCTTTGATCTCTCTTTCTCTCTCTACAATCTCACATGGTATTAGAGCTTCCATCCTTCACTGATCGTGCTTTGTAGAGCGTTAGAGATCGTATTTCTCTCTGTTAATCGTGTTTGTCAGTCGTTTTTGACAGTGTGACATTGTTTGACATCACCCACGACTTCTAAGTGCGATGGCGACCTCCGGTGAGTCCATGGGTGACCTCAACAATCAAAGACGATCACTATTCAACCATTGCTGCTTACAGATGGCTAGCAGTCCTACTTAGAGTGGTCGGGGAGGAGTTTTGGGCACAGAGTTTTGTAGCTTTCGTCAAACCGATCACGGTGGTAGGTGGAAGATCGTTGGAAGATGCCGGAACAGTGTTCACGCGCCATTTGAAGGCGGTGCGTGAAAGAGAGTGAGATCTACTCTCGGTCGTGCATTACACGCGTGCGGGAGGTTGAAGGTCCAGTCAACGTGGGTCAGCGTCGGTTAGAGGGTCTTCCGCGAGTCAGAGGGGTCAATCAGGGGTTCATCCGCGTGGCAGAGGGCCTTCCACGAGTCAGGGTCAAGCGGGGGGGTCCAGAGGGTTTTGCGGCTATAAAAAGGTCCAAAAGCTCATTTGGAGGGTTCTAGAGGGCCTAGGAAGGTTTAGGGACCCATTTTGACCACATTTGGGAGGTCCAAGACTTGTTCGTGACGAATTTCGACCATCGGATCCATTCGTGGGGTCGGTTTAAGGTGATTTGAAACGGAAATTGTTGGTACAATGGAGGGTTTCAAAATTGCTCAGATTGGTACCCTTTCTGAGGGGGAGTTACAAACTCTCAGGCGCCTACTGGCTAGGCTTGACGCTCCATCTACCACTGCTTCTGCTTCTACTTCCACTTCCACTGCCTTTGATTTCTTTGCTCACGAAGAGATACATGCTAATGCTTCTACTGCCTCTAGCTCTCTTCTGTGGATCATAGATTCTGGTGCTACGGACCATATGACAAGTTGTTTGTCCTCTTTCGATTCCTACTCTACTTGTTCTGGTAAGGATAAGGTTAGAGTAGCTGATGGTTCTTTATCAACTATTTCAGGAAAAGGTTCTATTCAGTTCTTCATGTCCCTAACTTTTCTAGTAACCTTTTATCTGTTAGTAGTCTTACCCAATCCTTAAATTGCTCCGTAACATTTTTCCTACACATTGTCTTTCTGGAACTGGATACGGGAAGGATGATTGGCAGTGGTAAAGCTCATGGGGGCCTTTATTGTTTGGAGTCCAAACCTAATCTAGTTTGTCCACCTTTGTCATGTGGTCAAACTCTTGTAGCAGATACGGGTTCAGCTCTTCTCTTGTTACATCAATGACATTGTAGATTGGGTCATCCATCATTTGGAATTCTAGAAAAATTGTTCCCTAGTTTGGCCAAACAATGTTCTCGGAGTCCGTTCCTTTGTGAAGCTTGTGAATTTGCGAAACATAAGTGCTCATTTTATGCTCCGGTCAATCAAAGAAGTGATTCGCCATTTATGGTCATTCATTCTGATGTTTGGGGTCATTCTCATGTCATATCTCTGTCTAGTTATCGCTGGTTTGTCACCTTTATTTACTGTTATTCTCGTGTCACCTGGGTGTATTTTCTAAAGGCAAAAAATGAGGTTTTTTCATGCTTTAAATCTTTTCACCAAATGGAGTGTGCTCAATTTAATGCTAATGTTAAAGTGCTTCGTAGTGATACTGGGATTGATTATATAGATGAGACTTTTTGGGCATATCTTAATGACTCTGCTATTCTTTATCAGACTTTTTGTGTTGGCACTCCACAACAAAATGGAGTTGCCGAGCGCAAGAATCACCATCTTGCTGAGGTAGCCCGCTCTCTATTGTTCACTATGAATGTCCCTAAACATTTTTGGGGGGAAGCTATCCTTACTTCAGCTTTTCTTATCAATCACATGCCATCTAGTGTTCTTCAGTTCCAAACTCCGATTAAGTTTCTCATAGGTTGTTCTCGGGTCTCATCTCTTCCACCCAAAGTCTTTGGTTGTCTGTGTTTTGTCCATGCTCCTAAGCACCCAGGTGGTAAGCTGGATCCCAAAGCCCGCAAGTGTATTTTCCTTGGCTATTCTCCCATTCAGAAGGGTATAAATGCTATGACCCGCACTCTCACAAAATGTATGTCTCCATGGATGTCACATTTTAGGAAACATAATCCTTTTATCCTTTGACCACTTCATCTCTTCAAGGGGAGAATGGTAGACTGGAAAAGATGAGGGAGGAAGAGTTGTTGACATATCATTCTCTAGAGTCGTGGTCTTACTCTTTACCTTGTCATAGTGAGGGGGAGAAATATAAATCTGTGCAACATGATGTTGGTGGAAGACTGGATAGGGCAAATCTGCATACTTTTTCTCGAAGGAATAAAGGCAAGTCTACATGTGCAGTGCCAATCTCCATCACCTACTCTAGTTTCGGACTTTTCAGCTGATTCATCTGGTAATGATTCTCTTCCTTCTGTTGTTGATGATCTTAATGCTCTTATTGCTCTTAGAAAAGGGAGTTAGATCATGCACTCAACATCCCATCTCCCAGTTTGTTTCTTATGACCATTTCTCTCTTTCGCATTATGCTTTTGTTTCGTCTCTTTCTTCTATATTTATTCCACAGAATTTGTAGGATGCATTCATGATACCTAAGTGGAAAGGAGCTATGGTAGAAGAGATGACGGCTTTGAAAAAGAATGGCACTTGGGAGCTAGTATCACTTCCAAGAGGGAAGAAACCCATGGGTTACAAATGGGTGTTCACTATGAAACACAAAGCTGATGAGACAGTTGAGAGATACAAGGCAAAACTTGTTGCCAAGGGCTTCACACAAACCTATGGTATTGACTATTAGGAGACGTTTGCCCCTGTAGCGAAGATAAACTCTGTGCGAGTTCTTCTCTCTTGTGCTGCCAATTTAAATTGGCCTCTTCACCAATTTGACGTGAAGAATGCATTCCTCCATGGAGAATTAGAGGAGGAGGTGTACATGGCTATTCCACCCGGTTTTTCTTCATCTCAGACCGAGGGAAAAGTGTGTAGATTGAAGAAGGCACTTTATGGATTGAAGCAATCTCCTAGAGCATGGTTTGATAGGTTTCTCAAAGCCATGTTGAGATTTGGATACAAGCAGAGTCATGTTGACCATACTATGTTCATCAAGAGAAGTAATGGTAAGATTGTCATTCTTATTGTTTATGTGGATGACATAATCATGACAGGTGATGATGTGAATGAGATTGTTAACCTTAAAGCTCTTCTTGCTCAAGAGTTTGAGATTACCGATTTGGGGTATATGAAGTACTTTCTTGGAATGGAGGTGGCTAGATCTGACAAAGGAATTTTTATCTCTCAAAGGAAGTACATCATTGATCTCTTGGAAGAAACTGGTATGTTGGGATGTAAGCCAGCTGATACCCCCATTGAGGCCAACCATCATCTTGGTAGCAATGTGAGGGAGCTTACGGAAAAAGGAGAGATATCAGAGACTTGTGGGTTGCCTGATATACTTATCTCACACTAGACCAAATATTTCCTATGCTGTGGGGGTTGTGAGCCAGTTCATGCATGAACCTCGTACTAGTCATCTTGATGCAGTTTTTCGTATCTTGAGGTATCTTAAATTTGCCCCAGGTAAAGGAATTTTGTTCTCTAATCATGGTCTCTTAAGATTGGAAGCTTTCACTGATGCAGACTAGGCAGGTTCTATTGATGATAGGCGATCTACTTCTGGCTATTGCACCTTCCTTGGAGGGCATTTGATTACATGGAGGAGTAAGAAGCAGTTTGTGATAGCTAGATCCAGTGCAGAGGCTGAGTATAGAGCTATGACTCATGGTGTTTGTGAGCTTTTATGGCTCCAAACCTTCTTGCCTGATTTGAGATTTCCTGATCGTGGACCTATGAAACTCTACTGTGATAACAAAGCAGCCATCAACATTGTTCATAATCATGTTCAACATGATCGAACAAAGTATATTGAGATTGATAGTCATTTCATCAAGGAGAAGCTGAGCAACGGTTTGATATGCATGCCTTTTGTGAGATCCGAAGACTAATTGGCCGATGTATTTACTAAGGGTCTTAGTAGTAAAAGTTTTCACCCCATTGTATTCAAGTTGGGCTTGATAGATATCTTTGCACCAACTTTAGGGAGTGTGTTAAGTTATGTGTAGATAGGGGTAGTTTAGTCATGTATATTGTTAGTCCTGTATATCTTTTAGAAGAGACATTTTTATGTTAATGAGAAAATACCTTTTATCTCTCTTTCTCTCTCTAAAATCTCACAACTCACATTCACCTTACATAAAAAATATTTCCCCTCTCAAAAAAAAGGTAGGGGCTTAAACACACTCTCTCTCTCTGGGACACACACATATATGAGTATGGGAGGACCTGTTCTTGAGCGACAGGAGTCTGCATGACAGCCAAGGATTTGTAAAACCATCCAAGAACATGACTGCAACACAAAGTACCCAATTGGGTAGGTTACTTAACTACCAACTGTAGTACAAATTAGCTTGTAGGGGACCTGCCACACACAACAAACTAAACAAGGAACTGTTAGTAATATGGAACACAATGTAGTTCAATCCTTTAGTCCCCATTTAGTTAACCACTGTGACTAGGGTCCTTGTGGAAGATTGTCCAAGGACAAAAGACTGCTTTTGATCATTGAATTTTTTTTGCTAACTCACAACAGATATGGGACAATAAGTGGTTTGGAATTTGCGAGCATTTCTTTCAAGCCAAATCTGATAGATTGAAGTGGTGAAAGCAAGCTTGATGATCAAATTTCTAAGAGTTTTGCCTTTGATAGCTGACATTAGATTAGTCCAATCAGCCCCAGACTTGGAGGGGCCAGTAAACATTGATATGAGCAAGAGTCCGTGTAAACTCAAACAATTTTATTGAGAGAAAAAACTTAGGGTTCTGTTCTCATTACGTAGTACTTATACAAGAGTAAGAAAGATAAAGTACACTTTGGTCCTAAACTACTATCTTAATTACAACAGTAGACGTATATAACCTAATTACACATTTACACCCACAACTTAACACTCCACCTCAAGTTGGTGCAAAGATATCAATCAAGCCCAACTTGAACACAATGGGGTGTAAACTGTTGCTGCCAAGCCCTTTTGTGAAAATATAAACTAATTGATTTTCAAATCGCACAAAAGGCATACATATCAACCCCTTGCTCAACTTTTCCTTGATGATGAAGTGTCTGTCAACCTCTATATGCTTCGTTTTGTCATGTTGAACACGATTGTGAGCAATATTTATGGCAGCTTTGTTGTCGCAGTAGAGTTTCATAGGACCATTATCAAAAATTCTCAAATCATGTAATAAAGTTTGAAGCCACAAGAGCTCACAAACATCATGAGCCATAGCTCTATACTCTGCTTCTTCGCTTGACTTGGCAACCATTGACTGCTTCTTACTTCGCCAAGTAACCAAATTGCCCCCAAGAGAAGTGCAATAGCCAGAACTAGAACATCTATCATCTACAGAACCAGCCCAGTCAGCATCAGTAAATGCCTCCAATCGTAGGTGACCGTGATTAGAGAATAGAATTGCTTTTCCTGCATCCAAGTGGGAGATACGAGGATCATGCAATAACTGACTAACATCGCCCACTGCATAAGTGACATCCGGTCTCGTGTGGGCTAAGTATATTAGTCGACCAACCAGTCGCTGATATCTCTCCTTATTAGTGAGCTCCCCTTAGTCTCCACTAAGATGATGATTTGCCTCAATAGGAGAATCTGCAGGTCTACAACCCAACATACCTGTTTCTTCCAATAAATCAAGTATATACTTCCATTGGGAGACAAAAACACCTTTATCAGACCTTGCGACCTCCATTCAAAGGAAGTATCTCAGTGATCCCAAATCTTTAATCTTAAACTCGTGAGGCCAAACTGACTTGAGATTAAGGATTTCATCCACATCGTTGCCTGTCATTATTATATCATCAACATAAACAATAACGACATCAATCTTACCAACACCTTTCTTGATGAACATAGTCTGATTTGCATGACTTTGTTTGTATCCAAATCTCAACATAGCCTTCGAAAATTTGCCAAACCATGCTCTAGGTGACTGCTTCAACCCATAAAGAGCTTGACTCTGGAATCTACAATTGCTACCTCGTTTGACTATGGATTTAGTATTGGGGCTTAGGTGACTTCAGATCATACTGGTGGTTTTTCTCAGGGGGAAATGCAAGCTCTCAGGCGCCTTATGGCTTAGGCTGATTCTTCATCTACCACAACTTCCTCTTCCACAACAGCTCCCACTTCATCTTATTTTGCTCACACAACTATCCCATCAAACGCGTTCACTGCCTTTTATGCTATTCTTTGGATTATAGATTCTGGTGCTTTAGACCATATGACAGGTTGTTCATTTGTATTTGATTCTTACTCTACTTGTTCTGGTAAGGATAAGGTCAGAATAGCAGACAGGTCATTCTCTGCCATTGCAGGGAAGGTTCCATCCACTATTCCCCTTCTATTTCTCTTTCATATGTTCTACATATTCCAAATCTTGCCACTAATCTTTTGTCTGTTAGTAGTCTCACTCGTTCTGCAAACTATTCTGTGACCTTTTTCGCTACTCATTGTGTTTTTTAGGAATTGGGCATGGGGAAGGTGATTGGCAGTGGTAAAGCACATGGTGGCCTCTATTTTTTGGAATCTGCACCTCGTCAACATCATCCATCTCTGTTATGTGGTCTAGCTTTGCAAGCAGATATGAGTTTAGCTCTCTTTATGTTACATTAGTGGCATCGTAGATTGGGTCATCCCTCGTTTGGAATTTTAGAGAAACTTTTTCCTGATTTAAGTAAACATTGTTCTCAGTGTTAGTTTTTTTGTGAAGCTTGTGAATTTGGGAAACATAAACGTTCTTTTTATGCACTTATAAATTAATAAAAGAAGTGATTCTCCATTTACGATTATCCATTCTGATGTTTGGGGTCCTTCCCCTGTTACTGCTCTAAAGGGTTATCGGTGGTTTGTCACTTTTATTCAATGTTATTCTCGTGTTACTTGGGTGTATTTACTTAAGTCGAAAAGTGAAGTATTTCGTTGTTTTAAATCTTTTCATTCGATGGTTCGCACTGAGTTTGATATGAGTATTAAAATTCTTCAAAGTGACAATGGCACTGAGTATAGATAAGAGTTTCCGGGCTTTTTTAGATGAAAATGATATTCTTTTTCAGATGACTTTTGTTGACACTCCACAACAAAATGGAGTTGCTAAACGCAAAAATCGTCGTCTAGCTGAGGTAGCTCGCTTTCTATTATTCACCACGAATGTTCCTAAATATTTGTGGGGAGAAGCCATTTTGACTGCAACTCGTCTTATTAATCACATGACATCCAGTGTTCTTAACTTTAAAGCTCCCCTTGAGTGTCTTCCTAGTAGTTTTCGTGCCACGACTCTTCCCCCACATGTTTTTGGTTGTGTGTGTTTCGTTCATGCTCCTCATCCCTCTGGTGGCAAGTTAGGTCATAAAGCCCATAAATGTGTTTTCCTTGGGTACTCTCCTACCTAGAAGGGCTACAAATGTTATGATCCTCATTCTATAATTTTTTTGTCTCTACGGATGTCTCTTTTTGGGAAACAGAGTCTTTTTTTTCTCCCTCCACTCCATCTCTTCAGGGGGAGCATAGGCAGGAGGAAGAGACGTTTTATGGTGAGGGGGAGCAACTGCTATATAATCATGGCGAGGGGGAGAGAAAATTCTAGAGAGGAACACATATTTGCCGAAAGAGCAACTCATGACACAGGTGGTAGATGAAGAATCAACCCAAGCCATAAGGTGCCTAAGAGCTTGCATCTCCCCCTGAGAAAAACCACTAGTATGATCTGAGGTCACCTGAGCCCCAATACTAAATCCAGAGTCAGACGAGGTAGCAACCACAGATTCTGAGACATGAGCCTGGATCTGAGAATGTACGGTACCCCGACCACAACCACCGCGTCCAACAAAAATCCCTAGTATGACCGATGTTGTGGCAATAATCACACTAAAGTGACTCACGATCAGTAGATTCACTGCTAGCACTAGATTGTGACTTGCCACTCTGTGATGTAGGAGTAAACCCTCTGCTAGAACCAAACTGACCCTGAGAACCGGCAACCAAGGTAGAGCGATCAAAAATAGGAGTATGCATCATAGCTCCCCTCCTACTCTCCTCCTACTGAACATTAGCATAAGCTTCACCCAGAGATTGAAATGGAACACGACCCTACACTTGCACTCTAATTGGATCATACTCCATGTCAAGGCCAGCAAGAAATTCATAAATATGCTTTCTTCTCTAATCTCTTCAACCAATTAGTAGCATCCTCAGTACAAACAGCCTGAAATCCCTGATAAAAATCGAATTCCTGCCATAGTCCACTCAACTCCGCAAAATACTTAGCTACAGACCGGTTGTGTGGATCTAAATTATAGAGTTGCTTTCTCAACTCAAAATACTGTGCATCATTACTCTGCTGAGAATAGGTTTGAGCTGCAGTAGTCCAAATCTTGTGTGGAGTATCAAGGAATTCTGATCCTCTATGAAAGGTAATGTGACCCTCTATGAATTCTGACATCTCTTTGGCTTCAATAGCCAAAGTGAAGGTGCGAGACCAAAGCAAAGAATTTGTCCAATACAATTTTATATAACAAATATCCAAAGGAACATTCTCCAATTTTCTTTCAAATTGGCTTGACATATCCTTATTCTAGAAGTTTCAGTCTCAATATTTTTTGAATCGGAAGATATAGTGAAATCACACAAAAAACTAGTGTAACTTGCTGGAAAAACTCAAACAACAACAAAAGAGTGATTCCAAGCTTACCCAGTTGGTTTAAACATAAACCGAGAGTACACTGGTAGTGAATGAACAAGATTCGAGAGAACCCAGTGCTACCTGATGCTAAATCTGCAACACGAAGACACCAAAGAACCCAAACTGGACCAGAGATCAACTCACGGTAGTCTGAAAAATAGTCAACGACTGCTCAGCTATAGTAATCGATGCCTATCAGAGATAGTTGAAGGCCAGACAATGGTCTGTAGTAGCTGTCGGTGATTCTATGGCACAACAACCGAGAGCCAACGTGATCAGAAACGAGCAACTGAGAGCCAAGGTGATTAGAAACGATGCCAACCTTTCACTATAAAGAGTTGTACAATGATTGATGTTGGTCAATGATGGCTAACGAGGCTGGCGATGTCCTAAAAACAGTCGATTGTTGGTATGAAGGTTGTGGGTTGAAGATCGATGGGTGATGGTAATGTTGTCAGTGGTTGCCGATTGGGAAAAAAACAAGGTTTGACGTGAGAAAACTCAGCCTTCGTGAACAAAGGTAACGGATTTTCGCTCTGATACCATGTAAACTCAAACAATTTTATTGAGAGGAAAAACTTAGGGTTCTGGTTTTCATTACGTCGTACTTATACAAGAGTAAGGAAGATAAATTACACTTTGATCCTAAACTACTATCTTAATTACAACAGTAGACATATATAACCTAATTACACATTTACTCCCACAACTTAACAGTCCGGGACCAAACCTGAGAAGTAAATGGGCAATTGAAGAACAAGTGGTCATGATTCTCAGTCCCTGTACAGTAACTAGAACAAGATATAGGAATAGTGCCAAAGAGCACCAATCTATCTTCAGTATAAAGTCTGTTGTGAATGGCAATCCATGAGATCATGCTACACTTGAGGATGTGACCAAAGAACCAAATAGATTTATGCCAAGGCACTTTAGGAAAGTGAGTTCTAGGAAGATCCCACGTGGAAGAAATGGTGAACTCACCATTAGCATTTAAAGACCACACATGTTGGTCCTCCATCTCTTCATTGGGTTTTGAGATTGATGAGAGGCCATTCCTAATTTCATTTAGTTCAAAGGTTTGGGTTATGGGAAGAGCCCATTCAGAATTTCTTCTTATGGTAGCCATTGTAGCCTCATTGGAGAGGCCAGTCATAAATAACTCTGGGCCCAAACTTGTTTACAATGGGCCCAATGGGATGCCAATTATCATACCAAATATTACTGATCAGGAAAAAAGAAAATAAAAAGAATTTATTTCCCAAGCATGGCAGGGTCAGATATGGTAATCTTTCCTGTTCTTATTGCTGTTATGATAATACCCATCGCTCATGCACATCTATTTCCCAAGCAAATAGGAGCAGTGTAGCCCTTGCTTCATGATAAGTGCTAGAGCTTGTCCCATATTGGTTAAATTATAACTTCCAAAGCTAGCATATGAGCTTGGACAAACTCCACTCATTGCCAATTAGTTTTAAGTTGGATGCATTAAGATGGTATCGGAGCTAGGCTTCTGGAGGCTTTTGGACAAGACTCTATGTCGTTGATGGTTGGTTCCCCCTTTGTTTGTCGTTGATGGTTAATCGTTGTATGTGTTGAATCGGTGTTTATCTCTCCACGTGTAGGGGAGTGCTAGAAATTGTCCCACATTTGTTAATTATAATTTCCAAAGCTAGTATATGAGCCTGGGCGGCCTCTACAATTATTGCAAATTGGTTTTGAGTTGGATGCTTTAACAATAAGATTATTTGGGTCTAAGCTATCCATTGGCTCTAAGGAGAACCTATGTCAACATGTGAGCCTGATGGTTGTGAGAGGTTTTGATGTTGCTTTCCATGACTAGAGAGAATCTGGGTCTCAGTGCATGATCTGTTAGTTTGACCTTTTTTTTTTCCCGGCCATTGTTGCTGAAACTTGTATGTCTTCTTTGTTCATTGATGCCCTATTACTTGGCAAACTACAATCATTGTGCTCCATTTTGGACTTTGTCAAACTATGCTAGTTGGATTAATCAGCATGCCCAACACTTTGAAATTCATATTTAATGCTCGAACAGCCTTGTCAGTTGATGTAGGCATCGAAATTGTTAAATTCCTTTATGTTTGTTTGTTGCTGTTTGACATTGATATTCGTGAACTTGGTCTCATTATGCGATGGCTGATTTTACCAATTTTACTGCCATTACGTTTATTGCTATTGCTGTGACAATTGTGCTACAGGGACTTGTTAACTTTATAATTGTATAACTCAGTCATTCATATGATGAAATGCCAACCTGTGTAATCAGTGTGAAAAGAAAAATATTTGCAAGTTTTTTCTAAGTGCATATTTTTGCTTGAAATTCAATGAAAAATTTCACCGCAAGTTCTAAACTTCACTAGATTTTGAGGTTTCCTTATTCTGATCAAGTTTTATCTGCCATTGAAGGTTAGAGCTGGAGTTGAGATGGCATTAATTGATGCAGTCGCCAACAGCATTGGCATACCTTTGTGCAGCCTCTTTGGTGGAGTTTCAAATACCATAACTACGGACATCACAGTTCAGTTCCTTCCCAATTGTTTCTTCTTGGAAAAAATTTCTTTTAGCTTTTTGCAGTTTTTAATGGCTATTACAAGTTCCTATTTCCTTTATCGTGAATTTTCTTTTATTAAACCATGTTTGGGGCGACTTGGCAATAACAAGAAGCTTTTAGGCTGTTCATGATGCTTCAATCTTGGCTATTCTGCTTTGTAGATTCCAATGTGTTCTCCAGCAAAAGCTGCTGAATTGGCTTCGAATTATTGTAAACTAGGATTTAGAACTTTGAAGATTAAGGTGGGCAAGGATCTTAATGGAGATATAGAAGTGCTGCAAGCGATACGCAGGGTTTACCCAGATTGCTTCTTTATCCTTGATGCTAACGAGGGTTACACGTCCAACGAAGCTATTAAAGTTCTTCAAACATTGCATGGTGAAGTAAACGGAGGACTATTTAAATAATCATGTTGTATCCCTCAGTTCCATAAAATGATAGAAAGAACATATGACAGATAACTCTTTAATTTTACTCTTCTTTTAATTGGAGATCACTAACGCATTACTTTCTTGCAGAAATAGAGGTGACTCCAGTTCTCTTTGAACAACCAGTTCACAGAAATGATTGGGAAGGTCTTGGTCATGTTTATCAAGTTGCAAAAGACAAATATGGTGTAGCTGTTGCTGCTGATGAAAGTTGCCGAAGTCTAGCTGATGTTAGAAAAATAGTTGAAGAAAATCTGGCAAATGTCATTAACATTAAGCTCGCCAAAGTTGGGGTTGTTGGGGCTCTCGAAATTATTGAAGTTGCGAAGGCATCTGGATTGAATCTAATGATTGGTGGTATGGTTGAGACTAGACTGGCCATGGGTTTTGCTGGTCATCTTGCTGCTGGCTTTGGATGTTTCAAGTAAGCATCATAGTCTTTCCATTCCTGGAAAAGTTGCGTTTGTTAACATGCTTATATAAATAGAATCTTCGATTATACTCCTCCATAGACATGTTCTATGGAAATGGTGATCAATCCTGTATGTGGTGTCCATTGTTAAGCAATCGACTCGGCTCATCAGAGCATGAGGTCAAGACTCGCACACATAAAAGCACTGTTGTGCTGTGTAATTTCGAGTTCATTAAGGAATTGGTTATGAAATTCTTTACTCATTACCATTTGGTGGATAGTAAGCGGGGGAAAAGAAAAAAGAAATGAAATTTTGTGGGCTTTTGGTGGCTAGTAGAGTGGAGGAAAAGAAAAAGGAATGAAATTGTCCAGTTTTTTGCTGCAAAAATTCAGAGTCTGATGCTGCCAATTTCGTGGTTCAGTTCAGAGGAGATGGAAACAAAGTGGGGGAGGAGGGGGAGAGAACTGGAGAGTTGGCAAACCATTGGAGAGAGAGACACCGGGGAGGCGAGTAGTGGGGTAGTTAACTGAAGAGTTGGCAAACCATTGGAAGAGACAGATAGCATTTTGTAATTTGGAAGAATTTTTAATGGCTATTTGGTGTGTTAGTTATATTCAATTCATACCAAATCTCAAAGGTGGTGTGACTTGTACCATCCGTTAATTAGCTGGAAAAAAGTAGCGCTGTGGATTACAAAGGTTTTACGTAGCCCAGTTCAAAAATCATGGAAGTGACCCCCACAAGCCCCAAACCATAGGGGGTAAATTGAACTTTACCCCAAATTGGTTCCTGCTGGATAATATGTGTGTCTGACAGTATAAACTTGGTAAGATTGCGTCTTAGGATAACTGCCTGCTCCTAGTTTCCTGAATATTCACTTAGGTTTATCATTTTCTGCTACATAGCTTCAATTTTTGTGAACATTTATGATGCAGATTCATTGACCTAGACACACCCATTTTGCTGTCAGAAGATCCTGTGCTCGAAGGTTACGAAGGTATCTTCAGCTTCACTCTGGACTTTGAAGTTATATTGTTTGGGCTTCCATGTTAAACTGTTCTATTTTTATTGGTATCTGTAGCTTTCGCATTTTGAATCATTTTTTTATTTGATGTCTTAATATTTCTGTACCCAGCATCTGGTCCCATATACAAGTTCACAAATGCAAGAGGTCATGGTGGTTTCCTTCACTGGGATAATATTTTGTGGTACGTTGTCATTTTGATTCCTAATTGTAAGCTACCAATCCATTTTCAGTAAGATGATATTATGCATCTCCTTCAGAGTTATTTATGCCATAGAAGTTTCTTCATGCCCTTTCAATCCCTGCATCATTTAAAATTTTGTCTTTGCTCTGATAGTCGTCTAAGTTATGCTTGGATGTACCATAATTTGTATCTGACATAGACACCAGAATCTCAAAGTCCATATTTTGGCAACGTTCTGCATACACACGTCTTCTTGTTTGACGTGTGCAATGGTAGTAATGTGTAGTGCATTCGTTTACCTTTCGTTGTTGTCTAATACACTCAGTTCGGGATACGATTGTCAATAATTTCATTTTAGATTGGACACTGTTTTACTGTGGTTAAAGAATCTTCTTGTTGGACTGATTGTGATAAATGTATCTGGAGTTGAAATTAAGTAAATGCAATTCAAAGTGGATTTTCAGACCTCTTCCTAATGAGGTAGAATTTGTTCAGAAAATGGAACTCTTGTTTCCCTTATGCCTTCTACCTCGGTAGAAGGGTGACAATCAGGTATCAAACTCTCTTATCATTTAAGTTCCTTATGTGCACATAAATCAAAATGATTCTTGGGTCTGCCTCTTTGATGCCTTTTGGCTTTGATTTGAGGGCATGATTCCGCAGCAATCGCGATGGTATAGGGGGACCACTGTTTTAGTGGTATTTTGTGAGCAACCACTTTGTGCATTTATTGCCAAAGGTTAGGTTTGTCTCTAATCCATCTGTTTCAGTGGTATTCTGGGAGCAGCCACTTTGTGCATTTATTGCCAAAGGTTAGGTCTGTCTCCTATCCATCCCCCACCCATACCCCCAATTATTGGGGACTAAATGGGTTATGTTATTGTTGTTGTTGTTATTGTTGTCATTAGTTGGTCTACCACTAAAGGGAATTTTAGTGGAGGGAAACCGGACCTTTATTTGGTTTCACAATGAGAGAAAAGAAAATCCACCATGTCTGAGCAATTATTAAGTTGGATGGTTTGGCTGCCCAGCCTGGCCTTACGCATTTGCCATGTGAAAAGTTTCTATGACACCTAAGCTAAGCGGCTTACTGTCTGAATGTATTTTGATTAGCATTAATTCATCTCCATAAGTAGAGTAAAGGATCTTCACCCAACTGATGGGTTATTGCTTGAGAACAGATTGCCCAGTCACGCCAATGGTGATCCATCTGTAAGGTGGACCTTAGGGTGACTCTTACTGTAGTCTTGAGAGTAACCATAGGTTTTTATCTAAGGCGTTGATGGGCAGCCTGAGAGTTTGCTATATGTTTGTTGTTGCCTATACACTTGTTAGCCAATCATTTGACCTGCTCATATGACTGAAGAAGATGCTTGGGCAGTCTAGAGGGGGAATGCAGAGAGGCCAGGAACGGGAGGTATCTGCTGATAATCATTCGTGAGGTGGTGAAATTGCACATGGACCAAAGCAAAGAGGGTCAGGGTGAAGTTTGCTCTAACAACTGTACTGATGCAAATATGTACTCCTATGTTTATATTTGGCCATTTTCCTCCTCTGTATCCGTGTCCCTGTTTGTTTTGAACTTGCTGTGTCTAGTGTCCGTATTCTTTTGCGTGTCTGTAAATCATTGGTTCTACTTCCAGTATTAAGTTAAGGTGCATTTGCTACAAATGGTGGAAAATAGCTCAGACCATGCCGAGCCTAACATGGTAGACGAAAAAATAGAAGTTTGATGTTAAGTTGTTAACTACCTATGTGGCTTTTGAGCACACGGATAGTCCTGGGAAACTTGCATTTCAACATAAAATGCTGACTAACACCAAGGGGAACTGAAATTTGTAGTGCGCAGAAGGATAAAGATCCCTATCTTATTGAGTGTCCCTGAGCTAGATCCCTGGGGGGATGTAGCAGCCATTATTCTTAATATGCGCAAGTTTTGGTTTGAAGATTGCTTGGTTTATGAGAATGGCTGACAGTGCTGCACTGGAAAGCATCTAGGATGTCTGATTGCCTTAGTCTGAAGCTCTGCTACGGATTCTGTGTAGATCTCACTCTCATCTTCTTAGAGTTATTTAATTGTCCTTGGATTTCATTTTCCAAAAGAAAAATAAAAAGAAACACTCAGGGGGTGTTATCTCAACTAGGTTGGCACATATACCAAACTATCATGAACTCCCAAATGCAGTTGGTAAACACTAACTCGAGAAATCCCATAACCAACACCCGAGTAAATTATCACACTTGCCAATACGAATAAACCTTGTCTACGAGAGATTATTTAACAAACCTAAATTTTGATAGATAAAAATGAACCTAACACCTTATGAAACAAGAGAAGTTTGGTTTTTGCTGAGAAAAACAGATTGAACCCAAGTTATGGAGTGCTAATCACCCCATGACCGTGACCGAGCCTAGAACGACTACTCAAACATGGTGTCACGACCTTGACCCGTCCTTATAGGCTTAATCATAACAAAGTGCCAGTGAAATCATCACTTAGGCCACAATATAGCATTAAACAATCGATAAATAAATGACCAATAAGGGACTCCTAGAGTTCTGCAGTGGAACTCAAACCTATATTGACATTCAAAAACCATAAAAAGTCTATACATCAGGATCTCAACTCAAAGTACATCCCAGAGCTGTGCTTAATTTGCAAGATTTATAACTATATACATATATTTACAAGCCAAAAGAGTAGATAAATACAACATCCTGTCTACGTCCTATCTACAACATATCCACAAGCCATGGCTCCACACAGATTATGCTACGGCACCCTACTCTTCGCTACCTGAAAGGTGGGAAAAACATTTACATAAGCTAAAGCTCGTATGAATGATTATTACACAGGTGATGCTTTCCATGGACTATATAAAAAAAAAAACTTGCCTTTGAAGTAATCCAATTCAAACTTCACATATTCCAAATAGAATTCACAATTCACAATATAATTTATAATGCACATCCCACTCAAATTCACAATGCTACACCCGGCGTCCCCGGTGCGGATAAGCTAGACGTCTATCGCATTATCCCACAACATACACAAACACATCTTGCTAGCCTTTTAGCACTGTCCCCTAGCAAGCTGGGACGTAAGGGATGCCATTATTAGATAATAAAAGAGTCCACCTTTCATTTAAAGTCCATGGAGTTCACATTATCGAGCAAATCACTTAAATAAAACATAGCTTTCACATTTGGTAGCAAAACACGTTTAAAACCACATAACTTGTGTATTAATCACTCACCTCGGTCCTGTGTCCACTCGAACTTCGTAGAGTAAACAAGTAATGTAAACACATATTAGGTACCATCCAAATAGTTCCAATCACTAAAAGAACTTCTTAAGTATTCTAAGCAACTATAACAATATGATAGAATTCAATTAGAGCTAGGTCAATACTTATGGACCAAGAAAAATATTGTATCCTGCCAATTTCGGGATACGGAACCCATACCAACACAAACTACAGTTCATAATCTTCGAATTGATACATCACGGGTCAAAAACGGAGTGCGGACAAGACTTGTACACCTATTTAAAGAGAGAAGAAAAACAGAATTGCAGAAACTGCATTGTCTGAACTTTAACCCAAAAACTGCTTTTGCACAGTCAAATTTAAGGTACAAATCTTATATGGACAGAAAGATACACGAGTCTAGTTTCGGAACTTTAACCCGTGCTAAAAGTTATGGCTGTTTTCCCAAAGTGTCAGTGCAGTCTGCATAAACGCGAATTAACAGTAGCAATTTCCAAAATTTCTACAGAGCTCTATACATGGAATCAAAGTCTGAAATTTTAACTCAACAAAGAGAACCCATAGACGAACTCTCAGTAAAATTTTCAGAAAATTATGGGTTGTGAAACCCAGTCAAGAAAATCCCCAAAAATCAGTTAGGAACAAGACCTAGAATCTGCAGATTTACAAGAGATGCACGAATGGAATGAATTCACCTAAAATTCACCAAGAACTCCTTCAAAACTCTATAATCAAGGGTTTCTATGGTGTCTAATCACAAACCCAACAAGAAAACATGAATTAAACATAAAAATTAATGAAATCAAGTAGAAGAAAGCATATAATTACCAAGTGTTGCTCCAATCTTAGGAAACCCAGAATTTCTCTTGATTTTTCCCTTCTTCTCTTCCTATTTTCTTAGCCGAACTCTCTCTCTCAAGCGGTGGTTCTGATGAGAGCAACAGAAGAGTGTAGAATTTCCCCAGGTGTCTTATTAGAGTCCTAAGGAAAATGATCTAGTATGGTCATGTCCTCACCTCTATTGTGTACCCAACCTCCATGTGTCTCATATTACTCCAACTAAGCACATGCAAAGACATATATAAAATCACACAGTTTAACTAGACTAATTAATCTAATAATCTACAGGGTTAACTAAAATTCGACACTTAATTAAGTTATAAATGCAATTAAAATTCACGGGTATTACACATGGTAATGGAAATCATGAATAGAAATATAAATGACATAAAGAACATGATTCGATGGAAATAAACTAGATTTATAAGATCCGAGTATGAACTACAGCTTTAATAAATGAGAAATTAACGAACTATGAAAGCTTACATGAGTTTTTGAAGAAAATAAAGCTTAAAGCTCCAAACAACAATGAAGGAAAGAGAAAAGTAACTTAAAGCTAGGAGAAAAAGAGAGAGAGAAGTGAGAGAAGAGAGGGTGGCAATTTATACAAAGCCAAACAACTCTCACAAAATATCCTATAACATAACCATAAATAGAAACTTTCCATACATAGAAAGCCAAAAAGTAGCTAAAATTGTCCTAAGGAGTCTGGGTATCAATACCAAGGAAGAGAGGTATCAATACCCAAGTCCTTACAAAAATATCCCGTAGCTATTGGGTATTGATATCTCGCAACCAGAGGTATCAATAACCTCTGTTCTGTTTGCAGATGGGAGAAAAGGTATTGATACCTCCTAAAAGGGAGGTATTGATTCGTAGGCCTTTAAGGCTGAATTTGCTTGTTTGCTGCTCATTGGCCTTGTGTGCTACCAGATTTCTTCCAACACACTTCCAAACATCGTGCGAGCTTCGAGAAGGGTAGCACTTGGTGTCGTGGATAATTGGGTACTTCCGGATTTCTCTGGGAGTCATTGTAAACTCTTGAACACGCCCTTTTCGTGTTTTTTTTTTCTAAAATCAAACAAAAACGTACCTTGCGCGCAATATCAAATATAAACGAGAATTAAACGTGTAAAAGTGTGACAAAATGAGGTAATTAGGCACTCGCATATGGGCACTCGCATATGCAACATTGTGTGCCTATCAAATATGGAATTGTATTCCTTAACAAATGCGCTCCACGTGCTCTGTTGGAATGAAAATCTTCCTTTATTGAAATAGTGACTCTTTTCTGTATTCTCATGTGTTTTGATAGTCTCCCTCCAAATCTTGCCTACATGGAGTGGTACCCCCAAGCATGAGATCCAAGTACACCTAGATGGCTAGATGGCTTAATCTTATGCTTATCTCAATCATCCACCCAAACAAACCACTGTAAAATGCAAGCTTTATTATATCTGAAAAAGTAGTAAGACCAGTGTTTTAAATGGCTCACGGCGCACCAAGGCGCAATAGTCCCCTGGAGCAATAGTGCACGGCGCACGGCGCGGCGCGCGCCATAGTGACTTGTGGCACACTTTATTATAACGAGTAGAATTCTAATATAGGCATAACTTTCAACACAAGAAAACACTTTTAAAACATTCAAATGTTATAAAACATAAACATTTCAATGTTTAAACCACCACATGCTAAGCAAAACATAAAATCCATAAAAAGCTAACATATAGACATTTAGCTTTGGGACAACAAAATTAAGGATACGGTAATCTAATTTTGGTTCATGCAGGCATGCCCATCAATCATCCTCAATTCCTCATTAGTCATCAACACCACCAACTTCATTTTCTTCATCATCACTTGATTTGTATCCTTCCACGTCTTCTTCTTCTCCCTCATCCTCAACCTCATCCTCATCCTCATCCTCATCCAAATGAAGAGCATCGAATAATTCTACTTATTTTATAAACTTAGGTGTATGTTTGTTTGATCGAATAAGAGCATCGAATTGGACTACATTAATCTTTCCAAAGGAGCTGTAAAAGAAAGAGAGAAGAAAAAACAGAAAAAACAGAGGAGCTGTAAAAGAAAAACAGAGACAAGTAGAAGAAAACAGAGAGTGAAGAAGAAGAAGAAGAAGAAGAAGAAGAAGAAGAGAGGAGGAGAAGAAGAAGAAGAAGAAGAAGAAGAAGAAGAAGAAGAAGAAGAAGAAGAAGAAGAAGGAGAGAGAGAGATACCTGGACAGAGAGGAGAAGGGTTGATTTCAGATTGATGGCTGCTGCTGCTACTGTTGTTGATTGCAGAGAGAAGAAGAAATTAGTTGTTGATCGCAGAAATCAGTCTGCATTTTCTGCCGCTACTGTTGCTAATCGCAAGAGAAGAACTGAAGAAGCTTGATGGCTGCTGCTGCTGCTTGCTAATGAGATACGATCGCTCTTCTGATGTGTAGGGTTAAGATTAAGGAAATATTCCAGTGCATTGAGTACTTGGGTGCATCATACATCAACGGCTAAGATTGATTTGATCAACAAAATGCAAAAACACACTGGCGCACGCTATGGCGCCACAGCGCCATGACTTGTGGCGTGCGCTATTGGGTTCTTTGCCTTGCCATGACTGCTCATGGCGCAATGCTATCGCTACGCCATCGCCATGTCCTATAGCGCAATGGCGCTCGCCATTTAAAACATTGAGTAAGACAATGTTTCCTTGGAATAAAAAATGATAAGACAACATTAAGGTTGTCCATGGATCGAATGTGTGCATCCCATATCCCATGGCTGAAAAAAGTGTATCCTGCAGTAATTTCGCATACGGTATCCCTGTACTCAAGAAGCTTTCCCACAGCACTAGTTTCAAGGCAACCCATTCCTGGTTCTTTGACGGCCACTTGGGTAATGTCTTTGTCCCCTGTAACTGCTTCAGTGGAGGATTGCTTCTGCGTAATGTGGGGAGTTGTGTTCTCAAATTCTTCCTCATCATTTGAATGTGGCATAGAACGAATCTTTGCATCAGCCCAATAATTCCTATCAATATAGTAAAATCTGTGAAATTTTTTGTTGTTATCAATATACTAAAACCAAGGTTTGATGTATTCCAATTTCGCATTAACACAACTTTTTGTTCAATATGTTTCGTTGTGGTTTAAGCATTTCACAATTTTCTGCATTTTTTTGGATTAAAACAAAGGAATTTCTTAATTCCACTTATTCGTTTCAGTCTTTTTAGCCGTAAGGATGCAAAACCATAGGACCTTTCCAGGAAATCAAATGTTCTTTTGTTCCCTGCATTTGACCAACCCTTAGATTGGACGAGTATTGATAAATGCAGAAGGATATTAAGTGAAATAGCAGCCAGTTAAGAATCTCAATCATGTGATGGAAACCAGAGTCAAATTGGAGATTCCATTCTGTTCACTATCATATCTTACTTGCTTCGTTATACTGTCCCCTTGAAAGAAAATTTAAATTGTGTTCTTTAATGGGAGGTAGAATTGTTGTGTATGTCGTGATCTGTGAGAGAGCATTTTGATCTCCACTCTACCTGGTCCACAGAATATGGTGCTATTCTATGAATTTTGATAGAAACTTTTTTCCTTTTTGGTCACGGTTCTTTTCCACCTCATGAAGATGATGTTATGGTCAGAAAAAGTGACTATTGCACGTTTGAACTTCTAGTAACGAGCCATTAATTTTGAATTTTTTTTTGGTTCAACTCTTTAACCACACGAAAATGTCTGCAGATATGGCATGGACTCCACACACTTCCTCTTGTCCGCTTTCTAGACGTTCAATTCATTGGGCAACTTATGAGATCCTATTTCATATCAAACATGCTTCACTTTATTAAGACTATGGCAGCCCTTTTTTTCTTGAAGGCTCTTTGACAAGTTGAGTTTTTGGAGGCGAGACTGGCTTAAGCAGGTAGAGTACAAATTTATGCAGGATAATCTGCATCAAGAGTTTCGATGCTTACAACAAGATCTGTTCTTGCAAATACGTTCCCCCATTGTGTATCGTTGGTGCTGTTCAGATATTCATTTATAAATGCTACGGCAACTTTATTTTATTTTTATTTTTTTGGAGGGTGCTACTCTAGTTTCATTGTGGCAGATTTCTAAACAACTGCAGCGAGGCATAGATTGTGTTCAACAATTGTCTTCAACTGAAATATTGTCTGATTCATAGACTTACGCTACACATGATTTTTGGTCTCTCCACATGTTTCTGTGTGTATCAAGCTAATATTGCTAAATGTTGGGACATCAAATTCCTAGGTTTGATATTTGTTTTTCTTGGATGAACTTAACATTTTCGACCTTTAAAACATAAGCTCTTAGATTAGTCCACCAAATGGAACAGATTGTATCCAACTAAGGCAATGTGTATATTGGAAAGTAGATGTATATATGGTTTAGCAAACTGCAGTGTTACGATATGAACTCCCTCAATTAGTGCAGTGGGAACGAACTGTTTGATCGATGATCTTGCTTGAGTGGAGGAACCCACTTATTATTATTCTACACATTTAATTATTGCATATAGCCAGTTAGTTCTCAATTGAGTGGAATGACAATATTAGTGTAATTATAGACTTCCTCTCTGGGCGTGGTGTGATTGATCGAACAATAAGTTAAATTGCTTGGTCTCATCTATAACTAGTTCGACCAGTTACATTTCCTGTACCACGTGCATAGTGCATCCCAAAACATTTTGTCTTGATGATTGGGAATCCAAATCCTTGCCTTAAGCTTTCTTTCTCTGTTGCACGTTGTTGGTTGAGAAATTAGTTTCCTTTGCTCTCTGGTGTTCATCAAAATAATAAAAGCACACGTAGTAGAAAAAGCAAGAACAAGAAAAAGTATATACTATGTAGGGGTCCAGATATACCAGACACCTGATTCACTTTAAGAGACACCTCTCTGATAGTCACCGAGAGACTATCTTCAAGGGACTCTACGGATATAGGGTTCAACGGAAGCAAAAAAGACAAGTGGGGCTTCGGTTCATTGCCTTGGATTTGCCGAGAACTATCCTACACTTGATTCATTAATGAGTTTTCAGAGTTAATATCAAAAGACCTCGGGGCGTACCCGAAAGGTGACCTAAATCGACTTTGTAACGCGTAAGTATGCCGAAAGGTCAGGTGCTGAGTCAACTGAGCAGTTAATGCTGCATATGCGCATAGCAAAGCATGATCATGACAAATGACGTCATCTGAACGGTTACGACACGCGTAACAATTTCACTGGAAGCATGTGCTCACAGTATACTCCTTCAGGCTCGTCATCGTGACGTCAGCCGAGCAGTTAAGTCACGTGACGAGCACAACCGTGCTTGGAGATCAAGCCAAGGCTCATCTATAAAAGGTAAATCTCATCACCTAGAAAAGGTACGCACAACTCTCCTCTCAAAACCTTAGATCTACACTTCATCTTCCTCTACCAACTTACTAACTTGACCGTTGGAGTGCCATTCTAGACTTTGCGGTCCAATCTGGCGCTACCGGTGCGTTGAGTGTGCAGGTCTAGGTACAACTCGAGAGTAAACATACCATCTCTGTCGTTGATCACTGCTAGGAAGAACTACCAAAGAAAGAGTGCTCCACAATTGGCGACTCCGCTGGGGATCCGAGTTCTCACCTTATCGGCGTTCTTCTCTTCTTCTTAGAGGGTACTCTTCCTCTAGTTCTCAGCTCTTCCATGGCGATCGTTGAAGACGACGGAAACGTCGCTCCGGCAACAAGAGCCAACCCCAGAGGTGGCTCTTGGGTGGGCATTGTCACGAACCCTATTTCAGGCTTCACTTTGAGCCCAAATCCTTAGGACACCATACAACAAATGCAGGAGCAAATGGCTGCCATGAAGGCTCAAATTGAATCTTTTACGAAGAAACAACCCACCAACTCAGTCTCTCGATCAGGGGTGTCGAGGCGATGGTGCAAGGCGGCGGCCCAGACAACACAACCTACTCACCACACTCAACGCCCTTCGGCCAAAGATCTCCTGGGCCAACCATTCTTTGTTACCGACGCCTCAGGACGAGTAATCCCCCCCAGATAGCAGAACCCCTCTCTGAGAAGGCATTCAGAAATTGTGCGGACAGAGCACATCACTCGGACGAGATGTCATTCTACTTCAAGCTCCCAATCTATGATGGGGCGTTTTGGGTCTCGGACCTCACGTCGTAACGGTGAGAGCGATGATGTTAACCAAGAAAAGGCTCCAGTGCAATATGATGCCCAAGAGGTCATCTGTAGCAGATCTACAAATCACAGCAGCCGTCGAGAGGGTCGCCACCAGGAGCGTGACAATTGTCATCAAGAGCGTGTAGACCTAGCACCAAGTAGGAAAACTCAAAACCGAGATCAGAGTCCTCGGAGACACCGAGATCACGAGACTCAACGCATTCTTGATTACGACATGGATGATACCGGGGATTACCGAGCGGAGATAGATCCTCCTTAGGTTCGAAACTCCGGAAAAGGAAATAGTATACTGAGGAGCTTGGGGCGAGCGATGAGCAGCACAAGCTGAACGCCAAGAAGGCGTACAGCTGGCAAGGCTTATAGGCCCTGTGCTCATCCGAAAAGCCAATCGATTCAAGGCTTCGGAAAATCCAGGATTCACCATTCGTACAGGAGATCCAGGAGGCATAACCGCCGAAAAATTTCATTGTACCGAAGTTCACCAAGTACGATGCAAAGTCGGACACAATAATGCACCTCGTGCATTACCGATTGCTCATGGGTTTCTACAGTTACGATGAGGCAATGATGTGTAAGGCCTTCCCTGTGAGCCTCCAGGGCCTCGGATTAGTCTGGTTCAATCAGCTACGACCCAACTCCATCAACTCATTTGAGGAATTGGAGGAAGCTTTTACTACTCGGTTTGTAAGAAATAGCACCTAGCCAAAGACCATCGACGCGCTCGTCGGTCTAAAACGACAATCGAGTGAAAAATTAAAGGTCTACGCCGAGCGTTACTGGGAGATATACAACGCCATTGAAAATTGTGACCAGCAGATGGCTGCCACATCTTTCAAATATGGCCTAGACAAAACTTCGGCAATCTTCGAGGAACTAATGCTCCACCCTTCGGCAAATATGAGTCGGCTAATGGAGAACGTTGAGAAATTCGCTCAGGCTTGGTTTTCCAAAAACTAAAATGGAAATTTGCTAAAATCAAGTGGTTGATTTTAGCAAATGAAGTGGGGAGGAGATTTTAGCTCCAATGAATCTGGACGTTTAGTTTTTGGAAAACCAAGCCTCAGTTGGAAAAGATCATATCCGAGAGAAAAACTTTCCTGGACGTCGGGAAATCACAAGGCAAGTACTGGTGATTACTCGGGAAAACGCAAGTCAACACAATTAAAACAGGAAGCAATAAAAGGTGGAAGAAGGACCCCGACTCGTGGAAGGAACGGGAACCATTCAGGGGACGGGAACTGAAACCTAACGAGTTTGTTGCTATAACAACGGTGTTCAACTTACCACTTTACAAACTGATTAGGGCTATCTCTCGAGAACTTTGGTTCACCTGGCCAACCAATAAGCTAGGTACTGCCGAAGGCTGCAAGGTAAAATGCACTTACCGCAATGAGTTGGGATATTACACCACCGCATGCCAGCCTTTCAAGGAGTTCTTGGAAAGGCAGGTCACGTAGGGGCATTTGGACCAGTACATTGACCGACAGAGGACAACTCGGACACAACAGCCCCGACAGAATAACCCTCCAGAAGAATTAATTGTCCACGTGATCCATGGGGTTGTAACCAAAGAGAAAACTGTGGCACTTTGGGCAGTACCGAGCTCATCATCACAAGTTCTAACCATTGGCGGAAACGCCAAACGAAAGCTCTCGGATCGTGAGGAACAATGGACTATCACATTTACCGAGCAAAATCTAAAGGATGTACAGCTGCCCCACAGTGATGCTCTGGTGATTTCCGTTTATATGGGAATCCCCAAAGTCAAGCGGGTTCTATTTATATGGGAATCTCCAAAGTCAAACAAGTGTTCATCGACCAAGGGAGTTCAACCGAGATCTTATACTACTCGGCCTTCAAAGCACTGATCCTGAATTCGGACCATCGGATGCCGGCTGATTTCCCCTCTTCGGATTCAATGGCACTCTGGTCTGGCCGATGGGATGGATCATTCTTCTGGTGAAGACAGGGTCAAGAAACCTTCAAGTGGAATTCATTGTCGTTGATGCGTCGAGCCCCTATAATGCCATCCTCAGCAAAACATGGTTACACGAAATGAAGGCCATCACCTCAACCTATCACCAAGTTGTCTGGTTTATCGTGCCGAAGGATGGCAAAAAGACATCAAAGGTGACCAAATGGCAACAAAGAAGTGTCAAGTGAACGCGGTACACATGAAAAAGAAAACCACTAAGGGAAAGAAGAAGAAAGAATCGGAACTAAGACCCATTGAAGAACCGGAGGGTCCGGTCTTGGAAGATGTTGGGTTGCCAGTCGAAGAGAAGGCAGTCGAAGACCTGGCGACGGTACCCATCAATGAAGAAGGAACCTGATACTTTCTCCTTGGGTCCACTTTAACGGAAACCGAGAGGGAGCAATTGTTGGCATTCCTCAAGGGAAATATCGAGGTCTTTGCCTAGACATCATACGAGATGCGGGGCATTGACCCCTAATTAATCTCCCACTCTCTCAATGTCAACCCTCTCTGAAGGCCCGTGGTACAAAAACCGAGACGATCATCTCCGGCCCACTCAGACGCTGTTATGGCTGAAGTCGGGAGGCTACTTGATGCCGGGGCTATTCGAGAGGTTCAATATCCGACGTGGCTGGCAAACACCGTAGTTGTTCCAAAGAAGAATGAGAAGCTACACGTTTGCGTAGACTATACCAATCTGAACGACGCTTGCCCAGAGGATTGCTTTCCATTACCACGAATTGACTAGCTAATCGATGCTATGACGAGACATGCTAGGCTCAGCATGATGGACGCCTACAGTGGGTACCACCAAATAGCAATGGCAGTTGAGGACCAGGAGAAGACAACTTTCATATCTCCCTGAGGGACCTACTGCTATAAAGTTATGCCGTTCAGACTGAAGAACGCTGGAGTTACCTACCAGCGCATGGTCACGAAAATGTTCACCAAGCTGCTCGGGGACACGATGGAAGAGTACATTGACGACATGGTAGTCAAGAGCAAGCACGCTTCGGATCATTTGGAGCACTTTGCCAAAATTTTTGCAGTAATGAAGAAACACAAGATGCGCCTCAATGCCGAGAAGTGTGCATTTGGTGTCGAGTTTGGAAATTTCCTCGAATACATGGTCACTCGAAGGGGCATTGAAGCAGATCCAAAGCAGATATCCGCAATCCGAAACCTCCAACCTCCGAGCACCATCAAGGAAGTTCAAAGGCTCATGGGCATGGCTGCGACGCTTAATAGGTTTATCAGCCGGTCTTCGGATCTGTGCCAACCTTTCTTTGAGTCCCTGAAAACAAGTAAAAAGAGTTTTCAGTGGACCGACGAATGTGATCGAGCATTGGGCTAGTTGAAGGATTATCTCTCTAGAGCTCCCTTCCTCATGATGCCCATGCCTCAAGAAGATTTATATCTCTACCTCTCGGTATCTAGTCATGCGGTGAGCTCGGTCCTTGTGAGGAGGGAATGGCCAATTTTCAGCCAATCTATTATTCCAGCAAAACTTTGATTTCCTCCGAGACAAGATACCTTCCCCTAGAAAAGCTGGTGTTAGCCCTCGTGGCGGCTAAAAGGAAGTTGATGCCTTACTTTCAAGCCCATACCATCATTGTGATCACCGAGTACCCTTTGAAAACCGTGCTCAGAAAGGCCGACCTCTCCACTCGGATTTCAAAATGGAGCTTCAAATTGGGGAACTTTGATAAACAATATGAACCCCGAACAACTATCAAGGGATAGGTTTTGGCTGATTTTTTTGCCGAATTGACACCTGAGCTCAAAGACAACTCTGAAACCATCTTAAAGTTACCCGAAAAAACGTTAGGGACTCTAGCGGAAGCCAAGAAACCTACGGAAGAAAGAAAAGGCAAAGTATGGCTCTTACATGTTGACATAGCATCGAATAGCCGAGGGGCTGGCACTGGCATCGTGCTTATCTCGCCGGAAGGTATTATGCACGAAAATGCACTAACCATCGGATTTCCGGCGTCGAACAACAAGGCTGAATATGAAGCACTAGTCTTCAGACTAAAGATGGCTAAACACTTAGGCGCCAAGATAGTGCAAGTCTTCAGCGATTCACAGTTGATTGTGAACCAAATCAAAGACCAATATAGCCTAAAAGACCCAAGGATGGTGAAATACTACAACAAAGTGTGGGAGCTGATAAAAGAGATCGGATCTGTGGAAATTGAATGGGTGGGCCGAGAGCGAAACGCCCACACGGACGCTCCGGCCTCCCTAGCAACGGCTTGTGTAGTTTCCTCCAACTGAACCATACTGTTAAGGGAAATAGAAAGTCTGAGCATCGAGCACGAGATAACAGAAATACTAACTATATCCTTCGTCCTGAGCTTGATGGACGAAATCTACGCTTACCTCAAGCATGAAAAACTCTCGATTGATAAGAAGGGAGCTCATAGAATCAGGTGCAAAGCCTCCTACTTCTATTTGGATTTGAACGACAAAATGTACTGAAGGTCCTACTTCTATTTGGCACCATTCTTGTATCTTGTTGTAGTTTTTGTCATGGAATTGAGTCACATGATCATTTATTTTTTAATTGTCCATTTACTTCACAAGTCTGGATTGACATTCTTACACATATCAATGTGAATTGGCCCTCAAGGTCTTGGGCCAATTGGATCAATCAAGTCTCAAGTCTTAGAGGTAAATCACTTAAAAACTTGATCACCAAGCTTATTTTCACTGTTACAGTCTATCAAATTTGGCTTGAAAGAAATGTTCGAAAATTCCAAAATGTAACTTGCTTAGGACCTAGTGTGGTCACCAAAATTCATTTAATGGTGAGATACAGATTGATGTCCCTGGGGAATCTTCCTCAAGGATATCAATCCCAGTGGCTGTTAACTAAGTGGGGAATAATCTAAAAGTACTCATCTCCTTAAAAATAATTATTTTCATAAGCACTCATTGTTTAAATGTATATGTTAGTTTAGTGCAATACAGGGCATCCAACCTTAAGTGGAGGCCTAGGAGATGGCTTATGGCTTGCTATTAGGAGCTTTGTGGAAGAGCGAAATGTATGTGCTGAACAGGATTTTGATCAGGCTGGACAACTTAAGGGAATCAGGTATCAGGATTACAGACTTCTGACTCTTCAATTCATCTTTGATTTCTTGTGGGTTGCAAGGGTTGTTACAATCTGCGTTTTATATATCCAGTACAAGGGCTGTTGTACTGAATCTCACACGGGTTGTTGTACAAGGGCTGTTGTACAATGTGCTTGTGTGACACTGCTAGATGCGTCCCGTTATTGCTGCATACTATGGTTCATTCTGTGATGATATTTCCTCGCTATTTAACTGTTCCTCTTGGCTACGGTTGGAAATTAAGCCTGGTAACATGCATCTTGGTGATGGACTGGATTGATTTAGAGTTGTGTGCATCACTCACTATATTGAGTGTCAGGGTGAGTTGAGTGTTTGAGCCCCTGAATTTTCTTGTGAGTGGAGATAATAATTAGTGGGGGCCTAAGGTGAGATAAGTTTGAGGGTGTTTGGTCCCTTTAGAGAGTAAGAAGTGTGAGGTTTCGAGGGTGGAGCAGGGTGAGCCACTATACAAGTTACGTAGCCATGTATTTGTGTTGTGATCTGATATGCCATTGAGTCTCGTTGCATACTATGTTACATAGCCATGTATTTATCGACTAGACGGAGGTTTGGCAAGGCCATTGAGTCTCGCTGTCCAGTGCTAGTATAATCAGGGTTGCATATTCTGGATACTATTTGTTGCTGCTGTACACATGTTGTCCAGGTTGTTACGCTACTGCGTATTGCTGCATTATTACACTTCTGTGTTATGCTACTGGTTACTGTCGTACAAAACAAACTGGACAGTGTTGTTGCACTTACGTACTGCTGCTGTACCGTTATCCACTGCTCCTGCAGTGAGCATTTGTGTTATTACTGCTGCTCGACTTTGAGACCAGGCAGTCTCTGCTGTTACTGCATCTGTATGCCATCTTCTCGGGAGTCCGACAGTCTCTATTACTGCTACATAAGCGTGCAAGTTAGAGCTGCATAAACTTGCTACTATTGGTACCTGCCTTGTCTGTCTAGTTGCTCTGATTGACTGATAGACTAGGTCCAGCAGTGTGTCCTGCTATTTTGTTATGTTGTTTTGTAGTTGTTCTATTGGCAGATCATATGGATTTCCATATTCCAAGCGAAATGCTGGCCGTTTCAAGGGTTCCCATCAGATTTTCTGGAAGTGTTTTACATTTTCTATTTCGCCTAGCCTTGGGGGGTTGTCCCTCGACACGTATGACCCCTTTGGGGAGGGGGCGTCCTCCCATATGGGTGCATCTGCACCTTCGTATTCACCTTGTTAAAGCCATGCACTTGGTGTAGAGTTGTGGTACACATCAAGACAACTGGTGTTGAGCTTCCTACATGTTCATTGCATGCATTCCAGTTTGCAATTCCATACGAGGTTCCTCCATGTTCAAGTTATTACAAGTCTACAGATTGGCCAGTCCTGTGATCAAGATTGTGTTCAAAGTCTAAATCAAGTTGGCTATTGGATCTAATCCTCAAGTTCTAATACTAAAGCCTAGCTTCCCTAGTGTGGATTGTATTTTTGGTTCTATGTACCGTATGTGTGGTGTTTCTCTCCTCTCTCAGTTAGATAGGAGAGAAACACCCACCGTAGTTAGGTTTGTACGTTGCCTTATGACCATCTTTTCGCATTTCCTTTTCTTTTCTTCTTTTCTTTTCCTTTCTATCCTTCTTGGGGTATGCCTCTTGTAGGCTGTATACTGTTGCCTTCTTTTCTATTTCAAGCTTATTTACCCAAAAAAAAAAGGTCCTTCACAAGCCCTGACTTGAAGGTTGTCCATGATTCTCAAATTGAAAGCGTCCTCTAGAACTCCATGAAGGAAGCAGTGGATGCCACTCTAGTGGACAGTCCCTTCGCCTCCGAGCTTTTACCCAGGGGTACTGGTGGCCGAAAATGAGGAAGACTTCCGAAGAGTACGCCAAGAAGTGTGAGCAATGTCAAAAACACGCCTCTCATCTGCTGCAGCCTTGCAACCCAACACCAGCCCCTGGCCCTTCACACAATGGGGGCTTGACATAGTGCGAAAGTTGTCAACAGCTCCAAGTGGCTACAAACACTTGATAACGGCAACTGATTACTACACCAAGTGGGTCGAGGCCGAGCCATTTATCACTATAACTGCTACTGACGTAGAGCGATTTCTTTGGAAGAATATCATCTCTCGCTTCAGTGTCCCTTATGCGATCATTTCGGATAATGGGACAACCCAATTTGTGGGCGAAGCGATCCAGAAGCTCTGTAAGAAGCACAATGTCCGGATCTTCCACTCTTCGGTGTCATACCCATAGGGAAATGGGCAAGCCGAAGCATCGAACAAAACAATATCGGATGGAATTAGAGACGCCCTAACTCTAAAGAGGGGTAAGTGGGCCGAAGAACTCCCAAAAGTTCTCTAGGGCTATCGAACCACCCCCCGACGCTCTACTAGTCGAACACCATTCTCTATGGCATATGGCATGGAAGTTGTTCTCCCCCTAGCCACCCTAATCCCAACAACTCGGACAGGAGAACTCGATGTGCTGACCAATGATGAGGCCATGGACAGGGAGCTTGACCTAGCTGAAGAGCTTAGGGAAGAAGCACACCTGAAACATACCTCATATCAACAAGAAGTTGCCCAGGGATACAACATAGTCCTCCGAGAGGTAGTTCAAAAGTCCAAGAAGACTAAGTCCAAACCAAACTACGAGGGTCCTTTCCGCGTGATCGCCAAAGTCGGACATGGATCCTACAAGTTAGCAGAACTCCTGGAATGCCACTAAACTGAGGAAGTTCTATGCTTAGGAAAAATTTGTTAGAAGAAAATACATTTGGGTTGCCTGTTTTGCCCCTTTGCTCTCTGAATTTATGATGTCTGGATGATCAATGAAGAAAGATTTCGCAACTATTGCCTATTTAGATTACTTTGTCAACACAACTATCAAGCTTTGGTGTTCCGACTTACACCTCGGAAATAACCTAGGCCCGGTGCCAAAAATTTCTTTTCCATTTCGTATTGTTTCGGTCCCAATCCGAGCAATTGTTCCTCTGATTTGCTCCGAGCAGGGGCTATCAGTGGAAATTTTTTTAAAGAGTTGGAAAAATTCTCTTTCCATTTCGTATTGCTTTGGTTTCAATCCGAGCAATTGTTCCTCTGATTTGTCTCGAGCAAGAGCTATTAGTGGAATTTTTTTTCAAGAGTTGGAAAAATTCTCTTTCCATTTCTTATTGCTTCGGTTCCAATCTAAGCAATTGTTCCTCTGATTTGTCCCGAGCAAGGGCTATCAGTGGAAATTTTTTCCAAGTGTTGGAAAAATTTTCTTTCCATTTTGCTTCGGTTCTCATCCAAGCAATTGTTCCTCTGACTTGTCCCAAGTATTGGAAGACTTTCTAAGTGTTGAAAAAATGTTACACCAGTAAAACTACTACTTCGGCACAAGCCGAGCAACTACTTTCTAGCTTGTCCCGAAGCAGGGGCTATTAGGAGGATGCATTCCTCTTAAAACAGTGGGAATTTTTCCAAGTGTTGAAAAGGTTTTCACACTAATCAATTACTTTGGCAAAGACCAAGCAAGAGTTTCATTCATACAAACAGTAAAAGCAAATCGCATGCAAACGATAGAACTTCTATTCACACAAAACATCCAAACAACTTAGGTTACATCCTTAGGCAAAACATTTAGCCGTTCAAAACAAAACTTTCACCACTTCGGCGAAACCGGAGCATGACGGGATGATACTTGCTCAGTGCATCTCCACGTGAAACCTGTTTTAAAATATTACATACCCCTGGAACAGCAAACTCCAATTGTCCGGAGCCGTCCAACATAATAAAATATTTCAGATTAAAAACATAGTTTCAAAAATCCCTATCCTAGGGGGTTATGTTGATAGCTTCATTTGACTGGGTTTCGGTTGTGGTCTCCTCGGTTGGAGTCTTGTCAGCCGAAGTTTTCTCAGACGGAGTCCTATCAGTAGACTTTTTGGGATCAGGAGTATAGATATCTTCTTCATCTTCATCAGGCGTGTCTTCAGGCTTGGAGAGTCGGGCATTTTAGGAGCTTCTCTTCTTGGATCTTCAGGAGGTATTCCGAAAACATCACAACAATAAACATAGCCCTTCCCGAAGCCTTTTCGTTCCCCATTCTTCACGAGCCCGAGGATGTCATCAACGTATGCCTTTCCAGCCTCTGCAAACCCTGGATCATGCCTTTCTCGGCGAGCTTCTTCAAGAGCCTTCTGATTCTCGGCTTTCACTTGCTCGAGCCGTCGGTTAGACCTCTCCTTCCACTCAGTCAGTTCCTTCTTCAACCTCTCATTCTCAGCCTAGAGCTCTTCGGCGCGGGATTCAGCAGTTTGCACTTTTGCCAGAGCAGCGTCTGCTCAGTTTTTATACTTCTTAGCCGCACCGTTGAGCTCCAGCACTTGATCGTGCAGCCTCAGCATGGACTGCCCGATCTGCAAATACAAAAGTAAAAGCAAGATGAGTAAAACAAGTATTCCAAATGCAAAGTTAAGAACTTTGAATCCGAAGGCTTACTTGCACTATCAAGGAAGAACAATGGTAGAGATTGTCTTCCAATTTGCTTGGGACTATAGCCATGTTATTCTTCAAGGCAAGAGCGGGGAGGAGGCCCAGACCCAAACGGGAGTCGGCATGAACATTGTCGGTGTTCATAATGCTCCTCCCCTTAGCATTGATCAGCGTTGGGGACCACGGCCTTATCAGCACCTCAATTTTTGGGCCTCCTTTGCTCTACTGGTCAACCCTGCAAATAGCCCCTCGGTGTCTCCAGGTAGTGAGGTACCATCTCTCGGCTTCTTAGCCGGTCTCTCGTTCACAGAAATGGAAACCCGGCTTTGTCCGGCGGTTGGATCCTTTGCAAGAACAAACCCCGAGCTCAGCTTCTCCTTTCTCTTCAAAGGGGCCTTCTTGCTTTTAGCTACCATTTCGGCTAGCCTAGCAGCAAAGTCGATCTTCGGCGGCATCTCTTCTTCTTCTTCTAGTGTTAAGGGGTCGAGAGAATAGCAGTCTACGGGGATTCTCACCTTTCCTTGGAACTCACCAACCGGTCGAGCCTCTAGATTAGCTCTCTCTTGGGCAGATATCAAGGTCTGATCGGAAAAGGCTTCGGATACACCCTTCCCTTTTCTCGGCTTTCGAGCTTTCGTTGGTTTCTTCTTGAATCAACAACTGTAGGTTGGTAGATAATTCAGAAGCTCGGGAGTTGACCATCCGAAACACTGATATAACTAATGCTCTCTCTCAGAGCTAGTAAGAGACTTCAGGCATCGAGTGATTGGAGAAGGACCTGCAAAGCATAGAAGTTAAAAAAAAAATCACAACAAAATGTTATTTACAAAAATAAGGAGAGTAAGCATTGAAGAGTATTAACTATGATCACCCTGAACGGTGGGAACGGGGAATGGATCCTCAGAGATTGGCAGGCAATAATTTCCCAAAACAATAACACAAATATCCTGGAAATGGTCGGAATCCAGGAGGCATTCAAGTATTTGTTTCTTCTTCGGTCTGGTCATCAGGAAATACCTCTTGAACTTTGCATTCTGAGACATGGAATAGAGTTCAAACAAGTCTCATACCTAAAGCTCTATGTTATCCCTCAGCTTTAACTCATACGCTGAGTTTATCACCCGATAATTGTTGATCGTCAGCTGATCGGGAGAAAGGAAGTAGGTGTTCAACACTGCTCGGATAAAGTTGTTCATAGAGAATCGGACACCACCCTCAGTAATCGCCATCAGCAGAACGATTAAATGGTTGGGACCATAGCTTAGGACCATCCCTTTCGGAATAAGTGTAATCGACACCCCCTTTGGTATATTGTACTTCTTTACAAACTTATCATACCTGACTTTCCCATTCGTGAAGTAGTGAAGATAGGGACACGAGGGATCCTTTTTCTTTCCACTACTCGAGGCTGCGCCGGACGATTTACCCTCTCCAAGCCCAACGACACCGATCTCGGCTAGAATAGCCTGCTCCACTTCTACCGCAACATCAGCATCCTGTTCGGAGTTGACGCTCGTTTCACGCTCAGTGCTTGTGGTCGTTGCTGTGGTGGAAGGTCCCCACCTCGAGCGGTCATCAGACTCGGTGGCATCACTGTCCTCTAGCAAGCCATCCGAAACCTCCTCTTCATCCTCTAAATTGATGGGCTACTCAACGATAGGGTTGACGTTCGGAGGAATGGATTGAAGGGGCCTCTCATCTATAAGTTTACTAAAGTTGTAATCCATTGGTATGATCTCTCGGCAAGGGTTATGCTGAACACTATACTTGCGAAGTTGGTGGGCAATATAGGAGACGACGGTGCTAGAAGTCTCGGATCCGGAGCTCTCCAAATCTGAGGAGATCTCAACAACTAGTGGCGCCAAACCTAACAAAAGAATGAATGGTGAAAGATTGTTAGCTATGTGCAGTGGGTCCCAAAATCGATGCCACTGATTAACTCCTCGATGGCCCACCAGACATTTGAGATCCCAAATTAACAAGGTGCACGAGTGAAGTGACATCCCTTGGCACCTGTGGCCGAGGGGGGGAGTTCCAAGTCCTAGGCCTCTCAGCATCATCTTCAACCTCATGAACAGGTTGAAGATGACTGTTCATCTTCGGAAACGCAAACCCAAAAAATACAGAGAAAATGTGGGGAAAACTTGACGAAAATACGAGAAAACAAGTGAAAAGTGCAGAAACAAAGTTGGGATGAAGTTTCACCTAAAGATTTGATGCAGAACTAGTTGCAGCGGCTTCAATCCGCAAGAAAATTCCAAAATTTAAGAGAGAGAGCGTCTGAGGATCGAGATGGTAGAGTGAGAGTGTTTTCTCTTCTCTCACTACAATATTTATAGAGGCAAAGGAATTTCGAAAAATTGATGGAGCTTGGGCGGGAAATTCACATGATCACAGCACAGTACTCGGATCGGCATGTGCTCGGCCGTCAGATTGCGTGAGATGTGTCCAAGCGGACGGTGCAACGTAGCATCACTCATCCGCTACGTAAGTATTACGGTACAACTGTCACATCGCCGCAGAAACCCTACTCATAGGAGACACGTGGCGGGCTCTAGATGGACGAGAAGTCGATGAAGACAGGGAATCTAATAATGAGCCTTATCTTGAAGTATGGGACTCGGTCTGGACCCTGCTCGGCACCCGAATACTCAACCCCTTCTGTGGAATGTGGACCACACGGAGGGATCGAGGGGCTATTGTAGGGGTCCGGATACACCGGGCACCTGATTCACTTTAAGAGACACCTCTCTGATAGTCACCGAAACTATCTTCAAAGGACTCGACGGATATAGGGTTCAACGGAAGCAAAAAAGAAAAGTGGGGCTTCAGTCCATCACCTCGGATTTGTCGAGACCTATCCTACACTTGATTTATTAATGAGTTTTCAGAGTCAATGTCAAAAGACCTTGGGGCGTACCTGAAGGGTGACCTAAATCGACTTTGTAACGCGAAAGTATGCCGAAAGGTCAAGTGCTGAGTCAGCTAAGTAGTTAATGCTACATATGCGTGTAGCAAAGCGTGATCATGGCAAGTGACGTCATCCGAACGGTTACGACACTGTTTGGTTCTTTAACTTCTTTGCAATGGAAAATAATTCTGTGCGAGCGTGTAAGAGAGAGTTTCAATCTTCTCCCTCAGATTAACTTTGGAAAAACCAAATCTAATCAGGTGATTGTGTTTTATTGGTTCAATTACCTCAATTAAGAGGATTTTTCTCAATAAGTGAAGAAATGCAAACCAATAAACTTAGGAAATCAAAGAACAATAAAGAAACAAGATACTTCGATTGATGAATCAAAGATAAACTTACTTTGAAATCGTCTCCAACTTCAAATACAGAGTAAAAGAACTTCGAACGGGTGATTGTTACAAGAACAACCAAGACAAAGGTGATTGTTACAAGAACAATCGAGATAAATTCTAATTTACTTCCTAATCTACTTCGAACTGAGTTCGAAATCCTAAACTACTTTGCCAATGAACAAACCAAGCATCAGTTTTTTGATAGCTGTTTGTTGAAGATTTGTCTGGGGGCCTTTTCACTATTCAATTTATTCTATTTATAGATGCTGCTTGTAGTTTGGACTTCCTGCTCAACGAATTTGAACTTTGGCTTACTTCAAACTCTAAATCCCACTCTTCGAGTTGGTAGTTATTCTTCCTCCACGTCTGAATTTGAATTCTTTCTTCCTCCAGAAGCTTTAAATCTGCACGTTTGTTTAAACAAACTCAAATGATAACATGTTAAGGAAATAACTGTCTTCTAGAAGTATTCCACGTGTTCTAACTGCCAATTTTCTTGTTTCACAAGTTTACACGTGGAGTTTATGTGTTTAGCAGTTAATATTATGGCTTCGAAGTCAGTCTTTATTTTAGCAATGGCTTGTAACTACCAATAACTGTCTTTCCAATTTGAGAAATAATACGACATCGTATTTACTCAATTTTATCCCTTTAATCCAGTGTATCTTTATTGAGAAGTAATTGCCAACGTTTGACACTTTTGATTACATGTCAATTAATTATTAGATTGGTTAATTTTATATATAAACAGACACGCATAACAATTTCACTGGAAGCATGTGCTCATAGTACACTCCTTCGGGCTCGTCATCGTGACGTCAACCAAGCGGTTAAGTCACGTGACGAGCACAACTGTGCTTGTAGATCAAGCCAATGCTCACCTATAAAAGGTAAACCTTATCACCTAGAAAAGGTACGCACAACTCTCCTTTCAAAACCCTAGATCTACACTTCATCTTCTTCCACTACTAACTTGACCGTCGGAGTGCCGTTCTGGACTTTGCGGTCCTCTCCAGCACTAATGGTGCATTGAGTGTGCAGGTCTTGGTACAACTCGAGAGTAAGGACACCATCTCTGTCGTTGATCACTACCAGGAAGAACTACCAGAGAAAGAGGGCTCCACATACTATTGGTCTTTTGTCTTTTCCTTTTCAGGGAAGGAAGAAATTTACAGTTTACAAGAGGGTTAATGGTGACCAATTGGACCAATTACAACTCTCTCTCGCTCTCACTCTCTCTCTCTCTCAAGCAAAGAAAAGAGACCAACTACAACAACTCCTGACATGGTTTTTTTGGCTTCAAAGTTTTGAAAATTCGAAAAACTGTTGCACGCAGAGAAAAATTTGTACTAATAACACCTGCTATAAATGATCACGTTTGGAAATCTCGCTCGTATATGATTATTTTTTTATTCTTAGTTTGTAATGAAAAGAAAATCAAAGAAAGGAGCTTGAATATGACGTACGTCATTTTTTCTAGGGAAATGCTAACGGGTGTCATAGTACACTCGTCAAGAGTACAAAAAAGTACAATTTAGAAGTACATTTGTAGTTTAAAGTACATCTTTAAATGTACTTTAACGTACAAGTATACTTTTAAAGTGTACTTTTTTTTGTACAAATGGGACCTACAAAAGTGTACCGTAAGCATGACCCTTCTTCCTAACATGTAATGACTACATTTTAGACTTCAATACAATTTTCCCTCTATTTTGAGTTTGAAATTTAACTACAAGGGCAAAAAGGGCAATGGTTCAACTTTTTCCTTGAATAATCAACACGCTAATAATATTAATATTCCGAATTACTCCCTCCATTCCAAAATAATAGCCCCACTTTGTAAGGACCCGCATTTTTATTAGTATTGTGCTTGCATAAATATGATGTGTTGCATTTTATTCTAAAATATAATACGATAGTAATTTTTACACCATGACGTTCGATATAATATGTTGGGCATACGGTGAATTTTGGGTATTTTTTTGAGAACGAAACCCGGACAACGTGATCGAATTAGGCTTGTTTTTGCATTGCCATCAAGAAATTTTTTTGGGTAATTTGCCATCAAGATATTTTCCCAACCACATTTGCAGCTAGTTATTTCATTTTGTTTTCTGTCTCCTCTCACTTTCCTATACAGGTCAGACAATTCATCTTTCTTTGAACGTCTCTCTTTCTCTCTCTCTCTCTCTTTGAGAATGATTGCATACTTCTCTCCCTCTCAAGCTCCCACACCCACTCTCATTCAACTCTAAATCAAGTAGATCAACCCTTTCGGATTAAACCCAAATAACGCCCTACTCAACTTGGAGCAATTGACGTATTCCCGACGTACTCAACGGTTCAGATCGTTCATCCATACGCTTAATATGCAAGAATTAAGGTAGAATTTCGGTAAACTTGCTTTAACCTTATGTATGATGATTTTTGTAAAATCTTGATCTGATCCTTGGATTAGAGAGTAAGAGGGTCATAGGTAACATTATATTATATTGACTATAGGGACCGATCAGTTTATAGATCGATAGAATGTGAGAAAAACGTCTCTCGACGCCAAAAACGAGTGTACATGGAGTGAACCACAGTCCGGAAATGATTTGCTATTGTGGTATTATCTGTAAATTTCCGCATTTGGTGAAATTGGGTTTGTACCTCTTGGTTAAAAAAGTAATGGTTAGCGAGACTTAGTGTGAGGATGGGAATGAAATGGAGTATGAAATATGGAAAAGATGAGATTGGGGAATGTGGTGAAACTGTGCCTTGTTGTGAGCCATGTTGTGTCATGAGCCGTGCCATGTCTTGAGCCATGTTATGCCATGAGTCGTGCCGAGGGAGGTGAATAGGAACATAATGAATGAGAACTAGGTGACGGGTTGGTATTGAGCCGTGTTATGTCTTGAGCCGTGCTGAAGTAAGTGAATGGGAACATAATGAACAGGAACCAATGATGGGGATGTTGCGAGCCGTGCCTTGTCGTGAGCCATGCTGTGTTGTGAGTCGTGCCATGTCTTGAGCCATGTTATGTCGTGAGCCATGTCGAGGGTGGCATACGGGAACATAATGGATGGAAATATGGTGATCAGGAACACGGTGTATGGGAACATGGTGAACGGGAACATCGTATGACTGACCATGCTAATAAAACTTATGTGTAAAATAAGTGGGTTCTATTGGTTAATTTTATATGTGGTTTTGTGATTATGGAAATTATGCATACATTGGGGTAAGGGTAGTTTTATGTTGTTCTACTAAGTGTCACTATTCACGGTATTCCGTTACCATGGTATTTGACGCCAGGTACAGGCGATGATATGGAGTATTCAGAGGACAACCGTGTAGCAGTTGAAGATGTTGCTGAGTTAACCAAGTTGTGGCTAAACCAGTAGTTTAGTTGTTGGCTCTGTGCTTTTAAGTATTTTATTGGAATTTCAAGTTTGTAATAAAGACATATTTTATTGTACTTCATGATTAAAAGTTAGAAATTTTATTTTGCCATCCCATACAAAAAAGATTGTTATTATCACACCCCATGTATTTTGAACTATTATGATTTCATCCTGTAAAATCATTTCCGGACAATTTTGCCCATATTAAATATACGATTAATATATATATATATATATGTTAATAATCTATTCAATAGGATTGAAAAATCCCGAAATCATTGTCCTCCAACGGTCCTTTGACTGTGATCTTTTTAAATGTCTATAAGGATGACTAAAATCATGGTTTTCAAATCAAAGTGATATCTTTTCCTTTATTGGATCAATTTAGCCGATCGGTTTCCTTTGTTTAAGCTCCATTTGAATTTCAAATGGTCTAATCCTACTCAATACTAGATCGGCTACTTAAACATTAGGACCACTTTGAGCATTCATGTTTGAATAATCCAAATAATTCAATTCATCACGCCAGCCGTGGAATCCGGAAAGTTGGAATTCAACAATTCCTCAAGTGATTTATCAATTAAGTAATTTCGTCGGCATCAAAAAAGTTATTATACATCATCATTGTTTGGATTTTTTTTTTTCGTGATACAATTGCAGTTCATGAATCCCATTTTCGATGGATAATAAATGAAGAAATCATCATCACACATTAATACAACAATGACATTTTTCGCACAAAAATTATGATATTCTATTTCCACATTTGTCACACAGAAAATATGATATCCTATTTCATCATCATATGTTAATGTTGCCAATTATTTTCGATGGAATTTTTTGGTTGGAGATGGAGGAAGAATTAGTCCTTGTATGCAAATATGGTGACAAAATTTTTGTTTCCTCAGAAAAGTTAGGATGATAATTTTTTTGCGTGGAAGTCTTATTTTCCTTGCCAATAATACCTTGTCGCTAAAGAGAATTCGTGAGGAATTCTCAAAATTCCTCACTAATTCTTCCCACAAAAACAAGGCGCAAATTTTTTATGTGTGTAGGAAAAGAATTTTGCGAGGAATTTTTTTTTTCCTCGCGAAAAGGCAGTAAACATATTGTAATGAATTGTTTTTGTCACAAAAAAATTGGTTATTTGCAAGGAATTTACACTAATGCATGCAACAGTGATCCATTAATAAACCATTTTAGAAACAGTGCTCCAAAAAATCATAACTTACACTAACCCATGCAACAATGATCCATTAAAAATCGCTCCATTAAACATGAGATTATAATAAACCATAACTTCACGTCCAAATAACATAGAAAATGGAAAACTAGTGCTCCATCATAAACATACAACCTGACACACTAACAGACAAAGAAATCCATAATCCCAGTTCAAATGTAATTGTGCCTAAATCTAGTATATTAATTAACCATTAAAAACCCCCAAACCCCCATGGTTCAATGATACACCATTGCACATATGGATCCAACGAAAAATGGAGACGGAAATCTTCGATGCATCACAACGAATATGAACAGAGAAAACCATAATTTAATTGTGTCTAAATTTTGGTATATTAATAAAACTTTAAAAAAAATCCCGAAAACCCCCAAATATACTTCCCAAAACCCCCCCAAACACTACACCAATCGATGCATTAAAACCAATATGATCAGAAAAAACCATAATCTCATAACAATATTAACCATTATTAATCCCTAGAACCCCACCCCCCAAACACACACACACACACACACACACACACACACAATATACTACTACCCAATAGACTGACGGGCCATTGGTGGGTACGGAAAACATGTAGACTTGTTAGGGCTTTATTTTGGTGATCAAATTGGTAGCTATATCATCTTTCCATCCATCATGTAGCAACTCGATTTCGACTCATCTGCTTGGTCGAATGACACCTGCCTAAGTAACGGGATGGTGTGGTCTCCGGCGATATCGGGTTGTGGGGTGGTGTGATGGGACGATTTTGGTAGTGGTTAGGTTTCAACCGATTTGTTAGGGATTGGGATAGTTTGGGTAAAGTAAATCGAATCATCGGAAAGTCAGGGATTACAGGTTGTAGGGTTTTGTCTCTCCGAGAGAGTAGGGATTTGGTTTGGGGAATGGGGTTTTAGAGACGACTTTTGGACTGTTTGGGACAATTTTCCCCTATATAGGTGTGAGAGTGTTTGGGAGGGGTTTGGGATGTGTTTGGGATAGGAAACGCACCATAACAGTCTACTATCATAAAAGGGGAAAATTGATCTTAACTGCTAATAATTTTTCTCGGGAATTGTGGGAGCACTTCTAGGATCATCATTTTTTCAAAACCGTTCACATAACGTAGGTAATATTAAAAGACAAAATATTTACACAAGGGCATTTTGGGTATTTTTTATATTTCGAGATGAGATCATAACTATTCAAATCCATTGGGATGAAATCATATCTTTTTTTTTTCTAGGGGTCGTCTAATTAACTTCCCCTTAAAAGTTTGTAATAAATCACTTCCAACTTTATTCGGTATTGTAATATTTTAACAATGTTTTGTAATGAATGGGTTGTGTTTCTCTAATTTATTTATAAAAAAATTATATGCAGCCCAAAGTTCTTTAAAATCCTCTTATTAACAAACCAAATTTTCGGGGCGTTACACACTTTCTCTTTCTTGTAATTTTTCAAATAAAATAATCAAGTATTTCCATGTATCATTTTTCTTTGTGTATCATTTTTAGATTTTTTTCGAATTGAGTATTTTAATTTGGTGCGAAAAAAATCCGAAAAATGATACATTGAAATACTTCATTTTTTTATTTGAAAAATGACACGGCTTTTTGTTGTGGACTGTTATTTTGGAATGGAGGGAGTATCCAAAAAAAAATTAATAGTATTATGGGACATTTAAAAAATGAAATATGAACAAAAAATTTGGAACGGGGGAGCCTATACATGAATATGTATATGCTCTAGGGGAAAAAAAAAGGAATATGTACATATATAGTGTATATGTTTATTCATGATTCAAGCTACAGTACTCAACAAGATACTCTACTCTTCAATCATGGGGAATTACTGTAAAAAAAAATAAGAAGCGCTGTTTTTTTTTTTTTAGCCAATAAAGAGAATTTCATTTCACAAAAAATGTCATTACAAACTATCGAATGTAAAGACAACAGAATAAAGATAATCATACAGACAAGAAGAACATAGACAAAACCAAAACAAATGAAGGATACATGTCCAGTGAGAGATTGGTTCGACTGTCAGATGTCCGTGATCAATGATAAGTTGTTGTTGTCACGGTAGTTCCACATGAATGATGATTCTTCCAACACACAGTTGAACTGGCAAACAACCAAAGAGTTTTAAGTAGACATCGGCGCTCAACTGTCAAGAAATCGCATGCTTGATACCTACAGTAGAAAGCTCTGCGGCACGGTTAGGCGTTGTTCAACTAGATGACATAAGCCAACTATAGAGCTCTAAAATCTGCAGAGAAGCTCCCGGAAAGAGTCGCAACTGTGGTTATTGGAATGAAATAGCCATGGATAATATCCTTCGGCTTATTACCCAAATAACAACATCAAAATTTAAATGAACACCCCCTTCCCAAAGGATTTTTGGAAAGAAATTACTACAAAAGGGCATAAAGGAATGCGCAAAAAGGCATAACTTCAACAACAATCATGAAACATTTGATCCGACTGGGTAGGGGAAATGAAAAGGGAGAGACAAATTGAATTGGATAGGGAATGAATAAAGTACCACGCAAAGGCATACTAAAATGCTCCAAAAAAATTCAAGGAGCGCTACTAAACATAGAGCCCACAACATTGTGAAGCCGAGCGACACAACAAAGAAAACATGCATGCACAAAGACAAACAACAAAGAAACATGGCAGAGAGAATATATGAGGGTTGGATGTCCGATTATTGGATGGCAGAGGGCCCTGAAGCTCAACCCATATCATAACCCAATCCAGCACACACCTTCCCTTGCTATTGTCCATTAAAATTAACAACACATGGGTAATAGAAAATAAACCAAGGCAATACAAGGGCACATGAAATATATATACCCAGCAAGATGAACAAAGTAGGTAGAAAATGGTTGATTGCCGGAATCTGATCTCGCCGTTACCTCACGCCCGATCTACAACTATTAGCAAACCCCGAACACAGACCCAAAAACCAATAAACCCCCAAATCACAGCCCTAAATACATCAAACCCCAGAAAACAGCCCTAGAATCACTGAATGGTCCTCGTTTTTTCCTTCTTCTTTTATTTTTTGTTCCAAGCAGCCAACAACAATCAGAGGAAGAGAATACCAGCTGACGATCGATCAGGTTCAAAGTAGAGCTGACCGAGCAACACAGTCGGCGATATGGGGAGTCAATCAGAGAGAGCTTGTCTATCGTGTGAGGTGAACATATTGACATAAATGAGAGCTGATTGGAGAGTGCATAGCAGTAAGGATCGGGAATGTGGAGAACAGCCATAAACATGTAGCGGTTGTCATGGCGGTGATGGGAGAACGCCTCAATCAGAGCCTCCACAAACCCAAGCATGTCGAAACAGCGATGGTAGGATGTAAAGGGTACCGGTGTTTAGGAGGTAGAGTGGTGGTGGGGAAGGGGGAGGCGGCTCCTCGCCCCCAGCCGAAACCCTAAACTTTGGAAGCTTGTTTTGGAAGGGGGAGACAATACTTTTACAGCCCCTTTGGCTGGAGGGATGAGAAAAGAAAATAAAGTGGTATAATTTCTCTTAATGATGAGAAAAGAAAAGAAAGGGTTGAGTTCTCTCACCAGCTCATTTGGATTGACATAATGGAGGAGAGAATGGTTCCTCGCATGCCATGCTCATTTTACTAAAATACCCTGTTGTGGTTCCAGATTTTGAGGGGGGAACTTGAGGAAGAAGATGAACAGTGGACAAACTTGAGAAAGACAATGAACAGTGAACTCTAGCAGGGTCAATCGATCAGTTCCAGCATCGATTCTAGCATCAATCGATCAGCTACTACCACCGTACTGAATCAAAGGAAGAATTGGTGCGGTCGAGGTCAATTCGTTGAGCTCCAAAACCCTAGGTATCAACAACCCCAAATATGCTCTTCTCCTTCCTCAGGCATCAACAGTCACAACCCCAAATTGCTGCAAAAATTGATGGGTAACCCAATCGTTTCTCACGGAATCTCGCCAATATTGGTGAGAAACGAAATAGGGCTCTGAGGGGTTCTTAAATCTCACCTTTTCCTTCCCTTTCTCACCTCTTATGCAATCCAAACAGGGGTGAGAAACGCATCTCCCTTGATTTCTTTTCTTTTCTACCGAAATCCCCTAATCCAGAAAATTTTTTGGGTGCTTGTAGGGTATATACACGTGGTGCCCGGCACCACATCCGAGCTGTCCATTCACGTTTTGGACGGCTCAGATCTGCAGTGACATTTTTGTAAATTTTGGGACCAACTTTACTCTCGCAGATTTGAGCCGTCCAAAAAGTGAATGGACGGCTCGGATGTGGTGCCGGACACCACGTGTATACAAGCACCCAAAATCTTCTCCCTAATCCAAAGGGTCTTTAGAGAGAGAGAGAGAGAGAGAGAGAGAGAGTGCTAAGAGCAACTCCACCCCTTACTCTTTTTTTTTTTTACTCAAACTCAAAATTTGAGTAAAACCCTTAAAACACTCCTCCACTCCTTACCTAAACCTATAGCAAATTGAGTTTTTACTCAAACTTAAACCCAAATAGAACTAGACTCAAATTTTTACTCAAATTTTGAAGGCAAATTTGACACTCTCATATTTACAAGTTTGCCATTAATGAACCTTTTACTCAAATTTGTGCTTGAATTTGAGGTTGCCCATTGGAGTGCACAATATCAAATGAAGTTTGTACTCAAATTTGAGTAAGGGTTAGAGATGCTCTAACACATTTTCTCAGAGAGACCCATGAACTCTTCTAATTTGGAGGCGCTGTTTAATAACAATATTCAAATTGCATTTTCGAGTTCAAAACGCAGGTATTTCTTCTACCCATTCTATTGCGGATTCCAATTTTCAAGCACCTAGGCGACCCAAAATAAAGACAAAAGCAAGTGTGCTCTCAACCAAAAGCCTAATTTACCGTGACCGCCTAATTATTTGACCGGCCGGACCAGGAAACTCTAACGCTAGTTTTGTATCGATTATTGTTCACATAATGGGAATTGATGAGGCTGCAATGAGTGAAGTAAGGGACTTCTCGCTCATTGTGGCGACTCTGTTGGGATTCTGTTTTATGTTTTTGCATTAGGCAGTACTAGATAAACGGAGAACACCGTTTGATTCATGTAAAGAGCCATAACGGATAATTTTTTTCTTGTAAATCGTTTGAATAGATAACGAAACAATATTAAAGATTAATTTATTGAAAGAATGGCAGAAACATCGAATCATGATGTAACATGTGTGTTCATCTCCCAGGCAAAGCAAACTAAAGAACACAATTTCGGAGGTGACTCCAAAATTCATTTCATGCACGACATGAAAATATAATGTGATGTACGGCAGTTTCTTACAAATGAAGAAGGTTTGAAATTTGGTTCCAGCCCATAAGCCATGTCCTTTTATCTGATGGAAGCACAAAGTTAAGCTCAAACATCTCCTTTGACAAATTTCCGCTTTCGCAGAAGCCTACAAGTTTTGCTACTATCTCAGACTCTCCTTGCACATGTTTTGGATCATGAGGATCTGTCCAAAGCTTGTTTATGAACTGGATTCTCCTCTGCTTTCCATCTAGTGGGATTTCCCATTTTATGTATAATGCTTCTCTCTCCTCAGAAGTCAAACGTGTGGTTAACCTCTTCGCAAGGAATTCCCTCTCACGCTTCAGTGCTCTAATACTGTGTGGAACAACACAACAATGAGCACAAATGTTAGCTAGTTTACAAAGGTATGCCTTAAGAGTCATGAACACAGAAAACTTACAAGAAATATAGGTTAAGGCTCAATGGTTCAGGAGACAAGTTATGCATTAACCATATACTTGATTACTAGTTTTCTCTTCTACATGTGCAAAAGCAGCAATAGTTTTCTCTTCTACATGTGCAAAAGCAGCAATATTTTAGTGAGGAGGGGGGGAAATATTTTTCCTTTGATGAGTATTCCCATAATGTACATGGTACAACCCCCAGATGATGTATTATTTGATTGTATGCATTCTGGCCTTCCTTAAATCAAATTTCTGGCTTCGTCCTTGCTAGTGTGGTGTGAACCACATGTTTCATTTTCTATTCCTGTGTTTGTAACATTGTTGTTTTAAAATGCAAAACATAGCCTAATCTCAGTATGTTGCCTTAGAGGAAGTAACCTTGATGATAACGAGATTGTAGGCTCATCGCCAAAGTGAGCTGGGCTTGCATTTCCGAGTTCAGCCAAATGCTGCTGCAACCAAGTCAAGCGCCGGAGTTCTACTTCCATGTAAATCTGATCAGCTGGGTCCCCCTTGAATAACAAATAGAACTGTGTCCTGTGAATTATTGAAACATGACACAAATCCCATAACTCAATGATCTGCTGCCTCTGCTCCCTGAAAATCATATTCCATGCAGCTGGTGACTCCTCTTGGATCTCAGTTCCGTTTTCATCACTCTCTATATCATATCCAGCTGCTTCATTTGCTTCCAACTCAAGCACCTGGAGGCATAACACATTCTGATGATGTACATTTTACACTCAAAATAGTAGTTTGAGATACAAATGATAAACAAAATCTCTACTTTGAAATGAAAAATAGGTAGCAACAACAAATCAATATGAAGCAACGTTGCACATGAACTTAGTTTCCGCCTTGTAACAAATGCAGATGAAGCAAATATGCAGAAAATAGCAGTTTGAGATACAAAATTTGAAGAAATAATACATGTTTCTATGCACTTGCAATAAACATCCGTTGGTAGAACTAAAAAAGGGCATAGATATGTCATAATAGGCCAAAAGACCTCAATATTACCTGGCAAACAAGTAGCTGCTTTTGGTATTGCAACTTTGCTACGCGTTCTTTAAGTTCTGTAACATAAGCACGAATGCTTCTTACATTTTCCTCTGCTGCATTCTGGAACATCTTTTGCATTTTCCTCATATTCACTGAACTTGAACGCCTGTATGGCGTACCTTCCTTTGATGAGGCATCTCCACCTTCTTCACTCCTTGTAGGTGTATCTTTCTCAGATGCTTGTGGAGTTCCACTAGGCACAATGGCACCATTTTCAGGGGCTCTATTTTCAATCTCAGTCTCCACCACTTGATGAGTTGAGGATAGAGGTGAACAGGGTGATCTTATGAAGTTGTGCCGGTTGGCACCATTACTTGAAGCTAAAGGAAGCATCTTCTTCTTTTTGATTCGGCTCTTTGATTGCTGATCAGCAGGAAGAGATGTTACCAATTTGTCTATGGACTTCTGAACATTTTCAAGCTGCTCCTCAAGATCTGCAATGTTGCTTCCTTGCGAGTGAAGTCTGGTTATTTCTTCCTTGAGGTTCGCACTAACACTCTTGTTAACAGAAATAACATTTCCGACTTCAACTTCTTTTGGGGCTTGGCGGATTGCACACATTTCCCTTATCTCAGCTTGAAGCTTAGCAATGGTTTCTGCAGCATTTTGGTTACCTTGTTTATGACATGCCACCTCCTTTTGAAGTACTTCTAGAGCTCGATTTGCTTCTTCTCCAAGTTGCTCCTGGAGTTGTTCAAGTTTCTTAATTTCATGCATTAGTGTGAAAGGAGTCATTGATGACTGCCTCATTGTCTGCCTTCCCATTGTATTTCTTGTTTTGTTGCCACGGTTTGTCTCCTTGCCATCAAGCTTTGGTGAAAATGTCCCCGAGAAAGATAGACACTTCTTTACTACTGGCATGGTTGATTCATATGGCTTTAAACCCTGAGGTATCTATCAAACACCAAAAAATAAGGAATTGTCCAAATGAGAGAGAGAGAGAGAGAGAGAGAGAGAGAGAGAGAGAGAGAGACCTGTTGTTCATCCTCAAGCTTTCGACGCAATTCATCTACTAGGGATTGTGCAAGATCTCTTTGGCGCCTCAGTTCTTCGATTTCCATCTCCATCTAAGCAAAATTGGAGAGGACAAAATAAGCACTAAATACTAATTGAAACCCTTCTAAGCATATTGACTGTCATGCAAGATAAATGCTTAGATACCTGTTGAATTTTCCAATCTTTTTCATTTGATGGATCCGGAGTACGCAACTCTGCTTCTAGTCTGGCTACTTCCTTCTGCAAATGTTTTACCAGCTGCTTATCTGGAACAACCTGATCAAAGTTTTTGAGCAGGATTAAAGCAGCCCCAATGTAATTATATATCTTTGGACAAGGAAAAATCTTTGCCATTTCATGTCAAACAAAAAATAGCAGAAACTTGTAAGTACATTACCATATTTACTTGGGCATTATTTGTAACTTCCTTTGCTCGGGTGGCAAAGTAGAGAGTGTTCCTTGATTGTTCAACATGGCTGAGTGCTGGGCTCAGAGTGCATATGATGGCAGTGCGAGCATTCCCACCAAGCGAATGCTGTAGTATGCGTGTGAGCTTGGAATCTCTGTAGGGTATATGACCACTTCTTTTCCCAACACTGCAATCATCAACAGTTTTTAAATTGACAGAAAATCAATTCCCTTGCAATGTGCCCATGTGAAGCCTAAGTAAATGGACCCACTTGTTGATTTGTTTTAGACCTTAGTAACAGGGTAATTAGCATAAAAGGTAGTCCTTGCAATTTCAGGGATACTATAAAACACAGAATGGTAATAAACAAACTACGGAAGCAGAATTTCCCCATAAAATGGAAGACAACACAAATCTGAACGTGGCAGCAATTTATGCAGTCCAGCTGCATTCTAGAATTGAATCATACGTTTTAAAGAACCTAGATGGCACTATTTTTAAATAAGAAATCCAGTCTGAGAAGAAAATTCCACAACTTATGGAACACATATGACAAAACATCTAACCATCCAGGAGCCTTTTCTTGCAATGAATAAAACTTGAAAGAATTCAAAGAGGCTAAAAGGGAGAAAAAGCCTAATGCAAAAATTTCTTGCAAAAAATTATTGAAGTTCACTATCCTGTCTGAATATGCAGAAATGGACTATACAATTGACCTCTGACCTGAGCTTCCTAATGACAGTTGTGAGAGTCATCAAGCTAAGGTTAATATGGCAGCCTTCCCTAAGCCTAGCACCCTCTGCATTAGTCTGTGAGGCTCTTTCACTACCAGCTAGATCGACAAAGTTCTGCATAACAACAACAAAAAACATCGTAAGTCGCCATCCATTGGAATGCTTTCGTACAGTGATATGGAGTCAAAAGCATTGTTTTACCAGGCTTGCCACATAAGATCTCACGCAATCTGAACTTTCACGGTGGATGCTTTCTATTGTCTGCACAATCACCAAAAATAGTTGGAACATGTTATTGTAAAGAGCTACAATTATGGACAAATATTTACAAGTTTCTGAACTTGCCAGCCTTATTATCTGATGTGACCGTGAGCTAGTATCATTTAGTGAAGTTTCACCCACTTGCCTTTGGGCTGCAAAAATTTCACATATTGATAGGCTTAGAAAATACAGTTTAAACACATTCACTCGCAAACTGATTCCTGATGGTTCAAATGTTTACCCTCACAGATACTGATCAATTGCCTTAGATGCTGATCATTGTTTGCTGTTTCTTCGACCAACTTCTCAACCACAGTTCCTTTCTGCAAGTAGAGGTCACAGGAAGAAAACATCAGCAATGCGCAAAAGGAAACAAAATATTGCTTCCGTTAGTCAAAATGTATATGTCTGACCTCTGGATCATCTAAAAGCTTGAGATTGCGACCAGATTCTGAATTCAAGAGGTCCCTGACATTCTCATTGTAGATTTCTAGTCCAGAGATTCTTATTCTGAATTCTCTCTCCGGTGCCTGTAAAGAATGCCAAAGCAACACATATCAGACTGTATCTTGCACAATGAGATGGATTAGTAAAGCAATGTAGCTCACATTCATTATGTGGTTGTAGATATCGTATACAGCTTTGTCTGTGATTCCTCTCATCGTGTAAGTTTTCCCACTGCTTGTTTGCCCATATGCAAAGATGGTGGCTGCAGCACACAAAAATATGTACATGTTTGCATAAAAGTAACACCAAATAGACATCATAAGGAAATACATTACCATTGATGCCCATTAAAGCAGACAAAGCAACATTCTTTACTCCTTCCTCATATACTGATTCAGTTAAACAAGCTGGACCAAAGACTCTATCTGAAATGGTGACAAACTTTATGCTCTTAAAATATTCGACATAAGAGCATTTGCTTAAAAAGAAATTTCAAAGAGTGGATATGAAGGTTCAATTCGTTACCAAAGGTAAATGAAGCTGGTTGAGGTGCACGCTCTTGGGTTGGTGGTTTGTGCACAATTGTGTGTTCATCAATGCATTCCCATGCTACTTGGTCTTTGGCCAATTGCTCCCTTTTGTTCAAAGGTCGTAGACGTACTGTAACAACGATTTTCTCTTCCCTAACTTTGGAGCCACCAGGAGTGGATACTGGTGTCCTCTCTACTTTTGAAGCTGGTGTACCAGGATTTTTTACAGTCATTTTGATATATAGATCTAAAGTTCTCCCCGTCAGAGGATCCCAGAGACGCTGTAAAAGTACGTTGGTCAAAGTATCACCAGTCGTTTGATCTGCAGTCAAAACACCAGAAGTTGTTGAACCAGATAAAATCAGCATATGGATTAATAATAAAAATTTCAACTTCTAAACGAAAAGCAAAAATGAAGACAATGAAGCCAACAGAGTTCTTTGCTTAGCAAAAAAAACAGAGTAAAGTTTGTGTATCACAGAAAGTTTTAAACTTTAAGTCGAAGTGTTGAACCAGATTCTAATATTTCTTCTACCCAAAACACCAGAAGTTGTTACGTTTAGAACTTTTTAAATGAGGTGAACTCAAGAGTAAATGAATTTCACTTTCATCTCGAATTAGCAACTTCGCAGAAGCTCTGTGCCCTGGGAAAAAGTTGCAAACAGGTAAACTGAAACTACTACAAATTGATTTTCAGCATTCAACCGCATGTGTCAATGAAAGAAGCATTGGAAACATATGCTGCCTAACATTTCTTATGTTTTTTTTTTTTTTAAAGAAAATCCTGTTACTTTGTTTTGAGTGTTGGAAACCCTAGAAATGAAAGGCATTAGGAAGGGGAATTCATGAACGAATTACCTAATCAAAATTATATTCAAAACTGAATATAGGTTTCAAGTGCAGATTCTCAACAATCAAGCGGACGGAGTGAAATTTCAGATTTATAGCAGCAAGAAATTCAAGGATCGGGTGCTAAATCTAAGCAACCAGTGAAAGTCGTGCATATATATAGAGTTTCCATACCTAGTTCTCTCTCTTTTTTTACAACATTAATAGAAGAAGGTTATGTTATCAACGTATGGAACAAAATTAGGAAAGGAAATAAAGAGATTACGTTGACCTCTTACATATTTCAAGAATCAAAATTGAAGCTAGGAAAAAACCTGGAAGCAGCAATGAATTTGTTGGTACAAGTGTATATACAAGGAAAGGTAATACTCACAGAGAATCAGAGCAGACGGGAGGACGCACCCTCAGATCCAACTTAAATAAAACCCACGCGAAATCGATTAGAGAATGCTTGTTAACAGATCTCAGTTGAGAGAGAGAGAGAGAGAGAGTAGAACGTTGGGGAGAGAGAGAGAGAGAGAGAGAGAGAGAGAGAGAGAGAGAGAGGAGCGTTCAGAGGAGAGAAGAAAAGCTAAAAGGGTTATCCGACTCTTCGAGAGAGGGATCGATTTTTGAATTTGAGTTCCCTCAACGGCTAGTTTTGTTCCTCCGGTTTTATGACTGGCGTGGGTGTTTTTCTCAGATTCCGATTTAATTTTTTAATGTGCTTTTCGTCAATGTATCGTCGCATGAAAGTAGTACTACTATTATATGTTCTCTCTTCCCCGCCGCTTAGGCATGGGCAGATTGCACAGGCGTCCCAAGATGGGATTGACAACATAGTTAAATGAACATAGTACACCCAGTGACGGAGCCATCTAGTGGGGTGGTGCCACCCGCAATTTCAAAATATAATTTATTTTACACAAATGAATTAGGCATCTATTGATGTTCAAATAACTTGATTTTTTAAGCATACAATGCAAAAATAGCATTTTAAGAAATGAATGGTTGTTCGGACATTAAAAAAATCTCAAAGACTCATTTAAAGACCACAGGGTAATAGAATCACACAATTATCTTTATTTTAACAAAATTGATAGTTCAGGATAAAGCTTGAGTTTGCACTTAACCTTTCATTTCATATTTTTACTAAAAAATATACTCTCTCCATCCCAAAATGATATTCCCCTATGAAAAGATGTGCAATTTTTGGATCAAAGAATAAAATACTTCCGTAGATGATTTTTTTTGAGTTTCTTTGCACCAAATTAAAGATCTCGATTAGCTCTTTAATTTGATGCGAAAAATTTGAAAAAAAAATGAACAGAAGTACGTTATTTTTTATTTGAAAAATTGTGGTAGGTCTTTTCATAGGGGATATTATTTTAGGAAGGAGGGAGTAAAAGAATACCAGTAGACTTTTGTTTAACAGCGCCACCCCCGATTGTAATTCTTGGTTCCGTCAATGAGTAGACTTGTCTTTGTAATAGCAATCCTATATTGACTAACCGGACATGTCTCACACACAAATTTTCTTATATTATAACAAAACTTTTTGAAACTGTAACCATAAATATGTTTGTATTACTATTTTTGGTTACAAAAACCATAAACCATTCCAATAATTTCTAGGAATTCAAGAAACAAAGAAACCCAGCTTCCACTTGTTTTGTAAACAAAACAAAGACAATCACTATAGCAAAACCGAATCATAAAAAAGCACTACACTCACATTGGGCGCTTACCCCAGTAGTTCGCAGGGTTCGAAACTTGGTAGAGGCACAAAAGAAGCCAAAATAAAGACTCTTAATTACACAATTGCTTCCACTCTAACTCTGCTTTCCCACTTTATCCATGCTAAACCTAGAGGAATCTAATTCCCATCTCAACCAATGAAGACCTAAGCAACCAAATCTAGGGTTTGAGTTCTCCTCCATCGTTTCATCTTTCCAACAGGTATGTGAAGCGCTAAAATCAATCCTTATTAGATGTGATCTCTTCCACTACCATCACCCACCATGGAAGAACTATCCCCAAGCTTCACAGACCTCTTTTTCGTTGAGGTGCAGCTCCAATCTTCTAATGTACACCTTTGTTGAATATTCATGGGAAGGATCACCTAGCCCAGATTTGTTGTTTGTTCTGCCGAGAGCTAGCTGTTTGCCTCGAGCAATGGTGGTGGAGCCTCCTACTCCGTTGTCACCATTAGGAAAGACTAGGATTTATACCATTTTAAGCTAAGAGAGTGTTGAAACAAAGATTTCTAAGTCAAGCTTTTGGAGAAAGAGATTGAACAACTGTAAGAAAAATTCACATCAGGTTGACTAATTGTGGGGTGGTATCCAACTCCTCTTTTTTGTGTGGGTAAATTAGCTTGGAAAAAAAAAAGCTAATCAAATGGAAATTAAAAAACCTACGCCAAATAGCTACATAGGACTAGGAATAAAGTAACAAGTGTTTCCTATCCACCTTAAAAGAGGGAAAAGAAATACTTGACAAAAGGGGTACGTTTGTAGTAAAGCAAAATAAAACCTTGGTCTTCAACTTGTTGCTTGAGATGGTCCATGCCTTTCTCTCTGACTTAGGATTTTCTTGTATGACTATGAAGGTGGAGGAGCCTTCCTTCCTTTAACCCTACAAAACCAAAAACTACATTAGTGCTGAACGGGTCAAAGTTGCCTAGAAGGCACTTCGATGGCTAAGTAAGTCCTTGAACGAGGAGGGAAAGACACAGATTTGAGGAGGAAGAAATGACATTTTTAGACACCTCAATTTTGACCCAAGAAACTTATCGAGCTTTCTCAATGATGAAGTAGACCAACCGTGCGTACCTCGAAGCTCGGATCAAGGCTTGAACTCACCAAATCACCCCAAAACCATCCTACACCCTTTTCAAACAACCCTGACCAACCTAAAAGACCAAAATACCACTCAAACAACCAATAAACCAAGCCACGCCATTGTGCTTAAAACCCTTTAAGCGTTCAAACCCTGTCCAGTCAGCTTTTTTGCAGAGCATCTAATCATGATATGCTGCTGCATGGGGGGCGTATAAGTTGTCGAATTGTTGCATATATACGTCTCTTAGTCCCTAATATGGCCCCTATGGATCCTAATCACCCTTTCAAAATCCAAACCCACCATTTTCCTCCATTCTATCTCTATATAAGCACCACTTCACCTCTTATACAGGGGTTACCAACTGATATCCATCATTCTCTCACTTTAGAACACCATTTCCAGACCCTCTCATCCATAATTGTTCATCAATTGAAGCTCTATCTTCTAAAGCCAAACAAAGCCACTTGATCATCATCATCTAAGCTAAAATACACCATCATCCATCCAAATACCACTTAATCAGACCCACATTGCTATTACTCTATCCAAAACAACCTACATTGTACATAGAGTCTAAGCCATTGTCCATCCCTTCATCAAAACATCAAGTTCAAGCCTTGATCATAGTGAAAAGGTAGTTTACCATGTAAAGTGCTACGGGTTGGTCATTCTAAGGGAGACCAGTGGGTTCATGGACATCCTCTATACCTTTCTATGAGCTCACAAGGTCCTACATATCAAGAAAAACAACTTCCAAAAATGTCAGCTCAAAACCCTTTGAGTGCTCAAGGCCTATCCTTTGAGCGCTCAAACTATTTTGACCATCTTCTTATTTTTGTGGTTTCTGGTCTTCTTTCATGCTGGTAACTCCTTTTTATGACTTATGGATGATTGATATGGCGTTAAGCTAGCCTACTACTCCTTTGATCATTTATTAATGTGTCTAAAAGCCATGAAAAAGGAGGTTCATCATCAAGCAAGCAAGAAGCAACCATGTTTTAAGAAGCAAACAAGGGTATTTCACTCCTTTGAACAATGATCAAATGGTTTAAGTTTATAAGAGTATCAAAAGAAGTCAGAAAATCACAAAAACTCACATCTTTTGGATAGGGTTTGAGTGCTCAAACCTTGTTCTTTGAGTGCTCAAACACTCTCTTGTTTTATCTTTGTTTCTTGCTTATCTCTCTCCTAAACCATGTTATATGTTCATTCCAGTGTGTGTGTGTGTTGTTGTCAGATCCCTTCTCTCACTCACTCTCACTCTATCTATGTTCTTATACAATTTAAAAGCATGTCTCTCACACATGCAAACATTTTAAACTTATTTCATGATGATTCTGGGATATCAAAGTATTATGTATCATTATATGCCGTCTTGAGTTTGTTGATGACCCAAACAAGGGTAGGAAAGTATCAGAATGCGCAAACCATGAAGACGATTTAAGCGCTCAAACCCTAGTTTGAGCACTCAAATTGTTTTTTGGTTCATCAAACATTTTCATCATTGCAGCATGCTCACTGTATTCTGTGTGTTCTGAAATACTTTTCAAGGTTATACTTTCATTCCCTCTGTACTGATTTCCTTGTTTGGTTTGTTAATAAGCATCACTTTCATGTTTATATGATCATTTTTACTCTATTAAGTCATCAAAATGTTGTCTTCACACAAACATCAACGTTTAAATCATGTTTTCAGCAATGCAGAATCATCATGAGCTTGTGTAAGTGAGAGTGCTTTGAGCGCTCAAACCCCTAGTAGGGGATCAAATTGGTTTAGTTTGTGGTGTATGTGTAGATTGTTTTATCATTATTCTGTACATACTAACATCTTCACTTGTTGTTTGATGCCTTTGATAGCTTGTATTTGCATTTCATCATCACTCAAGTAGTTCACCAATCACAAGCATACACCCTAATGCATTGTCGTGTTTATCATCCTTACATTGCTCCCATTCCCCATTTCCCCATTATTTGCTCTAAGTTGAGTCATAAACATTTCATATGATCCCACAAAAGCTTAGTAGAGACCGGTCTTTGAACCAGGCGAGGGGGGTGCCTTAAAACCCTTCCCCACTCGTAACTGAGCTCCCGAACCTAAGATGGTATGGTGATGATGGATCGGTATCTAAACCTTTTCCAAAATATGAGGCACGAGTCTATCGAGTTTGATTCCTCGGAGGGGCGTCCACACATTCCTCTCAGGGTTTATCACTGTAGTATTTATAGGAGTGCCTTAACGTTGAGGGTTAGGATCCTGCATGCCTCTCTCATGATAGGTGACACGGCCGACATCCTCTTCTCAACACCGAATGTCGCACACGATGGTACGTAGGCACGGTGTGCTCGTCAGGCTCATATAGGGGACGTATGTATAGTGAATTTGGGGAGCCACATGGCAGAACCATACTACAAACTATCTTGGCTTGAAGGTAGAGCTTATGGCCGGGGTACGCGTCATGGGGAGGTAGTCCGACCCATACGAAACCCTGACGGTTACACTACATTTGGTCAATATGATCTAGCCACACCTTACAGATTGGCACTTTTTGCACCTTGTGGGATCTTCTATTCCGTAGCTCCGAATGATCTTCCACTCTTCATCGTGCTCCGAATGTGGACCAACCCGAACGACATGATGTGAGTCTCGCGGCTGCACAGAACGTTCCAAAACGAGGGCTAAAGTAGCGGCTGGCTGCTTGGGCCTGTTTGTACCCATTGACTTGGATTGGACCAACCTGCATTATGCCTAATTATTTTGACCCACTACAAAAGCCTAGAACAAAATTACTAATAATAAAATTCCCAAATGGTGGAGCCGCCTATGATTCTGCAAGTGTGTGCTCAATAATTTTGGGCCATGATCACCTCTACTTCAGTTGTCCCCTTTCCTGACAGATGTGATCATTCTTTTTGGGTTAGACGGAGATGCAAAGAAAGCCTTATCCTCTTGGCCAAGAAGTTGAACAAATTACTCCATCCATCCCTTTTTAAGAGTTAAGTAATCCATTTGGGTTGTCCCTTAATAGCTGTGTGTTTTGAAAAGTGAATGGTAAAAGTTTGTACAATTAGGCTTCGTTTGATTCGCGAACTAAAATAGGTGGGATTTATAGTCTCGGACTATTAGTCCTGAGACTAATTTAGGACTGAATCTCACAAAATTCCCTGTTTGATTCATGCATGATTAACATTGGGATATCCAATGTTTTGGTCAATCCCATGTTTGGTTCCCTAAACTACATTTCGGGATTAATTTCAAGAAAAGATCTCAAGGTTGCCAAGACAAAACAGATCTCAAGGTTGAAAAGAGAGAAGATTATCAAATCAAGAAAAGATATATATATATATATATATATATATATATAGTGAGCATCCAAACCACTAAATCCGGACCTACCGTCCGGAACTCACTTTCTGGACCAAAATTCGATGATCCGAACTGTTAGATGTGTTTAAAACATGTTTTTAAGGTCCAACGCGAGGATTTGGCAAAAAAAAAAAAACCCCGGAAGGGCTTGATCGGAGCAGTTTTTGAAAAGATGCTTATGTATTCAAGTGTTTGTAAAGCTGCAAATAATAGTGATAAAGATATCGCTGTATTTATTGTTAATGGTTTTACCGGTAGCCTTAAAGGATGGTGGGATAATTATCTTTCGTTAGCCTAGCAAACTTAGGTACTTGGTGTCATTAAAATCAGAAATTGTCACTGACATGGTGGTTGATCCACCAATAGTTCAAACAGTATCTAAGACTAGAGAGCAACAAGTTCAAGATGCTATTTATACTCTTGTTCAAGCTATAATTTTACATTTCATTGGAGCTGTAGACCAACGCCAAGAGCGTGGTAGCGAACTATTACAGAATTTAAGATGTCCTTCTTTAACCCATTTTAGATGGTATAAGGATGGTTTTATTACCAAAGTCATGCAGCGTAAAAATGCTAATTCAAAACATTGGAAGATTCTCCCAGTGCTGGAAATTCTGATAAGGAAAGAGAAGCTCGGCCTCTTCCATACTGGTAAGATCCTAATTTTCTGCCACGGCTACGGCCTCGACCACGACCTCGGTTAGGAAGCTCCATTCTGCAAGGAAACAAATTTGAATTAGGCACGAGATAGAACTTCTAGTGCCTTATTTAGTCTAATGAATGTGATGCTCATATATTGGCAAAGATATTCATCATCCGGATGGCCATTTTCTTTGAGCTTTTTAATATGTTTTTTAAGCTCATAAATCAAATATCGGAGATTAGCCTTTGTATACGGTCGAACTACGGATTGAATCCAAATACGGTTCATTTCAGTCCTCATTCAATCTCTTTCTGCTTCATCCATGCTGCAAAAATTCCCTAGTTAGAAAATCAGGTAGGGAGTTTTGTTCTCCTTTGATATATTCAATTTCAAAATCAAAGGCGATAATAATTCTGATTGCTATCTAGCAAATATTTGCTTAGAAACAAGATTTTTAACATCTGTTGCTAAGATCAATTTAGTCGAACTGCAATCAATATGGAGTAAGAAGGTTTGGTTTAATAAATCATCCTGGAATTTAGAAACACATTTCACAATAGAAAGCATTTCTTTTTAATAGTGGAATAATTAAGCTAAGCTTTTTTCCACATTCCTGATGTAAATCTAACCAATTCGTCTTTCTGAGAATGAGGATTCCGCTACTTAAGAATTCCTCCATAACCTATGTTTGAGGCATCAGTTTCCACAACTTTTCTCCAAGTTGGGTTGGCTAAACGTAAAACAAGGCAAAATGCTTTTGCCCTAAGCCTGATTTTCTTTATTGCTTTGGTATGTTCCTCGGTCCAAGGAGGAGGATTCTTTTGCAAAAGTTGGCATAATATGGCAGTATCCTGGGCTAAATTCTGATAATAGTCTATTATATAACTTGGCTACCCAAGAATCTTTGAAGTATCCTTAATTTCATCTGGAAACTTAGAAGTAAACTCAATACTACGGTAAATAGGGATAATGGTTCCCTGATTTATATTATGACCTAAAAATCGTACAGTTGTTTGGAATAATTTCATCTTTGTAGTGGATCTGACTAATCGATTACACTTTACTGCTTCTTTCAAAGCTCTAAGATGTTTAAAATGCTGATCTATAGATGAAAAAAACACAAGAATATCATCTATATAAACAATACAATAATCAAAATAAGGTGAGAATATTTCATTCATAATATTCTGAAATTTTGATGGGGCATTTTTCAAACCAAATGGCATGACATTCCATTCATAATGACCAAAAGGAACGACAAATGCAATTTTATACTGATCTTTTTCTTCAATTTGAATTTGCCAATATCCAGATTTTAAATCAAATTTTGAAAAAATAACTGCGGATTGCAATCTGTCAAGCAGATCTTTTTTGTTTGGAATTGGATATCTTATCCATTTCAAAACATCATTCAAAAGCTTATAATTGATAACAAGACGAGGAGTTCCTCGTTCTTTCTCTGCATTGTTGAAAACATAAAAAGTAGTACAGCTCCAAGGAGAATAACTTTTTCTAACTAATTTTTTTGTCAAGAAGAGTTTGAATCTCCTTCTTACAAAGCTCCAAATAATCAAATTTCATTTGGCTAGGTCGAGCTTTGGTTGGAATATGTTTTTCATTGAAATCCTGATTGTAAGGAAGTGAAACAATATAACGTTTCCTTTCCCAAAAAGCATTTGGCGATCACTTGCAAACTTCTTTTAAAAATTGATTTTCAATTTCTTTAATTTTTTCTTGTAAAATAGGAGATTGAATTTTCTGATTGATATCCATGATTAGAATTTCCTTTTGAAGAAAATTTAATTGTTTCTCCTTATTTCGCAGAAAACCTTGCAACTCCTGAATAATCCTAGTTTCAGGATCAGTAACAAAAGGATAAGTAATATCATGATCTTGAATACGACTGTAAATACAAGTTTGATCAATCTTATAGATAGGCATGATTATATTCAAAAAAGGTGTTCCTAGAATCACCTGTTGTTGTAGATTCTTAACAAGTAAAAACATAGTTGGTAGACAAATACCATCGTTACATATCAAAACATCAGATAATTTATACTGTATATGCATCCTATTGCCTCCAGTGGCAGTTAAAGATTGGACTATTTTCTCAAAATACCTAGTTGGAACTAATCCTTCCTGAATACAGTTCATGTCAGCACCGCTATTAACTAGTGCAACTATATCCTAAATTGTGTATTCCTGAATTATAACAAGATTAATTTGAATATACCATTTCTGATGGGTGACTTTACTAATTCTATTCAAATAAGTCAATCCTTTAGACAACTGACGTTTGCTGTTAAATTCTGGTTTAGCGATGGGTTTTAGACTCAACTGCTCTAAGCTAGAGAGTCTATTCTTTACAGATGTAATACTACCCTGAGTTTCTAATTGGGACATTTTCAACTATTTTAATTCAAATTTGAGATCATTGACCTCTTTCTGAAGATCCTGAAGGGTAGCTAGTTTAGAAGTGGTTTCTTCTAATCGATTAAAAACTTCATTAATATTGTAATATCTAGAGGTATTACTAGGTCTTTCTGGTTCAACATTTGACATAGAAGAACTTAGTGATATCTCAATAATGTTTCTTCGGATTTTTGGATCTTGATTTTTATCAACAAGGTCAAAAATCTATTGTTGAGATTTTGATAAAACATTTAAACTTAATCCATTAAGATTAGCAAAAACTTTCAGATGATCCTATTTGGAAGAAGTACAACACTTACTTGTGCAAATTTTTGGCGGAGAATATTCAGATTTTGAGGAGGAATATTCTAACTCATTTAGTTCTTCGCTTTCTGATTCAAATTCAGATTCGTCACTAGAATTGAGGAGCAACTTATTGATTTGTAACCTGAGTCCTTCATCTAGCTAAAGCTCATTCAGCTTTTTCTTGGTTAAACATCTATTGGCATAGTGACCAAATTTTCCACACTTGTAACATTTGACTTCGGATTTAGGCTTCTTCTTAGGGTTTGGTTTTGCCTTTCCTTTTCGATTACTGCTAGGTTTATTTTTGGAATAATCTTATCATAGGATTTTCTCCTATACTTCTTTCTGTATGGTTTGGAGGACTTAGTTTTTCTATGCTTCTTAGGATAGTTGGTGGGTATTTCATAAGCAAATTGCTGGCAAAACTCATCAATTTCTCTTTTACTTGTGAGGTTCTGTTTCTTGAGCTGGTACTGCAGCTTCATGTCATTACAAATAGAAAGACCAACTTGGACACAAACACTAATAAGGTGTCCATAAGTACAGCTTGCCCATTGGATGATATTTCCAACACTAAAATCCATAATTTTTTGACAGATATATATATATATATATATATATACACAAAAATCTTCTTATCCACACTCCCGGAAATAAGAAAAAAATGTGTTTTTTTTTTTTGTGCTGCAAAATTTTTTTGGAAAATCTGAACACATTGGATGGATCGGATCGTCAAAAAAAAATTGGATAAAAAGTCCGGAAATGAAAAGTCCATATGTGAAGCTTAACATATATATAGGGTAAGTTTCTCCTCTGGGATCCGGGACTCCGGACCTCCATAATCCAATCATTTTTTTGATGATTTGAGCCGTCCAATGTGTTCAGAAGATGTTTTCAAGGATAATATACAGTTTTTGCGAAACACTACTTGGATTAAGCCCTTCCCGGTATTTTTTTTTGAAGATTTTTTGCGTGGACCCTTGAAAACACCTTCTGAAAACATTGGACGGCTTGGATTTTCCAAAAACAATTTGCAAAACAAAAAAAAATACGATTTTTCTTATTTCCGGGAGTCCCAAACTAGATTCCTTAACAGATTATCTCAACTAAAAGAACCCAGAAACCCATTTTCACTACATTTCAGGTGAAATCACTATGAAGGAGCCAACAACACTCGAGGTCTTCAATTAGAAACCCATCTATATGAAACAAACAAGAAATCTAAAAATAAAAAATAAAGGTTACAGATGAAACAGATCTGGAAAAAAAATTCAACATGAAATGGGTTTGCTCAGAATAACAAAGTCTAGACAAAGTTCAACATGAATTCACTACTTTGATTGCAGCCCGTACTGACGAAATGGGTTTGCTCGGAAAACCTAAAATCGTGAATGGAGAGAATGATGAACTCAATCTTCCATAGCTTGGTGTGTGCGTGAGAGAGAGAGAGTAGGCCTAAGAGGAAGAAGAATGAAACAATGCATAAGGGTTTTCATTTCCATGGCAATTTTGTAACTATTGAACTCAATTACTTCTGTGTTTTTTATCTGGGACTGTTTAGTTCTGTAACAACCCGGATTTTCATAACTAAAAATTTCGTTTAAAAGTTTAATTAATTATTTTAAATTTCAGTTTATTGGAATATTTTTCTATTAAAATATTATTTAATTATTTGAATTCGAATAAATAGAATTCTAGCCGTGTATATGCGCGTACAAGATTGAGTAGCACATCTGTTACACTACCATAGCACCCGGAGACTGTGTTTAATACCCGAAACCCACCCAACCACTATCTTTACTCCATCCAACCATATTGTACCTTGGAGATACCCACCATCCCTACCTTGAAACTTGGTGTTGACCAAGTTAGAGTTAGAGATAGAGAGAGAGCTCGGAAGAGAGAGAAAGAGAGTGTGTGTGAATGTGTGCATGTAGTACACTTGCACATGCAAGTTTTAATGCAAGTTCACTTGCACAAGCAAGTTGAGGGTTTAGGGTAGCTTCCTAAGCCTACACTTTCTACCCAAACTAGTTAGAATAAGTCTTGTTATTTTAGGAGTACCTATCCATACCCACACAATACATGTATTAGAACACAATCTACACAACCTAGACCTATTATGCTTAACCTTGCACTCCAAGTCTCCATGAGACATGCTTCCTTGTTTTAGGAAAGAATATTCCCCTACTTTTTAGCCCACTAAGGCTACCCCTTAGCTATTAGATGCTTTCACATGCACATTGTGTGTATTTGGCCCTAAAAACACTCCATAACAAAGATGACTATGCAAAAACCTACACAACGAGGGGCGTATTTCTCCCCCACCATGTTTTCCATGTTGGCTTCCCATTGTGTTTCCCAAATTTCCTTTGTGTGCAAGTAAACTAGCCTAGAACCTAACCTAAAAATCTAGGAGTGCCACTTGTGTACTTCCCATGTGCAAGTTAATGCACCATTTACTTCCCCCACATGAGGGCATCGGCCAAGGGGTGTGTGTGTGTGCCGAAAATTTCAAGAGGGAGAGAGAGGGCTATCACTTGCTATAAATAGCCACCTTTTGTGTTCTTTTGGACCACCTTTTATGCTTTCCACAAATGTTGTCTCTCTATTTCCCAACAAACCAACCACTTCTACCACCCTTATAGCCAACCTATTAGGATACTATTTAGCTACTTACTAAGTTAATTAGTGAGTGAGCTAGGTAGATTAAGGAGTCTCTACATCAAAGGATAGCTTTTCAGCTTCTGTTTTACACCTGGAAAACAAAGTAGTTTACTAAACTAACCTTTTATTTAGTTATTTCTAGTTTCAATAAGTTGTTCTAATTAATTTTCTAAGATGATTTTGAAGCTTGATTGGGTTAATTTATGCATGTATTAAGTTACTAAGGATGTTACTTAGTGATTGAGAAAGAGGATTTCATGTTGAAAAATTAACAAGAGAGTTAGTTAGGTTCCAATTAGAATGGTTCTTCATGAAATTAGAAGTGATTAGTAATATTAAAGTGATTAGAAGTTGATTACAAAGAATTAGAAGATGTGTATTTTACTAGACAAGATTCTAGCATCATTATGTTGATATTTCTTGGAAGAACTAGTTAATCTTAGTTGATTAAACTATTGATTGATGATTAGATAATTTTGTCTTGAAATAAGTAGATTAACTTATTTAATAAAGGACTTATTTCTTACTAGAAAGAAATACCTAATTGTTTTATGAAATTTTTGTAAGAAAGTATGGAGTTTTTATTAGATAAATATGAAAGAGAGTTTAATAAATTTTCTTCTAGAAAAGTTTTACTAATAAATTAATTAGTAAGTATATTTTATGGTTAAAAGAAGACGAGTAACTAGAGTTGACCAATCTTTTCCTTGAAAGAAGTTATGATTTTATTAAGATATGGAAAAGATGTTTTATTTAAGTTTATTAGAAAGAAAGATTTCTAGAAATATAAAGAGTATATTTTTGGGAAAGGTTAAACACATATATAAAAATATTTTTAGAAAGTCCATAATTAGACGAGTTAAATTTTTGGCAAGAAATTTCTAGAAAAGAAGATATGTTTAAATTATTTTAGAGAGAGCAAGTTGACTAGTTTTATTTCTTTTGAAAAGAATAAAATAGTTTGAAATAGAATAAGGGAGAAATAAGATTTTTTATGAGAAATAAAATTTGAGAGAATTGGAAAATATTATTCTGGAGAAAATTGGTGTATGATTTTATGTGGGAAAGTTTCTAGAGGAAATATTATTTTTGAGAGAGTTGGTGTCTTAGAAAGTATGATTTTATGTGAGAAATGTCTATTTGGAAAAATATGAGTTACGACACGGGACTTCAAAATTTTGAATAGCAGTTGACGGGAAAATAGAGATGAGAATGAAAATGGATTTTTGATATGAGAAATGAGATTTTCGGAAATGAAATGAAATGAGATTTGGAAATGAAATGTGATGAGATGAATTTGTTACCACCTCAAGTTCAAGGAGAGAACTTGGATGTTTGAGCTAAGCGTGCACAACACACCTGAATGGACCTTATAAAACGTAATCGGTTAAGTTCAGTGATATGAGACGGCCGGGACTATGTCGTGTGAGTCACGGGATGGGCGGACCGTGCAAACAGGCTGTTAAGTTCGGTAATGCACGACGACCGCGGCCTCGAGCGAAAAGGTTGGTACCGTCTGCTGAAAGGAGGCGTAAACAGACCAATAACTTTCGAGTGGTGGGAGATATATGAAATTTGAAGAAGAATGCTGAAAAGGGCACTGATTTGAGAAAAATTGATTTTTGGTAAATTGTTGATAAATGAGTTAAATTTGAGAAACCGATTAAGATTTATTTTGAGAAAATGACACGTGGCATAGTTCTGAGATACTGAAATGAGATATTATTTTCTGCGCATGTTTACTCTGATCCACATCGACACGCATGGTGCATTGCATGGTTTTACTGCTCATAAGTTACATGTACTGTTTTTGCACTTATTGTTCTAGAATTGCTACTTAGAAGTTTAGCATAGTGAACTACTGGGCTTTGCTCACGATGTTGCACTCGTATAACCTTGGCATAATACCATGATGTTGCCTGTGCGACTCGGATGTATTATGTCAGATTATCTAGATGGACAGGGACAATATTTTGGAGACCAAATCCTATGAAGCAAGAAATGTGCACGAATGGGGATAACCCTACCAAGAGGATAGACGCGTCGACCTAGAACCACCCCCTAAGTTACTATTTATATAATGATTAAGGATATTGTAATTTGTATTGAAGTTTAAGGATTAAACTTAATTATGATTGTAATAATAACAATTAACGTGCCCAAATTTTAGGGGCATTACAAGTTCCCACACGCCCTGGTATTACACAATCCCATATGTATTGGACTAATGGGATTGTTAATCCCATGTGATTTTTCAAGAACCAAACGAGGGCTTGTGCGGGAACGTACAAATAGTCCAATCCCAGGTACCTAATACCCTAATCAAACGAGGCCCTATTGGTTTGCCCTTTTGAAAAGTTAATGGGTAAAGAGTTGATAGTAGAAGATGAGGATAATTTTGAAAAATGGAGGTAAAAATTGATGTAAAAGGTGTATAGTGAAGATAAAAGTTGATGTGAAAGGAGTAATGATGATGTTCTTTAATAAGTTGGATTCAGTTCGTTAATATGTTGGATTTACGAAGCAACACATTTAAAAAGAGATGTAGGGATTACTAATGACAATACTAATAACAGTGAGAGAATGGATTTAATTCATATGGCCTTAACTACGATTGTTTATAATTTGTGGAGGGAGAGGAATGACATGATTTTCAGGAATCAAGCTATGGATCTAGGCTCTTTCATAGCTAGGATTGAGAAAGATTTGAGATGCTACACTAATACTCGGAGGAATATCATGAAGTCAGACTTGTTTGTTGTGTTGATTGGCAAATCTAAGCTAAAGTGTTTGCTTCTTGTTGATGTATCTATTTGCAGCTTTGTTCTCTAGTTTAGTTTTTTTTTTTTTTGTGGGTAATTTAGCATGAAAATAAAAGGAGGCAAAAAAAATATACAAATTTTAAAAAGGACATACCCTAGGAGGACCAAACAAAAACAAAGAAAGAAAACAAAAGGCTGCCAAAAGGAATAAGTGGGAAGGCCAAATGGCTACATGGGGAAATAAAAGAAATCTACCTAAACAAGACTTAATACGTACTTACAAGAAACCAAAAGAGTTTCTACCCAATCTAGTAAGATGGACCAGAAACTCAGAGGATAGAACATACAAACGATTCGAGAGGGAACCCCTCAAATAGCATATGGTATCTAACACAGAAAGCAATTTGCTATTTGAGGCACAAACGTAGCAGTAGATTTCATGGCTTGGCTTGGTTGATGCCACATCCGATGCACAACAAACATAGGTGAGCAAAACGGGAGGATGCCCCCTCCTAAAGGGGATGCACATGTTGTTTGTAGTCTTGTTCTCGATTGGGATGCGCATGTGCTGTTGGAATTTTTCACGAAATTCAGATGAATGAAACCGGGACGTTTCAGAGGGTCTGACGAGGCAACTAAACGGTCTACTCCGGATTCGATGAATTTGGACGAAGAGTAAATATCCAGTAGTTTCGTATGGTTATTGCCCTTCATGAATTGAGGTTAATGATTCAATTCAAATCAGGAGTTACAGCAATTCATTGTGTTGATTTATTTTGATTCAATTCCTTAATTGAATGGCATATTCATTTTCGTATTCATGGCTTGAGGCTTTTCATCAGCTATAAAAAGGCAGCTTTGGCCTTTGGTTTTCATCACCAAAAATTGGAGAGAAATCGTTCTTGTGAGAGTGAGGCAGACAAGAGTTACAATTCGCCAAGGCTTCCAGCGGTGGTGTTCCGGTGGTTGTGGTTTAGCCGTTGTAGCCTGGGACGAAGATGCCGATTCAGTCTACAACACCCACGGTAGGCGGCGAATCTTTGTTAAGGAGAGTGTGGTTACACACGACTCGGCATTCGTTGGACAGTTTGTATCTCAGTTTTACAGTTTATGTATTTTCAATTTCCGTAAATTTTTGTGTTCATTTTATTGTAATCTGTTCATGTATTATATATATATATATATATATATATATATATATATATATATATATATATATATATATATATATGAGATATATATATATATATATATATATGAGAAGTAATTGTTTTTCGGAATCACGATTGCCGCTGTAATTTTTCCAACAAGCATAACAAAGATTCGTAATCGATTGGCAATCGAATTTCAAAAAAACAATTCTGTTTAGACTGACCTTTGAGTTGCAAGAACAGGATTGAGGAACAGAATTGGTGGTATCTCGTTGAGATCATATAGTCATCTGACCAGATTGCTCGTGGGAAATAGATTCAATATCAGGGGCTACGGCCTAAGTCAATCGTGCGCGATTGAACTTCACTGATTAAGCCCGCGCCTTTAGGCGGTTAGCGCAATCGGGCCTTGATCTGACCGAGTTTGTTTGGCCTCTGGAGCAATCTACTTGGATTAAGCCTTGACATTGCTCGGTCAGAAACTTGTGATCAGTGGATTGTTTGGCTTGTGGAGCAACCTACTCTGCTTAAGCAGTGACGTTGCTTAGCCACAGTCCTCTGGATCTCTGCTTTGTGATAGTAGTCCTTGTGTTGGGTTTGAGAACAGCTAGTGGTTGGGCTAGTTCGGCCTAAGCATGTGCTCTGCCTACAGTAATATAACTAGTGGAAGGTTAATCACTCAGCCTTAGTACATGGCCAGTGTAGTAACTTGGCACAAGGATTGGTATACTTAGCAGAGGCAGAACATGAATTGCCTTGATCGCTTAAGCAGTGAATTGTGTATACTTAGCAGAGGCAGAACATGGTTGGGCTAGTTCGCCAAGTGTAGTAACTTGGCGCCGCCCTCGAACTCCCTTTAGGGCACCGCCCCTAAGAATTTCCCCCAGGGCACGCCCCCTAGTTCCCCCCCGGGGCAAGCCCCCGAACCCTCGTGGTACGCTTTTGGCGCCAGGGATGCAAAGACCATGTTTGGTTGCTAAGTTTAGTTTGTTAATCTATACTTATTGTCATGATTGTGAAAGTAGTTTCACCAATTTTTGGTTTGTCATTTCTTAGGTTAAGATGACAACTGGAAAGAGCAATGAGACTCCAAATGTGGCAAGCTCAAGTGTTGCTGCTCCTTTGCATGGAGTTCCCTCGATACCAATGTCCCATGTTGATAAGCTTGGGAAGTTTGGTCCAGGGGTTGACTTCAAGAGATGGCAACAGAAGATGATATTCTATCTGACCACTCTCCATCTCGCTGGGTGCTTGTCTGAGGATGCCCCAGTTGTTGCTTAAAATGAGACAGATAAACCGTAGTTTACGTGCTCGGATCGCTGGAAGAATGCTGATTATTTGGCCAAGAATTATGTCTTGAATGCTCTTGATGACTCGTTGTACTCTGTGTTCAATGAGGCGGAGTCAGCCAAGGAATTGTGGAAATCCTTGGACAAAAAGTACAAGATCGAGGGAGCTGGGCCTAAAAATTTGTGGTGGGCCGCTTCCTTATTATACTATGAAAGATGAAAGGTCTCAGAATCAACAGTCCAAGAGCTCCGTGATGTTTATCAATGAAATCAAAGGTATGGGATGTTATTGCTCGAGCCGCTTTTTGGTGGTCGCTATCATCCACAAGCTTCCGAACTTGGAAGGAGTTCAAGAGTTATCTCATGTTCAAGAACAAGGAGATGACATTGAGACTCTCTTCTACAAGCTCAATGTCACGAAAAGGAAATCGGGCTAGAGAAAGGGTCGCCAAGGAGGCCTAAATGGCAAAGGCCAATATGGTGGAGCATGATCGTCCTTCCTCAAGTGGTGTGAGAAAGAACCAACATGACAAGCGGTCAGATAAGCAGAAGGGCAAGAGTGTTCATCTGGGACCAAAGGGTGGTGTTGCTAAGAAGCCTAAGGAGAAGTTCCAAGGGAAATGCTTCAATTGTGACAAGTTTGGCCATAAAGCATCAGAATGCAAGAAGCCACCTCGTCCACAGGCGCATATTATAGAAGCCTCGGGAGGTAGTTTTGACATGAACTTCTCAGCTATGGTATCTGAGGTGAACATGGTGGGCTCAAATCCACGGGAGTGGTGGATTGATGCTGGGGCTACCCGCCATATCTGCTGTGACAAGAAGATGTTCACGTCACTTGAGCCGGTTAATGGGGAGAAGCTATTTATGGGGAATTCAGCGACCTCAGATATTGCTGGTGAAGGAACAGTGGTCCTGAAGATGACTTCGAGGAAGACATTGACCCTGAACAAGGTGTTGTTCGTGCCAGACATTCGCAAGAATTTGATATCTGGCTCTCTGCTGAGCAAGCACGGCTTTCGCATGGTGTTTGAATCAGATATGGTCATTCTGACCAAGGCTGGATCATATGTAGGGAAAGGTTATATGGCCGATGGGCTATTTAAAATGAATGTAATGACTGTTATCCCTACCATTAATAAGACAAATGCCACAGTTGCTTATGTGCTTGAGTCTTCCATTTTGTGGCATGGTAGACTAGGTCATGTTAATTATGAATCTATGCGTAGATTAGTTAACTTGGACCATATTCCAGCTTTTCATATTAATGCAAATCACAAGTCTTAAACTTGTGTCGGGCAAAAGTTAACTAGAACTTCGCTTTCACTTTCGGTTGAAAGAAGTACCCAACCGCTTGGGCTAATCCACACCGATGTGTGATCTAAAATATGTCCAAACGCCAAATGCAAACAAGTATTTCATTACTTTTATTGATGATAGCACAAAATATTGCTATGTGTACTTGCTAAAAAGCAAGGATGAAGCGTTGGACAAGTTCATTCTTTTTAAGAATAAGGTGGAAAACCAACTTAGCAGTAAGATTAAGGTGGTGAGAAGTGACCGAGGTGGTGAATTTGAATCACTGTTTGGTAATTACTGTGTTGAACACGATATTATTTACCAAACCACTGCACCTTACTCGCCTCAGAATCCAATCGCTGGAGCGCAAGAATCGCATACATTGAAAGAAATGATGAATGCTATGTTGGTTAGTTCTGGGTTGCCTCAGAACATGTGGGGTGAAGCGGTGTTGACCGCTAACTATCTTTTGAATTTAGTGCCCCGCAAAAAGTTGGACAAAACACCTTATGAGTTGATCAGAGGTAAAAAGCCTAACTTTAAACACTTGCGAGTGTGGGGGTGTCTTGTTAAAGTAGCAATACCTCCTCCTAAGTATGAGAAGATACGACCGAAAACCGTTGACTGTGTGTTCATTGGCTATGCACACAATAGTAGTGCATATCGGTTCCTTGTGTATGAGTCTGGAGCAACAGATATACACAAAAACACTTACATGGAGTCTATAAATGTGTCATTTTCGAGCACATTTTTCCGTATAGATCCATTGGAGAGTCCAGTTCAGTGAAACGGACCCTACACCCTGCTAATTTTGGCAGTGGTGACCAAGAAAAGGAAGGTGATGTTGAACCCAGACGCAGCAAGCGTGCTAGGACATCAACATCCTTTGGTCCAGATTTTCTAACTTATTTGTTAGAAAGTGAGCCTCGGACTTACAAGGAAGTCAAGTTGTCGTCCCCGGTCCTCTGTGGAAAGAGGCCATTAAAAGTGAAATCGACTCCATCCTACAGAACCATACGTGGGAACTAGTGGATTTGCCACCTGGTAGTAAGCCTTTGGGCTATAAGTGGATCTTCAAAAGGAAGATGAAAGCAGATGGGTCGATAGATAAGTACAAAGCTAGGCTTGTCATTAAAGGCTATAGGCAAAAAGAAGGCCTAGATTACTTTGATACTTATTCACCAGTCTCACGGATCAATTCCATTCGGATGATAATTGCTATCACAGCTTTGCGAAACCTTGAGATACATCAGATGGATGTAAAAACAGCTTTCCTAAATGGCGATTTAGAAGAAGAAATCTATATGGACCAACCCGAGGGTTTCTCTGCACCAGGTCAAGAGAGGCAAGTCTGTAAGCTTGTTAGATCTCTGTATGGTCTAAAGCAAGCTCCAAAACAATGGCATGAGAAATTCGACTATGCAATGTTGTCTAGTGGCTTCCGCATCAACGAATGTGACAAATGTGTGTATGTCAAGGACACTGATGACGGATATGTCATTCTGTGTCTCTATGTTGATGATATGCTCATTGTTGGTAGTAATGACAGGGTCATTCAATCTACCAAGGATATGTTGAACTCTAAGTTTGACATGAAGGATATGGGCCTTGCAGATGTAATACTAGGCGTGAAGATCACCAGAGCATCTGATGGACTTGCGTTGTCTCAGACACCCTATGTTGAAAAAATTCTTGAGAAGTTCAACCAATTTGATACAGGACCGCAAGAACCCCCGTAGACGTCAGTCTCCATTTATCCAAGAATGGGGGGGAAGGGGTGTCCCAATTAGACTATTCTCGGATAATTGGGAGCCTCATGTACTTGATGAGTTGTACAAGGTCTGATATAGCCTACTCAATAAGTAGATTGAGCAGATACACGAGTAATCCAGGACATGATCACTGGAAGGCGATAGTCAGAGTACTACATTATTTAAGGTATAATCGTGATCTGGGGTTGCACTATTCCAGATATCCAGCAGTACTAGAAGGGTACTGTGATGCGAATTGGATAGCGGATATGAATGACTCAAAATCCACGAGTGGATATGTCTTCACGCTTGGTGGTGCAACAGTTGCTTGGAAATCTTCGAAACAGACGTGTATAGCACGATCTACAATGGAATCTGAATTCATTGCTTTAGATAAAGCAACTGAAGAGGCTGAGTGGCTACGTCGGTTCCTGGAAGATATTCCAAAATGGTCAAAACCAGTGCCAGCTATTAGTATCCACTGTGATAGTCAAGCTGCGATTGGTAGGGCTTTGAGTGCCAATTATAATGGTAAGTCTAGACATATACGTCGAAGACATAATACCATTAAACAACTGCTCTCAAGTGGGGTTGTCACTATTGACTATGTGAGGTCAAAGGACAATATTGCGGATCCGCTAACCAAAGGGTTATCTCGAGAGCTAGTTGAGAAAGCATCAAGAGGAATGGGGCTAAAGCCATTACGCTCATAGTTACCGTGGGGGTAGCCAACCTAGTTGACTGGAGATCCCAAGATCTAGGTTCAATGAGATTACTTTATGCGTGTAATTGAGAATGATCACTGCGGAGATTTGATCTTTTGCCCATTTCTAAGATGCAGAACAGTGAACCCTGTAAAGTGGAAGAGGTTAAGCATTGCTTTTAATGACTTTATGCATCTGGAGAGATGCCGAAAGGGGTATAGCAGATACCCATTATAAGAAGGTCACCTATGTGAGTATGAAAGTGGGGTCGCCAGGAGAATTCGCAAAATTCTCGAGAAAATACTTTGCAGAACCAGGAAGGAGGGTGTCATGGCCGAAATGAACCCAACAAAGGAGAACTCAACTACGCCGAGAAGTCCCGTGGTGACGCCTCGTTGTCTAAGTTTACACCGCGACGGAACAGCTTCAAAGCTGGTTCAAGCATTAATCGGTTCCGCCAAGAAACTCGATAGGCTATCACAAGGGAAGGTTCAAGCCCAAAAGCTACCTATCCTATGCAGGAATTATCTGTTGCCTCTCTCTCGAGTCAGCTTTGTACTCTGCGTCAGTATGCCTGCCAATTTCATTCAGGGGGGGATTGTTGGAATTTTTCACGAAATTCAGATGAATGAAACCTAACGTTTTTGGAGGGTCCGCGAAAGCAACCAAAACGGTCTACTCCTCGATCGATGAATTTGGACGAAGAGTAAATATCCAGAGATTTGTATGGTTATTGCCCCTCATGAATTGAGGTTAATGATTCAATTCAAATCAGGAGTTACAGCAATTAAATGTGCTGATTTATTTTGATTCAATTCCTCAATTGAATGGCATATTCATTTTCGTATTCATGGCTTGAGGCTCTTCATCAGCTATAAAAAGGCAGCTTTAGCCTTTGGTTTTCATCACCTGAAATTGGAGAGAAATCGTTCTTGTGAGAGTGAGGTAGACAAGAGTTACAATTCGCCAAGGCTTCCAGCGGTGGTGTTCCGGTGGTTGTGGTTTAGCCGTTGTATCCTGGGACGAAGACGCCGATTGATCTACAACACCCACCGGTGGGGGCGAATCTTTGTTAAGGAGAATGTGGTTACACACGACTCGGCATTCGTTGGACAGTTTGTATCTCTGTTTTACAGTTTATGTATTTTCAGTTTCCGTAAATTTTCGTGTTCATTTTATTGTAATCTGTTCATGTATATATATATATATATATATATATATATATATATATATATAGAGAGAGAGAGAGAGAGAGAGAGAAGTAATTGTTTTTCGGAATCACGATTGACGCCGTAATTTTTCCAACATGTGCCTCCGTATGTCAAGTTGATTTAATACTCCCCCTGTTTCTATTTGTTTGTCCCACTCTCTCTCTTGCCTTTTTTCAAATCAAAAATTAAGTGCTTCCGTGTATCATTTTTTAAATTTTTTTGCACCGAATTAAAGTACACGATGAGTACTTTAATTCGATGTAAATTTTTTTTGAACATAATACACGAAAATACTTTATTTTTTTATTTGAAAAGTGGCACGATTTTTCGTAGTGGACAAACAAATAAGAATGGATGGAGTATAATCTAAGTTACCAAAAGAGAAAAAAAAATCTAGAAGAGCTTTGTTCTCCAATATTGCAAGTGCTAAGCCACGTTATTTTACAAAAGGGCGGCTCTATATATGCTTTAAATGAATCAATGATCCCAGAATTTTTTTCTCCGAAACTTAACAGAAACTTTAAATTGGTGATTGAGATTTATTGACTTGGGAGCCCTGAATGTCCAAATTTATCACAACCACATGGGAAGTTTCCAGGATCATTTTATGGGGCCATATATAGCATCAGTCTATCAGCTGTGGTGGATGAAACACCTTGTGGGTGTTAAATCATCATCGGATGAGGACTCAGAGAAGTTGCAATGAACACCAGCTTCAATTGGACTGCTGAAGAGTGTTGAATTAACAAGCCAATGATCATTGCATTCCATATTTGTGTTAGTTGTTGCTGAAGCCACCTCCATGGTTTGATCTGTTATTGATAATTGCTGATATGATCTTGCCAGGCTCTGTTGATGATGGTTAGGATACTGCTCAATGACATCACCTGTAATGCGCACAGTGATGTTACAACATTAGTAGATGGAAAATGATTTGTATGAAGAATATTTCACCAGAAATTTAGCAAATAAATTATGTGGAATTATGTGTGCGGGACATCCTTAATTGCGAAGAAAGCAAAACAAGTCAAGGCGGGGGGGTTAATTGTTTTGATTTCATTTCCTAGTTTTATTGTATTTCAATCAAGGGAGGATGCCTTTGTCACCCAGAAGTATCCCAAAACTCTGTATTCTATTTCTTGTTACTAATTTCAAGTTGTACTCAAAAGAGACAAAAAAGAAAAAACTACCTTGGGTTAATAGCAGAGGTGTGTCAGTCAAAAGTCCATCAACTTCTTCCAAGGAATTCCAATTAGCATAGGCTTCTCTCACCAAATTCTCAATATAGGCCTGAGGTGAGTACATCGGCATCATAAGTAAACAGAAACAGTAGTACTACTATATATGTGAAATTAGAATATACATAGTACTGTAATTGGTTTCACGAAGAAAGTAATTAAAGAAATGAGTGCCTCGGTTAAATGAAACACATACCTTATTCATTGTGGTGATTCTGGTTGTGGGGTATGTTTGTTCATTTATCACAGCCTTAATAACTTGACATATAGGATTCAGCAGGAGGGTGTAATTTGGGCCGCGGGACATATAAATTTTGTTACCCATAATGCAAGTCCTTGCATGCTTTATTGTTACTTCCCACATTTTCTCCGACATCCCAACGCCTAGTATCTGTGTTTCAAATTAAAAAAAAAAAATTACAAGTTATTTTAAAATCAAATGGAGTATTAATTTTTTTTGAACTAAGTTCTTTTGGAGGCCAAAGTGTCTAGTATGGAATACATTAGGGACAATATCCATGACCAAATGAAAAGGGAGACTGACTTAGGGAACAGTAGAAAGGAAGTCGGGGGAGAGGGGAAAAACTATTTTGTGTGCCTTGTCGTCTCTTTTTCACTAGAATTGATCAATCAATCTGATTAATGTGACGGAGAATGCATGGTAAATAGTAGTAGTAGTAGTAGTAGGTATACCTTTCTGAGCTTGAATGGATCAACAACAGAGAGCTTCAAGAAGTCTTGAACAGTGTTAATACCCATGGAGGTTAGCTTCTTATGGAAAGCCCCATCTTTCCCAATCTTCTCCAATCGCCATACCTCGTCTTCTAGCACGGGCGGGTGATGCTTTTTGTATACTGAACATATGCATGTCAACACTATTAATCACTGAACATATGCATGTCAACACTATTAATCAACAAAAGTCAACCCACTAATACTATACAAGGAAAGGAAAACTTTCAGTGCAGTACATAAATATTACTCCTGTAAATAAGAAAAATGTAAACCCCATACTAATTAACTCTTTACCTAATCAGTGTACAAAAATGTTAGTAGAACGAGTGAAAAGTGCATGTGAAGGAATGTATGAACGTATATCCAAACTTTTAAAACTCGTTTTACTCCCACCTTTATCAATAAGAATGTAGTTATCTAGATATTGCAAACATAACAATTAGCAAATAAGAAGACCAAAAAAAAATAAACTACACTCCTTTGTATTTTTTATACTTTTTAACACATTTTCACACATTTTTATATAATTTTTACATTTTTGTTTTAAAATTTTAACAACAATTCGCTGAGTTGATTTTAGAATTTCCATTTACTTTATCTATCCGAAACTCATCCTATTTGGCTACCAAAGAGCGCCTGTCAAATCTTTACACAGGTGACATGACGCATGGAAAAAAAATTCAATGCCAAACGGGTACCATGTAGTGCCCAATCGCACACATTTGGCCGTTCAAAACTATAACAGATGATCTCGATTGAAAGTGTTAGATCAATTAAAAACAAAAAGGAAAAGTACTTCCCAAAAAAATTGTGTTTTAATCCAAACCGTCTATTACATATTTGGTTAAAGGAAAAGTACTTCCCAGTACTTTGAGCGTGTGATTCACAACAATTTGTCTTCTTGCATCGTACTACAAGACAGCGAATTAGTAGCAATTAAAGTTGAACCCTTCTACCTGCACAGATGAAAGTGCACAGATGGGTCTCGGGGACCCACTTTTGGGTCTCAAAAATGAACGAAATAGGGTGATTTTGGATCGAGCACTTAGGGACGTCCGATCGACTTGATCTCCGCGTGGGCCCCTCGGAATTTGATTTTGAGATGAATGAACGGCTTGAATCTTCCGTGTGGGACCCAAAAGTGGGTCCCCGAGACCCATCTGTGCACTTTCATCTGTGCACTTTCATCTGTGCAGGTATCTTTATCGATTAAAGTTCAATATGGGCACCACTATAGCATAAACTAGGTGTGTTTTGATTTAAAAAGTCAGTTTGAATTATTGTCTTTATTTGATTTTTTTTTTTGCATTTATTAGTTTTGCATTGATTTTTTTGTGTATTATTGGTTCGTTTTGACGAGAGGAATCTAAAAAGGTAACCGATTATGTTTAGAACTCTCAATTTTTTGAATAAGATCGAAAAAAATATTAAAAAATATGTCTTTTTGACTTTATTCCAAGAAAAAATTAAGCTTCGATCATAATTTTTTATTTTTTTTATTCCTCTCGCGGAGACAAACCAATAATACTCAAAAAATTGAAGCAAGTTAATGATGTATTCGATTGGCCTAGTATCTAACACCATGACATCTACCATTACAAATGTTGTGAAGTGTCTAAAGCGGGCCCTAGGAAATTAACCACAAAGTTGAAGTTATGCTTGACCAATTATCAATTACATTAAGGCTTATTTTAGCCTAAAAAGTTAAGTTTTTTTTTTTTTTTTTGAATTATTAGGGGGAAAAGCAGGAAAAAAAAAGGACTTATTTTGACCTAAAATTCTGTAGAAATTACTTATTAGTCCAAAAAAAATTTTTAAAAAAATCAAAAAACATACTTAACTTTTTAGGCTAAAAAATCCCAAGTCACCAGAATAGTTCATAGTGGTTTTATTTTATATTTCTGACCATGTACGCGGCTAGTAAGTTAAAACATGTGATCATCTATCATATCAAAGTTGTAGCTTTTGTACTCCCAACAGTTTATGTTATATTTGTGGGCAAATTAATTAAATCTATGTGATATTGGGATTTCATTAGGAGGAGTTATTTATTGATTGCCTTAAAATATAGTGACAAATCATAGACCAGAAGCCATCACTACTAGTGGTCGGACCTACGTACGCGTAAAACATCCACACGGTTAGGATTACCACTTTTCCCTATTGATGTCTCTTTTCGTGACGTACGTTGCAATATTACGACTTGGACCAATCTGAAACAGTACTTATGAGGGATCACTTCACTAATTAATTTGTACTGTACTACAGTATACTGTAATCCTCACGTCACATAAAAGATAGGTTTACATATATTAAAAGCTACCCTAGATTATCCTACTAGTATTCTCCCAGCTGATCCGTCGCTTGACGTTAATTCATTTTCATAATTAAACCAAGGACCGATGCTTTAAACTAAGGATCAAAAGATAAGTTGCGTACCAACTCAGGTTAAGTAAAACTGCCAAAATACTCAATTACTACTCATGTTAAGTAAAACAACCAAAATCAGAACAAACAGTGGATAACTTATAGAAAAGGAATTATTATCTCTAGGTCTAAAAAATAGATGTTTAATTACCAATAACGTAAGTCATTTTTTTAATTACCACTAAGGTAAGTCACTTTTTTTTTAAGTTTAGGTTTATGGTGCACTTTCCTATTATAGGGTTTTAGTGGTTTAGGCACTTTCATAAAGTATCCTAGGATTTAAAATACCCTAGAATTTTAGGCACTTTCATATGGTACTCTAGAGTTTAGGTTTAAGGTGCACTTTTCTATTATAGGGTTTTAGTGGTTTAGGAACTTTCATAGATTACCCTAGGATTTTAGGCACTTTCATGGGGTACCCTAGTCGTAGGATACCCTAGGATTTTCGGCACTTTCATAGGGTATCCTAATCGTAGGGTACCCTTAGTTGTAGGGTAACCTAGAATTTTAGGTACTTTCATAAGATACCCTAGGATTTTAGGCACTTTCATAAGGTACCTGAGTCGTAGGGTACCCTAGAGTTTAGGTTTCGGGTGCACTTTCCTATTATAAAGTTTAGTGGTTTAGGGACTTTCATAGGGTACCCGAGAATTTTATGCACTTTCATTGGGTAACCTATGATTTAGGCATTTTTATACGAGTTAGGGAGTTGATGAGAATTTTTCAGAGTTGGGCTTGACCTGATGGTAATTATGGGATCCAAGGGTGACCTGATGGTAAATGTCCATAGAGAAAAAGGTCCATGTGCCTTCGATATTTGGTGTTTGTTCTACTCAAATGTTTTTGTTAAACTGCAGAGTTCTATATATGTAATTAAATTAATAAATCGCCATACAAAAACAAAATCGTATGTACCAATTCTAAGAATATATAAAAACAACCAGACGTTAGAATTAGTGTGATAAGTGTTTTGTATCGATCAATTGTGCTATACAAATAGGAAGACCGCGAGTCGCAGTCACATCCGATATATAAAAGAACAAAAGACTAAACAGTTACCTGTGCATAGAATTGTGATCTTGATTGAAAATGTGAGAAAAAAAGCATGTTCGTTTGTGAGATTATGCTGATGGAAACAAAATATTGAAGGAGATAAAATTACTAGCTAGCTAGGAAGCTAAAGGAAACTTACATTCTCCACGGTGGTCTTTGACAACAAAAGGCTCGGTCATGGCTTCACGTACCCTAAAACCTCGGCTAGTGCCATGAACAACTCTTGCACCAAGTCTAAACTTTCTGCTCCGAATCCAACTCGAATTGTCAGTGAATTCAACTTCTCCAAATGGCACAAAGCCATCCCTCATGGTGACTTGCAACTCTCCATTGAGCAAGGGTCGCTTTCCAGTTCTCTCCTTGACCACATTCTTGTCAAATTCATCGCTAGTCCAGGTTTCCAGACCACCAGGAGGAAAGTCCCCATCGACGACAACAATTTCTACTTTTATGGGAAAAGGAAGACTTACTGGAACCAAACGATCACCAGTTGTGTCCACAAGAAGGATATGAAGAGGAGAGTTTTCGATGTCCATTATCTTGCTTCCGGTGAATATGGGTAGAGAAAGTTTCTTGCTAAATATGAGTTGCAAGCTTGATGGTTCCAATGCTTGAATTCTCAACGAAGGCGCCCTACTTAATGACCTCGCACCCCTCTTTACCCCATTTTCCACCTCTTCACTCACCTGAAATGACTTACAGTACATTTGTTAGAACTTAATTAATTAATTCTAGCCAATCCTTATACTATTAATTTTAACATCTTACATCAAATTAATAACGAGATGGATCACATCATCGTTTACAGGTCATATATATCATAACATGAAATCATAAAAAATTAAAAAACATGAAGTGGAATATCAGCTGTACATCAGAGATTATATGTGTAATATGTCACCAACCTACTTTCCAGTCGGGTAGGTTTTTTGGTGTTTTGAATATTTTAAAACGTGTTTTTGCATAATCTGAACCGTCCAATTTGTTTAATAAATGTTTTTAAGGGTCTTATGGTGAAATAGTATAAAAACAATATCGGAAAGGGCTTGATCTGAACAGTTTTCCACAAAAATCGTACATTTTCAATTTGGTGAAAAACTGCTTCCCAGTATTTTTTTGGATGATTTCTCCCGAAGATCCTTGAAAATACGTTTTAAACATATTGGACGGTTTGGATCATAAAAATTTGATCCAAAACTATGAGTCTCGGACTTAGGGATCCCAAGTCCGGATCCCAAACTAGACTGTTCCTCATATGTCACCACCGTATAATTACAGTATTTACATCATGATCATGTGAAAAGATCGAAGAATTAATGAAGTACACAAACAAAAAGTACTGTATGAAATATAGTAACATGTTTCGATAAAAAAATATATATGCGACTGCGGAGTAATATAGGAGTATGATGGTAGTAGTCATATATATATATATATATATATATATATATATATATATATATATACACACACTCTATATATTACCACTTTTCGAAGCATTGGTTCCAAGGCTGAACAGAAATTGTTTAAGCAATTCACCATTACCACTTCTCCTATTACACTGCACAAGAGAGAGAAACCCAAAACAAAAATAAGTCCAGTAAAGGCACTGACTGCATCAATCAACAAGGAAGATTTATTCAAACAAAAATATCAGGAGAAAAAAAATAGTAAGAGAATATCTTATTTACGGAGGTTCCGTAAATGGGGATTTGCGATGAACAAATCCCCGCTGTCCATCCCGACATCCAACGGTTCAGAGCCGTGTAAATTTTTTTTTTGAATCTACAGTGCATTTAAGGAGGAGAGAAAATATGCACAAATCCGAGCCGTTGGATCTCGGGATGGACGGCGGGAATTTGCTCGGCGCAAATCCCCATTTACGAAAACTCCATAAATAAGATATTCTCAAATAATAAAAGCTTAAGTATTAACTAATTTCGCAAACAAGAAAAGAAAAGAAGCTAGAAGAGAATTGCAGCAAAAATAGGAGTAGGTATTATGATCCAGAGAATACGTACGAAGCAAACGAAGGTCTCGTACTTCTGATTCGTTTTCCATTTGACTGATGGTCTGAGTCTGTACCCGAATCGTTTAAAAACCGCTTGGCAGCTGCCATTATAATTTCAAACCCCAAAATTAAGCACACAACAGTAGAATATATGTGGAATAATTAACTCACTCCAAGAGAGAGAGAGGGAGAGAGGGAGAGGGGGAGGAATTAGCAATGAATATGGGTATGCGGTTGGGTTGGGGTGGTTGCTCTCTCCTAATTTATATGAGAAAACATAACAGGCAAAGGGGTTGTTGCTGTATATAGCTATATTGTTAATAAGAAATAGACTAGTAGTAGTAGTATATATATACAGTATATAGTATAGAAAAGAAAAGGCAGAAGTTTCTAGGAATGATAGAGGAAGCATCTGGGTGATAGAGGCGCGTAATGACCTATGGCTTATGATGTAAAGACTTTGACGTCAACCTCACCCCTCAAAAGTCATCTCTTCTCTCTCTCTCTCTCTCTCTCTCTCATCCACACCCTCACGCGCAACCCCACAAATTCGACCCACATCAACGTTTCAACATACAAAACTTTCAAAATCATGAAAAACATTAGCAATCAAAAGATACAAGTAATTGAAAAATGACACACAATTTTGTAATAAACTAGCAATTTGAGACAGAAGGAGTAGTATTTTTATTTTTCTCGTTTTATCATTTAAAACATTAAGTGGAACAAGAATTGGGACGGATGATGTGTATCGTTCCATAACCACCACAAAATAATATAGAGAGTTTTGACTTAGGGTTTGGCTAAATTGAAAAAACTAGATTATTGGTTTTTTTGGTTTTGTCCTTATTCAAAAAAAATTTGTATTCGTTAGTTTTCGGTCGATTCCGGATTATTTTTCGTCTTTATTCACAAAACTTAAAATTTGGTTAATAATTTTATACTTTTTAGATTCCTCTCGTCGAGACAAGCCAAGAAACCTCAAAAAATAGACTGAAAACCAACAAATGCAATTTTTTTTTGAATAAGGACAAAACCAATAATCCAAAAAACTAGTTTTTTCAATTTAGCCAAACCAAGTGCAGCGCTCCTTTGAATCATGATATTGAGTTTGACTTCAAGAAATTGGCTGACCCTCTTAATAATTTAGCAATTAATTAACACACTAGCTGATATCCTATCGTCTCGCCAAAAAAAAAAAAAAAATACACCGGGTTGGTTTAGGTGAATTGGGAAAGTTAGTTTTTTGGTTTTTTGAGTTGTCCTTATTTAAAAGAAATTGCATTTGTTAATTTTCGGTCGATTTTTTGTGATTTTTTGGTTTGTCTCGATGAGAGGAATCTAAAAAGTATAAAATTATTAGCCAAAAACTTTAAGCTTGGCTAATAATTTTATACTTTTTAGATTCTTCTAGTCAAGACAAGCCAATGAACCATAAAAAATCGACCAAAAATCAACAAATGCAAAAAAAAATTGAATAAGGACAAAATCAAAAAATCAATTTTCCCAATTCACTCGAACCAACCCATTCTAGTTCGTGGCATGGGTGCTGAACCATTCATTTGGCAAGGTACTAAGCTTGGCGATCTCCCAAGGTTACTAATATTCTGACAAGCCAACCTCAAATGATCTTTGTCAAAAGCCTCCAAAAAAAAAAAACCCCAACATAAAAACTAAAAAAGAATGATATATAAAGGTCGAGCACCAATTTTGTGTCCTTCCATTGTTTCGAGTTTTTATCTTCTCAAATTGCCAATAAATTGAATTGTGTATGCTTTATTAGCCTATATATGGACAAAAGTGTAAAACTACTCCATGTCTAAGTCTAACCACCCAAACACCCTGTTCAATAGACGGCTGGACTCAAAACTTCTATATATGGGTCCAAGAAAAAAACAGTCTCTTGGATGGGGCTATTATCCTCTATTGGAGTGCATACAAATAAAGGGTGCATAAAATTCCAGAATATCTAAAGGTTAATTAGCAATAGGATATGATCCTCTCCAGCCCCTTTTATGGGATTGAATGGTCCCGTCCAAGTCATTTTTGGGCCCTTTCTGGGTCCATTTCAATGATCGGAACCATTGACATTTTAGGCCTCGTCAAGATCATTAGACACGTTGAAATTCATGTTGATGGAATATCGTTTAATATGTTTTCGAAACACATTTAACTCAGTAAAATGGGTTTTTATCTAGTATTGCAATATTTTGTAAAACCTTTTTCACGAGATAAATTTGCTTCGAGAGCACATTAAATGATATCCGATTAACATGAATTTTGGGCGTACATAAAGTTCTTGACGAAGTCTAAAATATCAACAGTCCCGATCATCAAGATAGACATAGGAAGGGCCAGAGTTACGGTTACTAAATCTATCATAATTTCAAGATGTGCAAGAATTGTTTTAGAAAAGCACAGGAATCGAATACATTTTCATGTTTAATGTTAAAAAGAAAAAATTCATTGAAAAATTTCTATTGGTTGAATTTCCACTATGGTATTTTATGTTTTTCGGTATCTTTTCACAAATTATTCTTCTCATATAAATTATTTAAATACAGTTTAATGAAAACAACACTCAATTTTAACTATAGTGAGAATACAATAGTTTTAATGAAAACTCTGCTAACCCGGAAAAGGATTGACCCACTCTGGTTTAGTGGTTGGTAAATCTATGCCCCATTTGGATGCCGGAGATAATTTTGGTGGATTTGTAATGGGGGTGAATTTGAAGGTGGATTTGTAATGAGGGTGGATTTGGTAATGAGGGTGATCTCATAAGAAGGGTGAATTTGTTAGTGAGGCGTTTGGATTGTATTTTGAGAAGGGGGATGTGGAAGGTGGATTTGATATGATAAGAGGGTAAATTACTAAATTGCCCCAATTTATTAATAAATACATAATACATAGAATAAATACACAAAAATACATAAATATATTAAAACTTTTATTAGATATTAAAAAATATATTTCCAACCACACTTGTATTTATTAGATATTAAAAAAAATTATTAGATATTAAAATTTGCATTAATATATTTAAACTACTAGTTTTTTTTTTTTTGTGACATTAACTAGTATTTTACATAAAAATTGATTGAACTATTGGTTGTTTCGGGCACAAACACACAAGAACATTTTCCCACATTCATTGCTTATATCGAATCAAACACAGCAGAAGAAAACGTGGTCTTCTCTCTCCACAAAAATAGATTTGAACCGGAAAACCCCCCGCAGCTCTAGCAAACAAACCCAGTAGGCAAGTTCCGACGAACAAACCCAGCAACTCCGGCTATGTTTTGGGCACCGCAGCAGAGTAGCCAAATCCGGTGAGTTCCAGCGACGTCCGGTGAGTTCTATTGGTTGTTTCGGTCAAGTTTTAGCCGGCGAACTCCATTCTTTCAGATTTCGAGTTCTAGATCTCACCCGGATTTGGAGGGGTATATTAGTACCAAAAATTCACAAATCCTCCCAGATTTGCTAACGACAGGGGTGAGGCTGTCGTTAGCTAGTCCAGGTGCTCCCCGGATTTGTACTCCAAATAGTGAAAATTTCCGAACAAATCCGGGGGCATTTTGGCATCCCAAACACCGAAGTAGAGTGGGTCCGGAATTACAAATCCGGGCGTTTTCCAAATCCGGGTGCCAAATTCAGCATCCAAACAGGGCCCTAATGTGCTTGTATGATGTACGGCCGGCAGTGGGCCCAACGCCAAGGATAGATTAGTAAGAATCCAGTGATGTGCAGCGATAGATATTTCGCAGCCGAATTAATTGGAAAAGTTCAAACGGCAGATAAGTGATACAGTTTCTCCTTTGATTTAGAAAGTCGTTCTATGTGGTCAAGCTTTCTTCATTTCTTGGAAAGATCTCATGCAGATGTAATACTCAGTAAAGTGCGTTTTACGAAACAATAGTTTAAATGGTAAATTACGCTTACCTCCCTTGAGATTTCTTACAATAACAAAAACCTCTCTTTAGATTATGAATCAAACCGACCTACCTTAGGCCATCTCTAGTGGTGTAGTTAAAAATGTGGTGTTATAAAATATACAAATATGGATATGTGTGTACTACGTTTTCTCTTCCCTTCTCTTTCTCTCCCCTACTTTCTTCCTATCAATGCCGATTCTCTCTCCTGTGTCCAGAGGCCCGGACAATTTCTCTCTCTCTCTCTCTCTCTCTCTCTTCTTTGTAGCTACCACAAGTTTCCCAGTTAACTTCCGAACTAACTCTTGCACATTTTAACTATCTCTTAACTAAACTATTTTGGACCAAAAAGAAAAAAAGAAAATGTTAGTTAATTGTGTTAGCGGCTCACTAATTTGGGGCTTTAACTACACCATTATAGATGGTCTTATCAGGTTTATCTGGTAACTTTTCTTAACATTTTTGCCACCCCACCCACCGGCCACCACTAGGCAACACCGTTAATACACTAACCTCCCTTGAAGTTTGAAAAATTACTCTAACCTTCCTTACTTTAGAAATTGTTCTCAACATTCACCCTTTCCATCAAACTAGTGGCAAGCTCTCGTGCCTAGCACAAGTTTGATGCCCGTTTTTGGTTATTTACTGAAATGTGGGATGCTTAAGTGTGTTATGTGAGGCGACTCTTTTTTTTGGGGTTTATAGTTGTGAATGGTTTGATCCTTTGGGAGATGGGCAGATTATGGTATGTTCCATTTCGTGAAATATATAAGATCGCATCTTTCAGAAGCAGCTAAAATCAAGCAATAGCTTAGTAGCAATATATCAAGCAACAGCAGTCAACATGAGAAACACATACTCTAGTCAAATTGATTGGGCCTTCTATTAAACAAGCTGGAAATTTCTAAACTTCAGTAGCACATAGAGATATTAGCAACTGAATGTACATCATCTGAATTGGGAAAAATTCATCTTTATCAGACACATACAACAGCATACATAAGTTGTTAAGTTTGGGAGTACAAAAGATTTGTGCCTTTTGAAAAGTCTGTAGCAAGCAAAGTGGGTCATCAGAAGTTTAAGTAGGAAGCAACTTGGCATGGCAAAAGTGTTGCTTCAGAAGATTGAGAGCTAGTCTTGAACAGCTATTACAGAATAATGAATATTTAGTTACATGATTAGCTTTGTATACTTAGAATAAAATTTACAAAAACAAATTGACTTAGGCATGCATATTTTTGTGTAGCAAAATAAACACACTGAGGAAAACAAAACAAACCAGTTGAAGCAGCCCCTGTGTTGCATAGTGACATCCAAAATTGAAGAATGAGAAGTGATGCTCAACGATAGACGGCAGGCACAAAGTGCGTAAATTATCTAAGAGCAACCAAAATAACCAAAGATATTCTAAGTCGAGGAAATGTGAAAACCAGAAATCCAATACACAATCACATATAAGTGAATAATCAATGGAAGATACCATCAATCAAAGTTACTTTATGCTTCATTTATAAGAATATCTTATTAAACATGCCAGTATTAAACACCCACTGTCACTATCCACAGTAGTAATTGACTGTTATCTCAAGCTGAAAAGGACGCAAACAACTGCACAACGTTTTTAGTTTAGAAATGTGATAGGGCCTTGACAGTTTCAAAATCTCTTTTTCCATGATTTGGGGGAGAAAGTGTGTGAAGCAACAGAAAATCTATCCTTCCCTCATACCTTCAGTTTGTTAGGTCAGTACTCAGTACCGTGGTTGGTTTCATTTGTCACCTTTAAGAATGGGAAAGAGGACTTTCAATCCCAGTTCAGTCGAATTTTAATAAAGCGCAAACCTATTGGCATTAAACTTTAAACCAATTAAAAGAGTTTGGCCCAGTGATGGGGGTTGTCTCTGTTTGCAGAGAGAAAAATAGGCATATAAAAATGCAAAACCATTGCATCAGCCTAGTAATCAGCAGAAAGTAAATACTGTCCAGGTAGGCAAGTGAATACAGCCATCATTTCAAAGATCATGTACTCATAAGCATTTCTTCGTGATTTTGTATAGAATTCATAATATCATGAACTGGTAGCGAAAATACCATCAGTGGACTGACTTTCAGACTAGAACAACGCACACCTACTCCAATTGCAATCCTAATATGTTACCTCGAAACTAAATAAGAATTGTTTTGCCATCTTTCTCACATTTACATTCGAGTGGGAGTTAAGTTTCTCATACATGACAGTAGCCTCTTTATGCTTGCCAAAAATTCCCACTGCTGAATAATTAGTTCAGCAAGTGAATTAGAATAACTCCTAATTCAGTCTACCATTTGGTTTTAGATTTAGTCCCATTACTCTTAATTATTAACAATGACTACGAATGTAAAAAGGAAAACATTGGGAACTTCATGCACCTTCTAAAAGCGCTTGAGATTCCATTTGAAAGTGAATTGAGCAATGCAATTTTGGAACTTAAATTAGATCTTCAACTGCAAAGGACATGAATCAATAGTTTGACACCAATGATAGCATCAGGGTAAAAGAAATAAAAACAAACTAACAAAATTTAGAAGTTGCAAATTTCGCATCTAAAAACTTTCCAACAAATGAACTGAATGACTTAGCTATATAACCCAAAGACGATTTTCACAACTGCTATATCAGCGATGCTAGATAAAAAAAAAAAAAAAAAAAAAAAATTAGAGACCAGACCACACCAAATCAGGAGGAGTTAGTTATATAAATTAAATACAGACCTTAATTAATCAGTTCTTGGGAATGATTTGATCTATATGATATCTACTGTCTTTCAATACCCTCTTGAGTATCAGTTGTGTACACTCTACAGTTTATCCTTTCCTAACGTTATTTTCCTTATAATTTGATCTATAAGGAATAGTTTATACTCTATAGCTCTCAACTTGGAAGAACTATACTCATTCGAAAATGCAAAAAGTTTCTGGATTCACATAACCTTAAATTTTTTTGCTTAGCCAGTTTTGAAGTATTAGACTCTTGTTGTGCCTTGAATAAATCCATTAACAAAAACAAGTCAAGTGAATCAATCATTCTTAATGCCATAGAAGAGATTTAATACACTTGCGAAAACCCCATAATCAGAATTGTTTCTTTTTAATTGACCACAATTATTCAAATTGAAGCATTCTCCTTTATAGCCAGAAGAAGCTAAATATACATAGCTTCATACTTTGCTTTTGATCACTTATATTTTATTTATATAATACGGCAAACATTGTATCCAAAGCTCCCAAATGTTTCGAAACCAAAGAATTTATTTTTCCCTTTTCCACGTTGAATTAGAGAAGAAAACTCGAAGTTCAAAGAAACACATTCATGTAAAACTTTTCCTGATTATGAAGTTATGTGCCATATATGGTATTTCGTAAGTTTAAATTCCATATGCAATGAAGACAAAAAATGTGAACTGAGTAAAGTATAACTGGAGGGTCATTACAAATAATGAAGGCCATACCTTCTCTTCTTTTTTCTTCGTCTTTTCGGGCTCTTCTATCGGTACTGATTCCACCTACAATCAACAATTTCAAACGTCAGATAATTCAGGGTCTTCCTTATTGGACTGCTGGTGTTCAAGGTCACCAAACTGTTATTGTAACTATACCATTATGATATGATTAGGAAAACAAATGGCAAATGAACATCTTACTTTTTTCAATTTATTTGACATGTAGTTCTGAAACATGGCTCTTTGTCGTCTGAAAATTTTGAAAACTATACATAAAAGCTGTGTAATTGTACCAAGCGTGGGGTCATAATATTAGTGAAATCATATGGTAAAAGGAAAGAGGGTGGGGAATATACAAAAGTATCGGCATATATTCAACTGGGCATTTATTCGAACACGTTGCCTACAACTTGGCACGATAAACGGCAGCTTCTTGCATGTCTTAATTCCATCTCAAACATTTGTGGCACAAGGAAAGGAACAAGAGCAAGTTCATTGAAGGAACAGTTAAAGAATTCAAAAAGACTTAACAGTAAGCGAAGGAGAAAGAACGTGTTGCATCTAGTAGTTCCAACAATTCACAGCAGTTTCATAATTTGAAATCTGCTATAAGTTCGAAATCGAAATCCAAACTGTAACCGTAAATTCCAGATGCAAAATAAAAGATTGAAATCTGAAATCGAAACCCTAGGTCTGTAAAGTATGAAACAAACCCTAAATCGAACCCCACACACACATACATAGAGAGAAATCGAGAGAGAGAAAGAGACAAAAACCTTCAAAAGTCGGCCAAAGTTTTGGCTATAGAGGATCGATTTCGCCTTCTTCTTCTTCTTCGTTCGCGATGCTCTCTCGCTTGTTCTCTCCAGAATAGTACTGTATCTCTCTGTCTCTCTCTCTCTAGCGCATAAAAAGGAAGAAGGGGACACACGTGACATTAAGGCAAAAGTTCGAAATGGGTATTAGCAAATGCAAAAAGACTCACAAGGGCAACACAATTAGCTTATATTACCCAAAAACCAATAGAAGGAAAATACAATCAAAGGTTAAAATCGTTCAAATTGGACAAAATTTGCCAAACACGAAATTGGAAGTTCCTCTCTTTCTTTGCCTTCGGGTGTGGATAACGTTTAACACCGTTAATTTTGAAAACAAAAGGACAATAACAAATTAAGGTCAATTGCAATGACTTCACCTTTTTTTTTACTACATATTTGTAGATTATTAGTAGATTGTCGATATTTAAAAGTGCAAAAGTGTTTTATTATTCAAAATTAAATTATAAAGTAGCCAACTAAAAAAATAAAATATTCCTTTTGTTTTTTGAATATTAGTAAAAGAAATCAGTGATTTTGTCTAACAGTTAATAATGTATCTTACAGAGTATAGTAAAATGAGTTTTTGTTTATTGATTTCATTCATAGTGCACTTTCTTCAAACTTTGCAAGAACCTTTTATATTTCCTCTTGTTGTGATGAATTAGTAAAGGAAATAACTTGTTCCCAAAAGTTGAAAAAGTTCACTAAACACAAGAGAAATGAATATTTCTAATATTTTTCAACTATTTTTTTTAGAATGTTTTTTTCCTACTTTTTTAGATTTCTAAATCTATCTGACCTCCCCTAAAGTTTCCAACAAAATCAGAGACATCCTCCAAGATTTCTAAAATGTCACTGACCTCCCATGCTTTTGCTGACTNAATACACAAACACCCCCTTCAGACTGTGGGGCCAAAAACATACTCCCTCCATCCCCAAAATATAGTCCCTCGTTCTATTCTAACCGGATAAAAAATCGATTATATCTTTCAATCGGTAAAACATTTCATATGCAATATGGGATCTCATTTGATAAATCTCAATTAAATATAAAATACAAAGTTTTTAACATCACCTAAAACAATAAGATTATAAGAAATATGAGAATGAAAAGTGGCAGCCTTAGCTGTGGGTTTGGAAATGTTTGTTTCACGGGTACTTTTTGAAAGTAGCCAATGGATGTTTCATGAGTGGTCTACTTATAATGTGTGTTTTCCTCCGTGAGCTGAGTGCTTGAACCCCATCAATTCCTTGAGAGAGAAGATAATATGTAGTGGGAGTTGTCTTGTGAGGAATTAGTGGAGGGAGTTGGAACCCTTGGTCCTGCGGCTAAGTGTGAAAAGGGAGTGGGAGGGTGAGGTTTTTTTGAGGGTGTATGTAGTGTGAGAGTACATATTAGCCGTAGGAAATTCTTTCATTCCCATTTCGCCTAATTTATGCATCACATTTACCTTCTTATGTGGTTTGAAAATCTGGGTTAAATCTTGTTGAAAATCTGAGCCTTACCTGCATTTACTGCTGCAGTTTACTGCATTTTGCACTTAGTTTGTAGCACAGTTTTGATTGGTTATCCTGTGATGCATTTTGATGGCAGTTTGATATTTGTACCTATGGTCCTGCGTTGTGCCTTTACTCCATTTACTGCTGCAGTTTACTGCATTTTGTATCCATTTGCAGCTCAGTTTTATTATCCAATTGAGCTTGTTTAGCTAGGCTAGTACCCTTACTGTTTAGATTGTATCCTTACTGCTGCAGTTTGCAATTGTCTCGGCTGTTGTTATTTGAGCAGACACTGTTTCTGGTTTGTCATAATTCAAGCAAAGTGTTGTCCAAATTTCCTTAGAATATGGCAGAACTGGTTCAAAGGAATGTTGTTCAACTTCATGTACAAAATATTGCTTTCCTAGTGGGGCTGTCAATGGGAATCACTTCATTTTAGACAATTTTGTTTGCCCACTGCGTTGGGTTGCTAGCCTAGCTAGAGGGGGCTGTCCTCTAGTCGAGCTTCCCAATTTGGCCTATGACCCAAACTCATCTGGACTTAATCAAGCTCCCCTGGGAAGAACCATGCAACCATTGTATGTGCCGATGCACGCTTTGCGGTCCATGCTGGATATACTTCAATGCTCAACATTTTGTACTTGTGTTCTTATCCCTCTCTTAGAGGGTGTTGAAACACAGTGATTGGCATGTTGTCCCTATTTCTTTTGAGCTTATGTAGCCACTTGGCCATTTTATATTTTGTTTTCTTTTATGGTTTTCTTTTCTTTTCTTTCTTTTATTCCTCGTGGGGGATGCCCCTTGTATGCTATACATTCGTTTAGCCCCTTTTATTTTCAAGCTAATTTACCCAAAAAAAAAGAAAGAAAAGTGGCAGGAACTCCCAAAAGGGCCTCGTTCTATTCTAACTGGATAAAAAATCGATTATATCTTTCAATCGGCAAAAGAATTCATATGCAATATGGCATCTTGTTTGATAAATCTCAATTAAATCTAAAATACAAAGTTTTTAACAATACCTAAAACAATAGATTATAAGATATATGACAATAAAAATTGGCAGGAACTCCCAAAATGAACTATATTTTTGGGACGGAGGGAGTAACAGAAAGACCAAATTTCACAACTGAAATAACCAAATTACCCATGCATGCTCTTGTCCAGTTTTCTCTCTCTCTCTCTCTCTCTCTCTCTCTCTCTCTCTCTCTCTCTCTCTCTCTCTCTCTCTCTTCTTTCTACATGTGTATTTACTTGTCAATATATGTAGCCACGAATGTGTGTATGTGAATAGCCCCACCGATTCCAAGCAAACCATGTGAAAAGTGAAGGTCAAAAATTCCAAAGCTAATCACTAGAAACCCAAATTTCCCCAAATCAACAAATTCAAACCCAAATAAGTAAAAACTTCCGAAGTTTTATTGGCTTCTTTCTTTAATAATAGTAAGAGAAACCCATTTCAACGTAAACAGTGGGGTTTGCTTCTCTGGTGAACCTCTGTGGTCTTTATGGAATGGGTAAAAAGAGTGAGAAGAGGGGTAAGGCTGGTTTGAGGTCTTGCAAGCTCACCAGAGAAGAGCACTTGCACAAGTAACACCCGCGTTAGCGCCTAGCCCATACGTTGGTGGTACGGGAAGGCACTGTAATGGTCTAGTAAATCACCGGCGGTGAGAAGTGTGACTATGTATGGAAAGAGGTATTTTAGAGAGAGTGAGAGTGTGAGAAGAAGAACCCTCCATCTGGTGTGCAAGCCTCCATTTTATTGGCAAAGGGAGGCTTGCTCACCACACTTACCGTGACCCCCATGTGCCGTTCTTGTTTGACTAAGCATATGGGCAAGCAATGAGTGTTTTGCCACTTCGAGTGATGTCAGCCCACTAGCATGCCTAAACAGTCAACAATTCTCGGATACCCCTTGGTTCGTCACATGGTCCGACATACGCCTCGAGTGCACCGTCTAGACGCCGCTTGACACCATTTCAATCCCATCCATCACTTGTCACATCGCCAACTATCCTCGGCCAAAACTCTGATCCTTATGGCTTTCGTCCTAGTGTTGCTCTAGTCCTAGACCCATGTCGCATTGATTTCCCTCCGCGATACCCTTAACCCTCATGGCCTTCGGTTTGTCGTTACTCCAACTTTACATCGTATCCCCTATCGCTCAGCAGATGATTCGCCTTCGGCCACGTCAACTACTGAGACCTCGTTAAGGTTGACTCCAGGTCCTTTGGTGAGGGTTCCTATGATCTGTCGATAGTTTTAGACGGACCCCTAGGTCTTAACTCTAAATGTAGCTGTGCAATGTGTCATCCGATGGACTATCCGTCGAAGGACCAATAAATGGGAGGTCAACCCTCCAAGGCGTGTGTCCGAACGTCTGGTCCCCCAGTTCCTGTGTCCCTCAGCGGAGATCGCAGACGAGTGGTGGGATCCTACCAAGGACCAAAAGGGGGCAATAGCCCCTCAGGTCCTCCAATTGCTCTGACGGCCATGGGGGAGCTGATCTTTGCCAAAAGCTGAGGGAACAACAGGATAATGTGCCGAGAAGTCCTTCCCAACCAGATAAGGATGAGGTCTAATCTCTTATCCAAGCTGCAGGCTAGGGGGCACATAAGTTGCCATGTGTTGCCAGAAGGCGTGCCTTCATCCGCAATAAATGATGGCTTATCTCATTCGCCGCAGAGATTCTCTACAGGCGAGGATAGCTAGCACCAGTAATGAGGGGGGTCGTTAATAGCCATCAGTAACGTCTACCACGTGCATCTTCCTGCAGTTGGGGGAGAGACGTATCGTTTCCCGCCCGACGCAACACTTCGAATTCCCTGCAGCTGGGGGAGCCCAATCGTTGTAAACCTTTAGCGTCTATAAAAGGAGAGAGGGAGGGGGAGAGAGCACTTTTACTCTCTCTAGAAATCTCACTAGAGCTTCTCTGATGATCCTCCTCTGTGCTCCATCGTCAACCATTGCCGTTGCTGTCCATCTCTCCCTCTTCTAAGCTTTTTCCGAAGTTATTTTCTGTAATACCCGTCACGGATAAAAGTGTTTAATTCGCCTATTGGAGTGATATGAGTTTTGAGCTTTAAGCTAATCAAAGTTGGAGGGTGTGGAGTGTAATTTTACCAAAGATATTTTCTTTCCTTTCCTTGTGTGTGCTGTTGAATATCATTGAGAGAGAGAGAGAGAGAGAGAGAGAGAGAGAGAGAGAGAGAGAGTTAGACGTTGGAAAGAGGGGAGAAAGGAGAAAGAGGAAGAAGAAGAAGAAGAAAGAAAGAAGAAGAAAAAAAAGGAAAAAATTAAGGAAAAACCTAATAATTAAAGGTAAGTTCTTGATCCTTGATCTTAATTTGTTGTTGATTTCATGTCATAGAAGGATTAATTTTAGTTGCTTTGCGGTGTTGGGTTTGGGTTCTTGAAGTTTTAGAACTCACTATTTCGTGGGTTTAGTTGTAACTCACTGTTGGAGTTCATGAATATGATTTCTGACTTGTTTTCACGTAATTATTTTGGGTACTTAGAAAGCTCGTAAATATTTGATATTTTTACAGCGGATTCGTCCTTGTGTCTTATGTTGTGTTAAATTTTCAGAGTTTAATTCGAAACACAGAAAATATGAAAAATATTCTACCGAGCTGCTGTCAGGTTCACATCTGCGCAGACACATTGACACTCTTTGGGAAAGTGGGCATAACTCATAGCTCGGGTATCTGTTTTGCAAACCTCTTTTTGATTTGGAAACTAGACTCGCATACCTTCGAGAATAAGTATAGATTGCGCCTTGGTTCCTGCCAGGTTATAGCAGTTTTTTATTCAAAGTTGATAGTTTTGCTGAAACTGCAGATTTATGTTACTTTTGCGTAATTTCGAACAAGCATATCTTGGTCATCCGGACTCCGAATAGGGCAAGTTATATGTCGAAAATTATGTACTGAAAGTCTACTTTCTAATGGTGGTGGTCTCATGACCTTATTCTAAGCCCATAGAAAACGAGACACGGTGGGCTGGTTGTCATATTTCTTACTAGTTTTAGAGTCGTGTTGTATCTTGACTTGTCTTCAATTGTGATAACCTTATAAGTTGTTTATGTTGCATATTTATCTTTTTTATTATATGTGAGACATATGTGGAAGCTCATAGATTGATATTAGTTGGTTTGTGGCTAGGTAAAGAGCCGGTTATTCGGGGGGTGCCAAAACCATAGTTTGGCATACTTCGGTCGATTCTTAGGTGAGTGTGTTTGATATGTTTAACTTGAATGAGATATGGTTGTGGTGGTGTTTGTGTATCATGCTAATTGAAGATTTAGCTTTTGATATGCATGTTTTGTGTGAAAGATGGTATTTGTGAATGGGCTGTGGATTGGGTTACACTGCGAGTACGTTGTGCCGCCTAATTACCGGTGACAACGAGCAAGGTGTGCTCCCACAGTGACCTAGGGTACATAGGATGTGATAGACATGTCACTACATGTGTTGTGATTATATACTTGTTGTTGATCGATTGGGTACTTCAACTATGTTTTATTGAATTTATTCTATATCTCACAGACTCTGGTTTTCTTTGATTGCCAGTTAGCTGATGGTTTGAGTGGGTCCACTACTACTGGTCATTTTGGAGTTTCTTTTTGAACTGGTCTCAAGTGGCTTAGCTAGCCAAGTTAGTTTGCTCATGGTTGGGCAGGTAGTAGTCTGTTTTGAGTTGTTTAATGGAACTTTGAGAACCTGCACTACATGTTATGTAATTAATTCATTGGTTGTTTGATATTTGAGTTTGTGGTTTGACTTATACACTTGTATATATAAGTTAGAAGACTTCCGCTGTGTTTTATTTCTGAGGTGTTTGATTATGTGATGTTTGCTTTTGTGGTGGAATATCACGAGGCCACACCGATTCGGACCCACAATGGGTGCCGTTTGCGGGGCGAGGCGTGACATTTTTTGGAAAATCTTCAAGTAAAACTTTGATTTCTTTAGTCCTTTGTGTGTCACTCCATTTCTCTTCGCTTTCTTCGTGAGTTTTCCACGTTTTCGGTATGTTTTTTTTTTCTTCTGCATTTAGACCTTTGTTGAGTTTGGTGGGAAGGGATGAATTGTTAACAGTGAATACCTGGGTATTCAAACTATTCATCTTCTCCCCGTTGAGTGGTGGGAGGGGATGAGCAACGAACACCTGGAAAACCCAGGTATTCGAATTGTTCATCTTCTCCCAATTTAACACTACCTTTCGAGCGGAGATCTTCGACCGAAGGGCCTTCACACGACCATGTCTGGAGTGATGAGGTTGGCAGCTTCATGAGGGGATGAAGTTAGGCCCATCTAACAGTTGTCACCCTTGCACTTTCTGCTAGGTTCTTCGGCATGGCGAAGACGTCAAGTTCCAAGATCGGAGTCAGATTCATGTGGCAAAGTCGACCCGAGGGACGTCGAGCGGATCGCCGCCTTAGGCCGTCACGTCTGGATGAATATCTCTTCGGACCAAGGCTAGGGATGGCCATCTCGATCGACCCGCTCCTATCCAACTGGTCCCCTCCCCGAATATCTCTTCAGGGATTTTTTCGGGGATCGGGTAGGGGATGGAGATTATTTTTAAAAAAATTGGGGGATCGGGTAGGGGATGGTATTGTCAGTCCCTTCCCTGATCCCTACCCCTTCTCGTTCCCCGCCCCTCCCAACCCTCCCCGCATCTCCATTCACATATATATTTATATTATAAGTTTATACAATTTCTTTTCCCAGATAACTTAAATTAAGGACTTAGGGCTACCACCACACTTCACAACTACCCATTTCACATTCTGGATTTATCCATCTCCTCTCCTTCTCATCTATCAATAGTCAACTCTCACCCCAAACCTAGATCCTCTTATCTCTCAACTAAATTAATGTCCCAACTAAAAGAAATACGTACATCTTTCATACATATGACTAGTGCATGGATTTTTGGATACCCGATTTCCTGTGGGGATCCTCGTTCCCCGCATCAGGGCAGGGATGGAGGTTAAAATAAAATCCTCAATGGAGATCAAGGAGGAGATGAGGATTGGTATAGGTTCGGGTCGGGGATGGAGGTACCCTTTACCCTCCCCATGGCCCATCCCTACCCATGGCAAATCTGGGATGTCCCTTGTCCGCCGGCCATTTGACTCCAACGACCTCAAAGAAGAGGAAGAACACAAGAAGGCGGAGGTGAGCATGGAGTTGGTTCGTCGGCCACCGAAGCTCAACCTGCTATCACATCCAATCCACTTGCACATGCAGCTGGTGTCGAAGCCAATCCGTCGAGCTCCTCGTCGTTGAGGCAAAAAGCCCCAGTAGACCTAGATGCAATCCTTATGCCGTTGGTCGATACAGCTCTTAACCCATAATGCCTATTACATTAGTGGGGCGCAAGGAGAAATGGAGGAATTCCGTCGGAAGTATTTAAATATCGACAATGTGGTAATTGAGCCCTACACTGAGCGAAAACTGGTCTTCTCGAACAACTACATCTTGTGACTGCTTGTCGTCATTACCAAGGGAGGAGTCTGATTCCCCAGTTAGGGAAAACAACCTTTAGCTGTCCATGCACGAGTTGTCCCTCATGTACAACATGGGGCACAACGCCAAGCATAGATGATATTATCTGTCCACTTGGCTTGGATCCATCTAGTGTCCCAGCTCATCGACATGGATAAATGGGTCATGGAGTTTGTCAAGGTCTCTAGCAACTTGATTGAGCTAAACGCCCCTCGCCAAGATCCCGTCCCTAGGTTTAGGGGGGAGCCAAGTAAGTCAATCTTATTTTCTTGATTTTTAAATTTTTGTTGCGCATGTATTGATGCCTTTGTGTTGTTTTGCAGACGTGACCGCGAAGTCAAAGGGACTAAGGGCTGGTGGGAGCTGGGATAGACTCATAGCCCTGTTGTTTTGTCTGGGAAGAGATGCGTCGAGGTTGCTGGGGTACGAAGGATTGCCTATCTACAAAGGATTCACCTGAAAGACCGAGAAAATTTAATTACTTTTTTGAAAATAAAAGTTGGGGTTTTATGAGGAATGTTGAAAAATATTTATTAACTAAGTGTTGGATTGAAATTAGTGAGGTGGGGTCACATTTTATATATACAAGGGACACTTAGGTGTGGGGGTGTAATAAGGGGATTATAATAGGAAGTGTGGGGGAAGTTTGCAAAAAATTAAAACAACACTCTCCCCCTCTCTCCTCCACTGACCGAACTCTCTCTCTCTCTCCCCTCCCTCTCCACCATATTTGCTCCCTCCAAGCTCAAATCTCTCCCTCCTCACTCAACCACTGCAAGAACCAAGGTCATTTTAGCGTTCTATGCACTCTATGGACCTTAGGTTGTTGTGTATTAACACTGATAGGCGAGTGAAAAGCTTGCTTTTGAGCGCCTAAGTAGGGTGGTTGAGCATGTTAGACGTGCCTTTAAGCTTCGTTTTCCATTTAATATGTGCACATGGTATTTGTGGGTGCTGAACATATTTTGCAGGTAATTTGTGGTTGTGAGTGCAATTTTGTGATAGTGGAAGTTCATGCACGTAGATTAAGAGTTGAGAGCAAGCGGATTTTGCATGGAGGTGATCAAGACTCGTCGGGAGCGCTACCCCAATTCTCTGGAGCGCTCATATTGGGCACAAAAGGGTCTAAAAAAATGAACAAAAAGTTTTTGAGCGCTACACCAAAAGTGGTGTAGCGCTACCGGCGTATTAGAGGTCAATGGTCAAAGCCATGGTCACCGGTCAACGCACGCACTAAGCAAGGCGGTAGCACTACCTACATTTTCATGTAGCGCTACCGAATGGATAACAGGCTCACTAAACGCTGTCGTATGGCCTATCTGCATGAATTAATTCGGATTTTCGTCTGATTTTCGTGAGGATTTAGGAGATTAAGTATAAATACTTATGTTTTAACCCAAATTAGGGTTCCACGAATTTTCCTTAGGTTTTTGCTTTTCAAGTTTTCGGCTACGGATCTCCAGTTCTTCATTCAGTTTTACGCTTTCAATTTTATTTCCAGAACTCCAGTGTTCAGATTGTTTTTGCGGATTGATAATCAAGTTCAGTTTTTCCTTCGCAATTTACGGTATCGTTCTTTGTTATTCTCATATTATATTCGTCAAGCATGCGTAAATCTAGGTTTAATTTGTTCTTTGCAATCAGTTTAAGCATGAGTGAGTAGTCGTCTTGAGTGCGGCTACGGGGCAAAGGCGCCTACGTCCAGGCTAATCGATATTTCACCTCAGGGCCGAATTAAATCAATGTTCGAGCAATTTTGGGAACTAGAAACTTTTCTAACGAATAAACCCAAGCATTACCGGAATTCGAATGTGCACGGAATCTAGTGACAGGTGGTGCGCATTCGTTAAGAATCCTTTCACGTATTCTAAAATCAGTAAAATGATTAATTGTGGCCAGAGTGAATATTGGTTAGGATAGGCGTAGACGCTGGGTTCCCTTAGTCGTGATCTCTTTTTAATTAATTCGCATACAGTTCAATTAGCTTAGTGTTTAAGTTAATAAATTCAATAAAATTAAAGGCTACCTAAAAGCCAGTTCAAACTGCACTCCACACTTGAGTCAAGCACTCCAGTCGTCTCTGTGGTTCGACTCCGATACTTTCGGAATTATTGTGCTACACTGGTCGAGAGTCTTACGCTTGAGATGCATTTTTAGTCTAATTTATAAACACCCGATCGGTCAAGCATTTTTGGCGCCGTTGCCGGGGACGACAACAAGTGTTCAGAAGTGTAGAGTCATAGTTTAGTTTGTCTGTTAGTTTAGTCATCATAGGTAGAGGTAAGAAAGGTTCTCCTAAGCAGGACCCTCTTTATTTCCGTGACCTTACACACTGTTTAGTTCGACGAGAATTGGGGTCAGGTCAGCCTGTGTCGCCTAGTGTTTCATCTTCTAGTTCGAAGTCAGACCTAGCTCAGGCAGAGTCTGTTCCCATTAGTGGTATTTATATCGAATTACCTTTTGAGTCAGTCAGTGTCAGTAATCCACTTTACTAGTCAGGGTTAGAGGAAGGTGATATGGCTGATCAGCGATTAGTGCAATAGCCGTCTTTGAGGCGACACCTTTACCCAGAGAGGTCTACTCCTGAAGGACCCATTGTGTTTCCTCGTGAGACACAAGAGGCACGTAATGTTTTCACTGTTAAACCCGGCGCCCTGAACAGCCTTCCTACTTTCTATGGGAGGGAGTGCGATGACCCTTACGAACATGTGTGGACATTAGAGGGATTGGTGCGCAACCTCGCGTCCAATACCCAATACGAGAATGCATGTCTCAAATTGTTTGAGGCAACACTAAAAGATGGCGCACTAATGTGATTCAGGATGTAAAAGCCTCAATCTCTCACCGCCTGGGCGCAAGTGCGCGACTCTTTTTATAGGAGATATTTCTCTGAGGCCAAGACCACAAGTTTTAGGCATCAGATTCAGGGTTTTAGACAGGAGAGAGGAGAGTTGTTTCTCAAGGCTTGGGAGCGCTTTAAGGAATTAATCCTCAGATTGCCACACCATGGCTTTGAGAGGATTCAACTAGTTGAGTTTTTCCACCTGGGTCTCAACGCTGAGACCGTTCAGCACATCGAGTATTCTTGCAAAGGGGTGATTTCTTGTCCAAAACAGCCGATGAGGGGTGGGATTTCTTAGACAACTTAGTTGATAGGCAGAGGGCCTTAGAACCTTCTGATTGTGGTCGAGCCAGACCTTCTGGTTCCAATATTGTCCCTGTCACCATTCGTGATCAGCGACTTCAAGCTCAAGTAGAGAAAATGGCTCAGAGGTTAGAGGAATAAGAAGTGAGACAAACTCGTCCAGTCCATGAGGTTAGCATAAAGGAAGTTTGTGTTTGGTGTGAATGCAAAGGGCACACCGTAACCACTTGCCCTAGGTTTCTAGCAGCCAAAGGGGCAAGTCAGTTCAACCAGGAGGAGGTTAATGCGGTTAGGACTTGGGATCCTTTTTTGAACACATATAATCCAGGGTGGAAGGATCACCCTAACTTTGGGTGGTCAGATTCCAGACCTACAGGTGGAAGTCAAGCTCAACCCCTTGCGCTACCTCCGCCGCAGCAATTCCCACAATCCCAGTCATTCAGGCCCCTACAGGGCCAAGTCATTCCATACCACTACCAGCAACAGCCTGGTAGGGAGGCAGGACCATCCATTCGTGGTCCTCCCCCAGGTTATTCGCAGGTAGTTGCACGAGATCATAAGTTAGAGGAGAATGTCAACTCTATGATGCAATCACAGATGACATTCCAGACTGAGACAAGGCAGCAAATAGGAGCCCTTACCACTTAGATGTCCCAACTTACTGCGATTATTAGTCAAATGCAACAGGAGAAGGGCAAGTTTCTAGCCCATGGTAGTACAGCGGGAGCCCATTACTTGGGAAATTCTTCAGGTCCGAATGTTCAGGGTCAGAATTAGGAGGAGGCCAAGTCGGTCACCCTTCTTAGAAATGGGAAGGAGATCGATAAGTCCATTCCGCCCAAGCAAAAACAGGTTCCCCTCCCGAAATCGGTTGATGCACCAAGGGCAAATCCTGAGAGTGTTGAGAGGTCACCTGAGGTGGTGGAGCCTGCTGTTGCGGCCCCCACGACTCAAACGCTACCAGCGATACCATTAGCTCCTTTTCCGCAAAGGCTGGCGATGAAACCTAGGCAGAGCATGAACCATAAGATGCTAGAGCTTTTCAAGAGGGTGCAATTCCCTATTACCTTGATGGAGGCAATAGAGTCATTCCCACAGTGTGCGAAGGTGCTGAAAGACCTTTGCACGACTAAGCGCAAGAATCAGAACGTGGTTCTGACAGAGCAAGTGAGCTTCATCCTTCAGACTGAGATTCCAGCCAAGTGCAAGGATCCAGGATGTCCCACCATACCCATAACAATTGTAGGGCAGACATTTGATAAAGCCTTGTTGGATTTAGGAGCGAGTGTCAATTTGCTCCCTATTCAAGCATTTTTGAGATTAGGACTAAGGAATTTGAGAGAGACCCCCGTCACACTCTAGTTGGCAGACCGGAGGATGGTGGAAGATGTGCTGACTCGGGTAGGTGAGTTCCAATTTCCGGCGGACTTTATTGTCCTTGATATTAACCCAGGTCCCGAAGTGTTAGAAAAGACTCCTATCATTCTAGGTCGTCCTTTCTTTGCCACCTCCAATGCCGTCATGAACTGCAAAACTAGCAAGGTCCAGTTATCTGTTGGCGAGGATAGGATGGAGGTGGATGTTTACAGTGTTAACACTTTAAGCGAGGAGGATGAGGAGACAGAGGAGCTGTGTTTGATAGACACGTTCATTCAGGACCACATTGACACAGTCCTATATAAGGACCCTCTAGAGGTGGCACTTACCACTGAGGAGGTATCATTCTTAGAGTCAGCAGAGGTAGGCACCTTCCGTGATATGCTAGAGGTTGAGGATGTGTGTGAGGATTTATGTGGTGTCACTCATGACCTAATGTTTGAGCCTTTGGGCAACCCTCCGCCCAAGGTTCCTCCGTCTTTAGTCCAACCGCCCAAACCAGAGTTGAAACCTCTCCCGGACACGCTCAAGTATGCCTTTTTGAAGGACAATGATACTTATCCAGTAGTGATTTCCTCAACCCTTGAGGAAGATCAAAAGAGGAAACTGCTTGACCTGTTGAGAGAGCACATAGGCGCGCTTGGTTGGACCATAGCTGATTTGCATGGTATAAGCGCCACGGTGTGTACACACCGAATCGTTCTTGAGCATAGTGTTAAGCCGTCTAGACACAGCCTCAGAGGCGCTTGAACCCAAATATGAAAAAGGTGGTACGGGCTGAGGTACTTAAGCTTTTAGATGCGGGTATTATATACCTAATTGCCCATAGAGTACAGGTTGTGCCTAAGAAGGTCGGGGTCACAATGGTGACCAATGAGCAAGGAGAGCTAGTACCGACCCGCATTTCTATAGGTTGGAGAGTTTACATCGATTACCGAAAGCTCAATGCGAGCACCCGGAAAGACCATTTCCCTCTCCCTTTCATTGATCAAATTCTGGAGAGGGTGGCTGGTCGAGCCTTTTATTGTTTTTCTAGATGGGTACTCAGGGTATAACCAGATAGAGGTCGTGTTAGAGGACCTGGAAAAGACCACCTTCACCTGTCTGTATGGTACATACGCTTACCGTCGCATGCCCTTTGGGTTGTGCAATGCACCTGGTACCTTTTCCAGGTGTATGATGGGGATCTTTAGTGACATGGTTGAGCGGATTGTAGAGGTGTTTATGGATGATTTCTCGGTTTTTGGGGACTCATTCGATGGATGCCTCGAGAATTTAGGTAAGGTCTTACAGAGGTGTGAGGAGAAGCACTTAGTCCTGAATTGGGAGAAGTGTCACTTCATGGTGATCCAAGGTATTGTGGTAAGAAGTAGTCAGTGGTATCTAAATCCAGTGCAGAGGCTGAATACAAAGCTATGGCTCATGGTGTTTGTGAGCTTTTATGGCTCCAAATTTTTTTACGTGATTTGGGATTCCTTGATACTATTCCTATGAAGGTCTACTGTGATAATAAGGCTGCCATAAACATTGCTCACAATCCTGTCCAACATGATTGAACGAAGCATATCGAAATTGACAGGCACTTTATAAAGGAGAAGCTGAGCAACGGTTTGATTTGCTTGCCTTTTGCGAGATCTAAAGACTAGTTAGCTGATTTATTACTAAGGGTCTTAGTAGTAAAAGTTTTCACCCCATTGTGTTCACGTTGGGCTTGATAGATATCTTTGCACCAACTTGAGGGGGAGTGTTGAGTTATAGGGGTTTATTTGTCATGTATTTAGTTCCTAGGGGTAGTTTAGTCCTAGTACCTTTGTCTATATACATATTCCTGTAAAGAGAAGTTTTACACCTAATGGGAAAATATGTTCGACATTTTATCTCTCTCTCTCTCTCTCTCTGGAACTTCACAAATGTATATATCAAAGTTAGTATCCATCCTTCTATTCTTGTGATGCATGTGGTCCAGTAACTTTATGGCATAAATTATTCTAACAGTATTATTACTAGATTTGAGGAAATAACCATAAGAGCATCTTCAACCGAGCTCTAAAACTCTATTTTAGAGGCCGGATGTGACATATCGAGGAAAGATTTTGTGATTGAACTCTTTTATTCAACTTTTTGTACTTTATGGAAGGACCCACTGTCCTTTTTATAGATTTAGTCTCCAAATTTACATCAGGGTCTCCAAATGTAGAAACCTACACATCCATTTATATCTCCAAATCTTTAAAAAGGACAATGGGTCCCTCTATAAAGTATAAAAAGTTGAAGAAAAGAGGAGTAAAATTACAAAATCTCCCCTCAATATGCTCTAAGGAAGAGACCATCAAATAAAACTTGAGCTCTGGTATACTTACATATCAAAAATTGAGTAGCCCATGAACTATTCTTGCAAAAGAAAGGTGTTTCATTTGTAGTACTTCGGATTTAGGAAGAAAAGTGACAAGCACTTCCATCATAACTGATTAACTCCGGTGTGTCTTGCCCAAATACATCATCTGCATCAAACATCCACATATTTATATGGAATGCTAAACCTTATCCAAATTTACAAACCTAAAATGCAAGTGGACGTATAGACATCCATAGAGTCTACACATAGCCCTCGCCAGAAAATAGCTTTCAATACTAACAAATTTTCTATTTAACATCAAAATAATAATAATAATAATAATAATAATAATAATAATAATCCAAGGCATAAGGTAGAGCCTAATACGTGAATCAAAAATTTTGACACATAGCTCATTAAAGCTTAATGAGACAAAATTAGATGATTTAACCAAGGGATTATACACCTTTAGTTCTCACTATCCCAACAATCAAATTCAATCCATGCAAACTAAGTACATTAGTGTACATTGTGTACGAGTGCTTGTGTGGATAATGAGAGAAATATATTTCTAGAGGAAAAGAAAGAAATCTTTAGAGCTAATTTGTCACTTTCTTGGAAGGATATGTAGTCAATTTCATGGAAGGACATGTTAATTAAAAGGGGATCCAAACCGCATTATGTCCAATAGATGGTAGTTTAAAAAAACAATACGCTTTTTTATTTTATTTTTAAAGAACAAGCAAGCAAGCAACTGAACCTTCATTGAATAAGTCATAACCAACAAAGCCATAACTAAGTAGATGAGTATACTTTAGAGGACTGCGATAACAGTGTGAGGGTAAAAAGAGGAACATACACACCATGGTACCATCGTGGAAGTCTTGCTCTTGGACTCTCACCCTCTTTCACACACATGCGGTGTTCAACTTCAAATACAGTAAGTATACCTAACTACTTATTCTACTACAAAAGACAAGGGAAACTAAGGATGATATTGAAATGCCAGGATAGGCAAACGAGTTTCCATTACATGAGTCATCTCCATCCAAAATTCATCTTCCAAAGTTGATGCCAAACTAAAAATCTGTGCTCTTTTGAAAAATAAAATAAAATCTTTCTAATCTATGAACTTATTTATTTTGATGAGCATTGCATATTCTGACATACAAAATTAGGAATTGAAGATTGTATTTTTGGAACTTTTGAACATTGCTACTAAGGCTTTCCACTAATTTGAGCTTGAATTTTTTTTTTTTTTATATTAAATTGGGGTCCTCCCAAATGTAAATTCTAGCTCCGCCAGTGTGTGGCCCTATAAGGTTGCTACTCAAAATGGAAGTGTAGGCATCAAAATAGACAAACGCACTCTTGTGCAAGTGGTATAACTTAGATCTGCATCATTACAACAACCATACATTGCATATGCGAAAGTAATGAGGGGTTGACCACAGAAACAGAATGACTTCAAATCGTGAAAACCCATACATCATACATGTATGTAACAATTAATAGCTGTCATAAAATTCCTAATTTGACAAACAATTAATTACCTTCTGCCACTGAACAAAGTGTCCATCAACACGGAAGCTTGGGCCTTTGGGCTGAATAATTTGGCAGGGTTTCACGTCACTTCGATCAACACTTCCATGGGTTTCAGCAGGAGTATAATTCCTCAAAGGATCTGCAGGCAATAAGGGAACAAGTTTGCGGTCTTCAAATTCAAGCACAACCATATTTTGCAAATCAACAAGCACATATATTCCTTCAACTGGTCGAGCATAACCATTTTCCATAGGGCAGTCCCTTTCAGTTCTACAAAAGATTAGTGGCTCAGTAAGCCTGTGGTTCAGTGAATCAGCTTTGCTGCAATTCCCAACACACCTTTCCAAAAGAAGTTACATGCCTAGCATAAAAAGCCAAGACAAATATAGTCAAACTGTAAAGGAGATACAGAATGCTGCAACTAGCCAGGGATCAACCATCAAAAGATCCATATCCTCAATACCCCTCCTCTTCATTGCCTCTCCAAATGGAGGAAATTCCTTGATAATGGCTTCACATTCAGCATACTCCACAGCATCCTGTGGTTTTAAATCCAAGGAGCAAGAGACTTGTTACGTGTTATATAAATATTACCTAATGCTCCTTCGTTCTAAAGAGGTCCTGCAATAAGACTAACAGGAAGGTGTTTTACTTTCCGGTAATGGTTAGGCAAAGAGTTTTAGGAGTGCATATATGTCTGCATGCCTGCATTTACATGTTTTTATGAGGTTACTCCCAACTATAATACAAGTATGTCAAAGCACATCCCATTCGTTTTTCCTCTTTAATACGTCAACTCTACACCATTTTCAGAAACCTGGGAACCAACCCCAGCAAAATCAATCAGGTAATCCAGCAGTTGGACTTACCATAACGAAGTTGATAACTTTTTTTTTCTTTTTTTTGATCCGCACGAAGTTGATAACGTCATCAATCCATTTTAATACACAACTTGAGCATAAGGAACAAAAGTCATTCAACATTTTACTGAGAAAAAAGAAAAGTACTACAGACCATAGGAGGGCTGAATATTGGGAACAACAATTGATGAAATAACTTTGCCCCTATGGTGCCCCCTCAACTCACGGCGTCGACTTCAGATAGTTCAACGACCCATATGCTCATCTCATTTGACTTTTTATTGTAAACAATTCTAGCTTGCCTTGGAGGAAAGCTTAGGGGGGATTATGGGCCCAACTCTTGTTATTAATAGTAAGGCAGGCTGGAAAGGAGGGAAGAAGTACGTATCTGCTAAGGCCACCACATGTTTCTCTGGTTCTAGTAAAACCACTTCAACGAACCGCATGCCCTAACCTAAACATGTTAGCAATCTGTGTTACAGTAATACTCAGATGATTACAAGAAGGGAGAAAACGAAGTTAAAAATAACAACCTTTGGAGTTGCTCAAGTAGCCCTAACAGTTGCTACAGCAACTGAGATTTCAGCAGCAGTTAAAGGATCCAAAGGGTGGGGCTCTGTATAACATAACCGGGAGCCCTGTTAGTGCTCAATAAAAAAATAAAAAATAATTAGTCAAAACCTGACATACACCAAAGCTATTCAAATATTCAACAATCAAGAAGTGAAGTCGATGCTCGCACTAAAAAGGAACAAATTCATGGTCTGAAACTAATAAAGACAAAAATAAATATTACTTTAAGCTACATTATACATTAACACCGAGAAAGCAGAAAAAAAAGAGTCCATTTTCCTGATTAGTTAAAATGAATCTACGATAGAGACTTAGATTAAAGGGTAGTTTAAATTCAACCTTCAATGTACATTATGCTCTTCCAAAAAAAAAATAAAAATTTAAGCGGAAGTAAATTACGTTCATCCGTGAATCAATCCTATTCCACTCAACATTCTGGACAGCTTTCGTTCTGTAGATGAAAATTATGATTATTCTTGTTGTAGATTTCTTACTCGATATTGATAAACTTGCAAGTGCTTATCATAAGCATCATTTAGCACTTCTATGACATCCCCACTGCAATTGTTGTTGCCAGCACCACCACACTTCCTCCACCACTTCTGCCATTTCCTCCATTACCACCACCATTCGTCAACAAATATCATTACTACTATTAACGACCCCTCCACCACTAGAACTCCTCCTGCCTCCCCCTCTCCACCACCATTTCACCACACACAACCACGACGCCTCCACCAACATGATAGCCACCACAACCCCTCCAAAACAACCACCACATCACCAACTGCTACTCAGACCACCAAGACGTCTTCTTTATATTTTGTTACTACTGGTGTTATAGTCTTTACATTTTTTTGTATTTAACAACTTTAGTTCAGATTTCAAGTTTCACATTTATCAAACAAGTATTAAACTCCATTCATACGTGGATAACAAACAGCAGAATCAACTACAACGATCATCCTCCTTCTTCTTCGCTCATCCACCTACTAACCTCTCAGTAACGACAATCACTTACCAAATCAAGACCTTTCATCGACAATTCCTTGTCAGTAATCGACATTTAATCAATGGATATCTGTAATCTTAACGTGGGGAGATTAATAAGTATTTAATAACGTGGAGCTCCAAACATAATTGAGATAAGGACGGGAGTGCAATTATAATTCTTTAGTGGTATGAATTATAATTTGTGAAATAAGAAATATAATCCTGGCAGGATTAGGTTTTCTTATTTACACAAGGAGCCCTAATTTATTTCTCCTGAGGTCCCTCCCTAGCCCTATAAATATACCGTCTTGCTCTCTAGGTCAAGGTTGTTTTTTGTGAGAACAAAAGAAAGGTGGGCTGTGAAAGAGAAAAACAGAACCTCGTTGGAGTCCACAATCGGCAACAAGATTCGAGGTATAAGGGAATAGGGCAGAAGATTGCAAGGTACGGTCGAGCTTTGTTTGTGCTGTAATTGGATTTTGACAAAAAGAAATAAGTCCACCGTACGCTCGTGTCTACGGAGGAGAGGTAACCCTAGTTCCGCCATGTAGGGTTCGTATTGTTTTTGTTGTTTAATCAGTACGCATAATTACTGGGTTCTGGGATAAGTTTCCCAACAGTGGTATCAGAGCGGGCTGTAATCATGCGTATGGATTAAACAAGCCATGTTGTCTGTAGAACATAGATATAGAATCATGCTAACCGTTGTTTTGCAAAATTCTAGTTTGTTCTAAAGTTTGTTTTGCAGAATTGATTATCCCACTATTATGGTCACGCATGTTTTTTATTGTGTGATTGGATCCCACGCTTTGTAATTGTTTTATGCGTGGTTACTATTACTGTTTTTTTTATTACAAATTTAGTTTTGTAGTCTGTAATAGTAGTATGTGGGAGGTATTAGTTTTTTATGTAATATTTGTTTCTTCAGTTGTATCGTTTTAGATATATAGATCTGTTGTAAGATTACAGATTCTGTAATGGGGCATAAGATGCGGAGAAAACAATCTTTTTTGACAAGAAGATAAGTTTTGTCAAGAAAAAAGAATGTTTGGCTTGCAGCAAAAATTTTCCAGATTTTTAGGGTCAGATTGCAAGGCTCTTTTGACCCAGTAAACATTGGAATTGGAAATTTTGTTCTTCATAGAAGTTGTAGATAATTGAATTTCAAATCCAACCCAATTGGAATCAGTTCAATCGGAGTTCGGATGAGGGAGAAAAGTCCAAAATACTGAAGGCTGTGCAGTTTACTCGGGAAAAATTTCAGATCCGATTTTTCTTGCCTAAGTATGGTTGGATTTTGGTTTCCTTGATTGATTCAAAGTATCTAAGTCTTCAACATACGTGTTGCTCAAAGGATTTCAAGTTTGTAAAGGATTCCTTTGTGAAAGTGTATCTCTTTGTAACGCAATGTAATCTTCTAGTTTCGGTATTATTGCGTGATCTTTTGCTTTAGGCAGTATATCACGACTTTAGGTGGTATATCATAATCTTCTATTTTAGGTAGTATATCATCATCACGTGTAATTCTTTGTAATCGTTTCCTTTTTTAGGTGTAGCTCGTTTCTATATAAACGATTGTAATAAGCTAGGTTAATTCATTCAGAAATATACAGTTTTTCACCTCTGTTTGTCTGTCGTAGCTTTATTATCATGGTATCAGAGCCCTAACTCAGTTGGCACTTCTTACATCCGACCTCAGCCTCTCGATTATCTGATACCACGGCCCATCACTCCCTCTCTCTCTCTCTCTCTCTCTTATAAAACGTAACACTCAGAGACCTCAATACCTTTCTCTCATTCGACCTTGTCTAGAACCACATCAGTCCTTCAAGTCTGTGGAACTTACAGACCGCAGGTGAACGTCGTTACTCTCGCCGACCACCATCGCTGGTTTTCCGGCGACCAACAATCTCTGGTAGACCTTGCCTCTGTCTATTTAGATCAGATCTGCACTCTCTGACCTCCGGCAAACCAATCCCACCTCGGCTGACCCCAGCCGACTTTTCGTTTGTCTCCGGCGACCTTAGCGACATCATCGGCACCCGGTAGCCATGCGACATACCCGGTACTCTCCGACCTCGGGAACCCCTGCAACTCTCGAATCCCGAACCCCAGCGGTCTTACGGCGCAATTCCGACAACAACCATCTACTTTCCAACGAAACCCAGTAATTCTCCGACCTCGTCTGACCACATCAGAGACCTCTGGCTACTCACCGGACCTTTGGATACTCTGGCAACCCTCAATCCAGCTTTGGGTAGTGTTTCTGATTTTTGCTTTATAAGATCAAGTGCCCGCAACAACCTTTCGCACTTTGTTATGGTATTTCCGACTCTTACTCTACATTTATAGCCGCTCGATATCCGGTTCAAGCTCTGTTTGTGTTTTGAAACCAGTTTGGGCTTTGTTTAAAATCAGTTTGGATTTTCTGTGTAATTAGCATCATGTCTGGAGATAAGAATCAGTTTATTAGTGTCCGTCTGACCAGTCATAATTACTCTTATTGGTCTAATGTGATGAAGAATTTTGTGGTTGGTAAGGGGGTATGGGGACACGTTGATGGTTCAACGCTATGTCCAACTGATCCAAAAGCAGAAAATTATGCCACTACACTAGCCAAATGAACCATAGAAAATGCACAGATTCTCACTTGGTTTCACAACTCTGTAGAACCAAGCATTGGGATGAATTTTTCAAAATATGACACATCCAAGAAAGTCTGGGATTACTTGAAGGGTATGTACCTTGAATCTAATTTTGCAAAACAGTATGAACTTGAGTGGTCCATTCGTAGTGCAACCCAGGGTGATAAAACTATTCAAGAGTTCTATAACGAAATGACCACTTATTGGGATCAATTAGCTTGCATGGAACCTGCTGTTTTACGTTCACAGCCTGAACTTATTGAGTATTGTGAGCAACGGAGGCTGGTTCAGTTCCTTATACCTCTTCGAGCTCAGTTTGAGCCCCTTCGCGGGGCAATTCTCCATCGTGTTCCTTTACCTTCTGTGGATGCCGCTGTTCATGAACTTATTGCAGAAGAAACCCGGTTCAAAGTAGCTAGTCTGGCTTCTCCTGGTTCACAGTCAGTCTTTGCTGCTTCACCTCCTTCATCCTCCTCGCCTTCAGCATCTCTGTTGCCCACTCCAACCTCACATCTCACTCATTCTACGGGCAAGCCCAAGCCCACTTGGCATCCGACACCCGTGGATGAGTGCAGTTATTGTCATGAGAAGGGTCATTGGAAGCATGCGTGCCCTAAACGTCTCCAGCCTAAGGGACGTAATGCTTCTCAGTCTCCCTATTCTTCAACTCGTCGGCCACCACAGCAGCACTCTCGCCCTCCTGCAACTTTGGCAACACCTTCCTCCAGCAGCACTCCTCCACCTCCCCAGTTTGATTTTGAGCAGTTTCAGCAGTATCAGGCTTATATGGCAGCCATTCAGGGCAATTCTTCTCAAGCTTCTGCCCTAACCACTACTACCTCAGGTTTGCATGGTGCTTACACCACAGGTATCTTACCCACCACCTGGCTATTTGATTCTGGTTCCTCTCATCATATGACTCCTGATTTGTCTCTTCTTAGTCATTGTTTGCCTCCTGTTTCTCCTATTAGTATTTCTACTGCCAATGGTTATGAGTATTTCATCACTTTTATCGATGATTACTCAAGATATGGTTACATTTATTTGATGCGTCATAAATCCAAATGCTTTGAGAAATTCAGGGAGTATAGAGCAAAAATGGAAAAGCGTCTGGATAAATGTCTCAAGACACTACGATCTGATCGTGGTGGCAAATACCTCTTGGGAGAGTTTAGGGACTACTTGGCAGTAGAAGGGATTACATCCCAGTTGTCTGCTCTAGGTATGCCACAACAGAATGGTGTCGCAGAAAGAAGGAATAGAACTCTTATGGATATGGTGAGATCAATGTTGAGTTATTCAGATTTACTAATTTCGTTCTGGGGATATGCTTTGGAAACAAAGTGACCTACATTCTTAACTTGGTACCATCTAAGTCAAGATTTACTACTAAGCCCGAATCGTGGATCGGGCACAAACCTAGTCTGCGGCATGTTCGGGTTTGGGGTAGTCCAGCACATGTGCTGAAAAGGGATGCAGATAAGTTGGAATCAAGGACAGATGTTTGCTTATTTGTAAGGTATCCTAGAGGAACGAAAGGTGGTCTATTTTATAATCCTAAGGATCAGAAGGTCATTGTTAGCACCAATGCCCGATACTTAGAAGAGGATTACATTATAGATCACAAACCTAAGAGTAAGATTGTTCTAGAAGAATTGAGAGGAGAGAGACTAGCACATATCTCTTCTACACCAGCAGTGCAAGAGGTTGCACCACAATAAATAGTTGTTGAGACACCAGTACCTCGTCGTGGTGGGAGGGTTATTGTTCCACCTAGTCGGTATTCGTTGTTGGGAGAGTCCTCAGATTTGATCCCCGATGAACAACATGCTGATCCCTTTAACTACAATGAGGCACTACAAGATATAAATGCAGAATTTTGGCAAAAGGCTATGGATTCAGAGATGGAGTCTATGTACTCAAATCAAGTCTGGGATCTTGTAGAACCACCCGAAGGGATAAAACCCATCGGATGCAAGTGGATTTATAAGAAGAAGAGAGGAGCGGACGGGAAGGTTGAAACCTATAAAGCTAGGCTTGTTGCGAAAGGTTATACTAAAAAAGAAGGGATCGATTATGAGGAAAGTTTTCGCCGGTAGCCATGCTTAAGTCCATCCGGATTCTCTTATCCATTGCGGCTCATCTCGATTATGAGATTTGGCAAATGGATGTGAAGACTGCGTTCCTTAATGGCAATCTGGATGAATGCATCTACATGATGCAACCAGATGGATTCATAGCAAAAGGCCAAGAGCACATGTTGTGCAAGCTTAAGAAGTCTATTTATGGACTTTAGCAGGCATCTAGGTCTTGGAACATCCGTTTTGATCAAGCAATCAAGTCTTTTGGTTTTGATCAGTGTCCGGATGAGTCATGTGTGTACAAGAAACGCAACAGAAATGTGGTGGTGTTCCTAGTGCTATATGTGGACGATATCTTGCTCATTGGAAATGATGTGGGAGTATTGTCTTTGGTTAAGGTGTGGCTATATAGCCAATTCGAGATGAAGGACTTGGGAGAAGCCAGTCACATCCTTGGGATTAAACTTATGCGAGATCGCAAGCAAAGGATGTTGGGCTTATCTCAAGCTACTTATATCGATACGATCCTTGCTCGTTTTAACATGCAGGATTCCAAGAAAGGATTTCTTCCTTTCAGGCATGGAATTAATCTATCTAAGGATCAGTCTCCAAAGACAACTGAAAAGATGGAGTTATGCTTCAGCTATAGGAAGTCTCATGTATGCTATGTTGTGTACTAGACCTGATATTTGTTTTGCCGTAGGCATGGTTAGCAGATTTCAGTCTAACCCTGGACAAGAGCATTGGACTGCTGTGAAACATATACTCAAGTATCTGAAAAGAACTAGGGATTATATGTTGGTTTACTAGTCAGATAGTCTCGTACCCTGTTGTTACACAGATTCTGACTTTATGTCAGATAAGGATTCCAAAAAGTCAACCTCGGGATATGTGTTTACCATTGGAGGTGGAGCCATAAGTTGGAGGAGTATCAAGAAATTGTGTATTGCTGATTCCACCATGGAGGCAGAGTATGTGGCAGCTTCTGAAGCAGCCAAAGAGGCCGTTTGGCTCAAGAACTTCTTGATGGATCTAGAAGTGGTACCTTCAGTGCAGTCAGCTATCACACTCTATTGCGACAATAGTGGTGCAGTTGCTAACTCAAAGGAGCCAAGGACTCATAAGAAGGGAAAGCACATCGAGCGTAAGTATCATCTGATTCGAGAAATTGTACAGAGAGGTGATGTTGTTGTGACCAAGATTGCATCCGCTAACAACCTAGCAAATCCTTTTACGAAGAGCTTACAGGCCAAGACTTTTGATAGTCATGTAGAGGGAATGGGAGTGAGATGCATGGCAGCATAGTTTTGAGTCTAAGTGGGAGATTGTTTGAAATTTTTACTAAAAGTCTTGCTTTTATGTAATGGATTAATATTTAATTGGTTGATTATTAATCAGTTTTATCCCTTTTTGATGAGAATCTATTATGGGCAATGTTTGCATGATATAATTGTATGTTGTGCATGTGTCTTTTATTCTACATAGTAGATGATCCAGTGTGTAGAGTAAGACTTACACACAGAAGATTGAATCATCGGTTCTTGTAGAATATGAGTTTTGGTTCACAATCTTAGATGGAATTTGACACACCATCAGTAGGATTGTAGTACAATGTTTTAGTAGGTTTGTCTTGACTACAGGGAACAGTTCTAGTTCCGACTCATTGTGCTAGTACTTTTTGTGTGTATTGAACAGGACCGCTTTAAGGTAATTGTCTTAGTTCTGACGTTTAAGATAATTAGAACCTTATAGTTATTAAGAATACTTACGCTCTTAATCCGGATATAATTAATACATATATACATTTAATGTTGTTGACTTTGATTCATTATAAAGTGACATCTTTTTTCACGGTCAATAGTCTTGGTGAGTTGGGTCACGACATTATATGCATGAAATATATGGATATTAATTATTGATAGAATCCACGTCTCATTAGAGCTTGATGATATCCCCTTGAGTAAACTTATAAGTTTCGATTATGTCAAACCTTGCAGGTGGATATTTGTATTCGACATATCGAATAAGTTAAGTGGTTAGCCTCAAGGTGTTTTATAAGATGTTGACTAGTGGGAGATTGTCAGTAATCGAAATTTAATCAACAGATATATGTAATCTTAACGTGGGGAGATTAATAAGTATTTAATAACGTGGAGCTCCAAACATAATTGAGATAAGGACGGGAGTGCAATTATAATTCTTTAGTGGTATGAATTATAATTTGTGAAATAAGAAATATAATCCTGGCAGGATTAGGTTTTCTTATTTACACAAGGAGCCCTGATTTATTTCTCCTGAGGTCCCTGCCCTAGCCCTATAAATATACCGTCTTGCTCTCTAGGTCAAGGTTGTTTTTTGTGAGAACAAAAGAAAGGTGGGCTGTGAAAGAGAAAAACAGAACTCGTTGGAGTCCACAATCGGCAATGAGATTCGAGGTATAAGGGAATAGGGCAGAAGATCGCAAGGTACGGTCGAGCTTTGTTCGTGCTGTAATTGGATTTTGACAAAAAGAAATAAGTCCACCGTACACTCGTGTCTACGGAGGAGAGGTAACCCTAATTCCGCCATGTAGGGTTCGTATTGTTTTTGTTGTTTAATCAGTACGCATAATTACTGGGTTCTGGGATAAGTTTCCCGACATTCCTTTCCAAGACAAATAAAACCTTTCAATTTTTCACTGCCGCAAAACCAATTAAGCATATATTTTTTGAGTCGATGGCTTTTTGTGACTTGAATTTCCTTTCTCTTCCCTTATACATTACGTTGCCAAGAAGATAAGAGATTAAGAAACCGTTTTCCTTTGTAAAGTCATCTATCATGGTAGATAAATATATCCCCTGAACAATTCATTTACAGTTATGTACCTTGTTAACTTCATTAGCCACTTGAACCTTCAGCAACTGATGAGTTAGATATGTGCAACCAATAGAACCCTATTTCAATTTTGTGCTCTTTTTTAACACAAGTAATAGAAACCAGTAGCATCTATTAATACCAAATTAAAACCCAAGAAAAGATGCCAAATTGATTAAGAAGAAAACAAAGAGTACCTGAATTCATCAAAAGAGAAACGATCCCTTGATCTCCAGAAAGGAAACCACATGATTAGAATGAATCAAGCTCTACCCTGGTCGAAAGTCATTCTTATTCTAGCTTCAATTCAGAACTATTTCTCATAGAACAGATATAGAAACATTGAATTCTGGAAACCTGAGAGATAACTTGAAACTATAAGCTGTAAAGCCGCAGATAAACCAATGAATATCTATCTAACAAAGAAACATTTTAAATCATATGTGATGATAAATATTTGATTTTCCCTTTACCCCATAGAAGATATAGACCATATATAATAATTCACGTTGTTGCACTTCCTGTTGAATGGTGGGTAACCTGCAGTTGACAACACAAGAATGAAAATGATAAAACTCGGGATGAAAGAGATAACATGCTTGAAATCTCTTCTCTAAACAAGCATACAAGAACTATCTCAAAAGAGATACAATAGAAGTATTCTTGGTTTTATCAATACTAGCATGTTAGATACCACGTGAGCTTTCTATCTAATAATGTTTTATCATAAATAATTCTCTCTCAGTTCCAAATAGGTTTCAAATAAAATAGCTCAAGTCTACATCCCACAACATCAACTTTCCTAGCAATATTGATTCAGCACTCCTCAATAGCACATAAAAGGGCCTAGATAGAACGTGGAGAAATTTGCTTCTTTTTTTTTTTGTTGGTAAATCGGCTTGAAATAATAAAAAAAAATTTTAAAAAAAGTATAACAAAATATAAAGCCTAGATTTGAATTAACAAACTAAGCTTAGAAGGCCTCACCATTTTTTGTAGTTCTTGAAAAGCTTCTTCATCAACTATAACTCCTGAAGAAGGCAAACATAGTTTCAACATCGAATCATGTTTTAAACACATTAAAATTCGATCTGGAGCTATGAGGTCTGCCACCGTAGGAAAGTAAGGGATCCCTTACGAGAACCTCACTGTATCTGTGTGTATGATCCGAGCATTTTTTTGACCATCTGAACCGTCCAATGTGTTCAAAAGGTGTTTCTATACAATTTTTTAGAAAAATTACTTAGATCAAGCCATTCCTGATATTTGTTTTTTTGAAGATTTCTCGTGTGGACCGTTGAAAACACCTTTTGAACACATTGGACAGCTCGGATCATCAAAAAAGTATTCAGATCATGGAGTCCCGGATCTCAGACGTGAAGGGGACCGTATATATATATAACCGGTGATCCTATCAAGCATCCCGGATTGAAGAAAAACTGATGTTTTTGAGGTTTTAAAAATTGTTTATGCATAATCCGAACCGTCCAATGTGTTTAAAATGTGTTTTAAAACGTTCACGCTGGAAATCATCAAAAAAAATACCGGGAAGGGCTTGATCCAAGCAGTTTTTCACAAAAATTGTATATATATAGTTTTGTGAAAAACTACTTGGATCAAGTCCTTCCCAATATTTATTTTTTTGATGATTTCCCGCGTGGACCCTTAAAAACACCTTTTAAACACATTGGACGGCTTGGATTTTCCAAAAACAATTTGCAAAAAAAAAACACAGATTTTCTTATTTCCGGGAGGTCCAGACTAGAAAATTTGTGTATATATATTATTCTAGAATTATATGATTTATATTTATAATATACACATACAAAAGTACAAAATGAAAATATTCAAGCATCATTGCTTTTGACTACCACTCGGTGTGTTGGTCAGCCACACATAGGGAATGGAAACATGTGAAAGGTGAGCTCCACAACGCAGCTTTATTGATAGGAGGAATGAATGGTCAAACCTATGGTTTTTCAATTTGGGACAAATGAATACCAAGCACCTCTTTCCTTCTCTTCTAGTCCTACATCGCATTCTTACACTACTGAGGAATGGAGAATAACTTATAAATAGAGGGCCAACCACTTCACATTTCGTCTTGGCTGACCTCAATTATTACCGAGCCGAGATCGAGCCTGAGAAATATTTTTTGAGCCAATGCTCAATAGTTCGTCTTGAGCTCGAGCAAGTTTCTATGTTTCCAAGCCAAGCTTGAACATGGCGAAGCATAGATTGGCTCGGGTTGTCTGCAACCCTAATTGCAGGGATACAGATGGTGGTAGCTCGCTATTCATTTACTATTCGAGCAATACTCCAACCTCTTCAAACTCAATTCAACATTTAGCCTGGGAAAAATCGCATTGCTTAAAACAGGTGACAAACAATCTTTTCAGCTTCTCTCATTCCTTTGTAAACGCACAAGCTGACCCCGTGTCTTTGACACTTTACCCAAATAATGGAATAATATTTTTATTCCATACATATAATGTGTCATCCATCTAGGCACAGCTTTTACCTCTGCCTTGTTGTCATTCTTCAAAATAATGGCACTAGCACCGGGATATGTAATCTTTCTTTTCAAGGTTAGGTTGTACCCCCTTACCCCCCCCATTATACCCAATTTTTATATCAGAGCTAGTATCCATCCTTTTATCCTTGTGATCCATGTGGTCCAGTAACTTTGTGGCATAAATTATTCTAATTAACAGTATTTATACCAGATTTGAGGAAATAACCATAAGGAAGAGACCATCAAATAAAACTTAAGCTCTTTTATACTTACATATCAAACTTGAGTAAGCCATGAGCTATTCTTGCAAAAGAAAGGTGTTGACGAGCACTTCCATCATAACTGATTACCTCTGGTGTGTCAGCCCAAATACATCATCTGCATCAAACATCCACATAAAATATATGGAATGCTAAAACTTATCCAAATTTACACGCCTAAAATGCAAGTGGACGCATAGACATCCATAGAGCTTACTCTTAGCCCTCACTACAACATAGCTTTCAATACTACCAAATTTCTACTTCACGACAATAAAAATACAAACACCCAAGGCATAAGGTGTGTAGAGCCTAATACATGAATCAACAATTTTGAGACACAAATAGCTCATTAAAGCTTGAAGAGACAAAAATTAGATAGTGGAACCAAGGGATTATACACCTTCAGTTCTCACTATCCCAACAATCAAATTCAATCCATGCAAACCAAGTACATAAAGTGTGCATTGCGTGCAAGTGTTCTGTGTGAGACAATGAGAAGAATATATTTCTAGAGGAAAAGGAAGAAATCTTTAGCGCTAATTTGTCAATTTCTTGGAAGGACATGTAGTCATTTCAAAATGTTAAATAAAGGGGGTTGCAAACCGCATTCTATCCAATAAATGGTAGTTTAAAAACCAGTACCATTTTTTTATTTTTAAAGAACAATAACCAAGCAGTTGAAGTGTTGAACCTTCATTCAAGAACACATTGTGAGGGTAAAAGGAGGAAAATACACGCTCTCCAATTGATGTAAGACTTCCAAGTACCACCATGGAATTCTTGTTCTTGGACACTCACTCTCTCTCACACCAACATGCCGCGTGCCGTAACCTAAACATGTTGGCAATCTGTGTTACACTAATACGCAGAACATTACACAAAGGGAGAAAAATGAAGTGAAAAATAATAACCTTTGGAGTTGCTCAAGTAGCCCTAACATTTACTACAGCAACTGAGATTTAAGCAGCAGTTAAAGGATGCAAAATGTGTTGCTCAAAGCTTCAGGAACTGCCGAATGTGTATGTTTGCAAGTAATAAAATCTGTTGCTCCCTTTGATTTGCCACATTATGCTTCTGCAAGTCAATAACCAATCAACACTCATGAACAGGAACAGAAATAAAAGCAATTTGTCCTCATCACGTTCAAGTAGCATTTTCCAAATGAAATCATACAAGATCTATTCATAGACAAACAAATGTTATCTGTCACCTGAAAACCAAACATGGCTTGTAGCCACTCTAGAATATCCTCCTCTTGTGTATTGCGAAGAGCTAAAAGAGCAGCCTGAATCTGCAATTGTATGGACCCATAATTTTGCATAATTTTTCGGAAATAATGTTGGGTAAATGTGAGGAAATGAAAACTTAGTTAAATGGGTCAATGTGAGCATTGGATTGCATTTCGGTCTTTTTAAAACACATTTGAACATGAGGGGTGTTAGTGTTAAGTGGGAGATAACAAAAATCAACGTGTGTATACACACGTAACAAAAATCAACCCTCTCCCTCTCATTTTGCAGCTGCCCCTCTCTCAACTTTCCTCCATTGTTACACCTCAAAGCTCAACCAAAACTAAATTCCTTCAAGGTTCTACTATAAAATCTTCTCCTCTATGTGATTTCAAGCTTGAGTGGTGTTGGTTTTAGCTTGGAAGGGGGTATTTCGGGTTTGGAAGCTAAAGCTCTTAGGTTTTGTTTTCTCATCATATTTGAAGCTTCAATCTTGAGGTAGGAAGACAAATTCTACTCCCTCTAGTTGTATTTATGTGATGTGTTGCATATATCTTGCTCTTGGTCTTTAATCTTCCCAAAATCACGATTCTCTCTCATAAATGGGTTTGTTCCATTTGATTTTGTTATCTATGATATGGATTGTTGCTTGATGAAATTGGTTGTTGTTTTACCCTCCCTTAATGTTCATTAGTTGCTCTACATTTCCAATTTTTGGCCTAAAATATCAAAATTTGACTTTGGAATGAGTTTGGGAACATTTGGAGCTTGTGAGCAAAATCTGACCCGATAGTACAGACGGGGATTTGGTAGTCCGGACCATGCGACCTGTTAAATTTTTTTTTTTACAATCTGACCCGATAGTCCGGACGGGGGTTTTGGTGGTCCGGACCATGCCCTCAGCAAAAAAAAAAAAAAATGTTCCTTGATGCCCGTTTGGCCCCCGGTTGTCCATTTCTTCACGTTTTTTTACTCGTACCATCGTTTTGAAACTCGAATTCACTTTGAAATCATAAAACCAACCTTTTGTCACGCAAATTAACAAATCACTTAGTCATACGTATCAGACACGCGTCGGTTGACACATTTTGGCGAAAATAGTGAATTTTTGGAACAAATGGGACATATGGAAGTTTTTGAAAGACAAATTGTTTTGAGATGATATAATTTGATAATGTGAATTTTAGGGATCACCCGTTTGGTGTCCCTGCCCATGGGTGCACGGAGCCAAAGAAATCCGGCAGAGGGATGCTTCCCCATTAAATTGATTAATGTTTTCTGGAGAAATGTTGAAAATGATATATTTGGATTGACTTTGGAGTATTTGGCGAAAATTGGTTTTTTATTGTACAATTATGAAAATTTGGCAAATGCTTGGACCCTGTTGGACACTTAAAGTTGTTTCGGGATACTTGGGTACTTTGGGAAACACTTGGGCACACTTTTGGGATACTTGGGTACATTTTTTAGATAACTTGGGTACTTGGTAGTCGGGTTTCAATCGTTTGTCCATTCTGATCACATACATAGGTTATCTCATTCATCATACTCCCTCTATCATGCCTATGGGCTAGTGAGCTCAACTTATCAATTTTAAGGTACTCGGCATGGAGCATGAGATTGGATGCTTGTGGAGTGATACATACATGGAGCTTATATACATGTATGGAGTTATTTTCCCATCTTTGTCTTATATTTTTGAAAGATGATTTTGTAACTTCTATTTGTCAATCTTTTGACTATTTGGCCAATGTAATAATTCTTTAAACTTGATACTTATGCTTCCGGGATTTTGAAATTTGTTATTAGAACTTGTTGACTATTTATGATGAGAATGCAATAGTTAACTTTGCCTATTCAAAGGGGTAAATAGAAAGACTTTGACTTGTTCCACGTGGATATTTTCTATATTTGATACTAAATTTGAGGGCGTGACAGCAATCATACAACCAAACATAGTGTTGAAAGATTATAATCGATGATTTATTCTTCCCACTAGGAGGCACAGTATATAGACTCTGTACAAGATAATTTAGGAAAGGAAAAAAAAATAAGGAAATTGCTACCTACCTAATTAGACTAATTACAATCTTTCTAATTGCCTAATTGATTTACAACATGTGTTACAATATTTTTTTCCTTTCCAACACTCCCCCTCAAGCTGGAGCATATACATCGTATACTCCAAGCTTGCGACAAATAGAATCAATGGAAGCCCTGGGAAGAGCCTTCATGAAGATATCAGCAAGTTAAGAGCCTGAAAGAACAAAAAGTGTGCTGATCTCTTTAGACTCCACTTTTGACCAAAAGAAAATACAATCAACTTCAATGTGTTTGGTCCTCTCGTGGAATACTGGATTATTAGCGATGTGAATAGCAGCCTGATTATCCCAATATATGGGAGCTGGACCATGTATTGGAATCCCAAACTCATGTAGAAGTGTACGCAACCAAATCAACTCACAAGTGGTATGAATCATTGCTCTATACTCTGCTTCAGCACTAGAATGTGCTACGACTGACTGTTTCTTACTTTTCCATGTCACAAGATTGCCACCTATAAATGTGCAATAACCAATGGTAGAACAACGATCAGCAGGAGATCCTGCCCAGTCAGCATCCGTATACCCTTCAATACAAAGATGTCCAAACGCTTTGCTTAGAAGACCACGTCCAAGAGCATTTTTAAGATACTTCAAGATACGAACCACAGCCTCCATACGAGGACAAGTATAAATTGACTAACAATAGTGACTGCATAGGAGATATCGGGTCGAGTGATAGTGAGATATATATAAGTTTACCCACAAGTCTCCGATACAACTTAGGATCGTCAACCAACTCACCATCATCAGGCATAAGTTTATGATTAGTCTCCAAAGAAGTAGCTACAAGTTTAGAACCAAGATAACATGTATCTTTCAAGAGATCGAGAGTGTATTTCCGTTGTGACAAAATGATGCCTATTTAGAACAAGCAACTTCAATACCAAGAAAATACCGAAGCTTGCCTAGATCCTTGGTGAGAAAACTGGAACAAAGGTGACGAATCAATACTTGAATGGCTGAATCCCATCATTGTCACTCCCTATAATGACAATATCATACACATAGACTACAAGAATAACAATACCACCGGTGGTCCTTTTAAAGAAGACAAAGTGATCAGCTTGACTTTGTATCATACCATGAGACACGATGGTACTACTGAATTTATCGAACCAAGCCCAGGGAGATTGTTTGAGGCCATAGATAGATTTGTGAAGACGACACACCGACTCCCCCTTGGACTCAAAACCGGGTGGTTGAGCCATATAGACTGTTTCAGAGAGATCTCCATGAAGAAAAGCATTCTTGACATCAAGCTAATGGAGAGTCCAATCAAGGTTGGTAGCAAGAGATATAACAAAGTAAACAGAATTGAATTTGGCAACTGGAGAAAAAGTCTTAGTGTAGTCAAGCCCATAGGTTTGGGTGAAACCTTTGGCCACAAGACGAGTTTTCAGACGATCAAGAGAACCATCAGGATTGTGTTTGACAAGAAACACACAACGACAACCAACAATATGTGCTCCAGAGGGCTTGTGAACAAGATCCCAAGTATGATTCAGTGACAAAGCGCGCATCTCTTCTTCCATAGCATAACGCCATCCAGGATGAGAAAAAGCCTCCCGATAAGACTTAGGAACAGTAACAGAGGATAGAGACACAGAAAAAGTGTGAAAAGAGGGAGACAAACGATCACAGGACACAAATTGAGAGATAGGATGGGAAGTGCATGAACGAATACCTTTACGATGAGCAACAGGAAAATCGAGAGTTAGATTAGCAGAAGAACGTCGAACATACACCTTTGTAATCGGTGGTCGAGTCGGTACACGAGCAATCTCTGGAGGACAAGGTGGTGTCAACAAGGGTGGTAGCAACTGAGTACCCTCAAGAGAATAATATGGGATATTTCCAAAAAAGGCCACGTCAGCACTTACAAAGTGCTTTCGTAATGAGGGACTATAACACTTGTATCATTTCTGTGTCAAAGAGTAACCCAGAAAAATACATTTGTAAGAATGCAGGTCAAGTTTATGACGACCAGGAGAGAGATTATGAACAAATGCCACACAACCAAAAAGTTTTGGGGGGAGAATATAAAGATCCTTGTCAAGAAACATGCATGATAAGGAATTTTGCCATGCAAAACCAGAGAAAGGGTGTGATTTATTAGATAATTTGCAGTAAGAATAGCATATCCCCAAAAATGTTTTGGAACGTTCATATGAAGAAGCTTAACGGCATGAGTTATGGCTAAAACTGGCCCATTCTTCCGTTCAACAACCCCATTTTGTTGAGTAGTGACACAAGCATTCTGATGAACAATACCATGAGTTTCAGTAAACTGTCTAAATGGACGAGAAAAATATTCTTGGATCAGTTCGCAAAATACGTAATTTAGCATTAAATTGGTTGACAATCTCAGCATGAAAGACTGAAAAGACAGAAAATAATTGAGACCTATCTTTGAGAAGATACACCCAAGTTAAATGAGAAAAATCATCAATAAATGTGACAAAATAGTGAGCACCACACAAACTCGTACAGCGCAAAGGTCCCCAAATATCAAAATAAACTAAAGCAAACAGTGCTACACATGGTGACTCAGTTCATAAAGGAAAAGAAACTCTACGATGTTTACTAAGTTCACATGTGTCACAATTAAAAGGAGAAAAACTAGGTAAACTAGGAACTAGCTTGCAAAGATTGGCCGAGGATGGGTGTCCAAGACGACAGTGCCACTGATAAGGTGTAACAGTAGTATGTAAAGCAGAATGACTGTTGTTGTTGCTCCTAAAGTTAATATAGACCATTCTTCTCATACCCCCACCAATCATCCCCTTCATCTTGAGATCCTGAAACTCACAATGAGAAGGAGAAAAAAGAATAGAACACTGGTGAGTATGAGACAGTTTATGAATAGAAAGAAGATTAAACGAAAATTGTGGCAAATATAAGACAAAAAGAAAAACAAGACCAGATGAACGATATGTACCAATGCCTTGAACAAGAATTTTTGTGCCATCGGCCATAAGATTTAACAGAAGGGGTAACAACATCAGTCAAAAGAAACAAATCACCTGTCATATGATCAAATGCACCAGAATTGAGAATCCCAGGAGTGCTATGAGAAGATGAGTGAAGACACGTATTACCTGAGGTGACATGAGTTGCAGTGGAAGAAGAAGAAGATGCATTGGCCCTTTGAATCATAGAATCATACTCAGTCTTGGACATAGTAATCTGAGTAGGGGCAAGAGCAGATGGCTCCCCCTCAAGTGTAGTAGCCTGATTAGCCCAAGCTGGCTTGCCATGCAGCTTCCAACAGAATTCAACATCATGGTTGGTCACACCACAATGAGTACATTTCTTGGTGCCACGACCACCACGCCCCCCACGTCCTCCACGACGACCACCCCGCTTAGAAGAACTAACACGACTATGGGAGGGATTGCGATTCCCAAAATGTCCAAAAGATGAAGCAGGAGAGGTTGTAGGGGTAGCTAGAGCGGATGGAGCCGGATGCTCTAAATCAGAAGAATGAAGAGCAACCCGTCGAACACAATCGCCAACAGTGGGGACTTCCCCTGCTAGAAAGAATCTGTGAATTAAGAGGAGCAAGGTCTGAATTTAATCCAGACAGAAATTTGCAAGTTCTGAATTCTTCTCTGTACTTCTGCAGGACCTTTAAATTTGTAGAGCGAGGCTGGTAAACATTTAACTAATCCCACATGCCCGTTAAGATGGAAAAGTACTCATCAACGGATCTATCTCCTTGTTGAAGGGAGAAAATATTTTGATAAATCTGAAAAACTCGAGAGAAGAATGTCAGGTTCAAGACTATTCCAAATAGCTTTGGACACCTCTTGGCAAGCAACATTATTAAAATGTCAGGTTCAAGACTATTCCACGATAAAGCCATAATATGAGCATCATGTTGGGACAAAGCAGAATCGGGTCAGGTTGGTGGATCATTGGTAATATAGGAACTCTAACCACTTGCGCGTAAAGAGACAATCACAACCCATGACCATGGCTAATAATTAGATCCATTTAATTTGATCGTGGTTAGAGACCGACGATAATCCCTAACAATATCCTTGGGTTCAGAGGTTTCAGCAGTGTCTATTTTCTTATTTGTATCACCCATGACAGATTCTGAAGTACAAGCAAATAAATAGAGAGAAGTCTCACTGGTTGTGAGTCGAAAGTACTAACCCAAGTAGCTTTCAAAGGCAAAATGAGAGTCCCCAATTGGTTTTGAACCCTGTTGATGTCAGAAAAAGGTCTCAACAAGCAGGAGGGACTTCACTGGAAGTCAGAGAGGCCTTGTCGGTGGTCAGCAAGAATCACCGGAGACAAACAAAGTCTAGATGGTGGTTGTTGGAGCCCTTAGAGAAGGTAGACCACATATCGAAACAGAGGCCTGGAGAGAAAGTAGACCACCGATTGAGTTTGCGATGACTCGTTAGATGTCGATGAAGGTTGTCTAACGTCGGCGAGTGTGCGGCAAGGGCTGAGATGATCGAAATAGGTTGAGATAGGGCCGATCTGGTTTGTGGAGCACAGACCGAGAGTCATCGATGGTTAGAAACCGTACGATGAGGTTGTTGGTGGCCTGGTTGGTGGTCGACGAGAGTCGTTGATGATTGTCGGCGATGGTTGAAGCTACTGTATGGTGGTAGCGAGAGAAATGGAAAAGAGAGAGAGAGAGAGAGAGAGAGAGAGAGAGACGACTGCAGTTGACTTAATCAACTGTTCGAGAAAGAAGTGACGAGAATAGAGAAAAAGAGTGAGGTTCCTAGAACTCACTCTGATACCATGTTGAAAGATTATAATCGATGATTTATTCTTCTCACTAGGAGGCACAATATATAGACTGTATACGAGATAATTTAAGAAATGAATTAATAAGGAAATTGCTTCCTACCTAATTAGACTAATTACAATCTTTCTAATTGCCTAATTGATTTACAACATGTGTTGCAATATTTCTTTCCTTTTCAACACATGGTAATTCAACTGTGTAGGATAAGGTTAAAGGAAGGGGGGTGAAAAATACCCCGAATCAATAAACCTCCGGGTTTGGAAACAAACTTCTGGATATCTCATATTTGCCTGATTTGCACTATCAGGATCAAAAGGAAAATATTATAGGGGACATATTTGAGTCTTCTATGCAACTTTATCATGAGCTTCCATTATGTGTGGAAGTCAATCATTATGCCGAGTCATAAGTGGAGAACACCCTTTATGCCACAACTAAGTTTGCTGTTTAACCTATGAATCTACTAGAAACCCGCATAAGGAAATTTCCTCATCAAAAGCAATGCATCAGATGACAAGTTAAAATGGCAATTAGTGTTACCTCACGATTAACTTCAACAGCCTATATTTGATTGACAGCCTTCAGAACCTCAAAAAGAACATAAGCAATTTGGTATGCCTTGGTGAGTGGTGCACTAACATGAAGAAAAAATTGACATTCCAACCAAACAAAACACTGGTATAGCAAAAGGTGAGAATTTTAGCTTAAATTGTCCTTCACAAGACTCACCAATCAGCTTTACCAATAGCATTTTGCAAAGCTTGAATATATTTTTTGTAGTAGTTCTGATAAAAGCTCTGTTATAGGGCGCATAAATGTTTATATTTGTGACCCCTAAATTATCTTTGCTAAGTTCATTTATTTTGTTATTTCAAGTTTAATGCTTTGTTTTTGGTATTGTAGGTATTTGGAGGCTAAAAATGTTAATGTGTTAATTTTTACTTGGTGTCGAGGCAAAGTCCGTAGTTCAATTTTAGTTCATTTGGCGGGCCTAATTTCACAAGCTATGGCAGTAAAACCAAATGGGTTTATTAGCAAATTTGGGGTTATTCAATAATTGAGTTTATATAGGAAGAATTGAAGGAAATCTATATTGGAGGATTTCCACGTGGATACAAAGAGCTGGGTTTGGAAAACAAAGGAATAAGGGAACAAATTACCAAGGAAACTACTGTAGGTGGGCCCAAAAATTACCACTATTACGTTTTGGTCCGAGTGAAATTCTTCTCATGCACAGATTACAAGCATCAATTGGTGTATATAAGGCAGCAGGAGATTACGAAGGGTATCATATGACACAGCCGTGAGCAGCCAAAGCAGATATGAGCATCACGGACAGATTCAGAATAGGCTGAGGCTTGCAGTGATGTCCAGCTAAATTCTCATCTAGGAGAAGATGAAGCCTCACTCCAAGTAATTTTGTTTATGTATAGGATTTAGGTATATTTATTTGTATCAGTTGTTTAACTAAGAACCTGTTTCATTACGATCGGATGGAATAATTATTAATGCTTTCAATCTATTGTGTATTTGTGTGCGCGATCTCAAATACCTAGTTAATCAATATTTTTCTATGTTTGTGCTTGGGCAACTAAGATGGATTATGCTCGTAAGACGGATTGTGGCACTGGATAGCCCGTTAAAGAGACAGGTTGTGTCAGCGAGACGGTCCATGCTATGGGATAGTCCATGCCTGTTGACAACTCAATTATCATTTTGACAATTGCGATTCAAATAATAATCCTAGCCTAGCCTAGTTACATGGTCAAGGTGGATTCGAAACCCTAGATCTTCTCTCCACAATTTTCTTTAATTTCATTACTACTTTAATTAATTTAGTTGTTCTTAAAATCAACACCAATCAATCAATTTCTTTTTCGAATTAAATTAGAAATTAATTGAAGCTAACGTAACTCAGCCAAATTGTCTCCACGGATCGACACTCGGACTTAACCACTGTTCTTCTGAGTAGTAGCTTTTATAAATATAATTTTGACTCGGGACGACACGGCCACTTTGCATCTCATTTGCGTCACGTTTTTTTTTTGCTCTTCCCATTAATGTAGGATTATTCTCCAAAGCATATACATATACAAAAGAAGCAATTAAGCAGTTCCCAAAGGTCTGAGCTAAATTCAAATATTCTTGGTCAAATATCTCATGAACGAGATTTGTCATTGATCATTACCACTCACATTCTCCATGAAAGATACTAATGTACTGACCTTTCAAAGTAACAATGCTCTAGGAAGTATTGCCAAGAACGTCTAATAGGCTAATGGTAATATCTATGGACAAAAAAAAAAATTTGTTTTGAAGTACTCTTTGGAAAGTCATAGAGGAGGAATAAATCAAGGATATAATTTGCAAGGAAAGTGAACACAAGCATAACATACTTATCTCGAAACTATGATATCACAAAAACTTATCACCACTCAGCACTTCATTACAGTAGTTACAGAAGTTATTTAGAACATCAAAACTGCATTTCCCAATGTACACAACCAGTTTACAGTGCATAAAAATTAATTCCTGCAATTAGATTACACTTTTCCAGTTCTAATTCATTTTTATCTTAGGGTTCTTGCACCCAATTGATTTCAAATCTCTTTGATCAATGCAAGAGTAATAACATGGTTGGCACAGGTGTTCACAACTTTTTGATGTGTTTGATGCATGTGGGTTCTACATGTCTAGTGTGAGTATCAGTTCAACGATTCCGAACACATATTTATTAATTGGTATCCAGACATCTATGCCCATAGCAATGCAATTGTGAAAAACAGATAAAATCCAGATACACAAGTATAAAGCCTCACTGCCTTGGCAATTCTTTGAGCGCCCCATTGAGGGCAAAACAGTAACAAGGATCTAGTCCACCCATCATCAATGCCAATGGCTTTATAAAATCGGCAATAATGAGTTAGACGGGTAATAACCCACTGCAGCTCATGTTGAAAATGCAGAGCTGATGTATGGAACAGAGCTGATGTATGGAGGGATGATGATATAAGCAAGGTCACATTTGCATTTCATAATTAATCACAGAGAGAACACTTACGGAACATCAACTATCATTTTCCACTCATCCCTGCTGGACCTAACCTAAGTGTTGCAGCCCGTCTACTTGGGTGGACAACTGCTTTTTTATCTCAGGAATTGGAAATCTTGCTAGCATGGCTAAGTATATGGATCCATCTCATGAAGTCCCCAAATCACCAAAGGATTTAGGTCACCAACAACTGCTAGAATAAAAACGGTATCTCAACAGACCCCTCAGAGTAAAGGCCCACTCACCCTCAGATTTTGATTTTTGTGCCGCCTTGGCCAACTGTATTGAAATTACAGAAAAATATTCACTTTGTTCACTTCACATTTCTAAAAAAAATTCAAAAAGATTCTTTCCCCCTCTGTCATCTCTCCATTCATTAATTACATTTCTCTCTCTACTCATACCTCTCTCTCCAAACATTATTCTCATGTCTCTCTCTATGTCTCTCTAATCATTACACCCCTCTCTAATCATTACTTTGCAAACACTATCTCAAAAATATTTCTCAAAATATTCTTCTGAAAACTCTCAACCAAGCAAAGTGATTGTTAGAAAGTTTTGTCAGCAAGAAAAACAAAAGCAATTTGGAAATGCCTTTACATTTAAACGAGAAACCATAATAGCAATCAATGCTTGACTCACCGTTTCCTTTTCTACAATCTCCTTTAAGAAATTATTTCCTGCAAGCTGATCACTGGACTGATTCTCTTGAATCCTAAAATTAAGGATGCCATAGTACCCCCATTGAACATAAAAGAACAGTAGTAATAATGACATTGCAATCCAAATAGAACATTGCAAGAAATTGAAATTTAATCAGAAAAAATAACAAGGAACCTGCTTTCACAATGCGACGATGGACGTTCAGAGAGAAGTTCAGAAAAGGCCGTTTCGAATGATCACTAGAATCTTCACTGTCTAAATCCTCCAAGGTGCTTGACAGAGAAGATTGTATTTCACCCGGCATGCCAAAAATACAAAGAAAAGCATATTGATAAAAATTAGAAGTTACCCATTTATTTCCTTCTGCAGAAAACAGGCAGCAAGCCAATAGTAGCTCGGTCAGAAAAAAAAAAACTTGTGCAAGCCTATGAAAACTCTAGTAGAACAGGCTCTTAGTGTTTTTCCTTAAGCACATGTAACTAGGCCCCCTATAGCCTAACATTCTGGCATGGTCCTTTTGGTTGTTTTCTCATAATTTTTAGTAGAATTGGGCATGATTTTGACATCATATGTTAAGCTCAACGAGACAAATAGAAAAACTATGAAAGTATATACCAAAGTTGAAGAAAGTTTATATAAGACGACAAAGAGTCTTACAAAGACAACTTTTGAGGTCTTTTTGGCGTCTTATGTGAACTTTTCATTTTGGGTCTATATTTTTTTACTTTTCCAATTCCTCTCGTTGAGACAATCCATATGATGTAAAAATTCTAGCCGAGTCTAACAAAAATTAAGAGAAAACAACCAAAACAACCATGCCAAAAAGTCCCAAAAAAGTTAGGCCAAAGGGGGTCTAAGCATTATTCACAACCATTAAGTTCACTTCAAATGTCCTAATAACTGTCAACCTACCAAGCAAAACAAATTTACTATCAAAACCTTGCAAATAAGGGTCGTGCATAAGGTTGCCCTCCTTTGGAAGCCTGGATGCTATTCTTGCTATCAAAGACAAGGCTAAACGGACTACAAACTCCCAGTTGACACTGGATGTGTAGAAAGGTAGAGGAGTCGGTAGAAAATTTACTTTGGCGCTGGGAGCTTGATTTTGGCATTTTTGTGAGTCAGCATTTTTCTATCATTATAGTTCAGTGGCTTGTGACGATGTTCGCTATACTGTTATATGCATTCGCAGGTGGGTGCACTGAGAGGGTTAACAAATCTTGGAGAGTAGCTTCCTATGTGTAATGTGGTGTGGGAAGCCTGACACCATTGACTTCACATAGTGATAATCTTGGAGAAAATCTCAGGCTTCCCACACCATATTCTCTCGGAGAGTGGCTCTCTAATTTTAAATTTTTAATATAAAGTCAACACCCTCATGCTAACGGCTCAAAGTAAAGCCGTGTGAATTTTCATTTTCCTTTGTAGATTTTCTTATATATTGACTTTCCCTTGGGCATTTTATGAAGGCTGTGACCCTTTTATCGTTGGGTGAATTTTAAAAACATTCACAGCCCTGTCAATAGGGAAACCACGTACTTGGCTGTTAGAAGAGTTCCAATAGTTACCTTAGAAGAAGAACAAGATGACACTTGAGCTCCGTCATCATTTTCTCCACTGGACAAGTTACCAAAAGACTTGCTAACAACAGAAGGTTTCATCATTATGTGACTCAAACAGTATTTCCTCATCTTCATCGTATCCGCTGTCATCAACCCCTCTAAAGACCGACGAGAATCTGGTTTCCTCATCAATATCAAAGTTCTCATCAAGGTGAATGCCTCGTTCCTATAATATTTAAAGAATTTGTATTTTAAGAATTCAGAAATTGAAGGAAAGAGGTTTTAGCAGATAGAATAGCAGGAGCTAAATTGTCAAAATATACTGAGTTACTCATCACCTCTGCTAAGTGTGTAGATCATGGGTTTCCTCACCCTCGATTTCTCTTGCTATTTTTAAAGCTTCCCTTTCCAAATCTCTCATCTGAGGGCCCCTTCTCAAGTTTTGTTGTATAAAGTTCCTCATCAGAAGTGCTTTACTGCATTTGTTTCAAATTGATCCCAGCCCCTAAATGTAAAAAATATGAATTCAATCTGTCAATGCAACATAGAATAGTATCGTATAGAGAATGACAAATAAACTGCAGCAATGATAATCTTTGTATTAATGAGTTATTTATGTATAGAAGGAACCCTATTTCTCCAACTTGGGACGTTGAGGATCATCTTCATCAGGGAACCCCCTGAACATGACGAGATTGTGATATAGAGGAGTCTATCATAATTTCCTTTTTTGCATGCTGAACATCACTTGTTAAACCATCCCTGGTTACAAATACACCCTGGTCAAAGCGAATAACAACATTAGATCAACACCATAAATACCATTCATATAGCTGCTTCATCCAATAAATACATGCCAGAAGTCCAACTTGCTACAAATACCATAATACCACCCTTTGCTATCTTTACATTTTTTTAATAGTTTTCTACTACCATTCACAAATACAGGTAAAATCCACAAAGTAGCAAACATAGTTGAAAAATGAGAAGGAAGCCCAGTAGAACCTTTGCAGGTATAATCAAAGTTCTTTAGCGGGTATAATCAAAGTCTTTGAAGGAGCTTGGCTGACAGACTTCGCAATAGACTTCTGCCCTTGGGAAGAACCAGTACTTATTGGGTGTTCCATCTTCAAAATCATACCTACAAAAGTCAACGAAGCTAGAATGGACATGCAAATGGGTATATACCAAACTGCATGCAAGAAAATTTCTCCAACACATGAAGATGCATTCTTTTGAGGAAAAACATGAACTTTCAGAACATACCAAAATCTTTTTCAGCATTTGTCGTATGAAATATTCCAGAGTATAAAGATCCATCTGTCACTTGAACTTCCACACGATGACCACTAAGACATGCTGTAAAATACACTAGTAGCTCACGTGAAGGACTTCCATAGTCTCCACTGTTATTTCCAGCCAGCTCCTGCTCCAACTGAAGTTAGAACAAAGGATGTAACACAACAATAACCAACCTAGCTCAACTATTACTATCCTCACCTGCACTTGTCTGTCTGCTCAAGTTTGATTTTCCTGATTGTCACTTATGCCCCATCCTATTCACACTCTCCTTTTCAACCTTCTGACGACCATATCCATTGGCCAATGATCTGGGCTGTATGGCTTCTTGCAGTTTCATTCCTGAAGGTGAGCTGTAATCTACTGCAATTTAGACAATCCTCTACAGACAAAAAGGGCCTCTATGAATAATTTCTGGTTCAGTCCATTTCCATTGTCTGTGTTTTCTTTTTCTTATACAACAAAGCCCTTCTAAGGGCCCCCACATTGGAGGGGATACTTGTCACCAAAAATGATTTGTTGAAGTGCATTCACTATATGTTGTGTTGATGGTTACAACGTAGAGCACCCCTAGGACTAATTAAGTAACCAGACAATCAGTCAATTGTACTCATTGAAGCATATAACTATCAAACACTTCAGCCACATTAGTAATCATACTTTTAAGTTGAGGAGCACATTCCTCTGCTTGAGGTTTTAGCGACACCCACAGAATAGAGACCCATATATTAGAATTGTTAGAGTAGCTTATTAATATTGCTCTATAGTGTCTTTGTCCCACATTGACTAGTCAGGTAATGTGTCTAGTCGTATCATAATATAAATAAAGGTTCTATGTGTAAGGGTTAATTTAACACCCTACACTTCTCTCTCTCTCTCTCTCTCTCTCTCTCTCTCTCTCTCAATCAACAAGAATCACCCTTTTAAGTTGAAGAGCACATTCCTATGCTAGAGGATTTAGTGACTATTGTTGGGCTTGTGAAACCTGATTCGATTTCGATGGTGTTCCTCCGGCAGTTGAGGGTTTGATCTACGTTATAAATACTTGCTATATGCAGCAGCTGATGTAACTTGTACTCTTTCTTTATTCAATACATATTGGAAACATGTGTGAGGCATGGATGTACACAGTTATACAGTTGGGGAACCATGTAAAAATCTCCGCGCCTCGCATTTTTGTTTTCTCTTCTTGATTATCTTTGTGCCATTGTGTGTTTGTTGGTTTGGCTGCATTCTCAACAACTTTATGCATTAAGGGAAAATAGCAGCTATATGCTAGAAAGTAGGGGTAAAACGTTTTAGGAAGTTTCGCCCTTCTACCTTAAGCTCATGTTAAGCTTCACATAAGTCATATAAGGAAAAAAATCTACTCAAAAAGGAATTTTTAGTGGCTTTGCTCCATTTAGTTTAGTTTTCTTAGTGGCTTTGCTCCGTTTAGTTTTGTTTGAGTAGCATTAATAACATACAATGTAAGCAACAAACAATGAAGAAGTTCTCCCGAGCAAACTATAGCAGAGTGAAGCAAGGGGTACATAGGGGGGGGATCAAAAACTCGAATAAATCAAATAAAACTGCAAAAACATTGCCATATATGGATAGCAAAATTAGTGCTGAAGCCAGTTGCTAGAAAAATTACATACTCCGTTCAACAAATCATGAGGGAGCCCTAGAGTAATACTCCTGTAAATAAAACTATTCAACCCCTCTAAGTAGCTCTACTTGTGTATAACTAGTGTGGGCCGATGTGAAGCATGTCACCATGTGCTCATTGTATCCGTGTTTTGTTCTTAAGTATATGCACTATTTCTTTGCGACATGCACTGATCTTGTGTTTTAAGTATGCCTTAGTTGTTGATGTTCTCGTTTTTTAAGTAGCAAGGTGAGGAACAATAATTTTGTTTGACAGTTAGAATGCATCAATAGTTAGACAAATACTAAACTTTAAATAAAAAGTAAACACTAAGCTCTCACGGCTAAAAAGACTTATAACTTGTCTCTCTTTTTTTTGTAAATAGAGAGAATTTCATTGATCAAAGTTACTGAGTACAAATATATACAACTGAAATTGACAAATTATAAGTACGGAAGACAAAAAACTTGATTAAACTAATTTAAGGATACTTCCATCACACTGGCTAATTCAGTTGTTGTTAGTTGTCTAAAGTCCCGAATGCAATTTGCCAATATCCAGTTGTAACACCAAACTTTTATAAATTTTTCAACAAATTCCCAAACCATAAACCTAGCTGACGATGGATAATGAATAACTACAAACAGATTACTTTAAAGGACATCCCCCAGACTATGTCAAGAGCCATTATTGCATGGAGTACCAAATTTACATCTTTATTAACTTCTGGCAAGAGTTTTGTATTTTCTCTGAGACATCCTTGCAGTCAGTACCACCTATGGCATCCATTTTGGCTTTTATGGTATCCAAGTAAGAGGTATAAAGAAATTAATTGTGGACAACTCTTGAAAGCCTCTAACATATGAATAAGTATAACAACTGAGGAAACCTGGCAGAATACAAGTATCATGCCCTTTCTAGCAAGATAAGCAGCACTATTTATGAGGGCATACGTGATGTCACATCACACACACACACACATGGAGGGGGAGAGAACTTGTTCATTGTATATCTGATGAAGAAAAGGAAAAGAAGGATATACCTTTAAGTAATCATGCAAACTAATGCCTACAACTTCTACGGGGGTTTCATAAAGGGTCCTTTGCACATCAGATGGGTGATATCCCAAGTAAAAGCAGAAACACAAAATGCAAATTCACAAGTTACTGTTTGCTAAAAATTAAAGCATAGAAGTCCAAGACGCTTTCTGAGGAAAAAGAGAAACATAGGAGGAGCTAAAGCATGTTGCTAGCAGATGAATCTTGCATTACTACAAGTTGTCTAAGTTAAAGCATGCAAAACATAAACATAGAAGGAGTGCGTAAAAAGTAGAAAGTTCAATCGGTAAACTTAATATTGTCGCACAACTATAGCCAGCACCCCTTGTTCAACTCTCATTACAAACCATGTCATAAAGTTCGTCTTTGGTGAACTTAATTTAGTTTCTGTAATTTACATGCACATAATCTGTCTAATATACATTTATTTGCAATGGAGAGAAGTTACTTGAAGATACCACTAGGGTAACAAGCTCACCTCGTTGATGCTTCTACAAACCACTGCAATCGCAAAACCAATTAATATTCCCAAACATATGGAAGACCATCTTTTGTTCCATCCAATTTACTAATACCACAAATTAACAAAAAAAATGAACATGAGTGGTTGATGGCCTTACTATCACAAAGAAAGATTAACAATTTCTCAGATAAATGGAAAAGATCACAACTTCATACGGAACTCAAATACAAATAAGAGCGTAGAAGAGTTCATGTGGTAGCAGGGAACGAAGCAAGCTTTTTTTTTTTGGTCGGGCAGTCCTTCAAATCAATCAAGTGACCTGCAATGACAGCAATCAAAGAAAGAAGTATAGGTTTGCAGGATCAAATGGGAGAAAGTTAGAAATATAAATTGATGTCATTCAGCAGTAAGATTGGAAAATTCTGTGTGCATGATTTACTTGACAAGAGTTGTCAAACAGAGGAAAGCAGGTATCGTCGATGTGGACGAAGTTTCCAAATAAAACAAAAAATTAATCATGCAGTGATATGCATGTCTCTCGAAAATACTAAGTTGCAACTTAGAGAAAAAGAAATTAGTAACTTAATGACTGAGGTATAAAAAGAAAACATGAAAGCAGTAATTTAACAAGCAAGAAATTATAGAGGAAACATGTAAGTAGTAATTTGACAAGTGATGTATCATTAGCTATTGTTGGCCCGGGTTAAAAGTAAATAGTCACTTATCCCATTCACCGACCTTGTAAGTTGCACCTAGAATTGAGAACAGTTGCTTGATCCGCTTGCAATATCTGCAGAATGTTTTACTGTAGGCAAATAAATATCTGATCTAGTTAAACCTCGTGAGATTAGCGACCAAGGAATAATTAAGGGCTCAAGGCATAGGCGTAGGTCATGTCTGCTATTATGCTATCTCCGGGATGAATGTCATGAGGACCTTTTCTGCCAGTGTTGCTAACTTGTAGAGGTATGGTCTAGCATATTAGATAGAATGCAGCTCTACATAATCCTTGGCAATCGGAGTGCTGTGTTGGATTGGGCTATTCAGAGTGTGAAAGTGAAGAGTTTTACAGGTACTTCATATAGGCTAGCTCTTGTAGCAGCAGATAGAGAGCAACACAAGAAATTTTCAGAAGAAAGCTAGTAGTACCAAGGTGTTGAGGAATACGGAGAAAGATGTTCAGATACACAGTTCACTCTTACAATGCTGTAGATAAGACACATGGCAACTGGATTCCTTATCTTGATTATTAAGATACTTAAATACTCATAGAAATAACAAATAACTGCATGTAGTTTGTATAGAGGTCTTTATCTCCTCTTCTTTTTTTCTTTCTTTTTTTTTATGTCGATAATGCTTTCTGTGTTGGCCTAGTATTCCTTGTATCCAGTGGTATGCCCTCTATTTTCTTTGCTCTGTGGTTTGTTTGGTCAACCAAATTCTAGCTTACCTGAAAAGAGGAGAGAAAGGGGGAAAAACATGTTGGACACCCTAAGTATAATCCATGTCGAACTAAGACTCTTGTTGAAATAAATCAAACTTTCAGAATTATGGAATTATGGGGATACCAAGCTGGACTTTTTTTGCTTAAAATAGCTCACAGTCACAGGGATTGATTTCAATTTTAGAGTTTTGTGCTTTGACCTTGACATAGCAGGATGGAGAAAAAAGAGTCAATACCAATCAATTGGGAGACGAGGCTTGGTTTTGTTTGACTTGGTTTGGATTGTGCCTTTTACATCATCTAAGGCGCCAATAGATAGCCGCATTTCAAACAGATTACTGTGTTGGCTTCCGTCTTTAGCAATCAAAAAGTCTGTTCTGGAGCTCACAGTTACTGTCATTTGCACACAACCAAAGTTGGAACCAAAATAACAAACAAGAAAGAAGATCGATAATTGCCAAGCTGGCAGGCGTACCAGCTAGTATGTCTCAACATGTTTAGGTTTGTTCACAAATGCTATATAATGTACTTAAAGATTCCAAAGCAAACATGGGCCATAGAATTTAATAAATAGCATCTTGGGCAAATAATGTTAGTTTACTCTTTTATTATTACACAATGACAAGCTCAACAGTGGAAAATGACAAGAGTAAACCTGCATTGTCAGTAGTGCTGCCCTCACAAGCATTACACGAATAATTCTCTCCGATGTTTTGATCCACATCAGGGATCTAAAAAGACAATTAAGGATAAGAAGCATAGAAGAATTGTGTTCCATAATCCCCATAATTTCCTTGACTTGATCAACAAAGCTATTCTGCCATTGCAATAACTAAAATAAATATCTTGAGGGAAAAGCATGAAATGAACTATCAGTCAATCAGACAGCAAATGTCTGGTGCCATATCTACAATCAATTTTGTTATGTGTGAATTCGTTTGTTTCATTGTCTTCTTGCTCTACACTTAAGTGTTATCATGCAACCATTGGAATATGGCCTCTACCTCTTGAACTTAAGGTTAGAATATACATACTATTTTCAAAGTCAGTCTTAAACTTGAATTTAAGAAGAGGACAAAAATACATTATCACCTGTTATTTTCCTTTGCTTTAACAGCAGCACATTCTTCTTGACGTCCTACTACTGGGGAGAATGTTCTTCCATCCTAGCATAGGAATCAATGATATGATGAGAGAAGAGAATTGTTTAAACAAAACAAAAACAAAAAAAAAGTGATGCAAACTATCATAAAGAGGACGTTGTGCATTGCTAGGTATATACTCTTTCCTAAGTAATCGCTTCTTCGATGCACTGATCCATCACGACTTTGTGGCATAGCCTAGCCAGAATATAAAGCGAGTGGGGGCACTCTTAAGATGAAATTGGACACATCAGACATATTTTGTGTTACTTTGGTCAGGATGCATACAAAAAAAATAAAATTTTATGACCCCAAAATCAATTCTAAATAACTCAACTAAACAAGACAATCTAATTATAAGTGATGACTATGTATGAATGTTTAGATTTAAGCATATACTGCAATAGGTGTGCCATACCCATATTTAAAGAAACACTTGAACCTTACAAATATAAAGGGCAGCTCAATTGGTAAGCCGCTGGGTTTGAGTCTTGCTCAGTCTCTCATTCCCTACCCCCTAGATTAGGCTAGAGTAAATATGTGTCTTGCATGGCAAACACAAAAATATATATATAAAAATAATAAAATAAAATAAAAACCATGTACCAATAAGCAAGCATATAAAGTTAAGGGAAAGAATATCAAACCGATATTTACCTAAAATTATAAATATTGAAAGAATACACGGAAAGGGTTTGTTGAGGGAAAAAATCACTGTCTGCTAAGAAATGTAATCATACCATAGTGAGTGTGGGAAATAGTCCTAATGTAAATCCACCACTGAATATGAGAACGCTCCATGAATTGTTCAGATTTAAACATATTCCGTTTATGTAGGAATTAAGTCAGTCGCTCAAGGATTTGGAAAATGGTTGTGACATGCAGCGATTTCGTTTGATGACAAAATAGAGGAGTTTCGAAATTCAGTATGCTAGTGGATTTTTGAGAGGCCAAGGTTGGAATTCGATGGTTGCTTTACATGATTTCACAAGCCAACTGAAGTTTCTTGTATCGTCCTTAAACTTGAACAATAACTCTTTGCATTTTAGATATGGCGCCTATTCAACATGTATGGCACGTTCAATGAATGTACCTTCAACTGTCACACCCTGAATTTTCATCATAAATAAATAAACATTTTCTCTATGGAATACGTCAATGAAACTTTTTAGTGCTTGTCCCACATTGGTTAATTATAACCTCTAAAGCTAGTATATGAGCCTGGGCGGCCTCTCCACTCATTGTCAATTGGTTTTGAGTTGGATGCTTTAACATGGTATCAGAGCTAGACTTTTGGAGGCTTTTGGACAAGACTTTGTTAATTGGTTGCCCCGTTGTTTGTGCCTTAAGTGCACCTTGTTTCGTTGTGATCCCAATGTTGTGGATCCATTGTTTAACTCTCCATATGCGGGTCAGGGGTCGCACGTGCGAGGGAGTGTTAGAGCTTGTCCCACATTGGTTAATTATAACCTCTAAAGCTAGTATATGAGCCTGGGCGGCCTCTCCACTCATTGCCAATTGGTCTTGAGTTGGATGCTTTAACAAAACTCCTTTTAGTCTAAGATCATCACACTACCTCGATAGTCATAATAAACGACACCACTAATTTAGGTACCCACATCACATATCAAGGTCCTAGAATATTAAATTCTTGCAAATTGATAAAGTTTTACAAAAAAAAGATGTATTTCATGCTATCAATGGTCAAGCACATCAAGCACTCCAAATAATGGTCCTCGGCTAGTACCTGAAAACAAGGACAAAGGAGTGAGCAGTCACTTTGCCTAGTGAAGGTTTCTTTAACAAATAGATATATGCATAAGCAAGGCATAATGATAATGATGAATGATACATTTCATGATTTTATAAATAAACTTCTAGGCATAATACTCATCACTACTGCTAGATTACCCATCCCTCACACCTATCTTAATCACCCCGCACGACAAGAACTTTAGTCTATCCGCTAAAGCACTCCCATTACTCTGCGGGACTCATCTTATTTTTTTACCACGATACTTTAAGATTTTTCTCAAGACCCAACAACCAAGTCTAACAACCATCACAAACCCATCTTTGAGACACCATCAAGGTCAAACTAACACATTCACCAATTATCTTCCTTTTGTTTCAATAACTTCGTAATCACGATTTCAATATCATCCATTGATTCAAGCATGATAACTTTTCCTCTTTCAAGTTTAGATAACAAGTTGTCAACTCGCACTAGTCAATATCACAAGTGTAGCTACTATTCATATCATAGCATTTGCATACATAAACAACTCATAAACACTCGCACATCATACATATGTCTATGTATCCTCCATGCATCTACGTGTCCTACAATACTCAACAAGTATCTCCCCATATCCCACAAGTACCCACGTATACAACGAGTGAGTTCAAAAATGCCTAACCGTGCCCACAATTAGTAGTAAAGTCGAGATGTATCATAACTTCAAAAAAATCGGAATGGAGTTTAACAACCAGACCATCGTAAACGGGCTACAACTTTCTATAGATTCAGAATTTGATATCGAAACCACCACCATTAAAAAGAAGACTTTCAGTACATCGATAACGATATAAAATTTACCATGTTCAGAGACTAGGTGACCAAGATATGTGTTCAAAGTTACACAAAAAGAAACCCAAGGTTGCAATTTCAACAGAACACCAATTTTGAATCTAAAACTGCTATTACCAAGAAGAAATTAAGACACACTTCTTACATAATTTCGAAGGTCTACGAGTCTAGTTTCTAAATCAAAAGGCGGATTGAAGTTTCAAGCTTCCTAGACAAAAATATGGTCATTCCCGTAAGATGTAACAATGCTGTCAGCATTGTTGTTTCATTACCACAGTCTGGAAAAACCTTTTTTTCTATTTTTTGTACTTCAAATCTATCTCCTAAAATTTACACAATACAGTAGACTCAAGAACGTATCTACTAAAAAAATCTCAGAAATTCGCAAGCTGTCTAGGCACCCCAAATAAGTTGGGTGAAATCTAGATTTGAGCCGAAACAGCAACAAGACAGCCTCATGTTCCAAAATCCATTAAAAATCGTATACTCAATATTTTTCAATGATTCCAACGCTAAAAAGATGCTAACTTATCAGGGTTTTAGATCCATGAGGACCTATACCCAATAGACTTGTTAACTACAACAAAATACTCAGCTCCCATAATCTGCCCAGATTCTCAGAACGCTGTTTGGTGCGAGAATTGTTTAAAAATAACCCCTTTATATTTTGCTCAAATTTTTGGACACGACCCAGTATACTCATATATAAACATCATATAAAAATCTCAGAAAATAAGGAGGCGATTTACCAGGTCTAACACACTAAAAACCGAAGGCCAAAAACACAGATTCAGCAAGACAGCAAAACAGAGCACAGCTCCGTGCGTGATTTTCCTACACTTCGTTTCAAGGAATTTGGATCTGAAAATTTTACACAATGTATACAACTCATAGAGGGACATTCCAGAAAATTTTCGTGAAATTTAAAGATGTGTAAGTCTGTCTAAAAATTCGTGTGGATGTAGAGTACGAAATCGAACATTTTCTGTGACAGATTTTCACGAACACGAAATATGTGGAGAGGATGAAGAAACCCCTACCTCGCGTGGTAGACTCCAAATTTTGGCTCCAAGAAAATCCTAGCTCTCCAAATCTCGAGTTCTATTGAACCAGAGCTTCCCCACATGATTTCCCGGACCCAATAGCATTTGTACGTGGTGTTGTTGATGGATCTTTAGACGGTTTGAGGATTTAGAGCTGAAATTTAGAGAGAGAGAGAGAGAGAGAGAGAGAGAGAGAGAGAAAGCCGAGAGAGTTAGACGAGAGAGAGAGAGTCGGTGAGAGTGAGGGGTTTTTTTTTCTCTAATCTCTCTCTCTTCCCAAGCCACACATATACATACAATACGATAATTACACTTATCCCCCTCTAATTCCTCATATGCTACCATCAAGCCCAATCCAAGTTATATTGCATGCTAACTCCTTATTTAATACGGTTCACAATTTTACACCAAATCCCAAGTTTAAATTTTCGGAGTATTCTTGTTAAATTCAAAAAAAAAAAAAAATACAGGTCTTTACATCAACTCTAACTTTCCTCATGGTTAATCACCATGGTTGAAACTCATCGAATGGACACTCTCACACTGACCATGTATCTTACATCTGCGACACTAAATCGACCAAATAGACATAAGAACTTGGCTTGTCAGGCCTGCTTTTTGTAATTTTCAATATTTGTGTGGAAGTTAATAGCGTTAACAATACAGTATATTATTCAGTTTCTTCCTAGTTTCTTGTTCATTAGAAACTTGGCTGTGACATTTACTTCGACTCTTGGTGGCACATATCCTTTACATTTCTGCAGACATGCACACCAAAGTGCTCTGGTGTGAGCTGCTCCTAAAGAACAATGGAGCCTCACGGTTGGCTGAAATACATCTGCCTACACTAAACAGCAAATTAAAAGCATTCCCTTCCCCCATTCACAAATCCACGTGTCAACTTGGCTCTTCTACTGATTGTGTGACCAAGGTTTCTATGCACTTTAGATTCTTTGAACGTGTTCTAAGACTATTAGAGATAATATTCGCTGTCATTGGATATATGGTTAGTACTCCACTGTTGCAAGTAATTGAACACTCCACCGTTGCAAGTAATTGAACTGATAATTGTAACTTTAATTACCTGTAATGTATGCATCTCCACCAATTTATCTTACGATAAACAACAAAATATGGCATACAAAAAGAGTGGTACATGATACATGATGCAATTTGACAAAACTAGTCCGTTGATAGACAACAGAGGGAAAAAAACCATGCACGTATTATTAATAAAGAAATGCAAACCTTGTTATTCAGAGCGCCTAGACACTCCACCACATCCTCCTCCTCCTTTCTTATAACAACTGTAACGATCTACTGTTGACGATCTGTGCCCTCCATGTTCAAGCTCTACCTTTATGAACAATAAGAGAACTTTGTAAGTCCCTAAGCTAATATGCCAAGTAAGCACAAGCTACATAGACAAATAAAAGGAGAAAAGTTATGCATGAGTGCAGGACAAACCAGCAGCTGATGCTCCTCAAAATCATAACCATCATGACCACGAATAGTATCTTCGGCATCATGAGCCCATAGTTGTCAATGGCGAAAGGCGCAACGAAGCGCAAAGTCTTGTGGGGACTAAGGCGAGAGGCGAGGCGCGCGCCTTTTTGAAGCGAGGTGCACCTATGTAGAAAAAAAATAGGAAAAATAGCATAAATTAATACTTTAACTAATTACACTAAACCAATGGGTTTTAGATAACATACCATCCAAAAGGTACATAAAAACATCTACCAAATGTCAAATAGTTTACGGTTCTCGCATAGAAAGCCTTCGGTTTAGCAGATCGACACCCAAAAACGACTTAGTTCAAGTCTGCTTTCGATTTCAAACCCAGAATCGACTTCAAATCTAGAATCAACGCCCACAATCGACTTCAAACCCAGAATCGACTTCAGTTTAGCCTTTGGTCTTCTTGATCGACACCCACAAGGCCACAATGGACTTCAAGTCTGACACCCTCAAGGCCACAATCAGACTTCAATCGATTTCAAGTCTTTGAGAGAGAGAGATGATTTAGGGCTGAGAATCAGACTTTTCAAGACCTAAAATGGACTTTTAGAAACCCAAAAATCAACAGCCAAGATAAGATTTGTAACCTAGGTAACAAAAATCTAGGGTTGTGATTAAACTTCAATAAGGTGCGCTTTTTTTGCACCTTTGCGCCTCTCGCCTCTTGTGCTTTTGTGCGCCTAGGCCTTGCCTTATTCAACTCGCCTCGCCTGGGTGTACCCCAGGCACAATGGCTGCGCCTCTCGCCTAGGCGCGCCTTTGACAACTATGCACGAGCCTCTTCAAACTGTATTACAAACACAGCATATAATTGCAGAGAATACCAAATCCAGTGAGCTGAAAGCAGCTGCAATCTCACCTCAACAAATGCATAACCAGGAGGTCACCTCAACAAATGCATAACCAGGAGGTCTTGGTAGGATCTTCAAATCAAGGTGGGCAATCGGTCCGTACTATAACACTAACAACAATTAAACATTTAAGGTCCCCAAATCTATATAAAGACGTGATTGAAAAAAAAACTAAACTTATCGGCAACCCTTGAACATCATGTGGAAATTGCCAAGGTGTTGACTTCATGTTTAAAACAGATACTCATACTATTTATGTATAATAGATAGTTCTTCTCTCCTCTCCCTCACTCAGATTTCTTCTCCCTTGTAACAGCGGCTCTGGCTCCTGTAACACGCGCACGCATACACTTGAGAAATAGCTGGAGCAAAAGACGGCATGAGAGAACTACAGCTCAACTTGATGTCCAAACAAAAAGGCTAGGCAGTGCATCTTGGCGGAAGCCCAGGTCTAGTAAAGCTAGGGGAAATATCTGATCTTCGATGTTGAGTTCTATTTCTTTTTCTTTTGGTGAACAATTTTTTTTTTTTTTTTGGGTGAACCATCAGTACTACTTGTTAGTGAATATTCTAGCTTTCATAACCATCTATCTGGGCTTTGTTGTGGACCTTAGATATATAGCATGGTTGTTCTTGGAATCTCATTTTCATAATGCTTCATCAAGTATCTTTGCCTTTTTGTTCTGGGTCTACCGTTTTGTAGCTAATGGAAAGACGAATATATGTTTTATCCGTGATATCATTAGGTTTCAAGGAATATGAAACAATCTTAGCTCTTAAAAAAATATAACAAACCCCAAAACCATATCACAGATACATCTATGCAATCTGATTTTCACTCAATAATTTCAAACTAAATGAAATTTTTTCAAACCAATTGTAGTTTGAAGCAATCGAGCTAATAGATCATACCTCCAATACTGAAAACCAAGAAGCAGTGAGCTGGTGATGTAGTTGTGATGTCTGGTCCCATGAGCTGACTGTAGATAAGCCCCAACTGAAACGTAAACAAATACTCAAACTCAAACCAAAACCAGTTAATTTGGCCACAAATACATCTTCATTTTGAACTAAAGAAGATTTCAGTCGCAATTCCTGATCAGGTAAAAGAATAAAACAGAACCCAACGGTAATTTTCACCTATTAGTTAGTCAGAATACAAGCGAATAAACGATAGACTTTTACACAAGCACATCCCCAGCAATTCTAGAACAAAAATAGGGTTCTAACCTCAAATTCCATTTAACAATCAGAGAGCTCATGATTTGCAAAAATTGTAAAACCAACATTTGATTTGCACTATTTGTTGACAAGAGAACAAAATGAGAAAATAACTTGTATGTCTATTAACAACCCCGGATGAAGCGGCTCCATACGCATAGTTGGCCCGTCTCTGCAAATCGGCCATGATTTCTCCCCGGAAAATCAACAGCTCATCTCTCTCTCTCTCTCTCTCTCTCTCTCTCTCTCTCTCTCTCTCTCTCTCTCTGGTTGAGCTGGTTTTACCATGAATCAGGAAAAATAAGGAGCGAACGAAGAAAAAGATCGAATAGCCACTATAACAGTAACTGAAGGACGCAATACCTGTACACGAACTGACCGAAGAAGCGGCTGGCTCTGGCTTTGCCTTCGCTATAACCCCAAGAATAATTAGAAAAACTGGGTGGTGAATGAAAGTTGTCCAGTTTGGAGACAGTTGATGAGAGAGAGAGAGATGATTGATCACACGGATGGGAAAGAGAAGGGCGAAAGTCTGTGTCTTTGACTCTGGAGCAACGCCGCGCCGAAGTTTTGAAGAGTCTGAACCAAAGCAAAGCAGAAGAGACTGAACCATTGGAGGCCGGTGCGGTGCGGTGCACCAACTGTTCAGACTATGGATCTGCGGTCCTTTTCGTTGTTTTCGTACACGCATACGGTTAAAGGTGTGTTTTTTGATCGAGCCGTTGTAGGTTTCCGCGGCTACGTTGGGGTTGGTGCTGGTTTGCAAGGGGAGCGTTTTAGGGTTTCGGCATTGGGCATTGTGGATGAGAGAGGGACGTCGAGAGGAGTTTCTTGGGTGAAAGAGAGAAGGAGGACTTGATATGAATCTGAAGGACAGGTAACGGTCGGCTTGTGATATATATACAGGGCGCCTTGCTTAAAAAGACAGATTATGGGGTGCAAGCAGTAATTAGTCCAACCCAAAAAGAGTTCATAACCCACCCAGTCCTCACACGCGCCTTGAACACAAAAATACATACCCAAGCTTGCTATGCTAGGCGGGAGGAAAGGTGGCGGTACCAATCTAAATGCCATTAGAACATTTCTAGTGAACTACTTAAAAAATATTTACTAAAATGTACATCTAACAACATGTAGGGTATTATTTTATGTGCTAAGAACTTAGTTAGTTAGCTAATGAAGAATGCACTTTAATGGACTACTTATATGTATATTTATTAACTTTAAGTCTTTCCTTTCTTTCTCTTCTCTCTTCTTAAAGTTATTCTCTCTCCTCTTTCCTTTCTCTCTCTATCTCTCTCCTTAAGTCTCTCCCCAAATTTAGGCGGTGACTTGGGACACTTTAGGGAATAAAAGATAACACATAGGATTTTAAGGAGTCATTTTTTGACCACTGGAGATCATTTTTTTAGTTTTTCTTAGCCAACTAGTTATGGCACTTTAGATACTCAATTAGATAGTTCACTAAAGATGTCCTTAATGCTTAGAACTCAGAAAAGTTGTTATTTTTCTGGATAAATTCTGTGCAACTTTTCTGGGTACATAGCATTGCTGATCCACGTGTTCGTCTAAGCAAAAATGGGTAAAATCTTAGTTGTACTATTAATGATTGAAGTAAAAGGACAAAATGTGTCAAAGCAGACTTTTCCTTTAATTCCCTTAACAATCCATAGCTGTCATTCATTACGAAATAACACTAATATTTAGGTCTAGTTCTCCAATAAATTTTATCAAAATTTGATAAAATCAAGCTCTTGATTTTATCAAATCTTGATAAAATTCATTGAAGAACCACCCCTACTCTACTTGTCCTTTTGCTTTTAATCCCTACAAATAAAGAAAATGAAAAGTGGACGTAAAATCTAACCCAGAAAATTGCAATTAGTGGCTGGGTGCATGTAGCAATGTTGTACAAATAATCCATAGCTGCCATTGATTACAAAAATGCTAATACTACTATATGTAATGATTTGTCCTTTTTTATTCTTACCAAATGCCACCTTTTATTGTCCTAAGAAATTTGTCCCAGCTGAAAAGTATTGAGAAAAAAATACTCCCTCTGTCCCTAAATGTTGGTCCAGTATTTCATTTTGAGTAGTCCAAAATGTTAGTCCATTTATAAAAAGTAATTTACTTTATTTGATAACTTTCCAATTCTATCCCTACTTTGTTGATGTGACAAGAATTATTCCAATTAAAAGTTACAATGATTATGGGCTAAATTGAAAAGAGAAAAAATATATATAGTGATTATGTCTTGAAGAAATGTTGGAGTCCTAACATTTTGGAATGGAGGGAGTAATGAGTTTAGTCTTTCACCCATACTTTTTGAAATCAAGTATATAATGATGTTTTGAAAGGTAAAAGAATAAACAAAAACATATGACAAGTGTAATGATGATGTTCCCCTAATAAGTTGGAATCCCAAAAGGGACCAATAAATTGGGATGGTATATCAACTGAAACAATATATTTTTCTACAAAAATGTGTGAAAGTGTATCTGTGTTAATCAATTCTTTGTATGTCAAAAATAATAATAGATAAGAATATCTATGCAAATCAATTTTTTGTAAATCAAAACAAATCAACTAATAAAGTTATTTATATTATTTATTAGGCTGCTAAACAAACCAAACACCTCGAGTCCAGCTCTATTTTTGGCTTGTCCAAACTCGTTTTTAAAATGAATATGCCAAGCTCAATCTCTCTTCTTCTTTTTTTTTTTTTTGAGTTCAAGTCAAACTTTAGTGTATGGGTGTTTGGCTCAATAGACTCATTTCTACTAGTCAATTTTGTATTTTTAAAAAAAATAACCAATAAAGTTAACACTTTTTTTTGTGGTCATAATTTTTCAGATTTTTGATTCTCCTCGTCAAGATCTATAATAATCCAAAAACTCAATCAAAACTACAAATAAAAGTTTATAACATATAATGTTATCTATCAAATTAATGCCGTCTAAAAGATTATATATATTTGCTTTTGAAGTTACATGTGATGGCATTTTAAAAAATAAAGCATGAGATAATCATATCTCAGCTAAAACAGTATTCGTTTCTAAAAAAGAAAGCAAGAGATAAGTATCTCGGCTAAAATAGTCTATGTATCTAGAAAAAAAGCAAGAGATAACACTATCTCAACTAAAAACATTTTGTATCTAAAAAAACAATTCAAGCTAAATACAAAACAAGCGATAATGATAGCTGAGGTTGTATAATCTCTGTACAATGAAAAATAGAGCAAGAAATAATGGTATCTTAGATAAAGCAGTCTTGGATATCAACAAAGCATGAGATAACAGTATCTCAGCTAAAATGTGCAGTCTCTGTGTACAGAAATAAAGCAAGAGATAACACTATCTCAACAAAAATAGTCTTTATTTACAAAAACAAAGTCTAAGATATGGTATCTTAGCAAAAACAAAACATAAGGTAATAGTATAAATACAAAATATGAGATAATAGTATCACAGCTAAAATGTACAGTCTCAGTGCACAAAAATAAAACAAGAGATAACACTATCTCAACTGAAATAGTCTATGTTTCTACAAAAATAAAGCATGAGATAGTTGTATCTCAGCTAAAACAAAGCATGAGACAACAATATTTCAGGTAAAATGTACAGTCTTCGTGTACAAAAACAAAGTACGAGATAACATTATTTCAACTAAAATTGTCTCTGCTTCTACAAAAACAAAGCATAGGTTAACAATATCTCAACATGATTTTACCTCATCCTATGTCTCAGATATTAATGAAGCATGAGATAACACTATCCCAACTAAAATAGTCTCTCTCTTTTTTTCCCTCAAAAACAAACCATGAGATAATACTAACCCAACTGTCACACCCTCAAATTTAATAAAACCAAATACAAGTAAAATCCACGCAAGATAAGTCAATAGTCATACATTTAACTGTTGAAAGGTTAGAGTCAAAGTACATTGAGTTTCTACAAGCGGTACCCGTACCCATGCATAAGTAATGAATAATTAAGAGTTGTTACATAAACCAAGTTTTGTCAAAAGATTGAAGGAATTAAAGTTACAAGATCATCTCCCAAAATATAGAAACTATGGAGAAGATAATATAACTCCAGGACAAATGTGCTTCATGATATGCATCCACATGCCAAGCATTCCAATCACGTGGCTTGCCAAGTACCTAAAAATGATAGGTTGAACTCACTAGCCCAGTAGGAAACCTTTCTACCAATGCTAAAAGGGTATAAAGAATGGAAGATGCATACAATGAGATGGAATTTGCAAGCAAATGACCAAAGTATACGTGTGAAATGATTAACTCAAGTGTTAAATGTCTGTGAAGTACCCGAGTATCCCACTAGCCCATTGAGCAACCCTTAGATTACCACAAATGTATCAAATGTCCACATTCAAATTTCTTTGCATTGGAAAACCGTAACTCTCATTAGTTCATCATTTTAAGCTTGAGGATATTAAATTCTCCTTCCGAGTCTTATGGGCCTCGTGGAACCCTTGTCTAAGTCTTTTGGGTCTCGTGGAACCCTTATCTGAGTTTTTTTGGGCCTCGTGGAACCCTTGCCTCTAGACTCACCCAAAGGTGGCCCGAGTGAACACAAATAATTTTCTAGTCAACATGTCCATTTTAACAAATTATGTGTCCCTCAAATGTGTCCAAAACATTCACATGATCCATTTTGTTTAAAACTCTTAGTAAGTCGGTTGTGGCTAAGTTTACACATGTCCAAGAGTGTGAGAAATCAAGACAAAATATAATTCGTGCCACGATAGGTTAGATAGGTGTTTTCCAATAAGTTTTGAAGTGTAGTTGATGAATAAGGCAAGTACATGGTAAAACTACCCGACTGGAGGTCAAAGGAGAGCTGAGCAAACAATCTGATCAACAAAGTGGTTGGTAATAAGAAATATTTTAAGTAAACATAACATTTGAAGATGTCGTAAGGCAACCAAGAGTCAAGGAAAGACCTAAACAAAAATAAGGTTCAGAGCTGTCTGGTATCAACAACCAGAAAAAGAAAAAAAAAACAGAACGTGTTGTATCAATACAAGGTTGCAGGGGTATCAATACTAGCGGGCTTCGCACAGATTTTTGACAACTTTTCAAGCTTGATAGGGGCTTCAACCCAACTCAAATGGGAGGTTCCAAATCACCATAAAACATCAAAATGAACATGTCTCAGCACTAACTCAAGATCAATCCAACAAAAATGTGAAGAATCAAGCTCAATCAAGTTCAAATTTAACTTCCATGGATGTGTAAAAGCTTGGTGAGAAATCAAGGGGATAGATGAACATAATGCAATGATTCAAACCATATTCACTTAGTGAAGGTAGAATTAAGTCCCCTACCTCAAAGATTGAGCTCCAATGAAGAGAGGTGAGAAAGCCCTAGCTTGTTCTCGCAAAACCCAACCGAAACAAGCTCCTCCAAGATGATTCCAAGGATGGCCGGACTCCAAATCATGTGTAGATGGCGAATTTGAGGTTGAATCTTGAGGAAAAGAAGTGTAGTGTAGATTTGTAGAGAAGATAGAGTAGGCTTTGAAGAGGAATAGAGAGAGAAAGTGTCGATGCATGAGAGAGTGAGAAGAGTGTGTTTATGTTAGCTAAAAATCTAACCCAACCAAGATGTATATATACACTCTCACACTTGCACTTACACCCCTCAAGTCTCTAACATGTTTTAAAGACACCCCAATGCAATACTAACCTCACATTGACCCTATATTACATTATTTTCATTTTCTCATACTTTCCCAACATTATTTACAAAAAAAAAATACATAAAAATATGGGTCCTTACATTCTACCCTCCTTAAAAAAAAATTGTCCTCAAAATTTGAAACAACAATGCTCTCCAAACCACGACATGATCATTCATGATATGTATTATATACTCAACTCATAAACTCATAAAATGCATAACTTAAACATGTACTCACATAGCTTAAATGGAAAACAACTCCGGGTGTTTCTCTCTTATTTCATCCTCCCTTTCCCATGTTGACTCCTCGCTACCAAAATTTTTCCACAAAACTCACACAAGTCGAATTGTCTTACCCCATAATGTTTTTTCCCGCGAATCTATAACCTGTATTGATTTCTCCCCGTTAGATGCATCAACTTCAAGCTCAAGTTCGGACCACTCTAACACATGTGATGGATTCGGCTTGTATTTCTTCAGCATGGACACATGAAACACATCGTGAATACACGCTAACCTCATCGATAATGCTAGTCGATGCGCAACCTCTCCAATCTTCTCAATAATGTCAAACGACCCAATGTATCGAGGAGATAACTTACCCCCTCACCTAAAATGAGTCAAACCCCGACGCAGTGAAATCTTGAGGAACACGTGATCCCCCACATCAAATGATAACGGTCGTCTACGTCGTTCAGCATAACTCTTTTGGCGACTTTGAGCGGTCAACAAACGTTGGCGAATCAATTTAACTTTCTCGGTCATTGCCTCTTGTGCGGCTTTTAGCCTCTTGCGTATCAATCCCATCGTTTCGGCAATTTTGGTTACCAATTGGGGCCCCACTAACATTGCTTCTCCCAATTCAGTCCAACATGCAGGTGATCTACACGACCTTCCATACAAGGCTTCATACGGTGCCATCTCAATGCTCGATTGATAACTATTGTTGTATGCAAATTCAACTAATGGTAGATGGTCTTCCCAATTTCTCCAAAAATCCAACACGCAAGTTTGAAGCATATCTTCTAGGATCGTTCTCTCGGATTGACCGTCAGTTCGAGGATGATAAACGGTACTAAACAATAGATTTGTGCAAAGCGCAACTTGCAAGCCTTGCCAAAAGTGTGCCGTAAAACGTGGATCTCTATCGGACACAATGGACACCGGAATCCCATGCAACCGGATAATCTCACGGATGTACAAATGACTAAGTGCCTCAATCAAATCGGTAACTTGAATCGGTAGGAAATGTGCGCTCTTCATCAATCGATCCATTATAACCCAAATAGCATCGTGCCCCCTCAGTGATCTAGGCAAACCCGTAACAAAATCCATCGTCACATTCTTCCATTTCCATTCGGCTACCGGTAAAGGTTGCAACTCGTCCGCCAGTCGTTGGTGTTTCGCTTTCACTTGTTGGCATGTCAAACACTTGGACACAAAAAGTCGTCACATCCCTTTTCATTCCCGGCCACCAAAATTGCCTACGCAAGTCGTGATACATTTTCGTTCCTCCTAGATGCACGGCTAATAGTGAAAGGTGAAACAAATAACTTCCCCTGGAAACGAACGCTTTGATTGGCGTGTATCATCTCCTCTAAGAAACTTGGTTCGAAATCCTTCTGCTTCTTCATCTCCTTGTTGGACCTCAATAACTCGAGTTGATAAGGTCGAATGGACAGTTAGATTACACAAAGTGACTCCCTCACGGACTTCCTTGCAATGCAATGTGTAAAAACCCAACTATTTCATCATTTTCCACTCTTCTATCGCCAAACTCGCTAAATGTGTTGGTTTTCTACTCAATGTGTAAACTACCACGTTCGTCTTTCCTGGGTGATATTGAAGTTCAAAGTCATAGTCCTCCATATGCTCCATCCAACTGCGTTGTCTCAAGTTAAGCTCTTTTTTGCAAAAATAGATATTTCAAAGTCTTGTGATCAGAAAATACTTCAAAATTTTCACCATAGAGGTAATGCCTCCAACTTTTCAAAGTAAAAATTACGGTGGCAAGTTCCAAATCATGTGTCGAATAGTTACGCTCGTGATCTTTCAATTGGCATGACCCATACGCTACCACTTTACCCCATTGCATCAACATGCACCCAAGACCTTCCTGCGATGCATCGGAATATACAGAGTAGCCAACTCCACGTTTGGGCACAATCAAATAGGCGCGCTTGTCAACCGCTTCTTTAACTCCTCAAATGTCACTTTGCATTTGTCATCCCAAACAAACCAAGTCCTCTTCCGTGTCAATCTAGTCATAGGTGACACTAAATGAGAGAAATCAAGTACAAATCGACGATAATACCCTACCAAACCCAAGAAGCTTCGAATCTCAAACACACTCTTCCAACGCTCCCAATTCAAAATTGACTCAATCTTACTCGGATCAACGGACACCCCTTCCTTCGATACCACGTTGCCCAAAAAATTCACCTCGATCAACCAAAACTCACACTTACTAAGCTTGGTGTACAAACAATGCTCTATCAAGGTTTGAAGCACAATGAAAAGATGAGATTGGTGATCTTCCTTGGAATGTGAATAAATAAGGATGTCATCAACAAAGACCACCACAAATCGATCAAGGTAGGCACGGAAGACACGATTCATAAGATCCATGAAAGTTGCGGGAGCATTGGTTAAGCCAAATGGCATGACCACGAACTCATAGTGGCCATATTGAGTACGAAAAGCGGTTTTGGAAATGTTCTCACGACAAACCCTCAATTGGTCATAACCGGACCTCAAATCAATCTTAGAAAAGCAAGTGGCACCTCGGAATTGATCAAACAAGTCGTCGATCCTAGCCATCGGAATCGTGACCCAGTTGAGGTTACGGTAGTCTATACACAAATAGAGCGACCCATCCTTCTTTTGAGTGAAAAAGAGCGGTGCTCCCCACGGCAAAGTACTTGGATGAATGAACCCCACGTCTGGTAACTCTTGCAATTGCTTCTTCAATTCTCTCATCTCGGCCGATGCAAATCGATAAGGAGACATAGAAATAGGTGTGATGCCCAGAACTAAATCTATAGTAAACTCAACTTCCTGCTCTGGTGGCAAGCCCGATAACTCCTCCAGAATAATGTTTGGAAAGTCACAAACAACCCGCGGTAACTCCCCACATGTCGACATATCCTCATCTAGCGTCAAACTAGGTAATAAGCAAGCAATAGACTCTCGTTCCCACGACCTACATAAATACAGTTCCAATGGATCCCGACGTTCCCCAAAAAATTCAAAAAAATTACCTTTCAGGGGACAAATCATAGCATAAAAAGTCGATAACCAATCCATTCCCAAGATAAGATCGAACCTTGTCATGCCCAAAATTATGAAGTCAAAGACAAAACGACGATCCCGGATATTAGTGTACATGGCTGATTTTTTTTATCAAAAATATACACTCCTTCCTCTCTTTAAAATCAGCTCTCTCTCTCTCTCTCTCTCTCTCTCTCTCTCTCTCTCTCTCTCTCTCTCTCAAGTTTCTTCAAAAATCCCACTGCAAATTCACCTCCCACACCTCATCTCTTCAAGATTCAACCCAAGAAACTTCTTCTACGCGTGTTTTGGAGCCCAGGGTAACTTGGAATCACTTCGGAGAGTTCATTTTTGGTTGGGGTTGATCAAGGAAGCTAGAGTTTTCATATTTGCTTGCATTGGAGCTTCAATATTGAGGTAGGAGAACAAATTTCACTCCCTCTAGTTGTATCTATGTGATATGTTGCATATATCTCCCTCTTACTCTTCCAATTTCTCAAAATCATGCATTTTCTTCCCAAGTGGGTTTATTCATTTTGAGTTTGTGATCTATGGATTGAGTAGTTGTTTGATGTAATTGTTGGTTGTTTTACCCTCCCTTCATGTCCATTAGTTGTTTGACACTTCCAATTTTCGGCCTAAAACATCAAACTATGAATTGGGATGAAGTTTCATACTTTCAAAAAAATTCGCAGAAAATTTGGGTTTCCCCAACCAGTCGTGCAAAAACCTCCAACGGGTTGGGCTCCTAAAAATTTCACTCTCGAATTTGTCTCTTCCCAACTAGTTGGGCAAAAACCTCCAACTGGTTGGGAAACGCTAAAATATTATATTTTCATCATTTATCCTCCCCTTCAATATTTGACACATTGTACATCCCTCCAACTTTATTTTGGCTACATTTGGGTAATGTAAGGAGTTGGTTTGACATTTCGATGCAAATAATAACGATGGGACAAAATGTGAAGTTTTGAAATGGGTTTTGAATCAAAAGTGTTTTACGGATAAATGTGAATACTAGGGCCACCATTCGGTGTGCCCTAGCCATAGGTGAATGGAGCCCACGAAATCTGGCATAGGAATTAATTCCCAATTAAAAATAAATGGATATTTTGAGAAGTGTTTGGAAATGGAATATTTCATGAAAGATATGGCATTTTGGTATAATGGGATACTTGGATACATTTTTTTTTTAATATTTGGGTATTAAATTTGGCACTTGGATATGTGCTTGGACACGTGAATATTCCTAGGGATACTTGGACACATTTTTGGACTATTCTTGGTGTTCTTAGCGAAAATTGGCTTTTGGTACACGCTATTGAGAATTTGGTAAGTACTTGGGCTTTTGATGAACATTTAGGCTATTTTCGAACATACCAGCATTTCTTTGGACACATGGATTCTTGTTGGAGGAAGTGGAGGATTGCACTATGGTTTGTGAAAATGGGAGAAGACGGGATGGTAAAGAATAGATGAGACGTTACAAATTTAGGATGAGTGTGTGTGGTTGATGAGCAAATTTGTTTTAAGATAGAAAGATTCACGTTATAATAATGTTGGTCTATTATTACCAACGTAACTGGGTATGGTGGATATAATGTGAGGTTTTTCCATAAGGCGTAGCCTATTATTGGCCATCACATTACTGCTACAGTAAAGAACTTTTTTGGATCTGGCAAGTTACTTACTAGGACCAATGCCACCATTGTTGCTCTAGTCCCTAAAATTCCTAACCCTTCCAAGGTTAGTGATTATAGGCCAATATCTTGTTGCAACATCATATACAAGTGCATTGCAAGGATCTTAGCTAAAAGGCTCCAAGCTACTCTTCACTTTCTTATTGATTGTGTTTAATCTGGTTTTGTTAAAGGAAGAAGAATTGCATAAAACATTTTCCTCACTCAGGAGCTTATGAGAGGGCATCACAAGTCATCCCCTTCCCCTAGATGTGCAATGAAGGTGGATATAATGAAAGCCTACGATAATGTTAGATGGGAATTCGTATGGGATGTTCTTAGGAGTATGAATTTTCATCTTAAAATGATTAATTGGCTCCATGCATGTGTTACCATTGCCAATTATTCCCTAAACGTCAATGGGGAATCCATAGGATACATCAAGGGGGAATAGAGGGCTCAGGCAAGGGGATCCTCTTTCATCTTACTTGTTTGTAATTGTGATGGAAGTTCTTAGTTGCATCCTCAAAGAGAAGGCCATGCTTCCTAATTTTCAATTCCATTGGAGATGTAGTAAAAAAAAGCTCATATCAAAGAATTTGAATCTCTATCTGGCCTATCCCCTAGCCTTGGTAAAAGTAGTGTGTTTTTCTCTGGAGTCCAGCACTCTACCAGAAGTGACATTCTCCAAATACTAGGTTTTAAAGAGGGCTCCTTGCCTGTAAGATACCTAGGAGTCCATTTGATTTCCACCAAGCTTAAGCATGGTGATTGCAAATCTGTGATTGATAGAATCACAGTTAAAACTAAAAGTTGGACCAATAGGGATCTAACTTATGCTGGGAGAATGCAATTGATTAAGAATGTGCTCTTTTCTATGCAAACATACTGGTCTTCCCTCTTTATTCTCCCTAAGAAAGTCATCAAAGAGGTGGAAGCTATTCTTAGAGCCTTTCTATGGTTTGGACCTGACCTTAAAAAGTTCGGTGCCAAAGTATCTTGGGAGCACTTGTGCTCTCCTAAACAAGAGGGTGGACTGGGCCTCAAGTCCATTCAAATATAGAACAAAGCTGTTGTTGCTAAACATATATGGTTCCTCATTTTTGGTGGGGAACAATCCATGTGTGTCAATGGGTTAAATCCTATTTATTAAAAGGTAAGAGCTTCTGGGAAGTCAATGTACCTAGTGACCCATCTTGGGTTTGGAGGAAACTCCTTGCTCTTAGGCCTATTGTCCACCCTCTCCTCAAAATGTCCATAGGCAATGGTAAGTCAACTTGCCTGTGGTTTGATAATTGGCACCCTTTGGGGCCTTTGGCTGATAAATTTGGCACCAGGGTCTTTCATAATTACGGGTTTCCTAGAGACTCAAAGGTTGCAGCAATCATTAGGGGCTCTTAGTGGGCTTTTCCCATCACTCGTACTCCGGAATTCTTGGAGATTAAAGCTCAACTTCCCCTCCTTCCTTCTCCAATTGGAGACAAGGATGATCACCCTAATTGGTCTCTCACTACCAATGGGGAATTCACAATTTCCTCACTTTTGAACCATCTTAGAAATCAATTCCCCAAAGTATCTTGGCATAAAAGTATATGGTTCCCTGGACATATACCTAAGAATAGCCTAATCTCTTAGGTTGCCATCCAGAATAGGCTCTACACTGAGGATAGATTGGTGTTGTTTGGCACCAAGTCTATCTCTTGCTGTAGCTTCTGCAATGGTAGTAAAAGTCACACTCACCTATTTTTTTATTGCCCTTTCACCTCCCAGGTGTGGGATCAGGTTCTTGGACTCATCAATGTATCTTGGCCTGCTAGGTCTTGGTCCTGCTGGGTTGATCATTGTCTATAATTAGGGGCAGAACAATTAAAACTTTCATTACCAAACTTGTTTTTATAACTATTGTCTATCACATTTGGATAGAGAGGAATCTACGCAAATTCCAAAACCTTGCACGCCAAGTTCCTGTTGTTGTAAGCAAGATTTACTCAATGGTCAGACTTAAACTGTTGTTAATGGAGGTCCTCCCTAAAGGTCCTTAATACCACTGGTTATTGAATAAGTGGAATCTTATGAATAATGTGTTGTAGCTTTGCGATCTCTCGTTGGGTAGCTTTTAACTTCATTTGCAATTCTGTATGGTTCACAAGTGGTATATCTGCCCCCTTGGGGGCCAGCACATGGAGGGCACATCTGTCTACTACTACTTCTGGTAACAGATATTGGTGGAACAGAGTAGTTCAGATTAGAGCAAGCACGAGGCAATCTTTCGGCATGGCAAATCATGACTACCTGCAACACAGATTCTCATATCATCCTATAAGTACAACACTCCTCTACCATCATAGTGTGGGGTGATTTTCTGTTCACCTTGTTGCTGGATATTGTTTGATCTGTTACTATTGGGAGTGCATTGTAGTGTACTACTCAGGTCCCAACTAGGTTGTTATGCTGTAGTGTTGTTCTCTGGAAATGCACTTTGATCCCTGCACATGTTTTCTGTTGTATTTTGCATGAACTGCTGCTGCCCGGATATGATTTTGCTAGGTTCAGTCTGGTACTTTTGCATAGTATTGATACTGCTACATTGTCCTTTTGCAGTGTGGGTTCTATTGTTTTCTGTGATTTGTGTTGGCAGTGTCACTGCCCAGCTGGCATGCTACATTTTCAAATAGAATGCTGCCAAATTTTTCAGAATTCCCAAGGTTTTGTGTTTGTATCTGCGCTTGTTGATGCCTAGCTATGGGGGCTGTCCCATGGCGATGTATATGCCCTTCTGGGAGGGGGCAATCCTCCAAATTCAACCTTGTTACTTACTATGTCAGGATGTTTCATAGTTGCGGTCTAGCTTTTCTGCAGTTGTTCCAATATGGGCTGCCCATTGCTACTCACAACAAGGAGTAAGCCTGTGCTACTGGATACAATGGGTGGTGTTTAATTCAAGTGGAAATCGTTGTGTTTACAAGCAAAGAAGAGCTCGAAGTTTATTATATAAGCGTTAGAACATGTATTCTTTTGTTGTGTTTCCCCGCCTTCTACTTTAGAAGGATGAGAAACATGTGATATTTCCCGGTAGCCTTTTGGCCTGTATTTTTCTTGTGTTTTCTCTTCTTTTCTTTTCTTTCTTTCTTTTTTCCTCCTGGGGTATGCCCCTTGTAGGCTATATATTCTTTTGCCTCTTTTTATTTCATGCTAATTTACCCAAAAATAAGAAATAGTTGGGCATGGTGAACGTGGTCTGTGAAACACGGAATATATTATTATTATCAGCATAGCTGGGCTGGTGAAACACGGAATATATTGTTATAACCAGCGTAGCTGGGCATGGTGAACGTGGCTTGTGAAACACGGAATATATTATTATTTCCAGCATAGCAAGGCATGGTGAACGCAGCCTGTGAAACACAGAATATATTGTTATTACCAGCGTAGCTAGTGTAAGGACCCGTGTAAAAACAAAAACAAAAAAAAAACTTTTTGGGAGAAGTTTCGATTTGGCCAATAAAAAGTCCCGATAATTGTTCATTGGATTTTTCTAATCACAATGGTATAATTGGAAGTTATTTTTGAGTAAGGCAAACTCATCTTTCGCCTATTTTATTCGGAGAAAAATTTGTCGTTTTTTAGTTTTGTACTAAAAGTGGGGGGATGAGATTTCAATGTGATTAAAATTTCAAAATTTTGGAAATGCCATTGTTTTCAAATGGGGGGTACTTCCTTATTTTCATAAATAAATTAAAGTAAAGAATCTTTACTTAAGTTTGGTTTATGAAAATAAGTATTGTGATCACATATTACATACACAAGTGACATTTGGGTGTGAGTTGTAATTAGGGGGTTATAATAAGAGTGTGTGGGGCAAATTTGCAAAACTCATAAACTATCTCACTCTCCCTCTCTCCTCCACCAATCGGCACCTCTACCTCTCTCCTCTCCTCCATTTTTTTCACACTTCAAGCTCAAAACTCTCCGTCCCCACTTAACCTCTTCAATAACCAAGGCCATATTCACGTTCTACGCACCGTGGGGAGCTTGGGTCACCTTAGATTCGCACCGGGAGCACAAAATTCGGGATTTGGAGTTTTCTACACCTAGGGTTTCATTCATCTTCATTTTTCAAGAAAATCCTTGAGGTAGGGGAACAATGTCTACTCTCTCTAGTTATATGTTTATGATTTGTTGCATATACTTGATTTTTGACCTCAATTTCCTTGAATTTCATGTTTTCCCCAATTTGTGTGGGTTTTCCCATTTTGATTCTTTGATCTATGAATTTGCTTGTTAATTGGTGAAATTGGGAGTGAGATTGACCTCTCTCCATGGTTAATTGCTGCCTAGCATTTCCAATTTGAGCCTAAACTATCCCTATTATGATTGGGTTGAAATTCCACACCCTAAGGGTGAAAATCTGCACAGTTTACTGTACATAACTGCTGCCTCTGAAATTTTCAGCCACTGCCCCTGTTTTTTGGGTGGTTTTTGGTCACCCTTTGATGTCCGTTTGGTCCCCGATCGCTTATACCTTCATAAAATCAACTTTTGGCATCACTTTCAACCATGTTTGACTCGAGAACTTTGATTGTATAAACAAATATGTCATTTCACATCATATGAAAGTTTGATGGTTTTTAGAAAGCGTGGGTGAGTATATGCGTCACCCTTTTTATCGAAAGATGTGAAGTGATGAAATGAAATTTGGAAAACGGACTTATTATGAAATGTTTGGGGTAATGAGATGTTCTTAAACCGATACCATCATTTGGTAAATTTTTTTGATAAAGGCACGCGGGGCCTATAGAACCCGGCAGAGGCACACAGGGCCTATGAAACCTGGCAAAGGCGCGTGGGGCCTATAGAACCCGACAGAGGCACGCGAGACCTATGAAACCCGGCAGAGGGATTAAATCCCTAGTACTAAATAAAAATGATGGTTTTCTCCAATAAAAGAAATAAGAAATGAGGTTTGGACTATCTTTTAAGTTTTGTCGAAACTCGATATGTAAACTTGATTAGTTTGAGTTTTGTGATGAACTTGGGTGGATACTTGAAAATCACTTGGATGCGTTGAAACTTTCTAAATTCTTCCTCCATGACTTGAATACTTGGACTCTCACATGAATAATCGTTTGACATATCTTACCCTCATGTGCATGCATCATATTCATATACCTAGCGTCAGTAGAATAGTTCTCCTACGAGCATTTGTGCTCACCCTATCATTTTTAGGTACTCAGCTTTGATCGTGCATGACTTGGATGAAGAGCATACATGACATGGGGTTACTTTATTCATCTTTTATGCATTAAACTTTTCTTTTGGGGAGATGATATTGTAACCCTAATATTTTTTTTTCTATCTTTTGACTATGGATTTGTAACAACTTATGAGATGTTATTTAGATTACACCTTTGGGGCAAGGGTGCCCAAACATTTGGTAGCCATTGGGCTAAGGATGTACTCTAATTATGAAAATCTTTATCTTTTAACTTACTTATTGTTTGAGAATTCTTTTATTTATGTTTTGGGTAATGAAAAATTGAGTGCGTGACAGCTAAGCATGGTAAACATGGCATGTGAAACATGGAATATACTATTCTTACAGGATGGATAAGAGTATTTGGGACGTATACACCCTAGTACGGGTTATCGGACCTGAAACTTCCTGATATGTGTATAGATAGAGTTCATAGAGGAGTTGAAGTGAAAAAGGGAGTTTAAGTACTTAGCATGTATGAAACACTCAAGATTTAATAAAAGAAGTTTTCATGAACGAAGATGACAAATTTATAAATGTTAGTAAATGGATTTTTAATTTGATTCATATAGCATTCACGAGTCATTACTTTTCAAAATGAAACATCGTATTTATCGAACCACTGTGCTTGTCTCATGCCCATTTCACATGCCATTGTCATCTTTATACACCTAGCGTTAGTAGAATAGTTTTCCTACTGGGCTAGTGTAGCTCAACCTATCAATTTTCAAGTACCTGGCAAGACATATGAGATGGATGCATGAAGTGTGGATGCATAGCATTGGTTTTCATCGAGCATGGAGTTATTTTCCCATCTTTGTCTCATATTTTTGAAAGATGATTTTTTAACTTCTATTTGTTAATCTTTTGACTATTTGGCTAATGTAATAACTCTTTAAACTTGATACTTATGCATTTGGGTTATGGGTTCTCGTTATTAGAACTCATTGAATTATTTAAAGTGAGAATGTATTATTTTGGACTTTGACTATTCAAAGGAAAATTATAAGACTTTTGACTTGTCCCACGTGGATATTATCTATATTTGGTCTATTAAATTTGTGGGTGTGACAACTTGGTATCAAAGTATTAGGTTTGAAAACCCAGGAACCATGGAGAGACTTGTAGTCTCGGGGCTAAAGCCATTGCATCATTTTTTTTTCATGAAAAGTTGTTCTCGTATGCGTTGTGTGTTTGCATAAGTGACATCCATCCAACTAGTTGGCATTACATTTATGATTCATGGGGATAAATGAAGTTTGAAAACGAAAGTTATTTTCTTATTCCAAATTCTTTGGTAATTTGTGGATACGACAGGATTGGGGAGATGATATGATCTCTGTTATACGGACATGAATCAACGGATTTAATGTCGGATACCTATATCTCTGGTTCTTCTCAGGTCTTACCCCGGAATCAACAAGATTAGGAGGATGATATGACTTCCGGCTATTCGGACGCGAGTCAACGGATTTGATATTGGACGCCTACATCTCTGGCTATTAACGAAGATTATATAAATATTAAGGAACCCAATTTGGCTATTTGTGCGTGAATCAATGAACTTTGATTTGTACAAAAATTTGTAGTATTCCACATTCACATGTGCATTCATATAGTATTATTACTGTAAGGCGTATGATTATTGAAGGGTGTTGAAGAGAATAGAGATATGGAAGCATGTGAGGAGCAGTAAGATTTGATTTTTATGGTAATATAGTTGTAATGGAAATATTGTCTACTAATAGGTGATATGATTTTTGATGTTGTTCTCTTCTTATGTTCTAGTAGTATGACGATGTTAAGCTGTGGGATTCAAAAGGATGTGGCCGAAAATAGTGATTGTCGTGATAAATTGCAAGTGGATAGTGAGGTAAGAAAATCGGGGAAGAGTCCAACTAGGAATCGGGGTGTGATGGGACGAGAAACTAGACAACAAGCTATTGACGTGGGTTTGGAAGAAAGAGGGGCAAGGAATCTGTAAAGAACCGTAATTTTGTTTTCTTTTTTTTTAAAAAAAAAATTATAGAGAATACTCCGAAAATTTAAACTTGAGGTTTGGAGAGTAATTGCAAACCATATTCAAATGAGGAGTTAGCGTGTAATATAATTTGGATTTGGGGTCGATGATAATATATGAGGAATTATAGGGAGGGTGTCAGTGCAATTATCTACATATAAGTGTGTGTGGTCTAGAAAAGAGAGAGAGAGAGAGAGAGAGAGAGAGAGAGAGAGAGAGAGAGAGGGAGGGAGCAAAAGAAAACCAGAGAAGAAAATCATCAAAATCACTCCTCTTCTTCTCCCAGCCGAACCTCCCCTTCTGTCTCCCTCTCGATTTCTCTCTAGAAATCCCATCAAAACTTTCACCTCTCGCAAGATCAAGTGGGTTCTTCGTGTGTTCAAGCTAGGGTTTCGTGTGGATGCTCTTGGAGGTGCGTTTTTGGATGGATTTCTGGCTAGGAGGAGATTAGGGTTTGAACAAACTTTGATTGGGAGTTCAAACACATGTGAGGTAGGGGTTTCTTCTATCTCTCCATATGTTTGTGCTATATTTACAAAATCTGTCAAAGAAACATACTCTACATCCACGAAATTTTTTGACAAGGTTTTACACCATGAAATTTTACGAAAGTTTTATGGGATGTTATCCTATGAGTTGTATGCACTGGGTAAAATATTTAGATCCAAATTCCTTGAAACGGAGTCTATAAAAATCTCGCACCGAGCTGTACTCTGTTCAACTGTCATGCTAAATTTGTATTTTGACCTTCGATTTTTGGTGTGTTAGACTTATTAAATCTTCTCCTTATTTTCTGAAATTTTTATTTGATGTTCATATATGAGTATACTAGATTGTGTCCAAAAAAATGGAGTAAAATACAAAGAGTATATTTTTAAATAATTCTCGTACCAAACTGTGTTTTGTGAATCTAAAATCTGGGCAGATTATGAGGGCTGCGTATTTTTGTGTATTTTGTTATAGTCAACGAGCTTAGTGGTTACGGGTCATCATGAGTCTTAAACCTTGATAAGTTATCCATGTTTTGGCGTTAGAATCACAAAGAAAGGTTGAGTATGAGATTTTTTTAAAGACTTTTGAACACGAGGCAATTCTGTTGTTGTTTCTGCTCAAATCTGTGTTTCCCTAAAATTATTCCAGGTAACTATAAAGCTTTTTAATTTCTGATATTTTTACTGTAGACTCATTCTTGTGTTTACTAAATTAGTTGAAATGTTCACAAATAAATTCGAAGTACAAAAAATATGAGAAACGTTTTATCGAATTGTGGTAGTGAATTTGTTGTGCTAGTAGTACTGTCACATCGTATGGGAACAACTATTTTTTTTGCTAGGAAGCTTGAAATTTCACTCTGCCTTTTGATTTAGAAACTAGACTCGTATGCCTTCAAAATTATGTAAGAAGTGTGTCTTAATTTTTTCTCGGTAACAGTAGTTTTAGATTCAAACTTGGTGTTCTGCTGAAATTACGACCTTGGGTTTCTTTTCGTGTAACTTCGAACAAGCATATCTTGGTCACCCGGACTCCGAACAGGGTAAATTTTATATCATTATTGATGTACTGAAAGTTGTAGCCCATTTACGATGGTCTGGTTGTTAAACTCCATTCCGATTTTTTTGAAGTTATGATGCATTTCGACTTTACGACTAATTGTGGGGCACGGTAAGGCATTGTTGAACACTTGTAGTATACGTGAGTACTTGTGGGATACGAGGAGATACTTGATAAGCATTGTATGACACAGGGATGCATGGGGAACGAACTTATGTATGATGTGCTAGTATTTATGAGTTGTTTAGGCATGTAAATGCTATGATATGAATAGTAGCTATACGTGTGATTTTGACTTGTGCGAGTTGACGACTTATTATCTAAACTTGAAAGGGGGAAATTTATCATGCTTGAATCAATGGATGATAATGAAATTGTGATTACGAAGTTATTGAAATGAAAGGAAGAGAATTGGTGAATGTGTTAGTTTGACCTTGATGGTGTTTCAAAGATGGATTTGTGATGGTTGTTAGACCTGGTTGTTGGGTCTTGAGAAAAATTTCGAAGTATCATTTTAAGGTAAAAAATAAGACGAGTCACGCGTAGTAATGGGAGTGCTTTAGCAGATAGACTAAAGTTTTTGCTGTGCTAGGGAATTAAGATAGTTGTGTGGGATGTTTAATCTAGCAGTAGTGATGAGTATTATGCCTAGAAGTTTATTTATAAAATCATGAAATGTATCATTCATCATTATCATTATGCCTTGCTTATGCATTTATCTATTTGCTAAAGAAACCTTTACTGGGCAAGTGACTGCTCACCCCTTTGTTTGATTTTTCAGGTACTAGTCGCAGTGCATAACTCGGAGTGCTTGATCATTGATATCATGACATACATCTTTTTTTTGTAAAACTTTATCAATTTGCAAGAATGTAATATTCTAAGACCTCAATATCAGATGTGGATACCTAAATTAGTGGTGTCGTTTATTATGAATACTGAGGTAGTGAGGTGATCTTGGACTAATAAAAGTTTTATTGAGGTATTCCATGAATAAAATGTTCATTTATTTATAATGAAAATTCAGGCTGTGGCAGAATCGACTCAGTCTTCGCAATGTCATCGATGTGGTTTGGTGGGTCATTATCGCTTTCAGTGCACACAATCTCTGAGGACCTGTTACTTGTGTGGTGGGTTTGATCACGTATCGAGTAAATGTTCCAAGAAGATTCTTGCTAAGTCTCTAGTGCTATGTCATAGGTGTGGCCAACCGGGGCATATTCGTTCGCAGTGCCCTCGATCTCTTAAATCTTGTCTTCATGGCAGCCGGCTTGGCCATCTAGTGAGAAATTGTCCACAGGGAGCGAGAGCTAATATTGAGTCGAGTTTCGTACGATCACCGGTGTTTGGGCAGAGTGTTAATCGGCAACAGAAGGGTACACATGGGCAATCACAATATCGACAAGCTACTCCGGATCAGGCGTCTCACGTTGAATATGGAATGAGTCTGTCAACATCGAGTCTAGGTTCGGGGCAGAGGGATGATTACATGCAGGGTTGGAATACTCTAGGTATAGTCTATGCCGTCGCTACCGCTATCCCACCACCACCTATCATTTTGTAACGTCCAGAGACTTCAGTCGTGAGGGGTACACTTCATTTACTCTTCTCCCTTGCGTAGGATTCCTTAGATCATAAAGCGCCTCTTTTATTCAAAATCTTAGCTCTCCTTTGTTAATTGATGCATTGTGGGTTGGTAGAACATTTCATGACTATATTGTCGAATAGCGAGTTAATTGTTCTAGCTTGTTGCTTTGTCTCCAAGATTTTTCCGTACTGAGTGAGACGAGATTTGATTTCACTTTGGGTATGGAGTAACTATCTAAGTAAAGTGTGGCTGTGGATTGGGTTAAGTGTCAAATTTGTATTTGTCCTTTCAAAAAGTATTTGCTTTACGCTTTATGGGAGCGCCGGGAATCGTTAGAGCATTAATCATGAGGGTCAATTTCTTCTTCTTTTGTATATGTATCTCACATTTTACTCTTACTCTACTGCAACTTTAACCATTGACTTTTTACTCAAGCATTGGTGTTGGTACTAGAATCTAATTGAGTTAAATCCAATGATAACATGTTCAATATAGTTGGCAAGGGCTTTTCCATGTTCGACCTGATTGATGATGTTGTTCTCCTTAGTGTCCAAATCTAGTGATACTTTTCATCTTCAAAAATAAATCGTTCAACCAAAGTTTTCAAATGCAATTCTGTTGGAAATCTTTGTTCATTTTGGTTTTATGCCTTGTGTTCTTTTACGTATTGAGGCTCTATGTCATTGTGAGGTCTTCTGTTACCAATTTGAGCTTGATCCCTACTGTATCATTCTCGGAATCTAGTATAATTATCTTGTTAAAATTTATCTTCTTTTCTCCAAATTGTGGAGTCATAGTTAATTATTCATGTTTTGATCCTCAGGATGATAACGAAATGATGTGTTGAGTTCACGTTTAGCCTTCTTTGAATTTGGTCTTTCCGTTGATCTCTTTAAGGTTTGGAAGTTTAATTCAAAAGTGTTTTGGCCGGCGTAATTTCAATATCTTGCATAGTTTTAGCTTCGATGAGTTCCTTAATAAATCTTAAGTTCCGAAGATTCTATTTTTCCCAATAAATCTCCTTTAAGCATACCTTGTACATCAAAGAGACCGAATGATCATTTGTTCTTAAAAGTTGATGAACCTTATCTCTTTGAACCTCTTTTGGTCATCCTAGTTGTTTTCATTTCACCGTTGTTCTTGAACTTTTGAGAGAGCACCGTTTGTATACTAAGCTTTATAAATGCGAATTTTGGTGGAGCGATCTGGGCTAGATTGGGTTAGTTATGAGTGGCAACGACCGAGCAATATGTTTGAGATTTTGGGTTTCTTGAGTTTGGTTGATATTATCGTCGTCTATTCTAGATTTATCTCGTCTCACTACACCGGGTAATGAGATGCCTCTAGGGAGGAGCTTGGGTGCATGAGGACGTTAGTGGGACGAGTAGAAATTAATGTTTGAGTCATGGAAATTGAAGGTACACATGTGTAAATTATCTTACTCATGATTAAGAACCTACGACCAATGCGTCCTATGGGGAGAAACTAATATGTATCTTGTATTCACGTGACCAAATGTTGATGGGTAAGATTACACAATTGTGAATGTGTCATGAAATAACTTTGGGAGCAAGGAATTAGTGTAGAAAAGGGAGGATGAGATGCGAGAGAAGTATCCCGACATACTTTTTATTAATCCATTTTTTTTCCTTATTGTGAATGTTGATGTTGTGGACAAGTTGGGTTCTTTAAGCTTATCACTTCGTATTTGGTGTGGAAGTTGTTTAACTTAAATTATTGTTGTTTTATCAAATTTTGAGGACAAAATTTTTCTAAGGAGGGCAGAATGTAAGGACCCATATGTTTATGCATTATTTTGGAAATAATATTGGGGAGATGTGAGAAATTGAAAATTAGTTAATGTGGGACCAATGTGAGTGTGGCAATTGCACTTGAGTTCATTTACAACACATTAGAAACCTAGGGGTTGTAAGTGCATAAGGAGGGGTATATATATTAGTGTACATGGCTGATTTTTGATAAAAAATATACACTCCTTCCTCTCTTTAAAATCAGCCCTCTCTCTCTCTCTCTCTCTCTCTCTCTCTCTCTCTCTCTCTCTCTCTCTCTCAAGTTTCTTCAAAATCCCCACCACAAATTCACCTCACACGCCTCATCTCTTCAAGATTCAACCCAAGAAACTTCTTCTACATGTGTTTTGGAGCCCGGGGTAGCTTGGAATCACTCCAAAGAGTTCATTTTTGGTTGGGGTTGATCAAGGAAGCTAGGATTTTCTTATTTGCTTGCATTGGAGCTTCAATCTTGAGGTAGGAGAATAAATTCTACTCCCTCTAGTTGTATCTATGTGATATGTTGCATATATCTCCCTCTTACTCTTCCAATTTCTCAAAATCATGAATTTTCTTCCTAAGTGGGTTTGTTCATTTTGAGTTTGTGATCTATGGATTGAGTAGTTATTTGATGTAATTGTTGGTTGTTTTACCCTCCCTTCCTAGTTACTCCATACCCAAGATTTTTCCGTATAGAGTGTGACTGTCACGCATTTTTTTGCGAGTTCTCAGTGGGTCTGTTACTTTTCCAATCACCTGACTTGTAGGATGATGGAGCTTTACTTGTGCTGATGGTTCCAATTCTTGAACTTCAACATGATTTTTGTGATTCTCCTCATCTTCTTCTTGCTCCTCTTCTTTTAAGGAATTTGTGTCTTTAGTATCATCATTTGAGTTTGACTCATGCATATGACCTGTATCCTGTTTGGTCAAAGACTCATACACTTCGTTAGTAATGATGTTAGTTTCATCCAATGGACTTTCATCAACCACTACATTTATGGACTCCATGATATTTTGAGTACACATGTTATACACACGAAAAGCTCTATTATCCATGGAGTATCCTAAGAAAAATCCCTTCATCACTACGGGCATCAAATTTTCTAAGTTGCTTTTTATCTCTCATAATATAACACTTACTCCCAAAAGTTTTGAAATATTTAACACTAGGTTTTTTACCTTTCCACAGTTCATAGGGAGTATTCATTGTACCAGGCCTAAGATAAACTCGATTTATAACATAACACGTAGTGTTAACTGCTTCAACCCAAAACCTATGAGCAATATGTTTGGCATGAAGCATTACACAAGCCATCTTTGAATTACACGAAATTTTCCTCTCAACAACCCCATTTTGTTGTGGGGCTTTTGGAGCTGAGAATTCGTGTTAGATACCAAGATCATCACAAATATTAGCATATTCAGAATTTTAAAAATTCTTTCCCATGATCTGAGCGAATAAGAGTAATACACCCAATTTTCTTTTTTTTTTTTTTGGGTAATTCAGCTTGAAATTAAAAGGGGTTAAACGAATGTACAACCTACAAGGGGCATACCCCAGGGAGGACAAAATGAAAATACAGAAAGGAAAAAAAATTGTGTACTCCCCGGCACAACCCGCCGAGGTGGGCAACTTGGATGTCCTAGCACAACCCGCTAGGGTAGGAATAAAAAGACAATAAAAACCCATAATGGGAGCATACGGGCACAAAGGCCCACAAAACTTTATCAGATATACCCTTTGCGGGTTGTTTTGATCGCACAGAGGCTATTTTTGTTATTCTATGGTTTTCTTGGATAAAAGGGGCGTGGGACCATAATGGTCAATTGATATTGAAAGGACCACACCGAAATGAGTCCCTTCTTTGCGCCAAATGACCCCAGGTGGGACCCAAGGAGTAGGCTACCAATAAAGCATCATGTGGATTTCACAGATAATAAGGGGCTTGGGCCCACAATAGTCAACTGTTGTTGAAAGAACCACACCGAAATCAGTCCTTTGCGCCAAATGTCCCCAGGTGGGACCCAAGGAGGAGGCTATCAAATACTTGATATGTTGCGGTAACCAGGGACTCTATGTTGTCACTTGCACACTGCCAATTGCTTCCATGTACTTGACCTTGGCCCCACTCTCTTTCCCTCCAAAATAGATGACCCTTTGCACGGACAAGAGAAAAAGTGGGGCAGCTATTTGATGTACCCTGCATCGAATGGACAGGGCTTGGAGCCCGTGAAATATACCCCACTTGCAAGGGAGAGTGAGTCTCACTCGCCTCTTCTTCACCAGATTAACAGATTATCAATTACCACTGGAAACTCAGGACAACCATGGACGTCAACTGAATTCGGGTAACTCAGGAGAATAACCCACCTTTACAGCGCCAACAGATGCATACAAGAAATGAAGACCTCCTCCTGTGAGCCCACCTTAGCAACCAGAACCGGATGTGGTATTACCCTCACCGCCGTGCCACTAACAACACCTAACGGGAGGAACTAAGCTGCCGCGGTAGAGTCTGTTCGGAGGGTGGACTCTAGAAATCCTAATGCCTCTGTGGTAAGCATATCAGGTGGTTCGCGGTGGAAGTTGTTACCTGTTTCCGTGGACTTCTGAAAGGAAAATCACAGTCTCAAGGAAATGGAGCTCCATCCAGGGAATGAGCTCTATGGATTTGAATGCCATCGGAAGATGGGTTGTGCTATGAAGAGAGAAGGGGACGAACCCCAGTTGTTGTGGATAGATGAAAGCTCCCCATGCATGTGGAATTAGCATCATTAGACCCATTTTAGATAGGAGTATAAGAGATCTATACTGGATAATGTAAAACCAAACAGATTGTTTGGAGTTTTTGTGTAAAAATTATGGAAGGAGGAGAGGAGAGTGCATTCTCTCTCTACATTTTAGAGAGAGAAGCTCTCAACCCTCGGATCTGAAATCTACTGATCCCACCCAATTTTCATTCCTTTCTCATTTTGAATACTTTTGACAAGAGCTTTGAATAGAGATATAGTTTTTGATTTTTCCCGAAGAAATCTTACCCAAGTGAAGCGAGAAAAATCATCTACAATGACAAAGATATACCTTTTACCTGCAATGCTTTCCACTATGGAAGGTCCCATTAAATCCTTGCGGAGAAGCTCAAGAGGTCTCTTAGTAGCTATTCTAGTTGTCTTTTTATGAGGAGCTGCTCAAGAGGTCTCTTAGTAGCTATTCCAATAGTCTTTTTATGAGGAGCCTTGATTTGCTTACCAAGTTGACATGGCCCATAGATGTGATTTTTCAGCTTGTTAAGCTTAGGCACGCCTCTAAACAATTCTCTTTTAGTCAATAGCGAAAGATCTTTAAAGTTAATGTGACCCAGACGTCGGTGCCAAAGTTCAGTGTCACTCAATTGTATAGAATGACAAGTTAAGCTATCAGTGGGTAATATACCATAACAATTTTCAAAAGTACGTGTGCCATGCATGACACATTTCCCTTGTTTATCTAGCACATAGCAATCATTTTTTTAAAAAAATGAACTTCATGATGGGAATCGCACATTTGACTAATACTAAGAAGATTTGTTTTTAAACCATCCACATATAACACATTCTCAAGACTTGTTATGCATGGAGCTTGTATGGTTCCTCTACCTACAACTTTAGAGGTATTCCCATCACCAAACGTCACTATTCCTCCATCATATTTTCAAGACTAACAATATCTTATCTCTAGACATGTGATGAGAACAACAACCATTATCAAGGTACCATACCTGTGAATCTCTAACTTTCAAAGCTGTATGAGCAACAAAACAATGCAAATCGCTCTTTTTAATCCAAACCTTTTTGCTTCTAACTTGATCAAAGTACCTCTTGTGGTTAGAACGGGAAAATTTTCCAATGTTCCTGGCATTAATATACTTAGATTTATTAAACTTAATATTCTAATGAAAATACTTTTGAGCAACCTCGGAATAACCATGTAATTTAAAACATTTAGGTTTAATGTGACCTCGAGCTTGACAATAATGATACACAGGGATAAATTTATCACTATTAGTCTTTTAAATATTATTATGTTGTTTACCACTATTGTCAATATTAGTAGAATGAAGTTGAGTGCCTCTTTTGATTTTACCTTATTCACAATAACTTCTGGTCGTTTTGAGGATGAAGCTTCATAGAAGCCAAGGCCTGACTTGTCGCTTGTTGATCTTTGGATACCAAGAATATGATTAAGTGTCTTAGAACATGCACTCATACTCTCAAACAAACTATTAGCATTACAAATTTCAGAATTTAAGGCGTCTATTTTACCTTCAAAGACGGTGTTTGAATCAGTCAAAAATCTATTATTTTCTTGGAGTATCCCAACTTCCTTCCTCAGCCTGTTTTTTTCATTAGTGACCTTGCTCAACAGTTCTTGCAATTCTACCACTTGTTCTTTCACACTTACCAACTCCATGTTATACTTATTGCACTTCTCAGCTGGCCTGAGGTTTGTCTCACTAATTTTTATACTCTCTTTGTACATGTGGTTATAGGAAGCCTTCAACTCTCTAATACTCTCAACCTCAAATCCTTCTCCATCCTCACTCTCATCAGACGATTTATTCTCACTGAGATGTGACTTCAAGGATGCTCCAAAAGCTATAAAATTGGTGTTATCCTCTTGTTCTTCCTCTGACTCATCAGACTCACTATCATCATCCCATGTTATGTTGGCTTTGAAGTTGGTCTTCTTTTTCAACTTATTAACACACTCATGGGCAAGATGACCATAACCTTGACACTCATAACATTTAGGTCCTCACGGTGGTCCCTTAACTCCTTTTTTCTCTTTGCTAGAAGAAGACTCACATTTTCCTTTGCGAACAACCTCTTTATCATTGAAATCATTTTTAGTCATCTTCTTTTTTAAAAATTGTTTAAAATTCTTTGTAAACAAGGCCATAGCTTCAAGGTCATACTCATCATCACAATCTGAATCTCTTAACTCGCTCTGAGAGCTAGAAAATCCAATCAGCTCGTCGAAGGTTTAGTTTTAGATTTTTGAGATTCAGGAGGTAACATGTCTGCCTCATAAGTTTGCAAAAGACTGACTATCTCTTCAATAGACTTTTCTTTTAGTTTTCATTTTCCTTCAAGCATTGTAACCTTAGTTTTAAATCTTTCAAGTAACGAACGTAATTTTTTTTTAATAACACGAAAAGCAGGGATAGGTTCACCTAAAGTTTCACAACTATTAGCAATAGAGATTAGCTTAGAATAAAACTGGTCAAATGTCTCATCTTCTTGCATTCTAATAACCTCAAATTTGGTTGTAAGCCTTTGCAATTTGGATTGCTTGACAACATCAGTACCCTTATGACAAGTGACTAAAATATCCCAAGCTTCCTTCGCTATTCGCAGTTTGCTATCTTACGGTGTTCATTCACATCCATTGCACTAAATAAAATATCTAAGGCTCCATTATTTGCTTGTAATTCTGCTTTTTCTGCAACAGATAACTCGGAACTAGGTTTGGATACTGCTTGATTGTTCACTATAACAGTAGGGTAGGTATATCCATTAACCCACGACTTCCAAATTTCTTCATCTGCTGATCTCATTATAACTCTGATCCTTGATTTCCAATAATTGAAGTTTTCACTATCCAAAAAAGGGGTACGACTAGAGGGGTGATTCATGTTCATATTCATCGTGAAAATAAGGATCCACTCGAGCAAAAACTTCCTACTTAACGGGAGTGACCTGCTTTGATACCACCTGAAAAAAACTTATTTAGCTAATCACGATTATTAATGCAATCACAGAAAATAAACAAAAAAATCTATGAACACGCAATATATGTGGAAAACCCTGAATAGGGTAAAAATCACAGGAAGGAATCAAAACACTAAAAATAATGTTGTGCGATTAAAATTGACCTATACTTACAATTGAAAATTCTCTCAATTGACCCAAGACCCGATTGCCGAATCCACGTTCAATGCACCAAGTGTTTGATTGCCGCAAGCCTTGAATCCTCAAGCCTTCCGACATACTTCCAGAAATCCACTAAAAGAACGATTGAATCAAAGGTTGAATAAGATATTGGAGTATTTGATTTGGTTGCTCAAAACTTCATGTAAGAACTCCAAGCCATACCACAAAGATGCCACTGTTGCAGCCTTGTCTCTCTCCTTGCTTCTTAACGCCAAAAAAGGGTTGCTCAAGTTGTGTCTTTGTAACCCTAGCTGCTGCCTTTTATAAGTTGTTTTGCCGCCTGTTTGAGCACATTGAAGTTGCTCGAGCACTTTCCTAACATGCTACTTGTTGGACCCGAGGCATGAAAGTGCTTGAGCACTATGCTAGAACTTTGCCAACAACCAATGTGTTTGACACGAGAGAATAATGTGCTCGATCACTAGTTCAAATACAACATGATTCCTTCCACATCCTAAACAAACGCATCTAGAATATTGAAAATAAAAAGTACAACTCTATATTGTATCATGGAATTGCCAACAAAAAAAGGAACTCAGCCTATGGAGCTTACAGAGTCTACTTTCTAATCCAAGTAGTTTGAATTCAACATGATTTGTACATCAAAATGTGTGACCATTTTACACTTAGAAGGTCGGGAAAACAGGTCGTTTTGGTAAAACATGCATATCTCCCTCATTTCAAAACAGATTGAGATGTATTATATATCTATAAAGAGGGTTTTCAATGTAATAAAAGGTGGTGCAAGCTAGAATTTATTTTGAAGAAGTTTTGGGAGGGATTTCCAAGCACTTACTCAAGCTCCAATGTGTTTTGTTGGTCCATTTTCATCATTGGGAATGCCAAGGATTTTCATAGGTTCAAATTGGGCTGTCTACAAAGATGAGGGCTAAAATTCATTTCCACAAAAATTTAAGTGTTGGGGGAAATCTCTATTTAGCTCTAATCCTCAGGGAAGAAAAATGTAATTTCTCAAACACAAGGAGGAATCTGTATTAAATCCAAACATCAAGAGATGTTAGTGTAATTTGCCCTCAATAATAATAATAATAAGGTACACCCAGCAAGAAATGGAAAGATGTTCCAAGCGGGTTGAGACAAACTAAAAGTATTGAAGGGTTGAGAGCTTCTCTCTCTAGAAATAGAGAGAGAATGCACTCCCCTTAGATTCCTATCATTATTTTTACACCTCCACCAAACAAATCTATTTGGTTTTTATCATGGGAGAAGACTTCGAGTATCTTTCACTCCATGAACAATCAATTCCTTCTTGGGGCTGGAAAAATCGTGATATTTACTGGGTTTCCCTTCTCAAAAGGGGATCTAGTTCTTCATATACCAAATTGTAAGGGATTCGACTCCTATTGTCTGATTACCCGTGGGGTTGAAGTTTCCCCAAACCCAGAAGAGGTTTGCCCTCGTCCTCATCCAGGTGATTCTGATCACTTCATCCCTTCATCAAACCACCATACTGGCTGGTGATTCCTTGGGCGTTCTTTAGAGCTTCAGCTATGGAGCTATTTGACAGAAAAGGGGCATTCGTATGGGGGGTTTCTTCCTAATCCCAATTGGAGTATTCGATTTTCCCAAAAAAAGCAATCCCTGGGAGTTCATTAGAGCTCCATCAATGGAGCTATTTGATAGGAATAGGGGCATGAGTAAAGGTAAATCATTAGTTCTAAGACTTTTGAGGCTATGCTTTCAAAGGACAGTTGATCCATTGCTAGACCGATGGGTACTAATGCGGGTTGGTACGCAAGTATCCTAATGGTAAAGCTAAATAGTGATTAACTTTCTCTTGATTTTCAGTTCGTTTGGGTTTTTTTTAACTGTGATTTTAATTTGTTTCCAATCTAACAATGGGGTTTGATTACCCTTCAAAACAAATTCTGGGCTGTGGCATTTAAGATGCGATTAGCAAGGTGAAAAAATCCCAGGAGAAAAACCATTGTTTGTGTTCCATTCTGAACAGTGGTGTTTCAAGAAGATGATGAATAGTGCAAAAGGGTGGTTGGGAAGCCAAATCACTCATAAATCAAGAAAGCCTAAAGTGGGGACCATGGTTCTCTTTTTGAATTATTACACGCAAATACAGCTAGTAAAAAGGATTGAGTTTCAGTTGTAAGGCTTCCTTAGGCCACGCACATTGCAGCTAACCACATAACAAGTGGGCATTATTGCCTGCACAAAGGCCTATTCGGTCTAACTCTAATCACCTTTTGGTACCATCGAGGACTACTAGTAGGGTGCTACAAATTAAACCCAAGTTTCACGTGATGAACCAAGTGGTGGACCTTTGTGTGGACCAACAGTTGGGCTTTCGGTCAAATTCAATCCAATTTCCTTTCCTGTTGCACATAAATGGCACTGTGCCATTGTTTTAATTCGAGTATGGGTTGCCCCATCTCACAAATCTGATAATATTGTTCCTATCCCAGCGGGTTGTGCTAGCTTTCATATTCCCCACCTCGGCGGGTTGTGTCGGGGATATGTAATTTTTTTCTTTTCTCTTCTTTACTTTGTTTTGTCCTCCCTAGGTTATGCCCCTTGTAGCCTACACATTCGCTTAACCCCTTTTTAATTTCACACTAAATTACCCCCCCCCCAAAAAAAAAAAAAAAAAAGAAGAAGAAAGATGTTCAAAAAAAATGTTGGAAAGGAAAGTCTTTTCCTAATGCATGTTATCCGTAAGGGAAAAAATCAAATTATAATTTAGAACTAAAATCAAAACCAATAAAATAATAATTAATTTATCTCTCTGGTTGTCTAATTCACCACAAAGTCATCATGTTGTTTTTAGAGTACATAGAATGTTACAAGAAGGGAACAATGACATGAATAAACAAATCTACATCCAAGAAAACAAAATTTGATTGAGGAAAGAAGTTATATAATCTCTTGAGACTGTATTCAAAATCATTGTAAACACTAAAAACAAAGAAAATTGTCCCAACACCTGATTAGAAGTTGAGGACTTTTGTAGAAAACAACAGTAACCTACTCAGAGTGCTAGGCAGAAACTTCCTTGCAAACAAGCTGCACACATTTGTCCTCTTTCCATTGTACAAACATTGTCTTCCGATCCTCATCCTTATTAACAATTCTGGGGACACATCTGTCCTAACAAATCGGGTCGGATGGGGCCCACCTTTCGTCCAATCAACCCATGTCAAAGTTCTATTTGCATTCTTCCTCCCAAATTTCATGCTCACAAATGTTGGTAAATAATGTTCATCGGAATAACATGGTGGCTTGCAGTATTTCTTAAACACTGGGAAATATCTCCGGTCTGCGATCACCTCGATAGCAAGATGGCGGTCGAGCTCAAACCATTGGGATCCTTTTAGCCATTGCTCGAGCTTGATCACGGGTTTCATTCTTTGGTTGTAACGGCCTCGGCCCACAGGGCCTAGTAGGTCATAAGCTTCAACAAAGGTTGTGTTCGAGTCCATGACATAAGAGTAGACGGTGGAGAAGTTGAAAAGGGGAATGCACGATTCAGAGAGTAGAATGAACCGTTCATTCGAGATGTCAAGGAGTGCATTGGCTAATAGGCGACGCTCTGCTTCAACCATGTTCACCTTTCCCCATTCAACTGCCTACATTCATGGAAATTTTAAGTGTTAGATTATAACAAGATGTGAGTTTGGACAAATGCAATAACAATAGATGTTCAAAATAGGAGTGTGATAGAAGCTTAAAGTATACGAAAACCAAGAACTATTTTCTCTACAAGAAATGAAAAATAATAATTAATCGTGGTAACTTAATAAATGCAGTCTGTCATGCTGCATTTTTTTAGAAAATAAAATTGAGGGGCATTATTATCAATATTATGTTGGAGAAATTATGTACAAAAGTCTATATGTTAGCCTTACTTGTAAAGAGGTATGATACTGAACTAGAGTTTAGGTATGATCTACAAGATTGTAAAATGACTACTCAAATAGCTAAGGCCCAAATACAATAGGAGTCCAACCCAACACTTACTAAACTTGGACTGTATCTTTCCATCCATATAGATTAACCTGTTAATCCATGTTATGGACAAAAAAAAGTGAAGGCCCAATTCTTGGGCTCTTGTTAGCTTGTGAAGTCTCAAAAAAATTATGCTTGGGCTTGCTAGCTTCAACCTTGGAGAATTTTATTTCGCTTTTCAATTTTGTTATATGGTAAATGATTCGTGCAGTCTTCACTTTTATAAATAAAATCTTTGGTTATTAACACAATATGTCTTCATAACTAGCCCAAACAATTGAAAATACTTGGGTGTGCTATGCACATGCTCAGTCATAACTCACCAGAACAATATGTAACTATTGAGCATACAAATAATCAAGTCATCCACCTCTCTAATAGTTTGAACTTTTAAATAAGATGTTGTAAACACTCTAATATGGTATCAAAGCACGCAATAGATTCTATGTTTGAATATCATCAACCACCTAGCAATAACAATATTTACACATGTTTAGACTGTTTATGGAGGAGAACTTGGCTACACATGAGGAAGCGTGTTGACAATATAAATAGTAAAGTTACCCTCTCTTACAGATTAAGATTTTAGATCATGGTTGGTGGTAAGAATCTAATAATAACAAACATCATAAAAAGACGTCAAGTAGATTAGAACATTACAAAATAACGATTGAACCATAAAATTATTTACTACCAAAAAATATGCACAACTTACATTTTGACATAACACATGGAGTGGTAACTACTAACAAAAAAACGTAACATGGACCAAACAAGTATGTAATGCACTTTTATGTTATACACCATATGCACCCTAGCTTTCTATTCCCTTTGTATAATTTTAATACACTTATCTTCCTCGTAAAATGAGAAAATTTTCCATTTTTTCTAATTGGTAATCCGTTCACTCATAAACCACCATATTTCACATCAATAAACAAATAAAAGATTGCTAATGTAGAAAAGAAGTTGTAATATCAAAAAATTCAGAGATAAACTTTGACAATTTGTACTTGTTTTTTTATTGACAATATTTGATTATTTTCTTCAACATTTACACATGCACAAAGAGAGAAAGGGGAATGTACAAGTTAGCTAGGGGTGGGATTGGAGATGGACATGAAACAAAAATTCTTTTTTTTTTGGCAGAAGGACTGTAACCTAAGCAAGACATGCATGCAACAAATTATATTTGCAAGTTAGTCTTGTAATAAAATGTTTATGATTGTTGTTGATAAATCTTTGGCTTGAGTACGTCATATGTAAGGACTTGAAATTTCAAATGATTTTTCGGTAATAATGTTGGGGAAATGTGAGGATATGAAATTACAGTGAAGTGGAGTCAATGTGGAGTTAGTATATGCATTAGGGTGTCTTTAAGGTGCATTAAAAATACAAGGGGTGTGAGTGCAATTAGTGGGGTGTATATATATTAGCATATGGCTGATTTTTTTTTTAGAAACACATCTCTCTCTCTCTCTCTCTCTCTCTCTCTCCCCTCTTAAGTTGGCTCCCCCATCCCATTTTTCTCTCAAAAAATCTTTTTCAAATCTTCACCAAAATCAACATCTCTCACTCCCCAAACTCAAGATGGGTCTCCATGGTTTCACTTGGAGCTTGTACATTTTAGTTGGGAGGCTTGCCAAACTAGGGTTTTTCATTTCCAACATAACTCAAGCTCAATCTTTGAGGTAGGGAACTAAACTCTACTCTCCCTATCTGTATATAGTTGATTAGTTGTCATCACTTTGATCTCAATCTCAAATTTCTTTTAGTTCATTGAAAATCTCCATAGAAGTGGATTTGTGACTTGGTTGAGCGTGATTCTACCCATTTAGTTGCTAAACCTTTGAATTGATTGATGATATATCCATCTCCCATGCTTAGTTGTGATTTGGAACCTCAAAATTTGACTTAGGTTAAAATCCCCTTCATTTTGGAAAAGCTGTAAAAAATCTGCTCATAAGGACAGTTGGATCGATCCACTTTTAAGGTGGATCGATCCATAATGTTTATGTTTGGCTCTAAATCAAAGTGGATCGATCCACTTTTGGTGGTGGATCGATCCAAACCCACCTTAACTCCCAAAAATTGTTTTCTTCAATATTGGTCGCTTGTTCGGGTTTGTACTTGACATATCCATTCCCTACACCACGAAACCTATTGGAGAACTTGTCCCTAGCCTATTGTGGTATGATTCATGACACATCTTGATTTCTCACATACTTGAACAAGCGTTAACTTAGTCAAAATTGATATAGTACGAAATTTTGAACAAAACGGATTATATAAATGTTTTGGACACATGAGGGCTAAATGAATATTTGAAAATGGTAATTATGAATACCAGGGACACCGTTCGGTGTGTCCCTAGCCATGGGTGCACGGAGCCCACGAAATCCAGCAGAGAAATATATTCCTTATTAAAACAAGGGGTTTTTTTGTAGAGTGTTTGAAAATGTAATGTTTTATGAAGATTACAGTATTTTGGTGAAGCTGGATACACGACACGATTTGTAACGGTTAAGAGGAAATCGATGGACACTTGGGTTATTTTTGAACATTTTGGTATTTCCTTGACACTTGGATACTTGGTTGGACATTTGGGTATCTTGTGGATATTAAATATTGAGTCAATCAATCGTAGTCCCTATTAGTCAATTTATTTATGCTTCTATATCTTCATGTGCATTTTTCACTCTCTATACCCTTAGTGTTAGTAGAAAAGTTTTCTACTAGGGCCTTGTTCTTCAACCCATTTTATGGCATAAAATGGGAGATTTTATGGCATTGTTTTCTCAATACATAAAATGACATGTCATTTTATGACCATTTCATAAAATGTATTGGGAAAACTACATAAAATGTCTACATAAAATGTATTGGGAAAACAATGTCATTTTATGACCATTCCATAAAACCCCAACTAAAATGAGAATTCTCATTTTATGGCATAAAATGTATTGGAGAACAAAGCCTAGGCTAGTGAGCTCACCCTATAATTTTCAGGTACCAACAGACACATAAGTTGGATGCTGGGGGTGTGGATGTATGACATGAAGCTCATTTGTTCATGAAGTTATTTTATCCTCTCCATACTAGTATATTTTTTAGAGATGATCATATAACTTTTATTTTTTCAATTTTTTGATAAAATTTGATATATGTAATAACTTTAAAGCTCTCGTTACTTATGCATGGGTACAGGTGCCCTTGGTTAGAGACTTGCTGAACTTTGATTATGAAATTGTACCTTTGACTCGACTTTTCAAAGGAGAATTGTTTGACTTTAGACTTATCTTGGGTGGAAATCATATGTATTTTGGTTACTAAAATTGAGGGCGTGACATCATAGTAGGTAGTGCGTTAAAAAATTCCCAATTGATTTTATGATCTGCACAAGGTTCATCCAGTGACATCATAGGTAGGTATTGTGTTAAAAAATTCCCAATTGATTTTATGATCCGCACAAGGTTCATCCAGTTTAATTAATTCTACTAGTCCATTTCCAAGCTGTTTGTGACTGCTCTCACTGGTTATAAATGGAGGTTTTATTGCTAACATCGATTTGTTGCGTGTTTTCTTAGAAAGAAAATTTAAACAATTGTACATCAAGACAATCCTGTTGATCAATTGTACTTAAAGACGCATTTCATTAACGTAAGGGAAATGTTTGGATACTGGAGGAAAACTGCAAATGACACAGTTCAAAAAAACTAAATCAACAGTACAGTACATTGAGATTCAACTATTTTATAGACAGTATCAAAACACCTGCTCTCCAAATGACAAATCAGCATTTTTGGGTGGATGATATTAAGATTAAGTCATAGTCAGCTAAACAATCCAACAATCCTGGTCAGTGGAAGTCTAAGGAGGTCAACTACATTTACAAATTACTAAGTATAAAATTCATTTCAATCTTGAAAGATATAGTTTCTAGGCCTTTTGTGTGAGAATATTTCAATAAGTATAATTTTTCAGTAAGTATAATTTTTTAAATTAAAGATAGGAGTTTCAACTGGGAATCGTCTTCCTGATAACAAACCTGGATACTCCTAGGAAGAAAAATCCATAGATTTTTTTAAAATATTGAATAAAAATCCTTTAATGTCTAACTATTAAATACTAATGTCTAAGTATGTCTAACTATTAAATACTAATAATACTCCCTCCGTCCCAATTTTATAGTCACTTTTGGGAGTTCGTGCCACTTTTCAGAGTGTTATATCTTATAATCTACAATTCCATGTGTACGACAGGATTTTTTCTCCTATCTCTCTGGGCGGCTGGAATCCAAATTTTTGGACAAGGAGCGAGCGGGTTTCCAGATCTGGGCTTCCAACATCGGTGACAAAAGCGGCGACGGCGTGACACCCTCTCTGACAGCTCTGGTGGTTTTTTCTCTGTATTTTCTGGTTTTTTTTCTCTGTTTTTTCCATTTCAGTTTTTCAGATTTAGTTTTTTTCTTGATTGTTGTATTAGGTTGTTGTATTTGTTGTTTTAATACATTTTCTATTTCTTCATCCTAAAAAAAACCCCCCGATGCCCAGTCGCCCATCACTCACTACCACCAGCCATAACCTTACCTCCTGAATGTACGTACTACTTCAATGGCCAGATAACGGCTAAAACGAAAAGGTGCGTTATTTGCTCAAATCTAATGGCCTGGTTTCCACTCGATCCATTCAAAACCATGGTAAAAAAATTCTGACCATCGGCCATTTGCCGGAGAAAAATCTCATATATAACAGAGAGATTTGAAGGCAAGAGAACAAACAAGATTTCAGTAAAATTCGAGGATTTTGGAATTAGGGCTTTCTCATTTGAGGGATATTGGGGTTGTGTTTGGTTAAATAGTTTAATTTAATTTTGATGATATCAACAGATATAATTAGTGGAGAGAGATAAAAAAAAATGAGAAAAACGATGATGTCATCAAAACTAAAACTAAACTGAACTGGAAACGAACATGCCCCGGATGTTTCTGTGTGAGATTTTGTTAGGGTTTTTTTTTTTCTTCTTTTTTTTTACTTGTAAAGTATATATGCCCTCATTTGGAATGGCTAGCTTGTCATTTTCGATAATCAAAGGGAAGTGAGGAAATATGTGAATTTGTGTGTGTTGTTTGAGCTCCTTGAATGGCTTATAAATCTTTTTGTGCTTTCGTTAAGAATGGGGAATATTACTAGAATTCAATGAAAATTTTACTGTTTTTTAGAAAATGGTGCAAAGAATCATGTAAACTAAAATATTGTACAAGGTTTTTGAGAAACTCCTCCTCCTCGTATATAGAACGGAAAATGGTTATTATTATTAAGGGTCTTGCTAATGTATGCCTAATAGGTGCATATTCAATAAGTACATAAAAAAAATTCACTCTACTACACCTTTTAATACACTTTCAAATATTTTTATACATTTTAATACATTTTTTCAACTTTTGCGTGTGCTTATTAGGCACACGTTAGCATTCTCCTGTTAGGAATATTAATTATTTTGATGCATTTATCGCCCGGCCAGAAGAAGAGCAATAAGTCTATGTATCTAGAAATTTGACCCCGAAAATGACCCCGAAAACACATTCAAGGAAAGAAGAGAACTGCTGGGCCCGCTCTAATAGGATCATACAGACTGGTTTCCCTCCTGCCGTACGGAATCTGGGACTAAAAAGTAGTGTTGTTTGATGCACATTGGTCCGGACGGACGTATCAAAATCAAACGTCAACTTTCTTGGGTTCAGCCAAAAAAATACTCCCTCCATTCCTTTTTATTTGTCCTCTATGAAAAGTCATGCCACTTTTCAAATGAAAAAATAAAGCGTTTTCGTGTATCATTTTTGAAATTTTTTTACACCAAATTAAGGTAATCATCGTGTACTTTAATTCGGTGCCAAAAAATTTGAAAAATGTTACATGGAAGTACTTAATTTTTTTATTTAAAAAAAGGTATAAAAGAGAGTGTGTGACAAATAAAAAGGAACGGAGAGAGTAACTGGATAAGTTAGGCCACGAAAAGGACTATATGGAACCTCGGGTGGGTGTTGTGAAACGTGTTGTGTAGTTATGACACCGCCGTGCTGGTGTTCTGTCAACGATCGGAGACGTTCAACGTGTAGAGCTCGTCGAGCTCTACATGCGTATTAAAAATCAATTCAATGAAATATCAATAAGTGTCTCATTGGAACGCATATAACTTGTTTCAATAGTTTTGATCTAGGGTTGGTTTGAGTGAATTGAGAAAATTGGTTTTTTAGTTTTGTCCTTATTCAAATTTTTTTTTGCTGGATTATTTTTCGTCTTTATTCACAAAATTTTAAATTTGGCTAATAATTTTATACTTTTTAGATTTATCTCGTCGAGACAAGCTAAGAAACCACAAAAAAATCGACCAAAACTGACAAATGCAAAAAAAAATTTGAACAAGAACAAAACTCAAAAAACCAAAAAACCAATTTTTCCAATTCACCCAAACCAACCCCTAGTATTTCTGATCCATTCGGAATCATGTTTTGATGAGGCACCTAACGATATTCAATCGAGTTGATTTTTGTACACTTGCAATACTCAACGAGCTCTACGCGGTGAACGTTTCCTATTGTCGGACTGACACCACACGACAACGCCAACCCCCGCACAGCACATTGTGCAGCACCCTCGATTCCAACTATATTTAAGTAATTTCATTGAAATTTGTTTCCCTTTTAATTTTGATAACGTAGGGTAACTATGTTTACAGGTCCCACGACTAACTCCTAGAACCAATGAATCGCATCTTCGACTAGCTAGGGGCCCAATTGAATTTTAACAATTGTACAACTACATAATGAATACGCATACACTGGCCGGGACATAAACGTATTAAAATAAACTAATACTGTTACTCCTTTCTTTTAAAAGTAACCTATATTACTTTAATGTTTTACCTTTTTACTGTTCTTGTGTATGCTTTGCTTAAATCTTTTTCATTGGCCAGGATTATTATTTGTCTGGAGAAAATTGTGCTTAAAACTTTGAATGGTATTATTGGAATGCACGGGAAAACTTCATGCTTGAAATTGTCACATTAAAAGTTGAAGAATATACTAAAAATATTCTCTCAAGCATCAAGATAAAGTTATTCTTACGCACATTTTCGCAAACCAAATGGTACCTAGTGTTAATTGATATTCCTTTTGTCAAGGGTTAATTCAGTCCGTATTGGATACCTTGTTTCAATAATTGGAATTAGGAAGCATATTGTTTGTAGGAGTAATTTCTAAGACACCATAACAGCTAACAAATGGCGTTTAAGGTGAACAGCTAACTAAAAAGAGTTTATAGTAACCCCCAACATTCAATGCCGCCATTACCACGGAATCCAAAGAATTTCATCCCAAATTCACATTAATACTCTAAAACCAAAACAACCAAAAAAAAAAAACAAAAATGTTTACGTGTATGCATATGTTAAAAATGATATAATGAACTAAAAGATGCATATGAACGTGACTAAAATAAAGCTGAAGGGGGAAAGAAAAAGGAAAATAAATAAATAAATAACATTTATGTTTGGCATAACGTACTGACCTTGCTTGGGATTCTCCGACCTCGGAATACAGATTCTTCAGACACGGTTCCATTGAAAGAGGGAAGGGCATGAACGTAAATTGAATAAAGGCCTTGATTCCCTTGAAAGAATTTCTCCCAAAGAGGAGCCAAAGGCAAATACCCTCTTGTCAAATACATGAAAGCAATTTTGGGAGTATATTTGAATGGAAATGTTGGAATTTTAGGAACCATTGAAGCCCTCCAAAGCAACTCTTCATCTTCCATATCATGCATTGGATTAGGTGGCTTAACATAATCCCTTAATCCGATCCGAATGCCCTTTTTCAATTGATCATCACTATCAATTCCTGATCCGTCCCAGATTATTCCATCGCTGCCGCGTCCTACAGGAAAAGAAGTACTTAATTGATCAATAGGTAATTGGGTTCGTGGAAAATCTTGGATTCGTAATTGGGGTGGTGGAAAATCTTGAACAGGTAATAGGGGTGGGGGAGGTGGTAAATTTTGAAGTGGTGGTGGTAAAAAGCTTTGAGGAGGAGGAGGAGGAGGAGGTGGTGGTGGTGGTGGTGGTGGGGAAAGAGGTGATTGAATAGTAGAGAATTGCTTGCGGAAGAAGTAAATGGGTGGTAAATCTTTGATATAGAAACTGACTGAAATTCCAATGACTAAACCTGAACTGAAGAAAAGAAAATAAATGATGAGTCTGTGAAGATAAATTTGGGAATTGAAGGGATTGGGGTTTGATGTTGGTGGGCGTTGCGGTTGTTGTTTATCGCTCTTCATTGATACACACACACACAGAGAAAGAAAGAGAAGATGTATCGTTTTGGGATGAGAGAGAAGAATTTAGTAGCTAGTATGGAGGAAAACGTGATGGTTGGCTTTCCAGAGAGAGAATCGGAAGGAAGGTATTAATTTGTTATGGAGTGCCTGTGTGTGTAAGAGAGAGAGAGAGAGAGAGAGAGAGAGAAACGGGGAGATTCTTGTAACCTAAAAAGAAGCTTGGCCCTCCCTCCTAAAAGATTCTTATAAATTGATTTCAGAACACCTCACACTTGGTTGGGCTCTAAATTCAACCCATGGAAGGACGTTAAGAATTATTTTACGACACCCTAAATTGGAAATTTTACACTTGGCCGGGCTCTCTAAATTCAGAACTTAATTTTGGATTTAAATATGAGGACTTGATCATTTTAGTATTTTATTTTTTTTAGGGTTTGTGTGATCAATTTTTTGGCATGTTCAAATTTGACACATTATGAAATGTCCACCCCAAGCAAAATGCTAAATTTGTTTTTTCGCATTTTTGTAAGTTTTGGAGAGTAATTAAAGAATTTAAAGATAAAATTTACACACTATAGAGGAGTTCAGTGTATATCTTTGGGTTGTGATTTCTCGCTCCCATTTCTTACAAGCGCGCTCTCTTTTTCATCATCTTGTAAGGTGAATTTGTAATGTTGTTCTTCTAGGTGTGAATGAGTATAAAAATTAATGAAAGGAATGTGGTTATAAAAATAAATAAAAAAAGGAGTATAAAAATCAACTACCATATCTTTTCAAGAAAGGTTATGGTTTCAGGAGGACATGTTGATAAACCGAACAAATCAATCGCCTGATGGGGTCAAGGACTCAAGAAACCGATAGATTGATAGTTTTCTAGTTTTCTTGGTTTTTTTTTTTTTATTTTCTTTCTTGTAAACTAGGATTGGACTATATGAACTGTCGTAAACCATGTGAATTGTTGTGAATTATACAAATTATTTAAATTATGTGCATTCTATGCATTATGTGAACTATGTAAACTATGTGAAGTCTATAAACTATTTACGGTGAGCATATGGTATTCTTTAGTAAAAAGCAAAAGAATACTAATTAGCTTTGTGCTTATCGCGCTGCTACATTTATGTCACGCTGTTGCATTTATGAACTATGGTGAATAGTGTGAATTCTATGAACTAAAATATAGTTGTGAACTATGTGAATTCTCTGCAGTATGTGAACTATGTGAATTATGTAAACTACTTTGTATGAACCATGTGAATTTTTGTGAGCTATGTGAATTGTGTGAATCCTATGAGTTATGTGAATTATGTGAATTGTCCACTTCAAATAAATTTTTTTTAAATTTTATATAATTTCATATTCAATACAAAATCTTGTTTGGTAGATCTAATATTAACCAAACATATATTAATGGTGAACATACGATAATGCTCCATGAGTATGGATAACTTCCTAACGAAAGATGCGCGTGAAAAAGTGAGCATATTTGGAATAATGATTGTTAACAAATGTGTGGGACTTGGGCACGAAGCCCAAAAACAAAGCCGACCTGTAATTGCCCCATTATTCTTTCATAACTATTTTATAGCACAATCGCCGGTGCCAGGGACTCCCAATTGAGTTGATTTCTGTGTGGGTCCGCTCGGAATTTGATTTTGGGATGAATGAACGGCTCAAATCGACCGTGTAGGACCCAAGAGGAAGATCCACGACACCAATCAGTACACAATCTGTACACCGGGGTCGGTACCCCTAGATTTACCTTTTATAGCAGCATACTACAAAAAAAATTGGGTTTTTAAGTAAATTTTAAGAATTCAAAACTCGAACCTAGGATTCGCCCCAGGAACGAGACTGATTGGGGATCCTTTAAATTTTCAAGTTATTCGTGCATATAAAATAAAATAAATAAATAAATAAAAGTGAAATGAAAAACTTACCACTTTTCAGTACTCTAGCTAGCTAGCACTCAACTTTCATGGGCTTTTCCAAATTCTGCTGCCTTTGATTGGGCCATGAAACCACAACATTGGTTTCAAAGCTAGGCCCAAGCTTGCATCAAATTGCCCTTCCTCTCGTGGAAATTAGTTCAAGTACTAATACTTGAGGAAATCAAGAACTAGAAATTGGTATGCCAAGCTACATAGAAGAATGAAGACTGCAAGGTACTCGGCAAAATTTTCCTACCTTATTTCCATTATGAGTACAATTAATTCCAAACCTTATTTGATCCAGAAACTCAACCGAACTGGTTGGTTTGCAAATTTGCTCGGATGTGGGCCCATCTTTGACGGACCAATCCACCCAAGTAATGCTTCTGTTGGAGATCTTTTAAGGAGAGAGTATATTAATGATGGTAGGGATATTATGCTCACGTCCTTGTAACATGGGGAGTGACAATGCTCACGAAAAATAAAGATAATATTTTTCTGATCAGATACTATTTCAATGGCTAGGTCTCGGTTGAGCTGAAACCACTGAGACCCTTTTTGCCACTTGGAGAGGGAAATAGTGGGCCCATTACATGATTATATTTGTCGCGGCCAATTTTTCTTGCATCAATATCATAGGAGGTGACAAATTAAGGTATTTTTTGGAGTCGATGAGATAAGTGTATGTTGTGCAGGTGTCTGAAAGTAGGATGAATCTCTTGTTGGAGAAGTCAAGGAGGGCGTTGGCTAGAAGTCGTCTCTTTGCATCAATCATTGTCAGTTTTTCCTATTGCGCTGGCTGGATTAAGGCAAACAAATACCATCAATCACTTCCAAATCCACATTATTGTAGTAAACTTCGTAACCAAATTCATCTAATTTTAGCTCAAATGAGAATTCAACATTAACCGAAAAGATAATAACTAAATATGTGTGAAATATACTCATTAGTCATATATTCAGTGATTATTTGTTCAATTTTAGTCTATTAGTGCTAGTGGAGTAGTGGACAATGTTGGGGTTCACATATGTGCTAACAGAAGTCGGTCCAGTTAGTTAAAAGAAAGCCAAGTCAGCATGAAGGGGTCTCAACCAATCAGATTCAAGTGTGTTTCTTGTCTAGTGGTTCATATAAATAGCTAGTAATGATCTAATTGTAGTTAGTTAAGAAAAGATCAAGTAATGAAAATTGATTTTCATCTTCTCTCTTCGTAATTTCACATTTCCAGAGATCTTTTTTCATGGTATCAGAGCTACATGACGAAAGTCGGTGATCACAATCTCGATTCAAAACACTACTGGTTTTGAAGAATCTTGCATTCATCATCAAGAATCAAATCGGAGAAGTAAAGTTTCAAAAACTCGAGAAATTCTTCAAATGGCGATGTCTTCAACTGTAACAATTCCACCTGCCCTAGCATTTCTGGTGTCGAATTTCAGTTCATTGGTGAATATAAAGCTTGAATCCGGTAATTACTTACTTTGGAAAACTCAAGTTCAAATTGTATTTCTTGCAAATGGATACTCCCTCCGTCCCAATTTCTTGGTCCTTTTTTTCATTTTGGGATGTCCAAAATATTTGTCCCACTTCTAAAAATATCCATCAAAATTGGGTCACTTTCCAATTTTTCCCTTAAAAGTATTTTTCTCATCTTAATTGGCTAGTCTATTATCTTTTATTTTATAACGGTTTTTATGATTTTGAAAATTTTGTATAATAAATCTAATTGATATCTATCAAACAAGGTCCATATTGAATATGTTTTGACTTTCATATAATAAATTAGCCTCACAAATTTGGTCATAGTAATATTGACTGGATTTAGAGGCAAAATAGAAAAATTAATACAAAATTTTCACATCCTTTAAAAATCTGTTTCCCCAAAAGGGGCCAAGAAATTGGGACGAAGGGAGTATATAGGATTTCTTAATGGTATAGTGACATGCCCTACGGCTACGATTGTGAATTCAGAGAATGTATCTGTTGTAAATCCTGAATATACGTTGTGGACCTTGATCGATAATCAACTCTTGTCTTGTTTAACTATGAATTTGTCAGCCTCAACACTACCTCATGTTCTAGGGTTTACTCATATGTTTCAAGTCTGGACATCTCTTGAACAATGCTTTAATTCTAAATCATGATTGCATATTCATGAATTGAAAGGGCAACTATATAGTATATGGAAAACTAGTAGTATGGAGGATTAAATGGATGAAATTAGAGGACATGCTCAGAAATTAGAGGCAGTAGGATATCATGTTGAAGACGATGATTTAGTGTTTCATACAGTCAATGGTTTTCTTGCTGAGGAATTTAGGGGTCTCAAGACAGCTCTCAATATAAGAGGAAGCGAAGTGAATTTTGAGGAATTGGCTAGAATTCTGAAATCTGAAGAATTGCAGATTGATAAAGGTGATACTAGTTCAACCAAAGTGTTCTTAGCAACATCAAAGACAAGCGACTCTAGTACTATAATTCCAAATGCAAGTAGTCAACCGTCTTCTCAAGGACATAGTAACACTGGACAAGGAAATTTTCCATCTAGCTCTCCTCAAATGCATTAACCAATGAATGGTTCAGGGGGGCAGTTCTTTCCCCAGGGCTATCCACAATCAAACAGAAATAGAGTTGGCAGAGGATCAGGTTATGGAAACAATCAGAGAGCAAGTTGTCAGGTTTGTGGGAAGTTAAACCATACAACTCTCTATTGTCATCATAGGCAAAACTTGCAATATGAACCTCTTATGGGTTCCGTTAGATCCTTTAATCAATCCTGGAATAGTAATCGAAGTTTTGCTCCTCAGTATTCACAGATGGGGTATAATGAATATCAAAGTTTTTCTCCTCAGTTTTCTGGAAATCAGTCTCTTTTTGGACCATTAGTGGGGTATAATGGGATTTCTACTTCTCAGACTTCTTTGGTCAATGTTAGGACATAATGGCATGCCAAGATATTCTAGCATTTCAAGTTCTGTGCAGCATTCTGGGAATCCAAACACACAGTAGTATGGGGTGGTTTCTCAGTTTCAAAGACCCAACCCTTCTCAGTACATTCCACCAACGGTAAATATGGTTACTCACTCTAATATGGACAAGGGTTTGATGATGGAACTTCTACATCAACCTTACCAGTTACAGTCAGTAGTTCCACAGCTCCAAATTGGTACTTTGATAGTGGAGCATCTGCTCATATCACCAATGATCTTGTTTCACTTCAGCTGCTACATCAGCCATGTCAGTCAAATGAAGGCATTATTGTAGGCAATGGCTCATCTATACCTATTACTTTTTCTGGTAAGGGTCTTCTTCCTACTCCTACCATGCATTTTAAACGTAATCATGTACTTCATTCCCCAACCATAACTCACAATCAGTTGTCTGAACACCAATTTGCCAGAGATAACAATTGCTCACTAATTTTTTCTCCAATTGATATGTGATTCAGGACAATCAAACTTGTCAAATTTTGCATCAGGGGCCATGTCTGCAAGGTTTGTACCCAATTCAGACATCCTTTAAAGCTTCACCTTCAACCTCCTGTGGACAGCCCACGGAGATTGTTCGGTTTTACATTTGAAAAGATTGTGATTGTTAAAGTCGCCACCCGGATTTGAGGTCCGAACCCGAGAAACCGACGAAAATATGACTCGTTTGCCCATTTGAAAAAGATTTCACTAATCACGACGGAACCAAAGATTTCTTGGATTCGAGGGTTTGGTTACGAGAGGGGAAGGGTTTTACGGCACCCCTCTCGCCCGGTCTGTGAACCGGTCTCTACTCGACATTTTGTGGGATTTTAAAAATGTTTGAAATTTAATTCATCCATGAAAATAGTGAATCGGGGATGGGAATCACATAACAACAATATATACACCAAAGATACGAATCTACGGTGGATGCTCGTGTACGTGATCTACATGGGTGATGATGATAACTATAAAGGAAATTACTACAATTATTCACAGAAATAAATAACAATAGTAACTGAACTTCAGCACGAGAGATTATGAATATAGAATATAAATGGCTGATTTGCAACCTAGATCCCAGAATAGGATTTGAGCGCTCAAAGGTGATGTATTGAGCGCTCAACCTTCCAAACCAGTTTGAGCACTCAAGGATCATGGATTGAGCGCTCAAACCAGTTTCTGACTTCTGTGAGTTTGACCCTTTTTACAGCTTCTTTTCTCATTCTTTACCAGATCAAACATTAATAAAACATTTTTCTTGGGGAATCTAGTGAAAACAGGTGGCTTGATCTCTTAAAGAACGATGAAAAGAGGAGAATCGCCACGAATTAACAAAGGAAATGCTTGAAAATGGAAGAGAGAGAGGGATTCAGATCATAAGAATAGGAAAAACAACTCACACACTCCCAGAAAACACTTAACTACGATCCATCACCAAAAATATGCATGAACATCAAACTGCCCAAGAACAGCTTGAGCGCTTAATGGTGAGACCTTGAGCGTTCAAGCCATAACATGGCTTTCTGGTTTTTGGTAGTCAAATGTATTTTTGATGTTTCTCAAGACCACAAATATGTTAAATAAAGTGATTAAAACACCAAAAAGTCACTGTTCAACCTTGGAAAATTGGATTTATGAAACTTATAGGCTTTGATCATCACAAAGTGGCTAATGGGTGTGCATATATGAATTTTGGAAACGAAATAAACTATTTTGAGAATGAAATACACATGATTTAACCATATGATGATGATCAAGACCAATAAAAAGCACAAAAGTTAGCAGAACAGAGACTGTTCAGAACTGGGCTTGAGCGCTCAAGGCCTGAGGATTGAGCGCTCAACCCTTGCTGTAACTGCAGATTTTGAAAGTGTTTTGATTGTGTATTTTGGACCTTGTAAGTCCAATTCAAGTATAAAGAACTTGCTTGAACCTACTGGTCTTCCTCAGAATGGCCAAAACAGTGAGGTTTTCACTACCTTTTGACTTGATTGAAAGCTTGAACTTGATTTTGGGCTTAGGGGTGGACGATTATGGATGTTTGGTTAACACTCTAGACGGGTGGATCAATCTACACAACTTATTGATCCATGGATGATCAATAACAGATAGAACTCTCAACTATTAAGGTGGTTTTATTGATGGTTTTGATGGTTTTCTAGAGAGAGAGAGAAAGGATGTTTTCTTTGGAGGAATTGAGAGAACTGGAGTATGAGAGTTGGTAATCACGAAACCATGGGCAATGGCTAGTTTAAATAGGCAGTGAGTGTAGGAGGAAAAATGTAGAGAGAGAATAAGTGGGTTTGTATTCAAAATGGGTTAGGGGTAGTTTATGAGTAGTTTTAGTTTAGTGTAGTGTAGGATGTATTATACGTGTAGAAGACATATGCATTCGGTTAGACGCTCCTCCCTTCATGATTAGATGCTCTGCAGATTCCTGACTGGGATAAGAGTTGAGCGCTCAAAGCCAGGGGCTTGAGCGCTCAAGGTGGAATTTTTGGGTTTGAGCGCTCAAAGCTATGGGCTTGAGTGCTCAAGGTGGAATTTTTGGGTTTGAGCGCTCAAGGTCCAGGGCTTGAGCGCTCAAGGTTACTGGTGGCAGGTTGATGGTTTTGCTTGGTTTGACAATGTTTGGGTTGGGTTGGGCTGTTTTGATTGCTTGGGTAATGTTTGGTTGATTTTAATCAAGTTCAAGCCATTCTCACAAGTTTCGGGTTGTCATGATTGGTCTGTTTCATCATCAGAAATGCTCGAGCACATCCCGGGTTCAAAATCGGGGTGTCTACACCTCCAGTCATCAAGCTTTTTGTCAACTCTTCTTTGTCTTCAGCATCATCTTGGCATCAGAAGCTAGGACATCCTAGTCTTCCTCTTTTTCAATCCTTACTAAAGCAATTTCAACTGCCTGTAGCAAAACCATTTGAGGTACAATGTTTCAATTGTAACAAAACAAAAAGCCACAAATTGAGTTTTCCTCTATCTGTTTCTACTTCTTCTAAACCCTTTGATCTAATGCATATGGATGTTTGGGGGCCTGCCCCTGTTTCCTTCGTTCAAGGTTATCGATATTATTTGCTTGTGATTGATGATTATAGTAGATATTCTTGGTTGTTTCCTTTGTTTTACAAGTCTGATGTGCAACAATGTCTTACACATTTCAAAGCCTATGTTCAAAATCAATTTCATACATCTATTAAGACAGTAAGGTCTGACAATGGGGGTGAGTTTGTCAATAAATACTTGAGTCAGTTGTATCTCGTAGCTGGTATTATCCACCAAACTTCTTGTCCCAATACACCTGAGCAGAATGGAGTAGTGGAGAGGAAACACAGGCATTTACTGAAACTACTCTTACTTTGTTAATTCATGCCATTATGCCGACCTATTTCTAGCTTAAGGCCTTCACCACAACAGTTTTTCTAGCAAATCAATTGCCTCATAGCTCTTTACAATTCCAAGTTCATTATTCTATTCTCTTTCATTTCTCCCTACATTACTTGTCTCTCAAACCTTTTGGGTGTGCATGTTTCCCTTGGTTAAAGCCATATAACAGTCATAGGCTTCAATCCAAGTCTGTTACTTGTGTTTTCTTAGGATATTGCGCAACATCCAAAGGATACAGATGTTATGATCCAATTCAAAAGAAAGTTTTTGTCTCTAGACATGTTAAGTTTGTAGAGAACAGATTTCCTCTTTCAACTCTTGATTCTTCATCTACATCTTCTGTGGCTACTTCTTCTTTTCCTATTTCACTTACTTCATTTGATAATCTAGTAGTTCAGGTTCCTCTTGTCATGCCTACTGCTACTCCTGTGAGTTCTACTGTTTCTTCTATGTCCTTTACTGATCATGCAACTGATTCTTCTGCTCCTTCTAATTCTGTGTCTCCCACTCATATTGCTTCTCAGCACTGTCCTTCTACTTCTTCTCTTCATCCCATTACATCACATGTTTTACCTTCCACTACTTCTTTGCCTTCTTTTCTATCTACTCATTCTACGACAACCATGTCTAAATCTAGAGTGTTTAAACCTAAACTTCCCATTTCTTTGTTTACTTCCTCTTCTCCTATAACTGAGCCTAAGCATTTTCATGAGGCTATTAAGTATCCAGTTTGGCAAAATGCCATGGCTGAGGAATATACTGCATTAGTGAAGGAAGGTACTTAGACATTAGTTCCCCCACCTTCACATGGTCAAATTATTGGCTATCAATGGATCTTTAAGATCAAACACAATTCACATGGAACAATTGCCAGGTACAAGGCTAGCTTTGTTGCTAATGGCAACCAACAAACAGAAGGTATGGATTTTATGAAGATGTTTAGTCCTGTTACTAAGCAATCTACTCTAAGAATTGTGATGAGCTTGGTTGTGCATTACAAGTGGCCTTTCAAACAACTTGACATTTCCAACGCGTTTCTGCATGGTCTTTGTAAGGACTCGTAATTTTATATAATTTTTCTAAAATTAATGTTTGGAAAGTGTAAGGAAATGAAAATAGAGTAATATAGGGTCAATGTGAAGTTAGTATTGCATTTGGGTCTTTATGAGATGCAATATGAACATGAGGGGTGTAAGTGTGATTTGTGAGAGTGCATATAGATTTGTATGGCTGATTTTTGAGCAAGCAAAACACACTCTTCTCCTCCCCCAAACCAACAACACTTTCTCCCTCTACTCTTCTCCTAAATTTTCTCCATCTCTCTACAAAATTCACATCTCCAACCCTCATTACTTCAAGATTTACCTTCGTATTCGTCATCTACACGCGATTTGGAGTCCAAGTTTCTTTGGAATTTCTTGGTGAGGCCTCTCTTTGTTTGGAGTTGCAAGAACAAGCTAGGGCTTTCACTTTCTCATCCTTGGAGCTAAACCATTAAGGTAGGGAACAATTTTCTACCTTCTCTAAGTGTGTGTTGAATGAATTAATGCATTACTCTTGTTATTGCTCCTAAAATTTCCATTACACTTGTTGTCACCATGGAAGTTGAGTTTGGAGTTGATTGAGTTTGGGTTTTGTACGTTTAGTTGTTCAATCCATGAATTGATTGTTGATATGTCCCTCTCTCTTGATTAGTTGTGTTTTGAAACCTCATTTTTACCTTGGATTGAAGCCCCATCACTTGGAGCTAAGTTGTGCATTTTTCACCCGAAATCCAGTTGGATCGATCTACCCTTAATGTTGGATCAATCCAAAATGCTCTGTTGGTGTTTTAGACCTCGTTGGATCGATCGATTATTGGTTTGGATCGATCCAGAACCTATTGTTTGTTCTCGGACCATTTTGGATCAATCCACCCACTTCTTGGATCGATCCAGACTAGTTGGATCAATCCATACCCCTTTTGGATCGATCCAGACTCCTCTTGTTCAGGCAGATTTTTTACCCAACTTTGTGGGCACACCCCAGCTTCGTTCGAACTCCGATTGAGGTGATTCTTGGACCGTTGGAAAGCTCTATGAGTCTAATTTCAAACCCAATTGATCTCATATTCATATCCTTTGTATTTTGAGAAAAATGTCTTTTTTACTATCAGTGTGTCGTATTTTCTCGAGGTTCATAACTCTGTTTTCATGTTCCTTTGCTCCGGGCCTTCATTGGTCTTTGTTTTGGACACTTGTGAAAGGGTATTGTGATACGTGAATTGGTTTTGGACACTAAGTTCAACTTATTAATTGATAAGTGAAAATGTAAATGTGAAATATGTGACACAGAGCCCGAAAGGGTATGCCCGGAGTGACACGGGGCCTTTAATGGTATGCCTGGAGTGACACGGGGCCTGGCATGCCCGGAGAATTAACGAATGATTAAAAGGAACAAGATGCATATGATAAATGTAAAGAATACTAGGGTTATTTTAGATGTTTTAGGTGTTTGTGAAGTATTGTGAAATGAAATGTTTATGTAAATGACTGTGTTTTGAGGGGAATGAACCAACGACACGAAATGTAATGGTTATGAGAAAACTTATGGATATTCTGGTTTCATTAGATCTTTGAGGCATCTCCTAGACACCTTGTCATCGAGTTGATTTATCTTGGTCCATCTTAGCTTATTCATTCATGTGCATCTCTCATTCTCTGTACCCTTAGTGTTGGTAGAAATGTTTCCTACGAGCTAGTGAGTTCACCCTATCTTTTCCAGGTACATGGCATAGAGAATGAGATCGGATGCTTGGAGTGTGAATGCATGCCATGAAGATTTTTTGATCATGAAGTTATTTTCTCATCTTTATACTAAGTACATTTTTTGAAGATGATCCTGTAACTTTAATTTCTCCAAGCTTTTGACTATTTCAACTTATGTTATAACTTTAAAACTTTTGTTATTTTTGCATGGGTACGGGTACCCTTGAGCAAAAGCCTATTGTACTTTGACTTTGACTTTCTATGGGAAATTGTTTGACTTTGATCGATCCTATGTGGATTTTATTTGTATTTGGCTTATTGAAATTGAGGGCGTGACAACTTGGTATCAGAGCATAGGTTCAAAAACCTAGGAATCGTGGGGAGACTCTAAGTCTCGGGGTTTAAAACCATTGCATAAAATTTTTACTAAGTTATTTTTTCTCATACATTGTTTGTGCTTGTGTGACATTCATAAACGCTAAGCATCATGGAGCTTCTTGATAGTATAAATTACCATCTAGTGGAGTTGTGTACCCGTGTTGGGAAGCGTTGGAGGGTTGGACCTCATACGAGATTGTGTTGATTTTGATGACGAATCTTTCTTTCTTATATTCTTATTAGAGAAATGACACCAAAGAGAAGAGCTACTCGTACTAGGGATGCTATGGGGGGACGAACCACTAGACCCGTGGTTGGGGCGGTAGGGTGCAAGATAAGGCTAGTATTCATGATGGAAGGGTGGAGAATGAGGTGACTCAACCGAGGGAAAATGAAAATCGGGATGAGCAACGAACGAAAGCTAGAAATAATAGGCATGAGCAAGAAGTTAATCAAACTGGCCAACTAGCGGCCGAAATCGTGGAGGCCCTTGCGGCCCAAAATCTATTGAAAACACCGTCTACGGGTTCGGATGCTAGGGAATGCATGAAAGATTTTCGTCGTATGGATGCACCGACGTTTGACGGGGATACTAGCGACCCATTTCAGCCGAACCATTGGCTTGCCGATGTACGTAAGCTCTTCACCGCCTTAGGGATCAATGATGACACAACTAAGGTGAATCTTGTGGCTTGTCAATTGACCAAAGATGAATCTTGTGGCTTGTCAAATTGACCAAAGATGCAAATGAATGGTGGGATTCGGTTTTAGTGCTTAGAAGGGATACACGAAAATTGAATAGGTTGGCACGGGGAGTAGAGTGTAGCAGCCGAGGCACAGTGGGGTCGAAAGGTCCAGTAGGATCTCGGCTAACTCGCTCCCTCTACAGGCTGGGAAGTAAAGTTCTCTCGGCGTGGCGTCCGCGGCTTTGTCGAGTCAGCGTTTCCATCGGTCTCTTGGCCGAATAAGTAGCGAGAGAATTATCTGCGCCCGAAGGGTCATATGGCGTTGTCCCACCATCCGGCCCGGCGGCATACAAGTCCCTCGTTGTCGTAGGGGATGGGGGCCAGGTGGGCGGTCGGTCCCGATGATGCGTTGGTAGAGGGGTTACATAGCCAGGATCTATGGAGCGAGGATTGTATGGTGTAGTTGGTGATGTAATGAGATGGGGTAGGTGTGTCGGGTAGTGTCAGGCGTTGCACCCAAAGGTATCAAGCGGTCGGTGGCGGTGGTGGGGTCCGGGACATGTCGGGGTTGAGTAGAGCGGCGTTACCGAAGTAGGCTGGGTGGCTTGAGCGGACCCATGTCTTTGAGGATGTGGCCGTGCACAGGGGAACTGGAATGGCATAGGCAAAGGGGCTTCACTTCGCCTATAAAAGGGAGCTTCCCCCATCAGGTAAACAAACACTCTTCCAATTACAAAAGAATTTACTCTTCGCCTACCTCACTAATCCTATCATCAGAAACTTACTTGATCGTCGGAGTGTCTTCCCGGACCTCCACCGTCCGGGCAAGGCACTAACACGAGTGCTACCTGTGCAAGTTAATACTTCAAGCAGATCACCCGTACGGACAAGCCTTTTTGTCTCATCACCCTTCGCTCTACGTTGGTCCTCAACGGTTCAAGTCGTTTCATCGGAGAAGCGTGCCCCACAATTGGCAACTCTACCGGGGATCATCCGTCGTCCCAAGCTCTGTTAAGTGGTTAACCTTCTCCGAGCACCCCCTGTAGGTTACCTGGATATCAGATCCTACACATGACCTTGCCCTGGGTGTAGACGCCTTCGGATGTAAGAGGCTAGTGGGCGAGCTTCGCCTACCGGCGAGAAGGTCTGCACGGGCATGACACGGCATGACCAATGCCGCCTGAGCCAACTTTGTTGTTTAACTCGACTCCGCATCTGCCATAAATACCGAACGAAAGTTGGTAACCCCTCCCGCCGGCGGGGACCGCGGTTTCTCCTCCGGCCACACGCTTCCGAGAGGCCTGTGGGCTCTCCTAGTAGCCGCAGGTAGAGGCACCGAAGAAAAATGTAAAAACATCCCAAGTGGATTCCCAAAATGAAAGTTAAGAAGAGGCTTGTTCACGCCTGCACTCACTCTGCCGCATGGTGAAGGAAACGTGTTCTCTCGCCTTGGAAACAACACGCTTATGATAGACTTCCAGCATGGGCGGGATGCGATGTGAGATTACGCGACGAGGACGCCTTCCTGACGAGATAATGGCTCGCCAATTGACGCCCTAAGACAGCCGGCCATGGAATCGAGCGCGAAATCGAACAGCCGACGTGACGGTCCTCCTGGGGGGGACCAAGGACGGCAAAACAGGATGGCGCGTGAGACGCTGCCGAAAACCACGTGAACGCCCGCGAAGCCGAGACGAAGCCGCCGTGGGGCCGAAAGCCGACGGGCGGGAGGGATAATCATCGATAGCAATCGTGAGTCGGATAAAGGCCGCCGGCCCTACGGCCGCCGCAGGATCGTGGAAGGCACGCTGACAAATGAAAGACGGGCGGAGAAAAATCTCGCGCCAACGCCGAGGTCCCGAACCCGGACGTCCGCATGCGGGTTACTGGCGACCCGGCATAGTTGCCATTAATGAACGCACAGGTGAGTCAAAGATATTCAAGGCAGATAATATGCCGAGAAACTCCCCCCCTGCGGCAATCATCCCAGAGAGGTAGTCCCCATGGAAAGCAGGCTTTCGAACGAAGTCCGGATCGAGTGAATGACCATGACCTCCGTCGGGGTATCACAAGCGACTGGAGGAGAGCATGTGACAATCACGGACGCAATAAGTCGAATGCTTGTCACAAACCGGGGCGTAGACGCAGGCTCAATAGGGCGCTGCGCCATCGTTTCGGCCAGAAATTAACGAGGAGCTTCCGCCGAAGAACTTCAAGATCCCGAAGTTCACCAAGTACGAGGCCAGCTCAGACGCCTTCATTACATCGCTCAAAGAATACGCATGCATGTGCCAGGCTCTTCGGATATAGTGACGCCATCATGTGCAAAACGTTCTCCATGAGTCTGTCCGGCACCGCCCTAACTTGGTATGGACAGCTGGCTCCGGGGGCGATTGGATGTTTCGATGACTTAGAAAGGGCGTTCACGTCTCGGTTTGTCACCAATAACATGCAACCAAAGACGGTCGACGCTCTTTTTAACCTCAAGCGATCGCCAGACGAGACCTTGAAGGCATATATCAACAGATACTGGGAAGTCTATAACGCGATCGAAGATTGCAACCAAAAGCTCGTCGCATCAACTTTCAAGCACGGGCTCGACGAGCATTCCGAGCTATTTAAAGACCTGCTGCTGCACCCGTCGAAGAACATGTCCGAGCTAATGTTCTTCGTGGACAGATACCGTGAGCTAGAAGACTTCATCGACAGCCGTACAGCCAAGAACCCCCCTAAAGCGCCGAAGGACGCGAGGAAACAAGTTAACAATATAAAAAAGGGGGTTGGGAGTGACAACAAAGGCAGGGCGGAAGAAGGCAGCAAGGGCGCTCCAGTGAAGGGCAACGACGGCCAGAACAGAAGCAGCCGAGGGAACGACCGAGGAGGCTGGGAGAGACCCCGACCGAACGACCGGGATTTTGTTGCTGAAACAACAGTATTCAGAGAACCTATTTATAGGCTCCTGGGTCCACTAGCTCGGAAGAAATAGTTCGAGTTTTTGGAAGACAAGATGGGAACGGCGGACGGCCGAGAGCCGAGGCACTACGTCAGATGCTCCTACCATGATGAGCAGGGGCATTACACGACGTCCTGCCAACCGTTTAAAGAGCATTTGGAGCGTCTGGTCGCCGAGGGGAGAATGGAGGAGTGGATCGACCGGGCAAAGACCCCGGTCGTACAGAGAGGCCCGGCGCAATACCCCCCACCTGCGGGCGGTGCGGTGGCGGTTATCCACGGGTCAGCTAATCAGCATCGAGTCAATCAGCTTCGCAGGTGTCTCGGCTCCGGAACGGGTGATGGCAGTTGGGCGAGCATCGAAGCAAAAATTCGAAGGGTCCACAAAGCCGTGGGCAATCTCGTTCACCAAGAAGGACCTTGAGGGCGTCCAACTCCCCCATGACGACGCCTTGGTAATCAAGGTAGCGGTTGGGGAAAGACCCGTGAAGCGGGTGCTCGTCGATCAAGGGAGCTCGGCGGATATCCTCTATTATACAGCCTTCAAATCCTTGGGCCTCAGACGGGACGACATTGTCCCCCCTGAATTCCCGCTTGTTGGGTTCGCCGGGGCACCCGTTTGGCCCCTCGGGAGCATCAGCTTACCGGTTCGAACCGGGTCCGTCGTCATCAACGTGGAGTTCACCATCGTCGGCTATCCGAGCCCATACAATGGCAACCTGGGGAGAGGTTGGCTCCACGGAATCGGGGCTGTAGCTTTGACTTTGCACCAGCGTGTCCGGTTCATTGGCGCATCGGGACGGCAGGAGACGGTAATCGGAGACCAATCAGTTTCGAAGACATGCTTCATTAATGCTGTGTCGCCGAAGGCTGACAAGAAGGGACGAGTCAGACAGGTTTAGTGGGTGGAAAAGGTGGACCCCCCGATGCCCGAAGACACGGGGACGGCTGCCGAGGAAAAGGCGGTTGAAAAACTTGTCAAAATCCCAATTGGCGATGGCGAGACTAGATATTTCATGATAGGGTCGTCGCTTCCCGAAGCTGAAAAGAAGGAGATGGTGAAATTTCTCACGGACAACGTAGAGGTGTTTGCGTGGACTCCGTACGAAATGTCGGGCGTTTCACCAGACTTCATCACGCATTCCCTCAACGTTGACCCAGCTAAGAAGCCGGTGGTTCAGCGACCAAGGAGATCCTCGGTCCAACATGCCGATGCCGTTATAGAGGAGATCGATCGGCTAATTGACGTTGAGGCGATTTGTGAAGTTCAGTACCCCACTTGGCTAGCCAACACGGTCGTCGTAAAAAAGAAGAACGACGATTGGCGCGTTTGTGTCGACTATACCAACCTTAATGATGCCTGTCCGAAGGATTGTTTTCCTCTCCCTCGGATAGACCAGCTTGTCGATGCAACTGCCGGACATGAGCGGCTAAGTTTCATGGACGCATACAGGGGATATCACCAGATTGCTATGGCCATCATGGACCGGGAGAAGACCGCCTTCATTTCGCCGAGGGGGACGTACTGCTACCAGGTGATGCCCTTCGGTCTGAAGAACGCCGGAGCAACCTACCAGCGCATGGTATCCAAGATGTTCAAAGGCCAGCTTGGAAATATCATGGAGGCCTACATCAACGATATGGTGGTCAAAAGTAAGCATGGGGCTGACCACATCAGACATCTCGCCGAGGTCGTCAGCATCCTGAAGAAGCATAAGTTGCGGTTGAATGCTGCGAAGTGTGCGTTCGGTGTGGGATCTGGGAAGTTTCTCGGATACCTAGTCACACAACGAGGCATAGAGGCCGATCCAAATCAGGTAACGGCTATCCAGGCCCTCCGAGCTCCCACCACCTTGAAAGAGGTACAGCGCCTAACGGGCATGGCCGCCGCTCTGAATCGCTTCATCAGTAAGTCTTTGGATGTCTGTAAGCCGATCTTTGAGTCCATTAAAACGAGCAAGAGAGCGTTTCGGTGGACTGAAGAATGCGACAAGGCACTCGTCGACTTAAAGACTACATGTCACGGGCCCCACTCCTCGTTACACCGGTCGGTGACGAGGATCTCTTCCTGTATCTCGTTGTCTCGGCTCATGCAGTCAGTTCGGCTTTGGTCAGGCAAGAGGGATCCGAGCAGCAGCCGATCTATTACTCCAGCAAGACCCTGCTGCCGGCCGAGACGAGATATCTCCCGATTGAGAAGCTCGCCTTAGCACTCGTAACGGCTAAACGGAAGCTCGTCCCCTACTTTCAAACCCACACCATCGTGGTGATCACGGAATTCCCCTTGAAGGTGATCCTGCGAAAGGCCGACTTGTCCGCTAGGATATGCAAATGGTCCCTGGAGTTGGCCAATTTCGACATTCGATTTCAGCCGCGAACGGCGATCAAAGGTCAGGCTCTAGCTGATTTCATAGCCGAGATGACGCCCGACCTAATCACCGAAGCCGAGGCTTTGAACCAAGCAGCGGCTACGGACGAATATACTCGTCCCCCACCGAACTTGAAGACAAGCTCTCCGGCCCATGCCGACTTCATTACCAAGCGGGCTATTCCCCCACGATCAGCCCAAATATTCACTGGGGACGCTTGGCGCTCGCATGTGTCGACGGCGCCTCCAGCGGTCGGGCGCCGGGTCGGCGTGGTCTGGTTTCGCGCTAACGGAACCGCGTGCGGTAGAGTGCCACGAGCATTGGTTTCCTAGCCTCCAATAACGACGTCGAGTATGAGGCTCTGATCGCCGGCCTACGGCTTGCTAAGCAAATGGGCGCCGAAGAAGTTCAGGTCTACAACGACTCCCAACTCGTTGTTAATTCACTCACCGGAGATTATGAAGCACGCAATGCTAGGATGAACCAGTACGTCGCCCAAGTAACCGCTTTGCAAGCAGGCTTCAAACATGTCGCGTTTGAGCAGATAGGCCGAGAGCATAACGCCCATGCTGACGCACTCGCCGGGCTCGGTGCTGTCTATGCCGATCTCTCGGGAAACAGGATGATTCACCTCGGCGAGATCGATTCGCCGAGCTTCGAGACCCTACCCAATGTCTTCCTCGTCGAGCCGCGCGGGTGCACATGGGTTGACCCATTGATAGCCTATCTCCATGATGAGCAGCTCCCTTCAGACAAAAAGGAGGCCCACCGCGTACGTTGTCAGTCGGCTTCCTACTTTCTCGACTAAACTGGACAGCTCTACAAGCGTTCCTATGGAGGGCCCGATCTCCGCGTGGTTTATGATAGCGAGATCCAAACCATCCTCCACGAGCTTCACGAGGGCAGCTGTGGCACTCACTCCGGGGGTCGTTCGCTAGCCGATCGTGCCCGCACTCAGGGCTATTGGTGGCCCTCCATGCGCAAATCTGCCGAAGCCTATGCCCGCCGCTGCGACTCCTGCCAGAAACACTCCCCTTTGCTCCATCAGCCAACTATGCCGCTTCAACTCGTGACGAGCCCCTGGCCTTTCGCTCACTGGGGGCTTGACCTTGTCGGCATCCTACCTACGGCTCCCGGCGGATACAAACACCTACATCCGCGGCGGCCCGACTACTTCCGCGAAGTGGGTGAAGCCGAACCAGCGATTCGATTTCCTCGGAGGGGCGTCAGCGGTTCCTGCGGAGAAACATCATCTCCCGGTGCCATATGCTATCATTTCGACAGCGGTACACAATTTGTGGCGGGGGTAAAATCCCTTTGCCGCCAAACATAGCGTCAAAATCTACCACTCTACGATTAAACTTACCTGAGGCTTACGGTCGGTGAAGCCACTAACAAGACCATATCCTCAGGGATCAAACGGCGTCTCGCTAACAAACGTGGTAAATGGGTCGAGGAGCTGCCGAAGGTCTTGTGGGGTTATCGAACGATGCCACGGCGGAATACGGGCCGCACGCCATTCTCTATGACCTACGGCATAGAAGCTGTCCTCCCGCTAGCGGTGACTCTCCCCACATCGCGCACTGAGGCCTTGCACCCCCAGACGAATGAGGAGCACCTCACGGCCTCGCTCGATGAAATTGATACCCTCCGCGACGAGGCTCACATCAGGCACGCGTCCTATCAGCGAGAGGTTGCCCGTGGCTACGATAAGCGTGTACGGCTGCGTCCCTTCAATGTTGATGACTTGGTCCTTCGGGAAGTAGTCCAGAAGAGCCAAAAGAAGAAATTCATGCCAAACTGGGAAGGACCTTACCGCATCACCGCGAAGGTGGGCCACGGTGCTTATAGGCTCTCGGCGATGGATGGCACTCCGGTCCCCAATCCTTGGAACGCAAGCAAGTTGCGGAAATACTACGCTTAGGGTTTTGGTTCGCCATTTTTGATAGCCCTTGGCAGTCCTTTGTAACAGCCGAAGGCCTGTGGAATGATAACACTTACTTTTTGAAACTCGCTCTCTTAACTTTCCCTCAAACGCTTCGGTGTGGGGCTATTCAAACTTACCCTCATAACGCCTCGGCATGGGGCTGCTCACTTTCCCTCAAATGCTTCGGCGTAGGGCTACTTGGTGCTTTTCGTTGCGAGGTTAATGGCCCTACATTGTTTGCGTCTATCGACTTGTTTCCTTCGGGGAGAAACAGGGGGCTATTCCATTTCTATTTCCCGCCGAAGGAGGGGCTATTGCTCACCCCGTTCGGCACTAGTCAACATGTTTGGAATTATAAAACGATTCAAGTCAAGACATTGCGTAATTACTGATGATGAAATACTACAAACATTCATTTAAACATAGCTTTGCATTAAGTCAAAATTTGAGTCTTACGGTTACAGCCCAAAATAATAATAATAAAAAAAAAAACTAGAATCTATTGCGATCCAATTGCCCTTGAGAGGTTTGACCTTGGCGGCTTAGGGCGTGCTGTTAACCGCCTCGTCAGTCTTGCAGCTTCTTGAGATGGGCCGAGAGAGGGACCAAGGGAGGAGCGAGAGGAGGAGCCCGGCAAGGGTCGTCGGCAGGGAGCCCAAGCAGGTCTAGACCGACGTTGAAGCCAAGGACAAAGGAAACTTGGTGCGTCTCCCTTGCGATCTTGACCTCAGCCTCGGCCTTGATCTCCTGAAGCTCATTGGCGTACTCCATGCCGGCCTCCTCGCCCCCCAGCCCGGCGCCGGATATCATCTTCCCCGATAGCTTCGGTCTTGGTACTGCTGCGGCTCTTGATGACCCCGCTCGGCATCTTGCCCGGTGGCGATATAAACCCGCAGCTTCTTCTTCTACCGGCCTCGTTGCGATAGCCTTCCGCTCAGCCACCGTCGCCCTTTCCTCGGCCTCCTCGACCATCCTTTTTAGCTCGGAGACCTTGTCTTCAGCTGAGGTGGCTCTCTCCTTTGCGAGACGGGCTCTTTCGGCAAGGTCCGCCTTTTCGGCGTTGACCTTGGACTTCTTCCTCCAGTCGGCCGGTACATTCGGCAACTTCGACACAGTGCGTCGTGAACTTGGAAAATTTACTTTTCGCGGCTGCATCAAAGATGTGATCAGAAAAGTGTGGAAGAAGAACAAAGGGTATACATAGCAATCGAAACGGATAGAGGTTACCTTAGCCATGTGGTAGAAAGAAGGGCAGTGTTGCTCTCACGAGAGGCGAAGGCGACCATATCGCCGGTGGCGGGTCATCCCGGCACTACCACTTACGAGGGTCTTCCTCAAAGTGCGTAGATCGCGGTGAGGAGCCCCCTTTTCGGCTTGCAGCCCGGCCGGGGTGAAGGGGTGGGCTGGGGAGGCGGCCTTCGCCTCGGCGGTCTCATGCTCGGCGGCCACTTCCTTGTGCCTCCTTTTGGGTGAGGGCTCCTCCACCTCGGGCCTTCGGTCGGAGGGGCTGGGGACGCTGGCGGGTACCGAGGAAGGTTGGCTCGGTTCCTCCCCGCCGTTCGCGGTTCCCCGCAAGGGCCGCAGCTTGTGAACCCTCCTTTCTCGCTGAAAGAGTCCCCGGCCCCCGATAGAGTTCAAGGGCGCTTCGCCTCACTCTCCGGTCGACGCCACCGAGAGAGCTCGCCCGTTTTTCCTCCTCCTTCATGATATCCTTCAGGCGTCTTTGGGGAGCCATCGGATCTATCGGGATGAGAACGCTGGCTTCGAGAGTGAATCTTTGTATATGGGCTCAGAATCGGAAGCGTATGCCAGCCCTTCACACGCAAACATGAGTGCCGTAGTCTATCCCTACCGCCACCTCAGCCTTAGTGCCTTTGAAAGCCCTGTGACACCTGCAAAAAGAAAATATTAGTTGTCAGACACTCGGCAAGATCACGAAAGGAAAGCTGTAAATAATGTAAAACGCAAATAAACCTACTCGGTGAGCCCCTGAACCGAGGGATTGGGAAACGACGTGGGTTGGGATCATGGTAGAGCCGGTCGAACTGAGGATCGGATGGGCCAAACTCAAAGTTGTCGGACACCTTTACGTGCTCCACGACCCACTTGTCGGTATCGGTCAGCCGCGACACCACATGGTCGAACCCCGGGCGGGTGGACAGGAAGTAGCGGTCGCGCGTCGAGTTATGCCCCATGTTGTACATAAAGGGCGATTAGTGTAAGCTGAAAAGCGAAGGCCGTTCTCACGACCCGGTCACTATGGCCAGGAGTAGATGATTCTATAGAAGTTGATAGCAACCTGGCACGGCGCGAGCTCGTAGTGGGACAGGTACATTCTGAGGAAGGGGTGCAGAGGAAAGCGTACCCCTCCCTCGGTGATCGCAATCAGAGGGATGACGATGAAGTCATTGGAGTAGGTCAGCCGTCCCTCGGTGTAGGGTTCGACCACGACATCGTCGGGAATCTAGTATGTCTGTGGGGCTTCGTCCCCACGCTCAGAACTCGGCGTGCAGCGTCTGTGGTTGATTCGCGTCTGGCTGGCGTAGGATCACTCTCGAGTGCAGCCGGCTCCCGCCTAGCCACAAGCCCTCCGCTCCGTCGTGAGTGTCGGTTAGGCGCCGAGGTGCTACAATGCCAGCGGCAGCTTTGTTCGTTAGCTTCCACGGGCCCCGGAAACCACAGCCGGCGCTTGAGCCGTGCTCTCAGCGTTTCCCCACAGTCGTATACTCGGCTTCGTCGTTGGAGTCGATGGCTGCTTGGGGCCGAGAATGTCCACGACTGCGCCGTGAGTGAGGCACCTTCACGGATGTTTTAAGCTTTAAAGGCGATTCTCTGGCGTCATACTCTATCCGCCGCCATGGGAGTCGATTCCGTTAAAGGGGCAAGGAACTTCGGCCATCTTGGGGAGACTGGCAAGCTTGATGCAGGTGAAAATGATTAGAGGGGCTCGGCGTTTGAAAGGCCAATGGGGCTTAAGGAACTGATCGGGTGGACGTTCGGTTGAAGGTCCACATTTGGAAGAACATGTTCAACAGAGGAGATGAACAATTTGAAGTTCTGGGTTTTCCAGACACAAACCACTCATCCCCACTGGCATTCGAAAGAGGGGGAGATGAACAGTTCGAAGATCTGGGCTCCTAACGAGCCCAGTGTTCTCCCTCCCCCACGTTTTTCATTCTAAGAAAACGTTTCTACTATGGCCTAGCAGTGTTGACGAAACAAAAAAGAAAGAAACAACGAGAGAGCGAAGAAGTGCGAAGGATTTGGATGATTTACCTTCGAGATTTTGCAGAGAACGTCACCGGAGTTGCTGGCGAGAAGTTGGGAGCGGCGGTGTTGGTGGTGGCTGGTGGCGGAGAAGAGCTGGAGACGGTGGAAGACGGGAAGAGATGGGGACGAAGTTTTTCTAGAGAGAGAAAGGGAGCAGAAGCGTGCCTTCTCCCCCTGGTGTGGTTTATATAACGCTTGGGGAGGGGGTCGCGCCGTTTGGGTTCCCAAGCTGCAAGGAGATAGAACCATCATGATTGAAGCTGACGTTTTGGAAGCGTGTTTCCCGTCGGCCGACCCGCTAGGCGACCACGTGGCATACGGGCTGATACAATTAATGGCCCCGCTTTGACCACCACCTATCCTCGGCCTTGGTGCACCTATGACCAGCGAGACATGCCCGTCCCTTGCCATTGCGGGGTTGAATTACGCTTTCTTCATGACGTGAGACCCTATCCCCTAACTGCGGTTGGTTGGGATTGACTTAGCCCTCGGCGGGGGGTAGTTCTTGATTGCTTCATGCCCGCGCTGCGGCCCTAGGCCTTTGGCGTGGTCCCGACTCCACCGTTGCCGATAAGGCAAGAAGAGGCGAGGGCTGTGTAGCGGCCAGAGCCGCGATTAAGTCGAAAGGTCCAATAGGATCTGAAGCTAACTTCGCTCCCTCTGGTAGGAAGTAAAGTTCTCACCGGCGTGGCGTCCGCGGCGCGGCGTGGATCACGTTTCCATCGATCTCTTGGTAGGATAAGTAGCCAAAGGGTATCTGCGGGTCGTAGAATAAATGCTGGCGTTGTCCCACCATCCCGGCCGGCAGCATGCAAGTCCTACGTTGTCCGCTGAGGGGATGGGGACCGTGGACTGATTCGGTCAGTGGTACGTTGGCCGAGGGGTGACATAGCCGAGGATCTATGGAGCCGAGCTGACGCGGTGTAGTTGGTGATGTGACAGATGGGACTGAGGCGGTGTCAGGTAGTGTCAGAGCGTTGCACCCAAGGTATCAAGCAGGTCAGGTGGCAGGCTGGTGGGAATCCAGGACATGTCAGGTTCAGAGTAGGGGCGAGACCCATGTGTTGAGGATGTGACGTTGCCTGGGGAACTGGAATGGCATAGGCAAAGGGGCTTCACTTCGCCTATAAAAGGGAGCTTCCCCCATCAGGTAAACAGACACTCTTCCAATTACAAAAGAATTTACTCTTCGCCTACCTCACTAATCCTATCATCAGAAATTTACTTGATCGTCGGAGGGTCTTCCCGGACCTCCACAGTCCGGGCAAGGCACTAACACGAGTGCTACCTGTGCAGGTTAATACTTCAAGCAGATCACCCGTACGGACAAGCCTTTTGTCTCATCACCCTTCGTCTACGTTGGTCCTCAACGGTTCAAGTCGTTTCATCGGAGAAGCGTGCCCCACATAGAGGAACCAGATGTTGAGAACAAGAATGGATGCAGGATCCGAATATGGGTTGTACAAATATTACACTAAAGTTTAGATCATGCATGTGAAAGTTAACATAATTAAACCAATACATATTGCCAAAATATTCTCACCGAGATTATCATTACACATACATATACACACACTTCCTCCTTCCGCATTTGTTAGTCCTTTTCAGAAATCCGTGCCATTTTTTATTGCATATATCTTTCAATTTGAATCTAAAAATATGCCATATGGATCTTTGTTTGATAGATCTCAATTAATTTTATTATACAAAGTTCGCAAAATCATAAATAAAAAAATCATTATAAACTGAATTCCTTCGTTTCTTAAAAAGAATAATGTATTCCATTTTGGGTTGTTCCTAAACAAGTGTGATATTGAAAAGTTAGGAGGTAAAAGTTGATGCATTTCTTATTTTGCACTTAAAAATAGATTCATTTTTAAAAGTTGATGTAAAATGTGTAATGATAATGTTTTCTTAATAAGGTTAAATTACAAAGCTACACACTTAAAAAATAAACGGAGGGAATAAGTATAAAAAAAACTACACAAATTTCAAAATTGAACCAACAAAGGCAGACGTAGGGAGGGTGTGTGTGTGTAAGTATTTATATTTCGATCTACCTATACAGTTACAAAAAATATATCGTAAAATATAACATGCATGTATAGTGCATGCATTTATACTCCGAAACCAAAATTTAGAACGATGTTCCATCTCTGTGCAAACGTAAGAATCTAAAATTAAGCTCGACATTCTATGATGGTGTAAATGCATTTCTGATGTAATAAACATCAAAGCGCCTGACAATGTCTTTCTCACTTTTGAGCATGTAACTCGCAAGGAAATTGTTCTCCATCCTAATTTGTAGTCTAATTTTCACCAACTTCATAGATATTGTAAATGCTAGCTTTGTTGTCACAGTAGAAACCGGTAAAATTAACACAAGACGAATTAATCTATCAACAACGGATAATAATGATAGACTTCTTTGGTTTTTTGCCAATAGTTGGCACAACTCAAACATTGTGGACAAATTCTGAAAATATGAATGTTCAAATTATCAAACTTAAAATCTTACTACTGAAACTTTAAATTTAGCTCTACTCGCTCGAAGAACATAAATCCAGAGCAACTTAAAAGTTTGATTTCTTATCCAAGTGCAAAGGTTGGACATTAAATTTGCTATTCATTTGCTAGCTAGGTGAAGGTAAAGGTTAAAAGTCTAACTCACTATCTACTCTACTATAATACTTAGAGAGTGTTTGGAAGCCAACTTTGCAGCTTTTTATTTTTGGTTTTTTGGCTTTTTGGATTATGGTCAGAATGAGTTTTGAATCTGAAAGAGTGTTTGAGAGAAATGTGCAGAATGCATTTTGCAAAAGTAGTAGTGTTTGGAAGAAAAATGATAGAAATAAGTTATGGATTAGTTTTTACCAATTTACCCTTGGTTGCTAAAACCATGCCAACAGTAACTTCTCCTAAAAAAAACTGATAATAGTTACACAATTACCCACAAATTTCTTCTTTGAAACCAGAGTTTTTTCTTCTCTATATAAAATATAAAAAAAAAAAACTGAATGAACAATTTTTTTAAGTGGCTGAGATTGCTCCAACATTAGCTTTCATCATCTTTGTGAAGCTGCTTGGGACCAATTGGGAAGCAGGGATTGGTGGACGAACAAGCTTTGCAGCCATTACCACTCCAAAACAGGATTTGAGATTTTCTTATGTTAATGTTACCAAGGAAATGAAATGAAGCTATTGAGGACGGGATGTAGAAGCTGTTGAGGATTCAAGATTTGAAGCTGTTGATGTAGATTTGAAAACCTACAAGGGTTTTCATGCAAGAAGATGAGAAATCTGTGAAAAATAAAACAATACTGAATGATTTTGGGGTTGGGGGAGAAAATTCCTCAGCAATCAACAAACATGAGAGATCTAAAGAAAGAACAAGAGCAACGACGAATAGTTCTCTCAATCATAGAAGGAGTCTCTCTTCTCTTTGGTTCATGGGTGGGCCTGTGGGGAAAAGGATAAAGGGTAGCCCAACGTAAACAAAGGGGTACATATGGAAAAGTTAAAATTAGGGGAAAATCAAAAAGGAAGAATGAAAACGAGAATGCAAAAAGGAAGGGGAGAGCTCTTTTTCGGTTTCTGCTTCTAAAGTTAAAAATGAAGAATGAGTTTTGCATAATGGATTCTTAGAATGAGCGGCCAAACAACAAAAACCAAAAATGAAAATGGGAAAATGTGATAAGTTGGCGCCCAAACAGGCCCTTACTAAGACATTCATTGCTCTTTTCAAGAGAAAAACTGGTGAGAAAGATGGACCTAATTTTAGAGGGGCGAGTAATAGATTTTAGGAAAAAATATTGCGTGGGCAAATCTATATCATAATGAATGCTTTGAAAAAATTAGTACAATGATTATAAGAAAAATTAGAAACTTGGGCAGGCGGTCAATCGGGCTCATCTGCCTTTGGATCCGTCCTTGACTGCAAATGAATTCCATGCGAAACGGTTAAGTCCATCCAGACATTGTTTTCACCAAAAATCTTTAAGCACGGCGTAAAAGATAAAACCTCACTGCATTTTAAGGCTCTGAACTTTTCCAAGGGCGAAAGAAGAAGCAAAAAGGGTTTATTGATTCCCACATAGAAGATTCACAGGTTCCATCTTCTTCGACGAGTGGTCAAACCATCTTTTAGGATGTGTGTGTGTGTGTGTGTGTGTGTGAGAGAGAGAGAGAGAGAGAGTATTGTACCGAGCAAGTAATTAATTTTGTTTTTATACACTCTAGATTCGGATTTGCAATTGTATGACATTATTTGCCTTACGTTAAATTGGTTGAATACTTCTGTCGACCATGGGTTTGTTTGTTAGATTTCAAATAAGGTCATACAATAATAATTCTAATAGATTTACAAGTGGAATTCCATTTTGACATAGTTTATTCCCTCTCTCGCACTATTAGGCGCTTCATGCATCGACCATGAATCAAACTAGTAAGATGATTAATCTATGTCAAATGATGGATTGTAATTATCTCCTTTCAGATAATTAACAGGGATTGCAAGTCCTAATAATAATCATAGCTGATTGAATTATGAACCCGTTCATACATCTTCTTCTTCTTCTTTTTTCTGCTCGGCAAAAATCAAAATTGGTAGCTATAGTTAGTGAGTTTTACACTCCGATCAAATACATGAGTTCATAATTTTTGTTACGCGTGGTAATGTACTCAAAAACACTAGAACTTCTCTCCCATATTTCTGCACTAATTAATTACTTTGCCTACAGTAATCAAAATCGAGAAAAATTAATTACTTTGCCTACAGTAATCAAAATCGAGACTTTTTCTCTACAAAACGACACTGGATCTTAACTACTAATCATAAAGTAGGAGAAGTTTTATGAGTGGTACAGTAGTTAACTCCAATCCATATAAGCATTCATAATTTGCTATCCAAATTGCCGTGAGCTCACATTTTTTAAGGATGTTATTGTGGAGTTTCGTAAGCCAAAATAAGAGTGTTGTTCAAGTTGGTCAGTTTTCGTCAAATTAAAAGAAAAATGATGATCTTGTCAATTAGTACGGGAAAACGAGGCGTTTTTATAATATTAAAAAAAATTAAAATATTGAAAAACAAAAATAGAATCAGAAACGCCTTTTTTTACTACTAGACTAGATGATAGTACTCTATACATTAGTACTGATAGTAAACCTAACCTTGCTAGGAACTCTTCTTCCAAAGAAAACAGAGGTTTCCGGAACTAATCCAATGAAAAACGGGTCAGCGTGAACGTAAATGGCAAAGGCCCTTTGGTCAAGAACACGAATGCAATTTAGGAAAGCGCAAGCAAAGGCCCTTTGGTCAAGAACATGAATGCAACTTTACGAAAGCGCTCGTATCAATGATATTCCTGAATTCTTGGAACCAACGGTACCCTCCAGAACAACTTTGCGTCATCCTCCATAGTCTGCTAAAAAAATTCTCGTCTATTTGGGAATATAGAATCATCGGTTGTGTGATTGTTGAGTTGTCTTCGACTATCTGTCATCTTATTCTAGTAGTTAGCCTCGTTCCCAATGCCCCTTGAATCACATTAGGATTTGCCGAATTCTGACCATAGAAAAAAATTGTCAACTCTTATATTTCATATATAGCTTTAACTTATGTGTTCCCCAAAGAGCAATCTTTCAGGCTCACTTGTCCAAATATTTTTTTCTCAGATCAAACTGTATAAGCTACCCTCCAAAGCTACACCATATGAAAAGATAACATAGACACAGTCTCGTTAATGTAAATTCTCCTGCAGTTCGTCGAACTATGAAACATTCTCAAACCGACAAATTAATACTATAGCTCAGGAATTATGCTTACAGTGGAGTCCATCTTAATTTAGTGACACAGCATTTTAAATTCCAAACAATGAAAAAGTAGAACCGAAATACATGCACTCTTTTAAATACCAAGTCTTTCTGCTAAATCACTTGTAATAACCATCCACTTATTGCACTGCGCTCTTACAAAAGAGAAAATTAACCTCCCTAACCGATGGAGTAGCAAAGCTCTACATGTTTTTGGCTCTAAAATCGACTTGGTTTCCTCCATCATACACTCTTCCACATGTGCAATGTCTAATATGCCATGCTAGATTTTGGAAAGAAATTCTGAAAAGCAACTAGTTAAAAAAACGCAACAGAAAGCTTTAATGCTATGTAGTATATAAAAGGAAAAAAAGGAAAAGATTAACCAATGAAGCAGAAAAACAGGATGGCGTGGGCTATTACTGATCATTCAGTGATTAATATATTCAAGAGGTAGAAAATAAAGGGGTTACCAGGAGAAGAGATAATTCACTTGTGAGATAAAAGAAGAACAAGTCTCGGACCAATGCAGAAAAATCTGATCCAAGCGAACATTTAAATGTTCTCAACCAACTTGTATAATTTGCAGCAGGAAGTATAATGTGATTAGGAAAACCAAGCTGGAAGGTATAATTCACCTACATTTTGCCGACATTTCAAAAACGTAAATACAAGCGATGCAACCAATGCAAAAACAAAGGAGTGTGATTTTGTTCACCCTTACTAAATGAGGGTTAATGTCACCCTTACTATTATTGGTGAAAAAAATGTGGGGTCCACCACAAATTAACCCCATTATTACCAAAAAAATGTATTGATTCCATGGACCCTACTTTTTTCTCCACAAATCAGAGTGAGAGTAACGTTCACCTCACTAAGAGGGTGAACAAGGCTCCAGCTTATATTAACCCTTTTGGAATAGCAGGAGGGAGTCTTACCTCACCTTCTATGAAAAGGTTGACTCTCATCACTCGAATCTGTTCTTAAGTGCTGCAGCGAATAGCTTATCATCAATCCAGGGGGCAACAATCTATGCAACCCACGTCAAACAGTTGAGTACTTCGCCCTATGGAACTTTCCCTCTGATCCCCAAATGGAATACTGACGCATGAAAAGATTAAGCACCTTCACAAAATTGCATAATGCAATTGCATCGTGTAGTCGTGTGAAAAGTGCACAAACTTCAAATTCAACACCTGGTTAAGCATTTCAAAGAGACAATTGCATACAAACTTCATCCAGTATTCTAACCAACATTCAAAATATCACAAGGACTCTGTATCATACTGTGCTGTTACCATGCTGTCCTAATCTATTGCCTAAGTAGATGAAATATTTCCTAGCAAATGTAAACAACAATAACAGGAACAACACTGACAAATACTACAACTATCTAACATCTTTCATCAACTTGAGGAGTGGTCCATCTTGGAATGCACTTGCTAAACAGCCTACAAGATAGAGCAGGGAAAAAAGAAGAAGAAGAAGAAGAAGAAGAAGAAGAAGAAGAAGAAAAACATAAATACAAAACACAATATAACAACCATTCCTATTTAGCCTTGAGAGTAGTAGCAGTCCACAAAAGTAGAGTACCTGGGTGAGCTTGGACTAAATTAATTATTCCTAAAGACAACAGGTATTATTGGTGTTAGCTTGACTTTTCTTAGCTTGTCAAAGGATTTAATCAATCATCAGGACGAGAAGAAGGGTAAAAATATTGATTAAAGTAGAAAAAGTTTTGCATGAGATAAACAAAAAAGCGCATAAACTTTTAACAAGTGCATTTTTGTTTGCCTTTTCTAAATTTCTTTAGAGTCACGTCAAATATTGAGCATTAATCATTATCACCAAACTACGAACAAAAGCAAACAAAGTTCACAAAAGACAAATGCTTTTGAAAAATAAAGTTTCACTATCTTTTTGTTCATCCATCCAAACTTTTTTTACATTTGGTGTGTGTGTGTGTGTGTGTGTCTATATATATATATATATATATATATATATATATATATATATATATATATATATATATATATATAGGAACCCCTTCACATCCAAACCCCTATTTACTGACCTAACGTCCGGACCTCCACCTTCCGAATTTTTTTTTGAAAATCTGAACCATTAGATGTGTTTAAAACGTGATTTTAAGATTTGGCCAAAAAAAATACCCGGAAGGGCTTGATCGGGACATTTTTTGACAAAAACGCTATATTTGCGTTTTTGTGAAAAACTGCCCTGATCAAGCCCTTCCGGGTATTTTTTTTTGCCAAATCTTCGCGTTGGACCTTAAAATCACGTTTTAAACACATCTAACGGTTCGGATTTTCAAAAAAAAAATGGGAAGGTGGAGGTCCGAACGTTTTAAAATCCAGGAGTTTGGATTGGAAGTTTTTTGTATATATATATTGCTGTACTTTCCGATTTATCTCATCAAGACAAATACTTAATCCCCAAAAAATTGAAAATAGTTCACCAAACACCAATAATTCCAACCATAGTTAATAATAAGTAATGTAGTAACGACATGAAAGATATCAATCGAAGTTGACAAGAATGTCAATCCAAGTTGACAAGAATGTGCCCAACAACATGAAAGAAATTCAAGATGAAAGATTTAATTTAGTTGAGATGCAAAGCCACTTCAGCAAATCACCATAACGAACCAAACTTGTATATCAAGAAACCATAAGCATTACAAAAAATGGAAAATAAAATTCCCAAAAAAAAAGAAGCAAAAAGTTCAAAGCAATGTTTTGAAACCCGGACCAGAGAGCAAACCAGAAAAGGGACCGGGCGGACGGGTCACCGGTTGAACCGCTATTGAACCGTGATGTCATAAATATATATATATAGAGAGAGTTCCGGTCTCCTAAGGGATCCCACATACAAAATTCCGTGCAGACTTGGCCATTTTTCAACTTTCCGGATCAAATTTTGACGATCCGAACCGCTCAATGTTTTTAAAATGCATTTTCCAAGGCCAACGTGGAAAATCTTCAAAAACAAATACCCGGAAGGGCTTGATCGGATCAGTTTTTGTTAAAAACGCTATTTAACAAAAACTGATCCGATCAAGCCCTTCCGGGTTTTTTTTTTTTGAAGATTTTCCGCATGGACCCTTAAAAATGCATTTTAAAAACAATGAGCGGTTTGGATCGTCAAAATTTGATCCGGAAAGGCCAAGTCCGCACCAAATTTTGGTGCGGGATCCCTTAGGAGACCATTTTCCCATATATATATATATATATATATATATATATATATATATATATATATATATATATATATATATATATATATATATATATATATATATATATATATATATATATTTCAAAAAAAAGAAATATGAAAATTAAACATGGAAAAATAAGAGATGGAATTCTGTAGGTGGGGTTAGTCCCACATCACTCAAGTTGGAGATATGAGACAACCTAAAGCATTATAAAAAGGCAAGGAAGGACTTCTGCCAATTGCAATTAAGCGTTTAAAAGCCTCCGTGGAAGCCCACGAGGACAGCTGTCCTAGGGATGCCAACTTTAGCTTTAAAATGCAGCAGAAAAAAGTGGAGTTCAAACTTTTAATGTTCCGGTTCGGTCCGACTGACCCGCAACTGAGTCAAACAGTTCGCCGGTTTAACCGTTATAGTCCTCTGGTTTTTACAAAAGAGACTAGTTTTGGAAAATAGACGGTTCCTAGGGTCACCCGGACCGGAACATGGTCCGGTTGATGAGTCAACCGGTCGAACCGGCTGGTCCGGTTTTTAAAACATTGGTTCAAAGGATAGGGAAGACATGAACGATTTGTCTAATCATGACAGATATCTTAGCTGAACAGGGAAAACGAGACGCCAAGGATGTACCAAATATAAAATAACTTTCACATGGAATGACGCACAAAAAAAGGTTGATGGAGGATTGCTTTAGCAAGTATGAAAACAAAGATCCATAGCCACTTTGTATATGAACAAGGAAGCCAAAAGTAATGCAAGTATAGAGATTATACAGCAGAAGTAGTCTCAGTCCTCAATATGAGGCTTAAAATATCCGAATTTCCAGAATATCCATGTACCTTGTGTAAGAGTACAGGGTATGTGTCCAATATGTCTAGTGATAAATAGCACGATATACACTGCTGGGCCCATTTCCTAACTTGAGCTTTTGGGACTACTAGTAACTTAACATGATATCAAAGCTCAAGTTGCAAGAGGTCTCGAGTTCAAGTCTCTCTATTTACATTTGTTCTCCATTCACACTATGTTTCTTCACTTTGCATGGTTTTGTAGTTTGTATGATATTTATATCTCTACATACAAGACAGGGTTGCATGTGAGGGAGGGTGTTACATAGCTTGATATAAATTATTGATCCTACTGGTAACTGAACATCTAGATAGGCATCCCCCACACATCTAATATTCAACTTTCCTATATTACTTTTAACAAAAAAAATCTGCATTAACTTGTAAAAAGTATTTGCATCTCCACATGTAAGACGGGTTGCACATGGGGAGAGTATTAGATAGCTTGATATAAATTGTTGACCCCATTTCCTAACAACTTAACCTTTGGGAACTTCTGCTGACTTAACATCTAGTTAGGCATCCCCCGGACATGTCTACTATTCAAGTTTCCTGTATAAGTTTGTATAGCACTCCAATGTCAGAGTCAAAAAAAATATATATATATATATATATATATATATATATATATATATATATATATATATATATATAGGAACCCCTTCCCATCCAAACCCCTATTTATGGACCTAACGTCCGGACCTCCACCTTCCGAATTTTTTTTTGAAAATCCGAACCGTTAGATGTGTTTAAAACGTGATTTTAAGGTCCAAAGCGAAGATTTGATAAAAAAAAAATACCCGGAAGGGCTTGATCGGGGCATTTTTTGACAAAAACGCTATATTTGCGTTTTTGTGAAAACTGCCCCGATCAAGCCCTTCCGGGTATTTTTTTTTGCCAAATCTTCGCGTTGGACCTTAAAATCACGTTTTAAACACATCTAACGGTTCGGATTTTCAAAAAAAAATTCGGAAGGTGGAGGTCCGGACGTTTTAAAATCCGGGAGTTTGGATTGGAAGTTTTTTGTGTGTGTGTATATATATATATATATATATATATATATATATATATATATATGCGTTAACTTGTAAAAAACTATTTTTACAAAAAGTAGAATATTATTACGCTTGAAGCATACCAGTACCCATGCTAGTATTGACCCCATGAAACAACTAGCCAAGGTTGTCAAAATCATGAATCGTACTAGATTTGGTCATAATAGAAAAACACACTTAGATATCAAAGAGTCATCATAAAAATGAAAGCTCAGCCATGATACAACAAAATGGATGGTTTTCACAATAATTATGAAGCCTAGTAGTAGTATTTTATTTCATTTTTTTATCAGAAAAGCCTAGTAGTAAGAAATTTTTTTATATGGCAACATATGTGGATTGGTAACTTGGTACGATGAGCACAACCAAAACTATTGAATTAGAGGACACAACTACAAAAGAGATCCCTCATTTGTCAAACATTGTCTTCAATATAACTTAGTTGCAAGATCCTTCTAAAATGGGTGCACTCCCTAGAAGAGAGCTTGAATCTGCGCTCCTGGGAGCTTACTCCCATCCAGACAGGAACCCGCTCCTAAATAGGATGGGAGCTCCCACACTAATCTTTTTTATGAAATTCTCACTTCTCTACCAATCCCAAATATATTCTCACTTCTCTCAAAATATCCTAAAAGCAACTAAAAAAGTAAAACTTTCCATAAGTGGAAAGTCCAAAAAGGCACTTTAAATGCATTAGGGGCATAAATCTAACTGTCCATTGCTATAAGCATTCAAGGCAGTAGAGGCCTGGATTTTTTACTCTTCATCACAATGATATAGCACAAACCTCACAAACTGGCTAAATATTGTTTAAGACAAAAACAAACAGAGAGAAAAGCTGAAATATCTTACTAATACAAGAAATGAGACATTCCCAGATCAAGAAATGCTACTTCTTCAACTGTCCCAGTTCACTGGTACTATGAAGCAGATAATGATAAGATTAAAAACAAATAAACTGTTACTACGCAAAGGAAGCAGCAAGGACATGGATTGGGTTTTCCATGTTATTAAGCAGTGGCGTAGCCAGGATTTTGTCTGAGTGAGGGCACTATGAAACAGGATTTTCGAGTTGGTGGTTGTTGACAATTTGATTGTCGCTTGTGTCCTACATGCGGCGTGAGATCGAAAGAAATGAGAGTAGTTTTAGGTTTGTGTGGAGTGGTATTTAGTTCACCCACCAAAAATATAGATGAACATTACTCAAATTTCTTTTGTCCACCCTGAGTTATTACTTTCATAATAAAAATCTTCAATTTTGTAGGCTTGATTTGTGAACAATTCAAGGAAAAAAATAATTAGTTCATCCCTATTGTTATGTATTTTGACCGTTATGTATGTTACTTTATAATTTGGGTTCAAATTTTAGACAAAAATATTGGCCTTGTTCGGTTAGTAGTAGGTTTAGTTTAGTTTAGTTTTAATGATGTAAGCAGGTGTAATAAGTGGAGAGAGAGAGAAATGAGAGAAATGATGATGTAAGCAAAACCAAAACAGGGCCAAAATTAGCCCAAAACTCCCAACCGAACACTGCCATTGTATTATCCTCCGATCAAACATTTACACATGCAAATAATTTCCTCCAGATTAAGATTTACTCCTATATAACAAACTATTCCGATTAGAAGTGGGACGAATATGAATCATTCATAAAGTAGGTAATGTTCATCATTTTGTTGAGTGAGCGAAGAAAATATCATTGGGTATATGGATTTGTGAGTTAAGAATTGTCTAAATAATAATTGTTTGTTCTAGTAACAGCTACAACTTATGAAATACCGAGACATCCTAAAATAAAACTTAGCAACCACTCGGGGTTAGGCCTCAAAAGAGAAATCTTTTGTGAATTGCTAATCTAAGTGTGGATGGCTTGTCTTTGACAGGACTAAAAATGAAAATCGAGATACACATAAACTGGCCCAGATCTCTGATTAAAAAAAAAAACTCACGAATTTAAAAATGACAGTGTGGGCACGTGCCCACACTGGCCATAGCTTGCCTCCGCCACTGTTATTAAGTATGGATTTCATTCAAGTAGAGTATCTATCAAATTGGGAATTCATTCGAAACACTTCAAAAACTAAGCAAGAAAAAAATACAAAAGGTATCACACCCACACAAAAAAACTGACCTCCACATGTAAAGTAAAAAATTGCTGGGGCAATGTCATTTAACAATTCCCATGGTTAAGGATGTGGATTCCACTCTTCATGCTATAGTAGAAAATCTGGGATAACTGGTGTTTGTGCAACCACATCCACAACCCCATCAGCTCGATATCGAGCTTTGCTCTTACCATGGTGGTGACCACTTTTTTTCTTCTCACTCCGATGTTTTTCGTCACTTTCCCCAGCATTCTTCCTTGGACTTCTGTGTTTCCTCTCTTTACCATGAGAAACATGTCTGGTTCTTCTCGAGCTAGGATTTCCAACCTCAGAAAAGCCCGTACTAGCCAAATTTTGTGTTGATTCCAAAGGCTGAACAATACTTACCTTCTCCTTCCCTCTTTTCTTGCTTGATGACTCCTCGGAGTGCTTGCCACTTGATGAAGTGCGAATGGCTTCCTTACCTAAGAGAACATCTCGAACAGCACCAGAGATCAAGTCATCTTTTGGCTCAGGCTTTTTTATTGCAATGCCTATATCATCTCCATCCAATCTTATGACAACAGGCCTAGGCTTTGTTTGGTTTGGTTTTTTCTTTGGAACAAGTGACTGCTCTGTAAGCTTAGCAAGATCATCCACGTCATCACTGACATCACTTCTCAATTTAGGTTCATTAGCAGGTGGGTAGTCATGGGACGTAGTTTCCTTTGTCTCTGAATGAAGATAATATAAGCCGTGCCGCTGGCGGTGCTCGGCTAGCAGAGATGTTGACTCAGAAGATGGTTCTGATTCTTCTTTGGTTTCCGACATTAAAAGGGAAGCACCACCCCTCTCCTCAAAATAAGATTTTCCAAGGGAAAAAGAACTTGATGTAGGTATATCTATATCAGCACAAATTGTTTCCAAGTCATTGAGATTCTCATTAAGCATCAATCCGTCGGGTATAGGTACTCTTTCTTGAGCACTCAATGAGACTGGACCAATTTCCTCTTCGAAGGCATCATGCAGCAGTTTGATGACTTCCAAAGCCTCTAATTTTTCCATCGAAAATTCCCCTTCCTTATGCTTTGGAAAATCACGAATTTCATGCTCTACCAACTCAATTAAACCTAGTACATTCCGCACCCTCTCTTGTACCTCCACCACATGGCTCCCTGCTAATGGGCCAAAAGCAGTTTTAACAACATCTAAGAGATCTATGATAGATCCTCGAGTAAAATGTTCTTCCTTCAAAGAAGCTGATGGAGAGCTTGGGCCAGGAGCAACAACAGTGTTCCCATCATTTTCTGCTGAATCCTCTTCAAGTGAATGACATAAAAACCTAGGGTTGAAATCTTCATTTTGTTCATAACCGGGGAGAGTTTCAGATGAAGTTAAATGGGAACTCTCTGGGAATCCAGTGACTGATTGCACCAATTTGGGTTCACAATCATTCACACAGAAAGAGGAAGAAACAACAATTTCTGTTGAAAAGAGATGAGAATGTAAACAAAAGACCAATACTTTCAGTGCAGAATGAATATATACTGCTCGTATAGAGGGTGGCAAGAGACTGGTACGTGGCTGTAATAGTGCTTCCATAAGTTCAATCGGATTATTTGACAATTCAACATATTCCCCAGACAACCATGCGGCAGCAGATAATATCTTGTGTAAGAAAGGATTCCCAAGCAATGCAGGATCAATAAGTAAATCGCGCCCAACACGAACAAGCTCTGGTCTAACATCCTTCACTCTCATACCAATATCAATAAGCTGGTGCTCGATTTCTTTACCCTTTTGGCAATGGGGGATCCTTGACATCTCCCCAAGCACTGACACATACCAATCAAAATCACCAATTTTCTCATAAAAGTTTGCACAGCAGGTGGACAGCACTGATCCAAGAATCTCATTGCAAAACTCGGGATCAGATTTCAGAGCATAATTAAGCAGAACCCTGCAAATTTCAGCCACATTATCCTCACACACCATTGCCATCACAAGACGCAAAGCTTCCAGCTTAATATTAGGATCTGTATCACTCAAGGACTTAATCACAAACTCCTTGTTCTCCACCACTGCCCACAAATGCTTATATGCAACAATAGAAAGAGCTTGCAATCCGAGATACTTGAGATTCGGATCGTCATCGATCAAGAACTCCTTAACCTTGTCAACCGCAAGCCTTACAGCGGATTCGTAATTGGTTAAGCTAGTCACTACAGTCCGAATACACTCAAACACCAATGACTTAGCTCCACTCCTCCTCATATGATCGCAAATCGGCTCAACAATCCTATTCGCCAACCTAGGTTCCAAAGGTCCCAACTTCGCAAATATCTTCAAAACTTTAATTAACACCCAATTATTACGCGAATCAACTAAAACCCTGAAAAACTCAGGCGCCAGTGGGAGATACGATTTAGGTTCTCGCGATGCAAGCTCACAGAAGACACTAATTACAGCAGACACCGTTTGCGAATCAGAACTCTCTAGATTCTCAACCAATCTCTTAAAACAAACCCTAACAGCATCGGGGTACTCACGAAAAAACACTAAAACAGTAGCTACAGCCCTCTTGCGAATAAACAGTTTAGAACTGGAGAGTAACGTGAAGATTTCAGGGGTTAGGTCACGAGCTAAATCAGGGTTACAAATAGAAGAGAGGCAGTGGAGTGCTAGGGTTACCTCGTGGTGGTTAGCGGAGGAGAGGTCTTTGCGTAGCTGGTTGGTGAGGAGGAGTGAGACGGCGGTGGAGGAGTGGAAGGATAGGGAGGCGGCGAGGTAGCCGATCTTCTTGTGGTGGAAGCGAGGGGAGGAGGTGAGCTCGACGGCGTGGAAGGCGGCAAAGGAGTCGTCGACGGAGTGCAGGGAGCGGAGGTAGGTGAGTTTCTGGAGGGCGGTGGCTTTGGTGGCTAGGTCGGTGGAGGTGAGCTCGCTGCGGATCTCGTCGAGGGATTTGGAGATGAAGGAGGAGGAGTCGAGGAGGTGGAGACGGAGGCCCTTGATTAGGTCGTCGAGGGTGCGTTGGAACAGGGATTCCATAATCGATGGACCCGACATTGATCCTCACTCTCTCCCCCCGCACAACAAGGTTCAACAAGGGTGGCACTACTTCGAATCGGAAGTAATTGGAATTGTTGATTTTGGTCTCCGTGAAGAAGAGAGATGAAGCTGGAAATTAAAGAGCAAACCACTCGGCAGTTCTTTCTAGAATTTTAATGTTTGAGTTTTCAAATGAAATTTATCTATATTTTATTAAAATTTGATAAAATCATGTCTTAGATTTTATCTTTTTATGCAAAAAGTTGATAAAATCTTAAAAGATCATTCAGAAACTCATCCTAAATGGGTGATTCCATTACAGCATTTTCTTTTATTTTCTCCACGTCCCCGTTTATCTCACGCCTAAAATTTGCCCATACAACCCACAAAATACAAATACACCTAAACTACTCAAAATACTTTTATCCATAAAAAAAGCCTTAAATCAAACTTCCCTCCCATATGTGTATATTAGAGCATCCACAATGGTCTAACCAAAATTGGATAACCAAAAGTTGCCACATAAGCTTTTGGTTATCCATTTAGAGGTTGCTAAAGTTAGCAATGTCAAGTCCCACATTGGTGTTTTTTGTCCATAACCAAAAATAATGGACACCCTCCATCACTTATTCAAATGATAAACAAAACTTGCCACATTACTTTTTCAAACTACAAAAAATAGTTTTGAAATTTTTTTAAAAAAATATTTTGAATTTTCTTTAAGTACAAAACGGTTTAAAAAAACAGTTTTTAAAAATAAATTTTGAAAAAAAACAGTTTTTAAAAATAAACTTCTGAAAAAAACAGTTTTTAAAATGAACTTTTGAAAAAAAAACAGTTTTTTTTAAAAGAACTTTTGAAAAAAACAGTTTTTAATAGGAATTTTTGAAGAAAAAAAACAGTTTTTTAAAATGAACTTTTGAAAAAAAAAACAGTTTTTTAAAATGAACTTTTGAAAAAAACCAGTTTTTTAAAATTAAACTTTTGAAAAAGAAAAAAAAATTTAAATTAAACTTTTGAAAACATTGTTAAGAGAGGATAGAGAAGGTTTTTGTCATTTTGTGTAATGGTGGGTGTACTTGATTGGGTAGATGTGGGGTCCATTAAATTTGGTTATTGGCAAAAGGTTGCTAGTTTTGGTTATCCAAGTGACAAAATTTGGTTAGTTGCTAAGAGGTTGCTAAGTTTGATTATTCCAATGTGAGCACTTTTTTAAACAAACATTGCTAACTTTAGCAACTTTTTGGTTTTGGTTATGCCATTGTGGATGCTCTTAGTGTATATTTTTTTACTAAAATCCGAGGACTCTCTCTCTCTACGTGTGTAGCTCAAATAATCTGAGGATGTTCATGAGATCATGAACAATGTGAGTTGTCTGTTAATTTGGGTTGGGGTTTTGACTAAAATCATATTGTTTGTCAATTTTCGACTAAATTGTTCATGTTTTCGTACTTTGAATGTTAAAATACAAACCAAATTTGGACAACAACATGTCGATTTACATTGAAGGTCAAATTTGCTTGGTTTGGTAATTGGATATTTTCAACATCCCCATGTCGAAATATATTCCTTTATTCAGGTTATTAATGTCAAATCAAATACTTGTGAAATTTGTGAGGAAATTGGACATTGTCTATGTTCGACATTATCCTATCGAAATTTATGTTTATTTTCGACATTCCCATGTTAAAATGTATTCTTCTATTCAGCTTATTATGTCAAATCAAATCTATATTCAACTTTAGAATGTCGAAGTAAACTTGTGGTCACATAATTGTTGTTTTCGACATTCTCATGTCGAAATATATATATATGCTTTCAGCTTCTTAATGTCAAAATTTGTGAATTCTACATTAATCAGAGACAAATTTGTGAAATCTACATATTTCAACAAATTCATGTCGAATACGATATCTATTTTCAAACTGTGAATGTCGAATTTGCATGAAACCAGAGAACAAGTTTGCGATATTCAACATTGGTTTGTTGATATATTGGCATAATTTCAACATGAACATGTTGACTGAAATTGTTTTATTCGACATCCTAATGTTGAATTTTATACTTGTGCATAATACTGATTCACATGTTACCAGATTATAGGTTATGGCTCGTTCACCACTTAGAGGTCGAGGCCGAGGCCGAGCTCTAAGAAGAGGTAGGTTTCGTGCGGAGCCAGAGGTTAAGTTAGAGGTTGAGGAGGCTGGGAAGGCTGGGACTTTTAAGTTATGTTGAGTTAGGGGTTCTTTTGTCATGTATACTATTTCTAGGGGTAGTTTGGTCATGTATACTGTTAGACATGTATATCTCTATGTATAGCCCTTTTTTACGTTCAATGAAGAAAAACATTTGGCTCTTTCTCTCTCAACGATTTATCATGGTATCAGAGCTCAAGATCCATTGGGCAACGAACATAGGTGTCTGACTTTTTCTCCATCGCGTTGCGTCTTCTCCATCATCCTCTGAAGTTATCAACAGAGGAGCATTACATTGGTTTCTGAGTTTCTTCTCCATCACGTTGTATCTTCTTCGTCAACCACTGTTAAGACCCAAAATCAACTGATATCTCTCCAATAGCCATCGCCGACCACTGCTCAATACTCATCGGACTCCGACAAGCTCTAACGATCTCCCGCAAGAGCCAACGACCACTGTACGACTGTCGCACGATCATTGTAGGGCTCGGAATTGACTAGGCTTTGTTCAAAACTCACTAGGTGACCTCGAAACCTACTGGGTACCTCTTGACTTGCCGCCCTGTGTGAGTTCCCTATTCGTTGAAGCTCTCATTACTGCTCCGGAAGAACACAGTAAGTCTTATCACCATCGTACTGTAGTTTTTTAGTCTTCTAAATAGAGAGTATTCTCCTCATCAATCAACAAAACCATTGTTCACTCGAAACCAAAAAAAAAAAATTATAGTTGATTTCGAACTAGGTCTACCATTTTAGGGCCTCGAAATTGGGCTTTCTACCTAGTATCTACTATTCGAGTACTGTCTTGCACTATTTGGGTATTGTTGAGCACTATTTGGGTAATGCTGGGTCTGTTTCAAAGTCTAGATGCTGATTTGTGGAGTTGGATACTGTTTGCATTTTTAGGACTGTTATATGGTTGTTGGGTCCTTTTATTGAGGGTTTTTTAGCAGTGTGTTACTGCTGGTTGTCTGTTGCTATGATGGAGGTTTCTCAAATAGTCCAGGTTGACTTTTTTTGTCAGGGAGAGTTACAAACTCTCAGGCCCTTCTAGCAAAAGCTAGATACTCCATCTACTACTTTTCATTCCACTTCTACTTATTTCTTTGCCCACTGAGATATTCATGCTAGTGCTTGCCACTAACTCTTCTCCTTGGATAATAAATTCTGGAGCAATAGATCATATGACAAATTGTTCATCTTTCTTTGACTCTTATTCTACATGTCCCGATAAGGACAAAGCCAGAGTTGCTAATGGTTATCTATCTTCTATTTCCGGAAAAGGTTCTATTAATTGTTCTCCAACAATTTCCCTTTCTTCAGTGCTTCATGTTCCCAACTTTTCTACTAATCTTCTGTATGTTGGTAGTCTTACTAAATCCTTAAATTGCTCTGTAATATTTTTTCCTACACATTGTGTATTTCAGGAATTGGATACGGGGAGGACGATTGGCAGTGGTAAAGTTCATGGGAGCCTTTATTTTTTGGAGTTTGCACCTAATCCAGTTTATCCACTTTTGTCATGTGGTCAAGCTCTTGCAGTAGATACGGGTTTAGCTCTTCTCTTATTACATCAATGGCATCGTAAATTGGGTCATCCATCTTTTGGAATTCTAGAAAAACTGTTCCCTAGTTTGGCTAAACAATGTCTTCGGAGTCAATTCCTTTGTGAAGCTTGTGAGCTTGCAAAACATAAACGCTCATTTTATGCTCATGTCAATCAAAGAAGTGATTCGCCATTTATGGTTATCCATTCTGATGTTTGGGGTCCTTCTCTTGTAACATCTCTGTTTGGTTATCGTTGGTTTGTGACCTTTATTGATTGTTATTCTTGTGTCACATAGGTATATTTACTAAATGCAAAAAATGAGATTTTTTCGTGCTTTAAATCTTTTCATTGAATGATGCGTACTCAATTTGATGCTAATGTTAAAGTTCTTTGTAGTGATAATGGGACTGAGTATATAGATGAGACTTTTCGGGCATATCTTAATGACTCTGGTATTCTTTTTCAGACTTCTTGTGTTGGCACTCCACAACAAAATGGAGTTGCCGAACGCAAGAATTGTCATTTTGTTGAGGTAGTCCGCTCTCTATTATTCACCATGAATGTCCCTAAACATTTTTGGGACAAAGCTGTCCTTACTGCAGCATTTCTTATCAATCACATGCCATCTAGTGTTGTTCAATTTCAAACTCCGATTAAGTTTCTCCTAGGTTATTCTCGGGTCTCATCTCTTCCACCTAAAGTCTTTGGTTGTGTGTGTTTTGTCCATGCTCTTAATCACCCAGGTGGTAAGCTAAATTTCAAAGCCCGCAAGTGTATTTTCCTTGGCTATTCTCCCACTCAGAAGGGTTATAAATGTTATGATCCACACTCTCGCAAAACGTATGTCTCAATGGATGTCACTTTTTGGAAAACAAAATCCTTTTACCCTTTGACCACTTCATCTCTTTAGGGAGAAAATGATAGATAGGAAGAGATGAGGGAGGAAAAGTTGCTGACATTTCACACTCCAGAGTCATGGTCTTACCCTTTACCTTGTCATAGTAAGGGGGAGAAAGATAAATTAGTGCAAGAACCTTTACCCGCCAAAAGAGTGGAACATGAAGTTGGTGGAAGACTAGATAAGCCAAATCTATAGACTTTTTCTCAAAGGAATAAAGGCAAGTCTACATGTGCAGTGCCATGATAGGCACGTGGAAAACTTGCTTTTGAGCGCCTAAGTAGGGTGATTTGGCATGTTAGACGTGCATTTTGTGCCTCATTTTCCATTTTACGCGTGCACGTGGTTGGATTGTGTGTCTGTGCTTAATTTGCAGGTAATTGAGGTGACTTGGCGCTAACGGAAAGTGTCGGGATGGTCGTGTACGTGGGTTGAGAATTGGAGCGCTGTGGAGACTAAGTGTTGGAGTAGGATTTAGAGAAAAGATGTTCGGGAGCGCTACCCCAAAGTGAAGGAGCGCTCAAGATGGCACAAAAGGGGCTCCGAAATGAACATAATGTTCTGGAGCGCTACACCAAAAGAGGTGTAGCGCTACTGGATTGTTAGAAGTCAATGGTCAACGGGAAGAGTCAACCAGTCAAAGGGGGAGATAAGCAAGCGGTAGCGCTACACCACTTTTGGTGTAGCGCTACAAACAAATTATCTTGGCGATGAAACGGCAAAATACGTTTTGGTCGTCCGCAAAGTATAATCCTATTCTGTCTCGGATTTTAATTAGAAATTAGAGATTAGTATAAATACTTATGTTTTAACTTAGATTAGGGTCCCACACTTTTACCTGGGGTTTGTATTTTGAAGTTTTCGGCTACGAATTTTAGTTCTACATTCAGCGTTCTATGTTAAGTTTTACTTCAAGAATCTCGGTGATGGATTGGAGTATTGCGAATCATTAATCAAGTTCGAGTTTTCCCTTGCAATTTACGGTACCGTTATCTATTGTTTTTCCTATCCTATACTTCAAGCATGCATAGATCTAGGGTTATTTTGATTCCAATTATTTTTATAAGCATGAGTGAGTAGTTGTTTGAGTGCAAGCTAGGGCTAAAGGCGCCAATATCTAGGCTAAGCAATATTTCACCTCGGGGCCGAATTAAGTCAATTTTCGAGCAATTTTGAGAACTTGAAACTTATCTAACAAACTAACCCAGGCATTACCGGAATTCGAATTCGCACAGAATCTGGTGACAGGTGGTACGCATTTGTTAGGAAGCTTTTCTCGTGTTTTAAAATCAGCAAAATGATTAATTGTGGCCCAAGTAAGTATTGGTTAGGCTAGGTGTGAGCGCTGGGTTCCCACAGCTGCGCTCCTTTCATTAATTGGCAGTTTATCAGTTAAATTAGCTTAGTAATTAGTTAATTAATCTCATAAAATCTAAGGGGTGGCTACCTAAGAGCCGTTGAAACTAAAACTCCACACTTTTGAGTCAAACACCGTTAGCCGTCTCTGTGGTTCGACTCCGGTACTTCCAGATTTATTATGCTACACCGGTCGATAGTCCTACGCTTGGGACGAAATTCTAATTAATTATTAATCACCCGAACGGTCAAGCATGCCACTTTGCCAATCTCCATCACCTACTTCAATTTCAAACTTTTCAGCTGACACATCTAGTAATGATTCTCTTTCTACTGTTGTTAATGATCTTAATGCTCCTATTACTCTTAGAAAGGGAGTTAGATCATGCACTTAACGTCCCATCTCCTAGTTTGTTTCTTATGATCGTTTATCTCTTTCGCATCATGCTTTCATTTTGTCTCTTTCTTCTATATCTATTCGACATAATTGGCAGGATGCATTCATAATACCTAAGTGGAAAGGAGTTATGGTAAAGGAGATGACGGCTTTGAAAAAGAATGGCATTTAGGAGCTACTATCACTTCCAAGAGGGAAGAAACCCGTGGGGTGCAAATGTGTGTTCACTGTGAAACAAAAAACTAATGGGACAGTTGAGAGATACAAGGCAAGACTTGTTGCCAAGGGCTTCACACAAACCTATGCTATTGACTACGAGGAGACGTTTGCCCTTGTAGCGAAGATGAACTATGTGCAAGTTCTACTCTTTTGTGCTGCTAATTGAAATTGGCCTCTTCACCAGTTTGATGTGAAGAATGCATTCCTCCATGACAAATTAGAGGAGGAGGTGTACATGGCTATTCCACCTGGTTTTCTTCATCTCAGACCGAGGGAAAGGTGTGTAGATTGAAGAAGGCACTCTATGGATTAAAGCAATCTCCTAGAGCATGGTTTGACAGGTTTCTCAAAGCCATGTTGAGATTTGGATACAAGCAGAGTCATGTTGACCATACTATGTTCATCGAGAGAAGTAATGGTAAGATTGCTATTCTTATTGTTTATATAGATGACATAATCATGACAGGTGATGATGTGAATGAGATTGTTAGCCTTAACGCTCTTCTTGCTCTAGAGTTTGAGATTAAGGATTTTGGGTCTATGAATTACTTTCTTGGAATGGAGGTGGCTAGATCTGACAAAAGAATTTTTATCTCTCAAAGGAAGTACATCCTTGATCTCTTGGAAGAAACTGGTATGTTGGGATGTAAGCCAGTCGATTCTCCCATTGAGGCCAAACATCATCTTGGTAGCAATGTGGGGGAGCTTACAGAAAAGGGGAGATATCAGAGATTTGTGGATCACCTGATATACTTATCTCACACTAGACCAGATATTTCCTATGCTGTGGGGGTTGTGAGCCAGTTCATGCATGAACCTTGTACTAGTCATCTTAATGCAGTTTATCGTATCTTGAGGTATCTTAAATTTTCCCCAGGTAAAAGAATTTTGTTCTCTAATCATTGGACAAATGCTTTCACCCTTATATTTGAGTGCATCACATTATTCATAAACCAATTCTAGAAGTGAAACAGGGTTTCACTACAACAAAAGTAGAATATCGGTCTATAGTTTGTGAAAATATTTATCCAACTTTGCTTCAACCTCAAATAGGTACACAAATTCTTCCATAAACATTTATATAGGTTTTATACAAGTGTAAACTTGTAGCAAAATTAGTAGTGACCTATAGACAAAGGGAGAAAAGGGTCATAGCCCCATGTTTTTTAGTAATCCTTGTAGTACTCGTGAATTAGGATAACTTTTAGGCCTTGTTTCCTATTTGATAAAATCAATGATTTTATCAAACAAAAAATTTCATTTGCTAAACCACCTCAATGCTTTTATTAAATCTCCTCTAACTCTCACACACTCAAGTGATTTTATCTAATGAGAACACAAAGTGATTTTATCAACTTTCTAATATTATGGGATTTCCTGTAAAATCAAATGACAAATCCACCCTTAGTTATCTACATAGTGTGATGGCCTCAAAGTTCTTAGAGATTCTATTTAGAGGTTTGTTATCTTCACAGATCACTCCGTAGAGCCCACTTTTTTTTTTGAGTAAATCAGCTTGAAATATAAAAAGGCTAAGCGAATGTACAACCTACAAGGAACATACCCCAGGAAGAAAGAAAAGAAAAGAAAAAACAAAAGGAAAACATGCGCCAAAAGGCTACAATAGACTAAAGTGGAATGCAACATCTGTTTCCTATCCATCTAAAAAAGAGGGAAAAGAAACAAATGACAAAATAAAGTTGATGCTTGGGACATGAGCTAATCCAATGAAGCTTGGATTTCAACCTTGGAAGGAAGGCTTGTGAAAGAACAGGACTTGTAGAGTAGCCTATAAGAATATGCCCACGTTAAAAGAACTTGGATGATTGGCCCAATTGACTAGGCTAGGACCTCTAGCTTTAATGGAACAAGAAATCCAACCAAATTGAATCAGCCCAGGTGGACTGTGCATTGCCGAGAGTTACTGCCCATCAAAATGGAATAGATGGGAATAAGCAATTCAGTATGAACACACCCAAGATTTTGGGCCCAAGCGGTGAAATTTACAATGCCCAAAATTCAGGCCCAACAGTGGAGACCAGATTGCATGAAATGGTTGATTTGGATCCAGTAGCTTGGAGAAAATTGGCCACTACAGTTTGAGTATTTGATATCACACTAGGACATCCTCCTAGTGATAGGCAAACATACTAGAAGTTGGCTACAAAAAATTGAAATGCTTAAGGACATCTTCCCTAGGATAAGTCACCATGGTGCCACACCCTTAAGAACATGTGCTCAAGTAGAACCTGTTGGCCTTTGTTGCCCAAAAAAACAACCTGGGGGACATTGCACTGCTACAGACGATGCGATAGAAAAACCATAGCTACCATACACACCCAACGTGATCAGAATTTTGTCTCAAATAACTTGTGACTAGTAATGAAAACAACCGAATGTCAAAGAAATGGTGCAACATGATAACACCACTAGAATATTGTGGGATGAGAAGGGACCCATTGGAATGAAAGTCCTCACACTGCAAGCACCCTTAACAACCTCACCCTCCCATTCTACTTTTACATATATCACAATGGGTCAAGGTTGTCACCACCTCAACTCCCTTCGCCATACCTCACACGAGACCCCACTACGTATTACCTCCTCTCCCAAAAAAATGTAGAGGCACAATTGCTCTGCTCACAGGGGACACATTATAAGTGGGACATACAAATCACAAAACCAACAACTGAGATGGAAATGCTGCAAAACAAATTGGAACACTATGGGATCTCAAAATATTGCATTTGTGGCATGTACATGAACGTTGGATCAAGAGGACCCATGTCACGCCCTCAATTTCAATAAGCCAAATACAAATAAAATCCACGTAGGATTGATGACAAGGTCAATCAATTTCCCATAGAAAATCAAACTCAAAGTACAATGAGCTTCTGCTCAAGGGTACCCTTACCAATGCAAAAATAACAAAAGTTTTAAAATTATTACATAAGTTGAAATAGTCAAAAAACTTGGAGAAATTAGAGTTACTGTATCATCTTCCAAAAAGAATGTACTTAGTATGAAGATGAGAAAATAACTTCTAAATCATACAATCTTCATGGCATGCAATCACACTCCAAGCATCCGATCTCATGCTCCATGCTGTGTACCTGGAAAAGATAGGGTGAGCTCACTAGCTCGTAGAAAAAATTTCTACCAACACTAAGGGTATAGAGATTGAAAGATGCACGTGAATGAATAAGCTAAGATGGACCAAGATAAATGAATTCGATGACAAGGTGTCTAGGAGATACCTCAAAGATCTAGTGGAACCAAAATATCCATAAGTTTCCTCATAACCACTACATTTCGTGTCGTGGGTTCATTCCCCTCAAAACACAGTCATTTACACGAACATTCCATTCACAATACTTCACAAATACCTAAAATGTCTAAAAATAACCCAAGTATCATTTACATTTATCATATGCATCTTATTCTTTTCAATCATTCGTTCATTCTCCGGGCATGCCATATAGGCCCCGTGTCACTCCGGGCATACCATTAAAGGCCCCATGTCACTTCGGGCATACCCTTTCAGGCCCCGTGTCACTCCGGGCATACCCTTTCGGGTCCCGTGTCATGCATTTCACATTTACATTTCCACTGATCAATTAATAAGTTCAAAAACTCGTTGTGTATCGGTAATGGCTAAGTTAACACGTGTCAAAGTGCATGAGAAACCAAGACAACCAAGAGAAAGCATAAAATGCACCATGATGGGTTACCAAAGCTTAAAGGTCAATTAGAAAAGTTTTGAAAGGACCAATGAGGGCCCGGAGTAATGGAACATGATAACGGAGTTATAAACCTCGAGAAAATACGACATGCTGATAGTAAAAAGGACATTTCTCTCAAAATACAAAGGATATGAATATGAAACCAATTGGGTTTGAAAGTAGACTCGTAGAGCTTTTCAACGGTTCAAGAATCACCTCAATCGGAGTTCGGACGAAGCCGGGGCATGCCCGCGAAGTTGGAAAAAAAATCTGCCTAAACAAAGGAATCTGGATCAATCAATGCAAAGAGTGGATCGATCCACTCTAGTGAAATCTGCGAGCAGACCATTCTGGATCGATCCAAGCAAGGAGTGGATCGATCCACTACGTACCAAAAGTGAAACAGAGGGTTTTGGATCGATCCACTGTTAAGAGTGGATCGATCCACCTGGGTTTCGGGTGGAAAATTAACAACCTTGCTCAAATGGATGGGGGCTTCATTCCAAGTCCAAATTGGGGTTTCAAAACACAACTAAGCAAAGGAGATAGACATATTCACAAACAAGTCATAGAGCTATCAACCAAATATGCAAACCCAAACTTATTCAAGAGTCAAATCCAATTCCATGGTGATAATCAAGTTCAACAAGGGATTCAAGAACAAGGAGAAGAACAATGCACTCATTCAATCAATATACACTTAGAGGAGGTAGAAAATTGTTCCCTACCTTAATGGTTTAGCTCCAAGAATGAGAGAGTGAAAGCCCTAGCTCTTGTTCTTGGATCCCAACCAAAATGCACCTCCTCCAAGCAAAACCAAATGTACCCGGACTCTTAATCACGTGTGAATGACAAATACGAAGGTAAATCTTGAAGTAATGAAGGTTGGAGGTGTGAATTTTGTAGAGAGATGGAGCAAATTTGGGAGAAGAGTAGAGGGAGAAAGTGGCGTTGGTTTTGGGGAAGGAGAAGAGAGTGTTTGCTTTCTCCAAAAAAATCAGCTATACATGGCTATATGCACTCCCACAAATCACACTTACACCCCTCATGTTCATAATGTATCTCATAAAGACTCAAATGCAATACTAACTTCACATTGACCCCATATTACTCTATTTTCATTTCCTCACACATTCCCAACATTAATTTTAGAAAAATTATATAAAACTACAAGTCCTTACAACCCATTGATGGTGTCCACAGAGAAATGGAAATGTAGCAAAACAGTGATAGCAGCCTTGGGTACCAACTTTAAATAGCCACTTAAGGCTCACAGAATATAGTCACTTAAGGCAGTAGGAATAAGCGTAATACCATCATATCTATAAGTATTAGAAGAGCGACCACCACCACCTTGCACCCTCCATTAGATAAAAGCACTCAATTGCCATACTTTAGCAACCGACAACTGGCACATCCAACTACAACATATATTGCAAATACTTGAAAATGAGTTAACAATACTTGCCAAACATAGTTGGACACAACATCAAATATATCTCCAAAGGAAAATAGAACAAACTAGTGTAAATGGGACTAATAGGTGGAGCTGGTATGTTCCATAACGAAAGGAGGTCTACAACATGAGAGCCTCCAAGAATTTTAGACAAAGAAGCAATCTACTTCTAATGCCTATGCAAATTTTGTTCACCAAATATGGGGTAGAATTCTTCACACAAAAAAAAAAAGATGGGGCAAAAGTCTTCACAAAAAAAAATGATGGGGTAGAATGGTGGATGTTCTGAAACTTTCTTAAGTTCCTTTCAATCCAAATGTGATACAGTGGGACAGTTAAAGATAGTTTACAAATGTAGACTTTAAACCTAGGAAAGGAAAAGAGGTTTGCAACATGAGGAAAGGAGGTCTGCAACATGAGGGCCTCCAAGAATTTTAGACAAAGAAAGCAATCTACTTCTAATGTATATGCAAATTTTGTTCACCAAAGATGGGGCAATGTGGTGGATGTTCTGAAACTTTGTTAAGTTCCTTTCAATCCAAATCTGATAGAGTGTGACAGTGAAAGATAGTTTAGCAAGTGTAGACTTTAAAGCCCTACCTCTAAAGTGTGAGAGCAGAATAACCAAATTGAAAAGTGGTTTATGAGATTAGTTTTGGATGAGATAGCATCCCACACTTGTTTTGAGTAAGGATAGATAAAAAAGAGGTGGTCGTGATTTTCTACACATGGACAAAAGCTACAACATGAAGAGTCTTTGATACAAAAAAGAACAAGCCTATCCTCCGTGGACAACCTATTTTGGATGGCAAGCCAATTGATGCATTTAGGATTGTGGGAGGGGAACCAAACAACATTTCTCCAACTAACTGTAGGAAATTGAGTCCTTAAATGGCCCCAAAGAGATGAAATGGTGAACTGACCATTAGAAGTGAGAGTTTACTTACAGCTATCTAGTTGTGTAAGGAGTGTCTACTTAAGGGAGAAAGAGTACTCTTCACATCATTAAGCTCAAGAGTTTGTGTTACTGGAAAATGCTAGTGGCGTGGGCTCCTAAGAATAGTTGACACAGTGGCATGATCAGTGAGACCAGAATCATAAACGATATGATGGCCAAATTTCTCAACTAATGGGCCAATTGGGTGCCAATTATCATACCATAATGAAGTTGCAAGGCCATCCCCAATCTGGTACTTGATGAGTGGTTGGATTAGAGGTTTGAGTTGGAGTAGTTTCCTCGAGGTCCAAGAGAGACTATGGAGGAGCTTGAGTTTCTAGAAACTTTTCTCTTTCAATAAATAAGACTTAACCCATTTGGCACCACATGGATTGCTCCCCTCCAGAGATAAGGAACCAAACATGCTTAGCCATGACAGCTTTGTTCCATACCTGGAGGGATTTGAAGGCAAGACCACCCTCCTTCCTAGGGGAACAAAGATGCTCCTAGGAAACTTTAGAACCTGTATTTTTAAGATCAGTTTTAGTCCAAAAAAGGCCCTAAGGTGGATTCAATTTCTTTAACAAACTTCTTAGGAAGTATGAAAAGGGATGACCAATAAGTTTGCATGGAGAACATAATAGACTTAACAAGTTGGACTTTGCCAGCCTAAGATAAATATCTATTGGCCCAAGATTTTGTGCTATTTGAGATCCTATCAATTAGGGTTTTACAATCTGAATACTTTAGCTTTGTGGAGATTAGGGGAACACCAAGATATTAAACTGTGAGTGACCCTTCTTTAAAACTAAGGGACTCGAGAATAGCTTGCTTGACAGTGGGAGAAACACTTGAGAAAAAGATGTTGTTTTTACCTGGACTAGGACACAAACCAAATAAGTTTCAAAATCTTTAAGGGCTTCTTGAATATGTTGAACAGAGCTTAACTCCCCTTTACTAAAAATCATGAGATCATTTGCAAAGCAAAGATTGATCATTTTAATTTGACCACACCTCCAATGGAAATGAAAACCAGGAAGGAGGAATTTCTGTTGGGTCAGTACCTCCATTACAATAACAAAAAGATAAGAGGACAATGGATCACCCTGCTTCAAACCTTTATTACCTAAAATGAAGCCCGTGGAATCACTATTCACATTCAATGTATAATTAGTTGTACTGATGCATGCTTGAATCCACTTTACCATTTGAGGAGGGAAATTCATAGAGGTAAGTACATCCCACAAAAACTCCCACCTAACACTGTCATAAGCCTTCATGATTTCAACTTTCATGGAACATTTGGGAAAGGATGAGTGCTTATGGTAGTCTCTCATGATCTCTAAGTGAGGAAAATGTTATCAGCTATTCTCATGCCTTTAACGAATCCTGATTGAATAGGATCAATGAGGAATGGGAGAACAGCTTGAATCCTCTATGCAAGGATTTTTTCAATACATTTGTAAATGGTGTTGCAACATAATATTGGCCTATAATCCCCCAATTTGGTTGGATTGGGGACTTTGGGAACAAGAGCAACAATGGTGGAATTGGCCTTCCTAAAGAGCTGATTGGACCTGAAGAAGTTCTTGATAGCAAATGTAATTTCATGCCCAACAACATCCCAAGATTTTTGAAAGAAACTAGAATTATTACCATTGGGGCTAGCAGCCTTATTGGGGTTTAAAGTCATGAAAGTCTCGTCAATCTCAAGATCAATGACATTAGCAATCATCTCATCTCTTTGATTTTTGGAGAGCTTATTACATCCCATTTATTGAACTCTGGTAGAACCGGAGTAAGGAGTGGAATAAGTAGTACCAAGCAGATTAGAATAGAAGTCAACAAAAGTGGATTTAATCACCTTCAAGTCCTGGGTGGTACTGCCATCAAAAAGGACCAGACTAGTGATCATTCTTCTATTTCAAATGCTGGAGATGGACTTAAAGAAGAAAGTGGTACATTGATCTCTAAGCTTTAACCATTGAATTCTAGACTTCTATTTAGCAAAGCTCTCCTCAACTTTAGAAAGGGAAAGATACTGTTTACACAAGTCCCACTCCTGAATTTGGACGAATGGTTACTGGGATTAGATCCTAGCATATTTAAACTATGTCAAGTTGTTGTCTAGCATTAAGAGTCCTTGTGTGGAGATATCACTAAACTCCTTGGTGTTTAACTTCTTAAACTCTAATTAAAGGAGTTTAAGCTTTTCATACACCACAAACATGGGGTTGCCAGTGATTTACCTTTCTCCACACACCTTGAATAGTAGTTAGAAACTGAGGATGTTCAGCTAGAAAGTTGAAGAATTTAAATGGTTTGATGGACTGTTTAGGGGTGGGATTAAGAAATACCATTGCAGGGGAGTTGTAAGAGATACTGGAAGGAGGGAAGTGGGCACTGGAGCAAATGAAGCTCCTCGTCCACTGCTCATTAATCAACACCCTATTAATTTTCGTGGAGACAAAATGATTAGGGTCCTATTTGTTAGCCCAAGTGAAATGGCACATTGAATACCTTAAATCATAAAGTTCATTGGAGATTATATAGTTGTTAAAGGTACCCATGTATGATGGCCAGTGCCTATCACCACCAACTTTATCAAAGGGGAATCTTAAAGCATTAAAGTCTGCTAAAATAACCCAAGGGTTAGTGCTATTCCAAAGAGACAAGTCATGCCACAAATCAACTCTCTCAAGATAGGTATTAGACCCATAAACAAATGTAGCAATAAATTGAATATCACCAACCACAGATTGAACTTGGTAGTGGATGGCTTGACTGGACTGCCCTAAAACATTAAGGGTAACCAAATCAGGATTCCAACTTACAAAAATTCTCCCAATAGGTGCATGAGCATAGTTTTGGACGAAGGACCAATTAGGTAACATAGAATTCAAAATTCTACCAGAGTTTGGTTCCTTTATTTTATGCTCAATAAGACCGATTAAGGACAAGTTATTATTCTTTACAAAAGACTTGACATCTATCTACTTAATGGGGTCATTGAGGCCCCTCATGTTCCAAGACCCAAAATATAAAGGTTTATTAGACATAGATATATCAAAAGGTAATATGCAAAATGCAGAGATGGACGTTTTAAGTACTACAATACTTCAAAAAGGATACGATAAAAGGTTAGTGACCCTTCTTTTTCCTAGAGCTCCGGCTCCTTTGCTTATTTTTCTTGCCATTGTAACTAGAACCTTAGTTCATCCCTTTCTGATTAGCATTCCCAGGAGTATGAAGTGGTTTCTCCTCTCTCTCATCCCCCTTGCCTAAATCTGTGAGACAACTTCCATCATTAGTTGGAAGGACCAGCAGTATGTTAGAAGGCTTAGGGGTTGGGTCCTCTTTATGGTCCAAACTTGGAAGTAGGGGTGCACATACACCGAGCAGGGCCGGGTTCGGGTCAGGCTTATACTAGATAATAACGAGATTTGTGCATTCCCAAGCCCGTCCCATTTATAATCGGTCTTCATTTAATATGTCCAAGCCCAACCCAAATAAAATTTTAATTTCCCAAACCTGTCCAACAAACCCATTTATTTTTTTAAAGCATGGTATCATAGATATAAATTAATCAACCATAACGATCACAATTACAAATCACCACCATATTAATATACTTCAAGTTCTAAGTTTTTATAGAAATATTGAAAACAGACCGACAAATTAAAATGTAATTAAAGTACTAAAAAATATAGAACCCTCCAACTCCATCAATCTCTATATAAAGTATTAGAATAAAGTATTATTTAAATTGGGTTGGGCTGGGCCTTAGAGGAATTTCCCAAACCCAGCCCATTTAGTGAACGAGCTTAAATTCTCAACCTAGGCCAGCCCATAGGGCCAAAATATTTATCCTAGGCCCTAAAAAAATCGGGCTGGGTTGGGTGGGCTGGGCAGGCTACCCGGTCGGTGTGCACCCCTACGTGGCAGTATATCCAATCCAAAATTCTCAAGAACAAAATCAAAAGTTTCTACAACTTCTTTGGTTTTATCAGCCTCTATCACTTCAATAACTTTGCCCATTGCTTCGCTGATGTCATCATCATCCGAATCACTGACTTCTGTGAACGTACTCGTGAGAGCAGTGTTAATAGCAATAGGGACAAATTTTGAGACTGCCTCAAGAGCAAAAATCCCTCTACATTTATATATGTAGCATTAGAAGACAACTTAGGGTCAGTACTACTTCCATCAATGGAAGTGTCCTTTTCCTTCCCCACCTTATGCCAATTGTTACGAAGTGTGGATGGTTTGGATACAGATTTTGGGCCACAAGATTTCGTATTATGTCCAAAAACCTTACATTTTGTACATTGAGAGGGCAGCCATTGATGTTCCACTTCCACCACCACTGATTCCCCATTTGACTTAATCACAACCTCAGTTGGCAAATCATTTCCAGCTTCAAGTTCAACGCATATTCGAGCGTAATCCTGCCTTTGTTTCTTGTGTGTTGCTTTATCAACATGAATTGGTTTACCAACAATGCTAGCAATACGACTAAGACCAACTTCTATCCACATTTAAGAGGGAGCTTATGGAACTTAATCCACATTGAAATTGATGAAGGATGTTCCGTAGAGGGGACTAACATCCTTCTCCAATCTTTAAGCACTAAGTATCTTCTGGAGAAAAAGTAGGGACCTCTTTCTAAGACCTACAGTTTTGTGTCTTCATCCTTGAACTCAAAAAAGAAGCATGAACCTATTTGCTTAATGGAAACAAAAGCATTTTCTTTCCACGCAAATTTTGCTATAGTACCTAACAAAGGAAAAAAGGCATTTTGCCATCTAGGAAATGTTCAATTAGACATTGATTCTTGGTATTAAGGTCAAGATGCAATTCATCAAGTTCAACAATCGCATTTTTCCCTTATTGCAGTTTTTGGGTAGTAATCTAGCTTCATAACTCTAGAGGGACCTTGAGCACTAAAAAGATCAACCTAGTTCTCTGTTTTATCTGAGTTTTGGTTGTTCGTAGACTTTTGTAGATGCTTGGTGTCCCCCTTTGGAGCTTGCGTAATTTGGGACTGATTCCCTACTGGAACAGGTTTGTAGTTGAAATCCACTTTTAGGACTTGTCCATTGCCACCTACATCATTAGAGGAAGGACCATCTGAGTTAATGTGATTCTCCTTAAATCGAATTAGTTGGGTTTTCAATTTCGAGCAGTCAACCCATATCCCTGAATTCTGCATTTCACCCTTGAAAGAACGAACCAGTGATGACAACCTATCCTCAGATTCTAATAAAATGCTTGTTTGCTGAAACACATGATGGAGTTTTTAAGACGGACTAGGGTTTGCAGATGTTGGGCGGTGAGGATCGAAGCTATTTGGTGATTTATCTTGAACGGAATGATTCAGGTTTATGTCAATGGGAGGAGATGGGTTTAGATCAAGAAGCTTGGGAGGATAACTTGCAGAATCGTGTTTGGGGCTATAAGCACTGAACTCATCTGAAAGATCACTGGGATGAGGGGTGTTACGATTTTGTGGGATTGACTTTGTTGTGCAGAGCCCCCCAATTGCGCAAGAGACTCCAGATTAAGATCAAAGGGGATGGAGAGTGGTGAAGTTGCAGCTTGTAGCCTAGAGTTAGATTAAGAAATTTCAACCCTAGGGTTTCCAATTAAGGGTGATCGAAGTTGATTGGGTTTCCAATTAGGCGTGGGATTCTTGGTATTTTGGGTTTGAGGATACAGATCCAACGGTTTGAATGGTGTGAATTTGGTAGGAACTGTGTAGGTACCTGGTTGATGGTGGCTATGGGACCTGTTTGGTTCTTTTACTTCTTTGCAATGGAAAATAATTGAGTGCGAGCGTGCCAAAGAGAGTTTCAATCTCCTCCCTCATAATAACTTTGGAAAAACCAAATCTAATCAAGCAATTGTGTTTTAAATGGTTCAATTACCTCAATTAAGAGGATTTTTCTCTCAAAATGAAGAAATACAAACCAATAAACTTAGGAAATTAAAGAACAACAAAGAAACAAGATACTTCAACTAATAAATCAAATATAAACTTACTTCAAAATTGCCTTCAACTTCAAATACAAGGTAACGAGAACTTCGATCAGATGATTGTTACAAGAACAATCGAGATTTATCCTAATCTACTTCGAACTGAGTTCGAAATCCTAAACTACTTGCCAATGAATAAATCAAGCATCATTTTGTTTGATAGCTGTTTGTTGAAGATTTATCCAGGGTTTTTTACTCTTCAATCTCTTCTATTTATAGACGCTGCTTGCTAGTTGAACTTCCCGCTCGAAGGTTTTTGAATTTGGCTTGCTTCGAACCCCACTTTTCACACTTTGAATTGACAGTTTCTTCCCTCCTTCACGTTTGAATTTGAATTCTTGTTAATCCCGCTAGGGTAAGGATAGTGGTAAAATACAGTAAAATAAAACTATAAAGTTGTGTTTACAAAAACATAACCCGTTGGACCAAGATTGCTTTGAAAATAGAATAATAAAGGAGTAGTGGTGGACCCCTTTTGGACCAAGTTGATTCGCGTGAGTACAACAATCACTTTAAAAAGACACTAGATTTTGAATCTGTGCATGATGCTCTTGGGTATTGGGACCCGTGGTCCCCTTTTCTAGATCTGATTGAGAGTATTGGGGCCCACCCTTGCACCCAATAACCCACTTCTCAGTTATTCACGCAGCAAAAGTTCAAACATGGGGTGTATTGCTCAAAAGTATTCTTGTGTTGGTCCCATTGACCCATGTGTTCCCATTGAAAGCAACAACACATAATGAAAGTCAACAATTGTAAAGCCATGCCCAATAAACAATTCCACGCATGAGGCTTATTGTTCACAGCTGTTTATTCACGCATAAAGAACCATGGCCCCACCAAACTATATAGGCAACGACGCCCACTTTCAGAAGAGAGAGTGTAACTTACTCTCTCCATCTCAAACCTGATTTCCAAGAAAACCTGGTAAACGAACAAACACAGTCCAGCCTCCAAGAAACGCTCCAAACTAACTTGTAGGAGAGAGATGGCCTACATCACTGAAACCCCTTAGCAACCAGAGACCGAATGAGGTATTACCCTCACCGCCGTGACACCGACAACACCTAACGGGAGGAACTAGGTTGCCAAGGATGAGTCAATTTTAGTGCCCCTAGAATCTACATCGCCTCTGTGCGAAGCCGTTCTTAGAGGTGATTGTTTGTGTCGTGCAAAAAACCTACTAAGAATCCCTTTTGTGAACGCCATCGGGTAAAGAAGAACAAACCCACCTGGATCTCCATTTGGTTTTTTCAGATAGCCTCTGAAAATGGATTTGCTCGAACAAGACCAGTACTCAAGAACAGCTCCAAAAAAGATGCAAATGAGAGATAGGGAACCCTTCACTGAGCACACCTTAGCAACCAAAACCAAATGTGGTATTACCCCCACCGCTGTGACACCAACGACACCTAACAGGAGGACAACGATTGAAATTTCATGGCATACTTCGAGATGGTCATTGTGCCTTGCTCAAGCCTCTCAAATTGCTCCCTAAGTTGCTCTTTATACGAATTCGGAAAGTACTGGTCCTCGAACTTCACCTCAAACTCACCCCAAGTTATGCTCTCAACATCCGGTTCATCAACATTTTGTGCCGCCTTAGCCGCTTTCCTAGCGTCCCTCCGCTCCGCAAGAATCGATTGCCACCACTCATTGGCTTCCCCGCTAAGTTGGCAAGCTACAAGACGAACCCTCAGATTATCCTCGGTAATGTCAAGCACATCGAACAATTTTTAAATCTCTGATAGCCAATGATTTGAGACCAATGGATATTAAGCCCGTCGAACTTAGGTGGGTCCATACGACGAAATTCCTTAGCAACTTCCATGGTGCGAGTAGTAGTATTAGCCGTAGCATTTTGAGCCAAAAGATTGTGCGCCGCACGCGCCACCACAAAATCGGTCATGAGTGGATTCAGTGGGTTTTGCTCTCCCGGTTGTTGCACCTCTTCCTCACGCCTCTCATCTCGACCCCCCGAACGTTCCCCATGTTGACTAACCTCATCATTAACCCATTCGTTTCTACCACATCTAGCATTTCGACCCCCTCTAATGGTTGCACCACGTCTAGCACCTCTCCTCGGCGGCATAGTTCTAATAAGATTATAAGAAAGAAGAATCGTTAAACCCAACATTATCTTAAATGAGGTCAAAGCCTCAACGTCAACCCCACACGGGTAACAACTCAACACTATGCTCTTCAACTCATATGTACCTAGATATGTCAATGTGATGATCATGTATGTCACACAAGCACACAATGAATGAGAAAATATGATTTTTCATGAGAAAACTTATGCAATGGTTTAAGCCTCAAGACTCGAAGTCTTCCCACGGTTCCTAAGTATTCGAACCTAGGCTCTGATACCAAGTTGTCACACCCTAAATTTCATAAAACATAATAATAGAGAATATCCACGTGGACTAGTCAAAAGTCAAATCTTCCACCATGGAGAGTCAAAGTTAAACCACCATACATTGTCCGGGTCCACTAATCCTAAGAAGAGGCACCCGTACCCTTACAACAGTGTCAATTACATCATAGTTATTACATCTCTTAAACAATGTCAAAAGATGGGAGAAAACTAGAAGTTACAATTTCATCTTCCCAAAAATATACCAAGTAACGGAGATGAGAAAATAACTCCTTTCATGCAATGCAATGCCACTCCAAGCTTCCAAGTCATGCGCCTTGATGAGTACCTGAAAAATGGTAGGTTGAGCTCACTAGCCCAGTAGGAAACTTTTCTACCAACGCTATGGGTATAGAAGGTGAAACATGCACATGGAGATGAGATACACATGAATGAATAAGTTGAAACAGACCAAAGTTTATGTATGGATGAATTACTCAAGTATTAAATCAATCCTTTAAGGGTTTATACCCTTGGGAGGGTTGAGAGCTTCTCTCTCTAGAAATAGAGAGAGAATGCCTCCCCAACCAAAACCCACAACATATGGATCTGATCCAAGGGTTATACCCCTAAATTTTTTCGATCAATCTCTGAATCTCTCTGATACAGGGCCTACCAAAATCTACCATGATTCAACCACGAATCAAATAGCGACTCAAAAGGGATCTGGGTTTAGTTCCTCTTCTCCGGTATCTGGGTTCATCAAAGGGGTTTGACTTCCTCTCTCATTCAACAAGCCGTGAGAAGTTCAAAGGGGATCTGAGAAGTTCAGACCCCTTAATCTTTCAATTGGCATAAACAAAATCGAAGGGCTTGAGTCTTCATCAAATGGGCTCATCCTCTTCTCTCAATAGTCCATTACCCATCCATGGATGGTCCTCTCTTATATTTGCGTTGGAGCTTCCACAAGGGGGTTTAAGGGAGCTACAAACTTGGAGCTTGTACATCAGCTGGGCTCTTTCTTCTGGGTAAGTCCATCTCGGAAACCTTTTGGATCTGGGTTCTATCCTCCATTTCTATCGCAGTTTGTTTTCAGTTCTCTTCTGTTAGGTGTCTTGGTGTCATGGCAGAGAGGTAATACCACATGGGTTCTGGTTCTGCTAGGGAGTGTTGTGAAGATGGTACTCTATGTCCTCTTGTGTTTCTGACTGTAGTTGGCTGTAGGACCTCTAAGGATGTAGCTCGCTTTGTTGCACCCTTGTGGTTTGTGTTGTTGTACCGCATGAATCCAGTTTGCCCTGAGTTTGGGTTAGTTAAATTGTTCTTCATGTTCTTCCTGGTGAAGACGATTGTGGGGCCCACGCCCCTTACAATGTTGGAAATTTTTGATAATTTCCCCCGAGATTCGGAATTTCAGTGGAGAAGTAGAGAGTGTGTTCACACTCTTCATGCGTGTGGGCTTACTCTGTTCAAAATATGCAATTGACTAGAGAAGTGTGGCCATTCGGGACAGAATATGTCCTTATCTCGGTGCTATACACGCATATATATTGGTCCATTTGGGACAACAACAAAAGGCAGCCTTTGACTTCATGTAAAGGCAGTTACATTTCCTATTGCAAGCAACGAAAGGAAAAAAAGGGTACAGTTGTACTCCTAACAACAATGGTAGTGTGCTTTTGGATTCAACAAAGTATGGGTGGTTCCCATCTCACAAATTTGATAATTTTGTTTTAAACATATGTATTCCTATTCCAGCGGGTTGTGCTGGTTTTCATATTTCCCACCCTGACGGGTTGTGTCGGGGAGTACGCAATTTTTCTTTTCTTTTCTTTATTTTGTTTAGTCCTCCCTGGGGTATGCCCTTTGTAGGCTGTATATTCGCTTAACCCTTTTTAATTTCAAGCTAAATTACCACAAAAAAAAAACTCAAGTATTAAATGTCCGTGAAATGCTCAAGTGTCCCACTAGTCCATAGATTGACCCCTAGAATATCACACATGTATCAAGTATCCACATTCAATTTTCTTGGCATTTAACTCTCATTGGTTCGTATTTTTAGGCTTGAAAGTATTAAATTTCCCTTCCGAGTCTTGTGGGCCTCGTGGAACCCATGTCCGAGTCTTTTGGGCCTCGTGGAACCCATGTCTCAAGACCCACCCAATGGTGGCCCAAGTGAACACAAACAATTTTCTAGTTATCATGTCCATTTTAACAAACTCGTGTTCCTCAAGTGTGTCCAAAACATTCACACAATCCATTGTGTTTGAAAAACTCGTAGTGTGTTGGTTGGGGTGAAGTTAACAAGTGTCCATGAACATGAGAATCCAAGATAAATCATAGAATATACCATGACATCTTACCGAAGCTTTGAGGTCAATTGGAGGAGTCTTGAAAGGGTCAATGAAGGGCCGGAGCAAAGGAACATGAAAATGGAACAATGAATCTCTAGAAAATCTGACACACAATTAGGAAAGATCATATTTCTCTCAAAATAAAAAGGCTCTGACTATGAGATCAATTGAGTTTGAAAATAGACTCATAGAGCTTTCCAACGATCCAAGAATCACCTCAATCAGAGTTCGGATGAAGCCGGGGCGTGCTCGCGAAGTTGGAAAAAAAATCTGTCTGAACAAAGGAATCTGGATCGATCCAAATGTGTTTGGATCGATCCAAAATGGTCCGAGAGCCAACAAAAGGTTTTGGATTGATCCGAACAACTTTGGATTGATCCAAAATGGTTCAAAAGCAAACAAAAGGTTTTGGATCGATCCGAACAACTTTGGATCGATCCAAAATGGTTCAAAAGCAAACATAAGGTTTTGGATCGATCCGAACAACTTTGGATCAATCCAAAATGGTTCAAAACACCACCAGACTATCTCGGATCCAAACAATGTGTTTGGATCGATCCAAACAACTTTCGAGTGAAATTTTGACAGCTTGTTCCAAATGAATGGGGCTTCAATCCAAGGCAAAAATGAGGTTTCAAACAACAAATAATCATAGAAGAGGGATATATCAACAACCAATTCATGAATTTATCAACCCAATACACGAACCCAAACTCATTCATGATCCAAACTCAATTCCATGGAGATAATCAAGTTAAACAAGAAATTGGGAACAAGAACACCAACAATGCAATCATTCAACAAATATACACTTAGAGGAGGTAGAAGATTGTTCCCTACCTCAAGGATTTGCTCCAAGTCAACCTAAAAACGAATTTGTAGATCCCCAATTTGAGCAATCCCGTTTTTGGTCCTCCCGGTGCGAAAAGATGGTACTCCGGGCTCCCAAACATGCGTAGATGATGATTCTTTGGTCAATTTGTGAAGAAGTTTAATGAGGAGGGAGTAATTTGAGCTCAAAGAAACAAGAATGGAGGAGAGAGGAGGAGGGGCTGATTTTTGGGAGAAGAAGAGAGTAATATATATTTTTTTGCTCAAAAAATCAGCCACACACATAAATATACACACCACTAATTGCACTAGCACCCCTAACATTCCAATGTGTTCCAAAGACACTCCAAATGCAATCACCAACTCATATTGACCCCATATCACACTATTTTCATTTCCTCACATTTCCCTAATGATATTTCCGGAAAATTATTTAAAAACACGAGTCCTTACAATGGGTTTGTACTCTTTGAGAGAGATGGATCTGAGATTGGGGAAGATCTCCCATCTGATGAAGATGAACCCCACAAGGAGTTTAGATCCTCTTGTATAAAGGCTCTCTTTGGACAGAAGAACCCATTTTGGTAGGAGTAGAGTGAATCTGAACTACATAATGTAAAACCAAACACGTTGTTTGGAGATTTTTGTGTAAAAATTATGAAAGGAGAGAGTGGAGTGCATTGTCTCTCTAGATTATAGAGAGAGAAGCTCTCAACCCCCTCACTTCAAGATGTCTTATCTCCCATTAATTTTTCTTCTATGAACATAACCATTTAAATCTTTTAAATGGTATGCCCCTCTTTTAAAGAGACTATGTATTTGAAAAGGTCTTTCCCAATTTGGAGCCCATTTTCCAAGTCCTTCCTTTCTTTCTTTGATAGACAACACTACTTTCCATACTAAGTCACACTACTTTCCATACAAAGTCACACTACGCCAAATTTTAGCATTAGCAGCATTAGAAAACTGCCGGGAAAAGCCTCAAAACCGCGCAAGAATGACCATTAGCGGCAGTAATCACGACTGTCGTTTATACCGCCGTCGGGAATACTAAAACTGCTGGGAAAAGTCCAAACCATTAGCGGTAGTTATAAAACCGCCGGTAAAGCTAAATCACGTATAAAAAAAAATTACACATGGCGGCTGGCGTGGCACCCATGTGTTGCCCGCCTACTGGCCATCTGGCACCCGCATGGCTACTGGCGAGGCACGCAATTTTTGGTCGAAATGCTTGGCCCCGGGACCTTGAGTCCCTCGCGAGCGTATCCCACCAACTAAGCTAGCACACATTTTGTTTCACTTAGACAAAACAAAATATTTATACTATACAATAGTAGGTTTCCAAAAATTTATTTTTTACTGGCATTTTTAAAAAAAACTGCTGCGAATGCCACTTTTGCCGGCGGTAATTTAAAAAACCGCTAGTAAAAGTCACTTTTTCCGACATTTATGTACCGTCGGAAAAAGTGGCTTTTTTCGGCATTAATTGTCCCGCCGGGAAAAAAATTGCTGGAACACCCACTTTTCTTGTAGTGTCACCTATGTCAAAGCTTCGAACTACCACTTTCTTATTATAATTTCTGGCTACTCTTGATTTTTGTAACAGAATTTGATTCATAGCTTTAATCCTTTCTTCACCTATTTCTTCGAGCTCCATGTACATTACTTGATGGTATGCTCCAATGTCTAAATCATTTTGAGAAGCAACCCTTTGAGATTTAACCACAATCTCCATCGGCAAAACAACATCATGTCCATAGGTTAGAGTAAAAGGAGTAACTCCTGTACTGGCCCTTTTGGTGCTTCGATATGCCCATAATACATTTAAAAGTAAACTTGGCCATTCTTCTGGGTTTCTATCAACCATTCTTTGAATACCTTTTTTGATAATCTTATTGGTTGATTATGCTTAACCATTCGATTGAGCATAGTAAGGAGTAGAAATTAATTAAAGAAACTCCATGGGTAGCTGCAAAAGGTTTTACTGCTCTACCTTAAAAAATGGACCCATTATCCACTGTTATAGTTTCTAGGGACCCAAATCTATAAATAATGCCTTTGATAAATTCAATGACTTGTTCTTGAGACACACTCTCAAAGGTTTGAGCTTCAACCCATTTGGTAAAATAATAAGTGGCCACCAAAATGAATTTATCTCCCTTTCTAGAAGCAGGATAAATCATACCGATCATATCCATGGCCCAACCTCTAAATGGCCAAGGTTTAACTACATCTTGTAATTCAGTAATGGGCAATCGTTTGAGAGGCCCTGTCTTTTGACAAGCTTGGCATCCTTTTGCATAGTCATTACAATCTTTAAGGATAGTAGGCCAATAGTATTCATACCTTCGAATCAACCATCTCATCTTAATTCTTGCTTGGTGAGCACCACAAATACCTTCATGGACTTCTGCCATGATTTTAAAGGCATCAACTTTATTCAAGCACTTAAGCAAAAGTCCATCTGTTCCCCTTTTGAACAGTTCTCCATTATACATAATGTAGTTAATAGATCTTAGCCTTGTTGCTCTATCTGTTTTAGCATCAGGTTTTGCCAAATAATCAATCAATGGTTGTCTCAAATCATTTTGATTAGGAGAAGTAGTGATTTCACATACTTCGAAGTCTAAATTCCTATCTTTGGACATAGGGAGAGATTTTCTCAAGGCCATTTGGCAAAACTCTTTGCTTTTATCAGTGACAAACTTGAATCCTGAGGCTCTTTGAGTTATGAAATCTGCTTCTCCATTAAAGAATCTTGGTATGTATGTAAAAGTAGTCATATGGAATTGCTTAATTTACAATTTCATATATTGAAAATAAGGTTTTAAACCAGAGTTATGGCAACTGAATTCTCCATTAACCTGATTTATGACCAACTGAGAATCTCCAAATACTTCAACTATGTCAACTTTCAAAACAAGCAAAAGTTCTAAACCCATTATTAAGGCTTCATATTCTGCTTGATTATTTGTACATTCCCCCTCATTTATCTGAAACCCAAATTTGGTTTTCAAACCTTTGGGGGATTCTAAAACAACTCCAATTCCAACCATTTGGGATGTTTTTGAACCATTGAACTACATCTCTCATGACTTAAAATTGTTACTGAATCAATATCAGCTATCTCAGGAGTCTTAACTTCATTTGGATGATCAGCCAAAAAGTTGGCTAAAGCTTGTCCTTTAACTAATTTTTGAGGAACATACTCTAGATTAAACTCAATTAAAGATACAATCCATTTCCTAATTCTACCACTAAGCACAAGTTGAGACAAGATATACTTCATAACATCAGTCTAGGAAATTACATAAGTTACTCTAGGTTTCATATAGTACCTGAGTTTCTTCGAAGCAAAAAACAAAGTTAAACACAACTTTTCTACTGCAGAATACCTACTTTCACAATCATTAAGAAATCTACTTAGATAATAAATAGCTTGCTCCTTCCCTTCTTCATTGTTTTGAGCCAACATGACTCCTATTGAATCATAGTTTGCTATTAAATACAACTTAATAGGCTCTCATTTTGTGGATGGAACAAGAACTGGTGGATTGACCAAGTACTCCTTAATGGCCTTGAAAGCATCACCATGCTCCTTTGTCCATTCGAAGTCCTCTCCATCCTTCAATTTCAACAAAGAAGAAAAAACTTTAGTTTTTCATGCAGTATTAGATATAAATTTTCGAAGGAAATTTAATTGACCAAGAAATTTTTGAAGTTTTTTCTTGTTTGAAAGAAAATTTTGCTTCAATAGTAGCCTTAGCTTTATTTTTATCAACTTGAATACCTTTGCTATGGACTAAATATCCAAGAAAGTTTCCTACCATTACTCCAAAAGCACATTTAGCAGAATTCAACTTTAGTTGATAATGCTTCATCTTTGAAAAAGGATATTTTCAAATGTTTTACATGATCATCAACATATTCTAATTTGACATTGATGTCATCTATGTAACATTCTAAAAAAAAACCAATTATTTCATGAAAAATAATGTTTATAGCTCTTTGATAAGTATCACCAGCGTTTTTTAGCCCAAAAGGCATTTTGACCCACTCAAAGGTCTCAAGGTTACCGGGGGCTCTAAATGCAATCTTATGAAAATCTTCTTCAGCTATGCAAATTTAATTATACCCTGAATGACCATCCATAATAGACATTATTTTATGACCTACAAAACTATCTACAAGCATGTCTACTACAAACATTAGGTATTCATCTTTAAGGGTTGCAGTATTCAAATTTCTAAAATCAATGCAAACCCTAATTTTTCCATTTTTCTTGATAATAGAAACAATATTTGATAGCCATTCTACATATCTTACTGTTCTAATAAAGCCAGCATTTAAAAAGTTTTGAATGCCCTTTTTAACCAACGATATGGTTTCAGGAGACATTTTTCTTTGAAGTTGTTTGAAAGGTTTGCAATTAAGTTTAATAGGCAATCTATGTTCAACCAAATCTCTACTCAAACCTGTCAAGTCTTTATAACTCCAAGCAAAGCATTCTTTGTTCTCTTTAAACACTGTAATCAACTTGGCTTTTGAAACAACATCCAGTTCCTTGTTGATCTGCACAGTGTTTGGAACAATTCCTTCTCCTAATTCCACTTCTTCTAAAGGATCTTGGGAATCAACATGGCCTATAAAGGTTTTTTTTGAATTCGATTGGCTTCAACCCCCAGTCAGATTTTTCAGCCAACAATTCATCCCAATCATTGATTTCTTGTAATTTTTGCTCTATTTCTAGAGCCATAAACTTAACTAAAGCTAATGAGTTAGCTTCTTCAAACTCTATCTTGGACTCACATCCAAACAGTTTCATCTAGTGGATTGTCTGATTCATAATCAACTGCTTGCTTTAAGCCTAGATTTTAACTTTGCCAATTCTCTAATTTCCAACACGTTGGATGGAGGGGTGGCAGGTTGCGCAATTTCACTTAGAGGAATGATTTCAGGTTTATACATTTCAGCCTCCGTGCAATTTGCTAAAGTATTGAAAGGATGTGGGTCTGCTTGTACTTCTTCGACCCCCACTTCTTTCCCATTTTCATACTTCACAATCATCAATGCTTGATGCATTGAAGATGGAATACAACCATTGACATGAATCCAATCCCTACCAAGTAAAGCATTATACTTACTTGAAAAGTATCTACCACAAAGAAAGTTGTATCAATTTCTACTTGACCAACTTTCAGGCGTATAGAAACAATTCCTTTAGGAATTCTACTTTCACCAGTGAACCCAGCAATGGATGTGCTTGTTGGGATCAATCGGGCATTTTCTTTCCCCAACTTCTTCAAGATTCTAGATGGCAAAATATTCACTGCTGCACCATTATCAACCAAAACTCTGTTTAACAAAATCCCATCAAATAATGCAAATATGTATAATGGTTTCAAATGGTGCCTCATACCACTTGAAGGTGTCCTAAAAGGATAAGAAATGTCAGCATAACTCAAATCAACAATCAAAGGATACTCAAGAACTATTTCTGTTTCTGGAACAAAAATTGCTCTGTCCTCAGATTGTCACTTTTGGTTCCTCCATAGCATTAACTATAATCATAAACTCTTCTTCTTCCTCTTCTTTTTGAATCTTAGAAATCAAAGCTCTCCATCCATCATTCCAACCATTATCGTATGTAAGATCATATTCATCATTACTTGAAATGTCAATAACCTCCACAGGGGTAGCTGATGATTGTGGTGCCCTTCGAACTAGTGAGCAATCTAGTCCGAAAGGACCAAAGTTAATGAATGAAGGAAAGACCATAGTAATTTGCACTTCAAGTAAAGTTCCAAACTGAATGGTCCTTTTCTCTTGAACTGGTAAACCTTATACATCTTCTGCTATGTTCATTTTTTCAAAAACTTCCATTGCAGAAGTTTCCATAGGGGAATATGTTTTAACAAGAGATGAATTCATTCTTTCACCTTCTTCCTGTTCCATTATCATGGCTTTTAATAAGCCAGATTGATAGCTTGCCAAGGAATTTGGTGAAGCTGAGCTATTTTGGGTACCTCACTGTCCATTATTGCAGCCAAATTTTCTAGTGTTTCCTTTTTTGATTGAGTAAACCCCTTCTAAAGATATTTTTCAGAATCTTCTCTTCGAAGTCTGTTAAACCTTGGGTTGAACTTATCACCACCATTAGGACTTTCCGTAGATGCATACTCTTCCATTTGGAAACTAATATACCTCTTTTGCAGTTTCCTCTTCTGAGTTCATGTCAGCATAGAAATCATTTGAGGTGTCTTGGTCTTTGGATCTCTAACCACTATCCATTGACCAACAAGAGAGTTTGGAGGTTTAACCATTTTATTTCCAACTTTCGAAGGAGCTTTGTATCCTTAGAAGAGCTTTGGCTTGACTTTCTTCAAAATCCAATCAGGAACTCCCTTTACCAAGGAAAATTGTTCTCCTAGTCCTTCATTTTCCTAGCCCATTGGGGCCTTTCCAGTGTTAACCTTCTTTGAAGGAGGATAATCTCTCTTCGAAGTTGGAAGAATTGGACTAGAAGGTACATTTCTTTTAGAAACTAACCAAGGCTTCTCAATTATAACTTGTGCTTATCCAAAGTTTTTTTCATTATTCTGATCTAAAGCCTTTCTTTCCATCCTTTTTGAAAAGAAATCAATTCCTTGTTGATCCAAGTCTTTAAAAACTAAGTAGTTGGCTCTACATTCCATGCATAAGCACTCTAAAAAGGAAGCTTCGAGTATAGGAAGATGAGACTGCTTGAATCCCTTTTGGGATGAACCCTTTATTGCATACTTTGGTTTGTTGTTTCTGTAGGAATCATTTCGAAGTTGACCACCTTTTGGCCTTACTCTACCAACTTGAAAAAAATTCATTCCAACATGCACCTGCTTATTCTGCCACACTTCTTGAACGGTTTTGGCCAAAGATGTTGGCACATTAGTGTTAGCAGTTACTTCTTCAATCTTTGGAAATGGATCAGTATCTATCCCCATAGCCTTTTCTGGAAACATGATCCTTCCTTTCTTGATCTGCTCTTGAATCCTATCACGGAAAACATTACAGTTTTTAGTTGAATGAGTCCAAGAAGCATGCCATTTACAATAACTCTTTCCCTTTAATTATTCCAAAGTTGGAAGTTTAACATTTTTAGGAAATTTTATAAACTTCTTCTTTAAAAGATAAAAAAAAAATTTCATCTGATATAGAAACATCAAATGAGTATATTTTGCTAGTTTCTTTCTTATTATTTCTTGGTGCTATAGAAGAATCTTTTCGAACCAGACATTCACACACACAAGGATCATGATCAACAATTTCAGCAACATCAATTTCATAAGTAGGATCCTTATAATAAGTAGAATAGGAAGAATTATTCCTATCAACATCTTCTTCTAGCAAAGATTCATATCTAGATGCTTTGTAAGTTAGATCAACCAAATCTCTAAATTCAATGGAATCAAACTTCTTTCTAAGTTCTCTGTGTAGGCCATCTTGTGCTTTTCTGACAAACTCAACTTCTCGTAGCGGAAGTTTGCATTTGTTTCTAGCCCTTTTAAATCTAACAATGAATTGAGCAGCCTTTTCATCAGGTTTTTGTTTTAATCTTGCTAAATCAGCCATAGTGACTTTAGGTTCAGTTTGGTAAGACTGTGCATGGAACAATTCTTCCATCTTTTGTCAATTTGGAATTGACTTTGGTGTCAAATTGGAATACCATTCGAAGACTATTATTGTCAAGGAATTAGAGAATAAATTCAACTTAATGAACCTATTATTACCTAATTCCTTACACTGAGCAGTAAATCTAACAATGTGTTCAGTTATTGATTGCTTTCCATCTCCATGAAATAGTGTAAAATCTGGGATCTTAAATCCCCTAGGGACTTCGAACTGCCCATCTATCCATTCTGGATAAGGTTTTCTATAAATTTGAGTTTGTACCTCCCGGTGTAGAGGTCCATAAACTTCTTGCATAAGGCCAAGTATTTCATCTCAAAAGGTGTGGTTTCCCTCTAAATGAACTCTTGAGTTAACAAGAGGTCTCCAATTCACATTTCTAGTCATGTGGTCTTCTGGAAACCTATCAAAAGGATCATCAAAAGGCTGGGGCTGTTTGTAACCTCCTTCTTGCTCTGATAAAAGTTCATAAAGGTGATTCAATGCACCCTTTCCATCTCCTGGTATTCCTCGATACTTAGAAACTCCAATTTCTGGATTAGGCCTCTTTGAACTAGCCCTATCAGTAAAATGATTTCTTGTGGGATAGTTGTATTCTTTGAACCCATAATCATCATTTTTAAAACCTTTATCCTGACCTACACCATCAAAATTAGGTTCGAAAGGGATATTAGTGGTTTGCTTGAATGTTTTCTTATGCTTGGGAGTTTGAAAATCATAAATCTTTGCAGGTTCATACCAAGATTCTGGTATTTCATCCACATTAATAGGCTTTTTTCTAGGCCTAAATTTGTGTTTGCTAGAACTAGCCTCTCCTTTATCTTTTCCAGATGAAGGCACAAGTTCATTCCTAGACTTTGACTGTTCTTACAATCCTTGAAACATAAGTTTCTGGGTTTGAGTCAATTCTTTAACTATAGCAATCATTTTGGCAAATTGGTTAGATAACACATTTCCTCCAACTTCTAGATTCTTTGGGTCATCAATTTGCATTATCTTATTATTTCTACTGTTCATACAAGAACTTTGGCCAATTCCAACATTTGCATCATGACCAGTATGGGTCTCTGGACCTGTTCGAGGTCCTTTAACCTATTCGTTCTCTTTAGGATTAACATTATTTTCATCTTTTGACATTTGACCAATTTGAGAATCATCTATTTGCTTCCTAAGTTTTAAAGCCATTCAACACTTTCAAGTGTCCCACCAGGCGTGCCAAAAAATGTGTTTGATTCTTTTACTTCTTTGCAATGAAAAATAATTGAGTGTGAGCGTGCCAGAGAGAGTTTCAATCTCCTCCCTTAGATTAACTTTGGAAAAATCAAATCTAATCAGACGATTGCGTTTTAAATGGTTCAATTACCTCAATTCAGAGGATTTTTCTCTCAAAATGAAGGAATACAAACCAATAAACTTATGAAATTAAAGAACAACAAAGAAACAAGATACTTCGACTAATAAACCAAAGATAAACTTACTTCAAAATTGCATTCAACTTCAAATACAAGGTAACGAGAACTTCGAAAAGATGATTGTTACAAGAGCAATCGAGATTTATCCTAATCTACTTCGAACTGAGTTTGAAATCCTAAACTACTTGCCAATGAACAAATCAAGCATCATTTTGTTTGATAGCTGTTTGTTGAAGATTTATCCGGGGTTTTTTACTCTTCAATCTCTTCTATTTATATATGCTGATTGCTAGTTGAACTTCCCGCTCAAAGATTTTTGAATTTGGCTTGCTTTGAACCCCACTTTCCACACTTTGAATTGACAGTTTCTTCCCTCCTTTACGTTTGAATTTGAATTCTTGTTAATCTTCTTCCAAAAGTTTCTCATTGAATCTGCACCGTTGCTCTAACTAACCCAAATGATCACATTTTAAGGAGATAACTGCCTTTCAAAACATACTCCATGGGTTCTAACTATCAATTGCCTTGTATTCCAAGTTTACACGTGGATTCTACGCACTTAGCAATTAAAGTCATGGCTTCGAAGTCTACCCTTTGTAGCAGTGACGACTCGTAACTGCCAATAATTGCTTTTCAATCTAAGAAATAATACATCGTATTTACTCAACTTTATTGCATTAATCCAATGTATTTTCATTGACAAACATTTGCAAACATTTGACATTTTTGGTTACGTGTCAATTAATTACTTGATTTGTTAATTTTATATGTAAACAGGACCCCATATGGATCCTCTTTTCTGCTCGTAGAAGAGGAGCTTGAAAAACTTACATTTGTGGGTGCAATTATCATACAAATAATACAACTTGTTCATTAATTTGAAAATACATTTGATTATACCCTAAAAAATTTAGCTCAATTGGAATTTTAATTTCTTGATCTAAATATCCAATTTATGATTTAATGTTTATAGTTATTAAAAATTAAAATGTTAGATCAAATAATTAAAGTTATCCAATTATCCTGATTTTTCATAAGAACACTAAAAAGCATGTATTATATTAATTATAATTAATGAACCACTCGAATTATTCGAGCAAAAATGATACACTCACTCCCTTCCCATCCACTCCCTCTCACTCCCCCTCTCACATGCCGTGGGTCCCGCCATGGGTCCCACTCAAGACATGTGGTAAAAGAGTGGTATGGTTGAACGTGATCATCGTTTTATTCGAAACAAGAACCCAAAATAGACCCTCGGAGGGATTTGTGCGCTTTATAGTTTTTCTCTTTTGTCGGGAGCACTCGTTCATCATTCCAGTTACATTGTTGTACACGAGATATAGGCCTTGTTTGGAAAGGTTCTCAAGAACTGGTTTCCAACATCATTATTCAATTATTACCCCTATTTTTAAATATTATTCTTATTTTTCTCTCTATCTCTCTCTAATCATTAATACCTATTTTTTAATTATTACCCCTATTTCTCCCTCTAATCATTACAAAAACCAAAACTCAAAACCAAACCAAACACAACCATAGTGTTGTATAAGAGTTTGTCCCCGCAGTCCCTAAAGCACTCACGTGCCGACTCCAATTGGTCGTTGATGATATAATCCCCAGGGTTTTGACGTGGCCGATCAATTCCAGGTGGCAGTGGGGTGGTCAACCGTCAAATATCGCTCTTGTCGAGCCCACCGAATTTTCCCACCTCACCGTCTCCTACTCCGTTCCGTTTGTATAGAAATCGACAGTTTAACATATGGCTCTCAGCCTATGGGCTCCCATGGGATTTTATTTTGTATGCACAGACAGAGAGAGAGAGAGAGAGAGAGAGAGAGAGAGAGACCACATAAGTTTTCCTGGGTGAATTCTCAATAGATCCGACGCAGAGAAAGCGTGTAGGCATAGATATAGAGAACAAGCTTATTAATGTTTTAGATAGCGCAACGCAAGAGAGACTTCTGCCGAGAGAGAGAGAGAGAGAGAGAGAGAGAGAGAGAGAGAGAGAGAGAGAGAGAGAGAGAGAGGGAGAGAGGAAAATGGGAACGCCGTTGCTGGGGCGGGACGGAGGAGTGGCGGTTTTGTCAGGGGCTGTGAATCCGGTTGATTCGTCGTCGGCTTCGAAGAAATGTTTGGAGGTGAAATCACCAATCCTAATTTTTCTCTACTTTCACAAAGCCATCCGTTTGGAGCTCGACCAGCTTCACAAGTCGGCCATGGCCTTTGCCACCGGCCAACTAACCGACATACACCCGCTGTTCCAGCGCTACCATTTCCTTAGGTCAATTTACAAGCACCACTCCAATGCTGAGGATGAGGTCAACACACACGCCTTCTTAATTCTTCCTTGTACCTTTTTCCACTAATTAATTTATTCCTCGAAAGTCTTTTGCGACCTTTAACTACTTATATCTTATAAAATCGCTGTAGTTCAGTGAGTCACGTACTACTTGATTAATACTAGTTGCCTAGCTTTTGTAGATTCCGTTTTGGTGCTGCTTTCTTTTCCTGATATACGTGGAGATCAGATTGTGCAATGAGTCCTCCGAGTCCCATTAGTTTGCGGTTTAGCCTGTTTCTTTTGTATGTTCGCATAGGAATGCTTTTTAATTTTTTTATGTAAGGTTTGCAGTGCGAATTTGGATTTTACCCGCTAACAAATTTTGCATTGCAGATCAGTTGGGATGAGGTCACTTGACCAATATGCCTTTCACCCAGATTGTTGGGTTTTGAAAACCTGCTATGAAGCCCATACGGGAAAGGTTGATCTTGACCTCTGTATACAATTGTGCCCTGTAAAATTCCCTTGCCCTAGCCATTTCCAGCTAATGGCTTGGCTATGTCTATAATTCAGCTTCATTTTTTGACACCAAAGAATTCCATCTTTCTGTCTACGTCATTTCTGTACATGTCACGCCACCTCTTTAATGACTCTGCGTTAGTGAAAGTTTTGCTTTCTGTTTTAACGTTACTGTAATAATGGTATGGCAACAACTCAAGCATTTGGATGGATTCCTAGTTCTTAGGAGGATCTTTATGGAAGTTGTTTATGCAAGCTCCAATTTGGCGGACACAATCGTTTTGCTTGCATTTGTTGGGGGAGAATCTAATTTCCTTGACAATTTTTTTGTCTTGGAGAAAACCAATAAAAGTTGCTTGCTGGAAGTGGTGGATTGGGATTTAAACCTCACTAACTGGAACTTTGTTGGAATTTCAACTTGTTTAACTATATCAACATAACTGTATGATTAATGGTGGTTTTGCTAAACTGGCTCGCTGCTCGTGCATATAATCATAAAGTTCTGTTAATATTTGGAGTTAAGAATGGTAGGAAGTTCAGCACTATAGGTGTTTCACTGAACAACCACACAGCAGCACGCTTCAAAATTATGCCGTTGGGTGCATTTTTTGTAAGTTCATCATCCGGTTATAGTTGAAGTGGCCATTGAAATATCAGCGTTACTGTTGGCATGCATGTCATGGCAACGTGTCACAACCATCTCTTATTGCTTAACTTCACCATTGTCCTGCGTTCTAGCTCAAACTAAGTTTGAGTGCCTTCTTTCCGTTGCTTTGGAATGGGGTGGCTTGGACTCCCAAATAAAACGCCTATTCATATGCCCGTGTGGGCCTCTATGTCATTTTTTTGATCATTCAGTTTCCGGGCCTCCTTACGCGCACCTCGACTAATCATGGAACCAGTCTCACCGTCCACTAGTGGGGGGACCCAATTAAAGCCGGACTAAAGCCCATATGAAAGAGTTGATAGCACCTAGTGGCTTTCACAACTGAAAACTTGGGAGGGAGCAAACTCGTAAATCGCAGACCTTGACCACTAGGCCACTCGTGTATGTTAGGGTGCTTCTGTTTTGGGGGTCTTGCTGCTGCCTCAGCAGGATACCTTGTAGCCCATGCTAACTCGCCAAGTTCTTTAGTTTTGTGCTGCCTTCTTACTATATATTTGGGCTCCAAACTTTTGGCATGCATGTTAGAGTGACATGTTCACTCTATATATGGTACTTTATGTGGACTGCTGGAAAATAATGTGACAAACGAGCTGATTGGGGCAGGTATGAATCGACATGAAGAATGTGCAAACTCGTCCATTCCAGAACGAAGTCTAAGGATATGCATGCTCTTTTTAGTTTTGTCTAAAAAGAACATGCATATCATGTTAGGCATACTTGACGTAAGATATTTTCATGTTGAAGGAGTCTTTTTACTTTTAGTTAGTGATTCCAATTTATTGGTTGAATTAGGTGTGGTTGTAAGGTATGGGAAGAGTATCTAAGGTGTCCCTCTATGGACATGGTAGGTGCTACAATGATGCTCGAGACCATCGAATGTGGAGGAGGAGAGAGCTTAAGGCAGTCTTAGTGAGAGAAAGGAGTGGCAGTATGAAGCAATGAACCAGAGAGTAGGAGTAGTAGGTATGTATTCAATGTGTGTCTTGAATGCTCTGCAAACTCCTGTATCTATAGGAGCCTTGAAGCTTTGGAGGGCAAGGAAACATATCTTCCTCATTAATGCGCATCGGAGTACAGTTTCTCCTTGAGTGTGATGATAAGAACTTGGGGTTCTCATCATTGGTCTCTCAGAGGCACATTTGGGTGATATATGGATGCCTGTATCGTGGCCAGATGGTAGGTATGATACAAGCTCCTTATATTGGCGTGTCAGCTGGGATGCTGTATAGATCTTTGTCAAATGTCGGTGACATAGGCGAGCCCCTCTCTCTCTATGGCCAGTTATGGCCGGTCATAGAGCTCATCTCTTGGAGGTGAGTCTTGACAGTCCATTCACTCTAGCCTCTAAGCCAATACCTTCTTAGGTACCGAGTGGGTACCCAGGCCCTGCTCCTGACTTAGGGTCTTGTGTAGAGTTGCCATGCCCATGAGAGCCTAATTAAGTTGTGTGTAGACGTAGGAGATGCTTGGGCACATTCGTAGTGATATGCTTTATAGACTCTGTGGAGGAGGTGTCTCTGAGGAGTACCTCAGAGGAGGCATCCTAGAAGGGTATCGTGGAGGAGAAGTATTTTGGATACCAACATTAGGCATAGTAAAAATGATATTCAATACATATATTTAGAACCTTGTAAACAAAAGCAGGAAAATAAGGATGAGTTCATTAAAAATGAAACCATTTGTGAGATGGTAGGTGCAGAACTTATAGAGGAGAAGTTGAGAGAAAATAGACTAAGATCGTTTGAAAATATCTACCATAGACCTGTAGATAGTTAAGAGAGTTGATAGGATAGTTTTGAGCTATGTAGCACCGACACTTCAGAGGTTGCTGTGTCCCCTTATGGGATGCGGGGACATGGAGACACTCGGGGGATACTTGGGGACACATTGGACATGCCACATGGTGTGTCCCTTACATTAAATAATTTTTTTGGAGGGGACACTCTAGGACACGGCATGGACACCCATGTCCGATATCTACACTCTTTGACTCTCACGATCTCACTCTCTAAGTCTCCCTCCCTCCCTCTCTTTCAATGTATATGTGTGTGTGTGTACTGGTATATATTCAATGTTAATATCTCCATAGTTGTGTGTGTATCTTACATGTTTATATGTGCGTATATACCAACACATAACAATGTAAATATCTTACATATCAAAAGAAAAGTGTATAAATTTAACTGTTACTGCATACTATACAATATATTTAAGTATATAATGATTTATATGTTTATTTATTTTTGCCATGTCTACCGCCGTGGCCGTGTCCATGTCCGTCCCCGTATCCGTGTTGTTGTCTGTGCTACATAGGTTTTGGGTAGTAACGCTATAGTGAAGGGAATACCTAAAGTGACATTGGATGCTGTAGTGCGTGAAGATATGAGTTTTAGTCCAAGTGACAAAGTATTGCTTGACAAAGCTCAATGAAAAAAAAGGATTCATGTAAAAGACACCAATTGATTGGGACATAATGCTCAGTTTGGTTTGGTTTCATTCTCGGAATTTTTATAAATACCACCATATATTCGAATATTTAATCCCATCATAAGTCTTTGGGCACTAGGGAGGTATCTTAAAGAGCACCAATGATGCAGGAGCATTATTGGCGTGAAAGTCTACTTAGATTTATTTAATTTTCTTGTGTTTCCTATGTCTTGTTATTTTGTGTTGACTGTCTTGGAAATGTTGCTTGCTTTGGAAAGGTTTGAAGCAATTAGTGTCTAGGGAATAGTCTAAGAGTTATGTGGGTAGTCTAAGAGTCATCTATCTATTGTAATCTCTATATATATATATCCATTTTAATGAAATCTGAAGTAGTTTTTTTTGAGAGTCTAAAATTATTTACAAGTTCTCTTCTTGCTTGTGAGTGGGAGAGTCCTAACATCAAGCGTGTGGCTTGGTCGCGTGAGTGACATCCGCGATTAGCAACGTCGAGTGACATCCGTTGCCCCCGGTGAGTGGCATCCCGGGACTATCCCTAGTCTCCTAGTTGGGACCTTTTGGTTTCAGCTACTCTAGCAGGTGTTGGCCTGCATCAACCAGGAAGGTGTTTTAAAGAGAATTATTCTTAATAATAAATTGTGAGAGAAGCAACATCATTTTTTTAAGCACGACAGACAAGGTGCCATAATGAAACCTTGAATTTTGGACCTTTTTTAGGTTCCTCTTGCTCTATAACTGAAAAACAATACCAAGATAGCCACAACCCACAAAGAAATCTTCTTGTAACCCTACGGCGAGGGGAAGACCTAAATTGACATTGGATGCTGTAGTGCGTGAAGATATGAGTTTACTGAGTCTAAGGGACAAAAGTATCCCTTGACAGAGCTCAATGAAAAAAAAAGGATTCATGTAGCATACCCTAATTGATTGGGGCATAATGCTCGGTTTGGTTTGGTTTCATTCTCAGAATCTTTATAAATACCACCAAATATTCGAATATTTAATCCCATCATAAGTCTTTGGGCACTAGGAAGTTGTCTTAAAAGAGCACTGGGAAGGTGTCTTAAAGAGAATTATTCTTAACGATAAATTTTGAGAGAAGCAGCGTCATTTTTGTAAGCATGACAGACAAGGCTCCATATGAAACCTTGAAATTTGGACGCTTTTTAGGTTCCTCTTGCTCTATAAATGAAAAACAATACCAAGATAGCCACAGCCCATAAAGAAATCTTCTTGATACCAAAGAAGGAATTGTTTTTTTAGTGCTTGGAGAATGAAATCATGTCCAATTCATCTTTTTTTTTTATATTTTCTCTAGAAGTATATTGTTTATACATGTCAATGTAGGTACATATGTGTGGGCATATGTATGATTTTTTCTGCAGACTGTTTGTGGGAGGTGTAATGTTTGCCTTTTTTATAATTCATTAGTCAATGTATGTTATTTTTTTACTTTGAATGTGGGTCCCTCAAATATTTTTATCCACTCAATAATCAGGTACTCATTTGTGAGATTTTTCTAACTGCCAATATTATGGGCTGGTTAAGGTGTAAAAAATGCCAAAATATTGAGCATCTTAATCTACTTTTTACCTGTCCCAAAGCACTTTTTCCATCGTTGATATACGTTTTTCTCACATTTCAAATTTTCAATACACTAAGTACTCATTTATCGAGTTCATCTTATATCCCATAACATGAGAAATGATACGTTCACATCAGCAGGACCTGTATTCGGACTCACCCCTCTCTTTCGAGTTCTCTGTCTGGTAGATGTGCATAGAGAGCTGGTGTATGAGAATTCTTTTTCTAAGAATATCCTAGAAGGTGAAAGAAAATAAAATGACCAAAGCTGTTTATTAAGACTTTTGAGAATGAGTTCTCCGACCAGGCGGAGGCAATGAAAGATCTATGTTATTGTACTTCATTTTAGCATTTTAAATAGAAAATTGGTAACATTATTTTGCAGACTCCAAACTAGCTCTTTAGTAATAATTTTTGAAGACAATGTCAAAAACAGTGAACTAGACATATTTACCAATCTTTTGTTTATGTTGGTCATAGCATAACTAATTTGCAGCAATTTTCCCAACGGGCCCTACACCGTCTTCATTTGCATCTCAACATATAATAAACGCAAACGAATGGTTCTTTTAGATTTTGTTTTCTTCATTGATAGAGGATGCGTAAATGAGGAATTTGGAAGGTTTGGGGATTGTTCCTTTGGGTATTATGTGGTGCTTATTTACTGAGAGGAATAGGAGATCTGTTATTGAACCCTGTCGTTTGAGTGATGTAATGTTCATTCTTAATTTATCTCTTGTTTTGCAAGTACCCAAAGATACATAGGAATGGTGAAAATTTGAAGTCCTTGAAGCCAAAGTCTGTTATTTTTGTATTGTGGATCTGTATGTATCAAGTGCCCCCCCTCTCCTCTTACCTTCATTCTCGAGGTTTTTTTTGACCAATTTTTTTCTCTGCCGACAAAAACCATCCAGAGTTTGAGAAATAAGTTCTCTACATTTACAAAATCTATCCTGGAAAATATTCATTTGCTAAAAAGCAAAGCTCAGTCCTTAATCGATAATTCATTTATTATATTATTTCTATTGAAGAGAGGTTTGACAGTTGACACGTACTAGTCAATGCATACTGAATAAGTACACTGTGTGTGTGTTTTTTTTTTTGGAGTCTCTAAGTGCCTTCTCCTACCGAGATATTTTTAAATTTTGTGTTCCTATCAAGTTCAATACTCCCTCTATCCCATATTGTTTGCTCAGTATTCCTTTTTAGGCTGCCTCAAAATGTTTGCTGAATTTCCTTAATTGGCTATAAATACTTGGCAAACTACCCATTCTACCCTTGTCACTCATTTTCTCTTTGGATCCAAACAAATTTAGAGTGTTTGTTGGACCCAAAATTTCCAAAATTTTGAGAATATTTTTTGGGATTGTGTTTTGATTGGAGCTAAAATTTTGAGAAAAACTTTTGCGATTGTGTTTTGATTGGAGCCAAAATTTTGAGAAAAAGTTTTTGGGATTGTATTTTGACTGGAGCCAAAACTTTTGAGAGTTTCTGTAGGAGCCAAAATTTTAAGATTTTTTTTTTTGGGATTGTGTTTTGATTGGACCCAAAATTTTTGGACCAATTTTTGTTAACTCTTTGTTGGAGCCAAATTTTTACATTAATTAAAGACAAAAAAAGGAGTGCCAATTGACAAAGGAGAGTATACAAATTCATTCCCCATACTAGTTATGAAGGTAAAATGGAAAACTCTTTGACTTTGACCCAGTAAATTTGTTGACTATCTGTCTTTCTGTAGTGGGCAAACAAATTGGGACAGAGGGAGTATATCATTTGTCAGTCCTTTAGGTTAAAACTACTGGTTCTAGTAAGCAAGTCTTCCAAGTCAAAGGGTTTGGCCACCAGCCATAAGGCATTCAATTGGTTTCTGTTGTTCTTTGGATGTGTGATAGACTGATAGGAAACAGCAATACCCATTGGTTTATAACATAATAGTCTAGAAATGTAGGCATGCCCAGGGATGCACCAAAAAATCGTAGGAATCAATTCATTATCTGTCTGACCTGCTACTGACCTGCTATTGTGAATAGCTTTACATGATTTTGGCATATTCAAAGTTACTGTATGCTGCATTTATGCCGACAAGGTGCTTTAGTGAACAGGTAAATGTAGGGCAACAACTGTGGAATCTTCTTGAGTTCACGGCACTTGCAGGAGGTGTTTTGCTCCAGAAAGGTGGCAGAAGAGGATTTAGGGATTAGATTTTTCTGTTTTCGGGGAAATTTATGTGCTTGAATGGACTAGTTATTAGTTTATGGCAAATGTGTAACCATAGTGAAGCACTTGTCTTTCTAATCACTGAATGAGGTTCTAGGAAGCAGAGAACTAATTTTAACAGGATTTTTTTTCTGACAATAGCTATAATCAGATAGCAGCGGTAATAGATTGAATGCATGGCGTAAGAGTATGTTTGGCAACTGTCCATTACTGTCTGTGTGATCAATTTCGAAATAGTGACTCATAATGGAACTTTTCTTAATTTGGTTTGCATATTACTGTTAAGATTGTCTATAGACTCTATACGGAGTCGAGCCCAGGTTTTTCAGTAAATCACATGATATCTGCTGGATTGTATCTATTGCTTCTTTCTTTTTCCCAGGAGCAGTATTTGTGCTGTTTGTTGGAGTTTTGAAAGATTAGGAATGTTCTTTGCAGGTCATTTTTCCAGCTCTTGATATACGCGTGAAGAATGTGGCACAAGCATACTCCTTAGAACACAAAGGAGAAAGTGATATTTTTGATATTTTATATGAGCTGCTAAATTCAAACAGGCCGAGAGATGAGACGTTTGCTAGGGAGCTAGCGTCATGTACAGGAGCCCTTCAGACCTCAGTTAGCCAGCACATGTCAAAGGAAGAGGAGCAGGTAGCATCTGAGTGTTTGTTGTCTGTTTTGCTTTCTCATTAAGTTTGGACCATCTTCTAGGCAATTGGTATAGAGGAAAAACTGGCAACCCAAGAAGTATTGATATTGTGTCATGATGGATTTTGGAAGAAAAACTGATAAAAGGTTTTTTGCATGTCTGAATGGACTCAAGAGAGGGAGCACGAGTATTGCAGCATAGCCCATTATGTTTTGTTCATTATGTAGTGCACGTAGTGGCCTTTTACTGCTTGGATGGACACAATTTTGTGGTTGTAGAGCTGAAAAGTGTTGAATGGTGTGATATTTATTGTTGGGCCATTTCCTAATAGCATAGGCTCTTGGAACAATTTGTACTGACCATGGTCTCTGAGCTTAGGTTGGGTTCAAGTCTCTGTTTATATTTGTTCCCGCTTATGTTTGTGCTTCTCCCCTTGTTTTTTCACCCTGCAGATATTTTTCTATCCACGTGCAAGACAGGTTTCACGTGAGGGAGGGTGTCAAATAGATAGATATACGTGTTTTGGCCCATTTTATATCTTAAGCTTTTGGGACAAGTGGTTACTTAACAGAAAGAGCTATATTTCTTGCTTTTGTGATTGAATTTGATCATTTTGCCTTTTGGACCACATGGAACTTGTTGGTTTTAGTTTAGTTTTGAGTACTGAACTGTGTCTAGCATCAGATGCCTTTTGATTCTAGATTCACTAATTTATTTCGGGTGCTCATTATTGAAATGCTCTGGACCATGAATGAAGGAAGCATGGTAATGAGCACGGAAATTGATTTGGATCTCTAGGGCTGTCCTCCCTGATGCCTTTTGGCTTTGATTTGGGGGCATGGTTTTATAGCAAAACGTCCTTGTAGCTCCTCAATTCTTGGAGGTTTAGGGGGGCCACTATTTAGTGGTATTTTGAGAGCAGCCACTTCGTGCATATTGCTAAAGGTTAGGTCTGTCTCCAATCATCCCCAGCCTATACCCCAAATGATTGGGGACTAGATGGGTTCTGTTATTGTTGTTGTATTCTTTGTGTCCAAATGTTGAGTGAAAACATGTTTTAGTTGCTCTCACAATTTATTCATTGAGATATTCACAGAGCTCTCCTTTGTTCATTTTACTTTTTGTTCTTTTCTGGTTTCGATAAACTATAGCTACCGTTCTTCTATTTGTTAGGATAGTAACCACTGGTAAATCCGAGAGTTACTTTGCTTTAATGTGCTATTTTATATCGGCAAATGTATTATTGCTAGCAGATTTCACTGAATGACATTGTACCAACTAGTGCAACGATGTGTGTAGAATCAATGACAAACATATGGAGGCCTGTATGTATTCATATTCTAATTAAGCTGGTAGGGCATCAGATTTTTTGAATAGCACATGGGTTTGAACCGTAGAAGGAATGTGTCATGCAAACATGGCATTGGCTTAGTGAATCTAGTTAGGACATTCCCTTTCTATGTTCAGTTAGTCATGTTGTATCTGTGTCAAACGCTTGAGTTTTGCAAAATCAGAGATTATATGTTTAACTGTTTTCCTATGGATATTCAAATCAATTAAAAGTTATGAATTCAATCAGTACATGCCTGCATGGTATACGCTTTATTTTCTTCCTGGACAGCTATTTGGAAAAACACACTTTGTAAAAGATATTGGTTGTGTTTGGTTAGATAGTTTAGTTTAGTTTTGATGATGTCATCATGTATAATGAGTGGAGAGAGACAGAGAGAGAAATGATGATGTCATCAAAACTAAAACTAAAACTAAAACTAAACTGGGAAACGAAAAGGGCCATTAACTTTTGGCTTTTTTAAGAATAACTGAAACAAAGCTTGCTTCAATTCTCTTGGTTTTTTTTGTAGTGAGAGTTCTTTTTTCTTTTCCTTCGTGGCTAAGTATTGTCTCTTGAAGTTTATGAAACTTGGAACACTCTGTGTTATTGTTCCATCTTTATTATTCTGAATTAGAGACAAATGTCTTGGATTGTTTTGTTTTACTTTTGCTGTGCAGGTTTTTCCCTTGCTCAGTGAGAAGTTCTCCTTTGAGGAGCAGGCATCGTTAGTTTGGCAGTTCTTCTGCAGTATTCCTGTGAACATGATGATTAAATTCCTTCCATGGCTTTCATCTTCTATTTCACCTGATGAATATAAGGATATGCTTAAATGCTTGCGTAAGATAGTTCCAAAAGAGAAGCTTCTTCAACAAGTGAGGGCTCATCCAGTGCATCAAAACCCTAGAACTTTTTTTTCCCTCCCTTCTCTCCTTTTCCCCTCTTTCTCTCTCTTGTATACATGACCCTGACTGCTAGTGTCAATTGTTGAAGGTTATATTCACTTGGATGGAAGGTAGGAACAGTGTGAACATGGTTGAAAGTCATGATGGCGATCCTCAAATCTGGTGTTCAACAAATGCTAGTGGTAGCAGCAACTTAACCTGTGAAACAGAGAAAGTAAATTGTGCCTGCATATACTCCAAGACTGGAAAGAGGAAATACTTGACGTCAAGTGTTGATGGCTCTGATAACTACCCGGTGCATCCAATAAATGAAATATTGCATTGGCATAGTGCAATAAGAAAAGAGTTGATTGACATAGCAGAGGAAGCTAAGAGGATACAGCTTTCTGGAGATTTTTCTAATTTAGCAGCCTTTAATGAAAGGCTCCAGTTTATAGCTGAAGTTTGTATATTTCACAGGTATCCTTCAACTGATGAGTAATGGAACTTTCACAAAATTAGTCTTCTTTTAGAACATTGGATCATGAATGTTTGTACAAATCCCCTTTGTCACAAGGGCTCGATCGGTATTTGTCCCTAAATTTGACAAGAAAAAAATTGAATGAATAGATCAAGTAGATGAAGCCCTTACGGGTCTTATTGATCTCCAAATGAGTTGATTTTTATGGATACTCTTAAGAACACGTTTTACACAAATTGAATGGCTCCGATTATGAGATTGGGGCTTCGATTATTATTGTGTCAAATGTTGTGTCCCCTGATATGAATACACACACACACACACAGCTTCTAATAAGGGATCCTTTAATTTGCTACGGTGAGGGACTCCCATTTCCCGATTGAATTTTGATGATCCTAACCGTTCATTGTGTTTAAAATGTGTTCTAAAGGGTCTACATGAGAAATCATAAAAAAAAAAAGTTATTGGGAAGGGCTTCATCCGAGCAATTTTTTATATAACTATATATACGTACGGTTTTTATGAAAAACTGTGTGGATGAAGCCCTTCCCGTGTTGTTGATAATTTCGTGTGTTTCCAACTTTTAAAAACACGTTCTAAATACATTGAACGGTTTGGATCATCAAAATTCAGTCGAAAAATGGAAGTCCTTACTGTAGCAAATTAAGGGATCCCGTATTAGAAAGGGACTGATATGTATATGTATGTATGTATGTATGTTTTGTTTTTTGTTTTTTTGGGGGATATGCGGGTGAATCTATTTTACAGTAGAACTATCATCATTATTAGAGTTTGTCCCACATTGGTTAATTATAACCTCCAAAGCTAGTATATGAACTTGGGCGGCCTCTCTATTCAAAATTCCAATTAATTTTGAGTTGGATGCTTTAATATGTATCAGAGCTAGGCTTCCAGAGGCTTTTGGACAAGACTCTATGTTGTTGATGGTTGGTTCCCCTTTGTTTGGCATTAATGGTTGATAGTTGTCATATGTGTTGAATTGTTTGTTTACTTCCCACGTGCGGGTCGTGTCACATGTGCGCGGGGGAGTGTCAAAGCTTGCCCCACATTGGTTAATTATAACTTCTAAAGCTAGTATATGAGCTTTGGTAGCCACTTCACTCATGGCCAATTGGTACTAAGTTAGATGCTTTAACATGGTATGAGAGTTAGGCTTTCGGAGGATTTTGGACAAGTCTCTATACCGTTGATGGTTGATTGTTGTCGTATGTATTGAATCGTATATTTACCTCACCATGTGCGAGTCAGGGGTTGCATGTGCGGGGAGTGTTAGAGCTAGTTCCACATTGGTTAATTATAACCTCAAAGCTAGTATATGAACTTGGGCACCCGCTCTACTCATTGCCAATTGGTTTTGAGTTAGATGCTTTAACAATCATCAACCATTAGAAGTAACTGTGGTTCTACTGGTGATGAGTTTTTATGGCTATTGGGCTGGGAATTAACTCAGGTGATTGCCGTGTGATGAAATGGTCACTACTTCATTGAGCATGTACTTGTTATTGTGTAAACAAAATGTGTTTCGGTTTGTTCCTTAATATGAAGTAAATTGGGCGTACTATTTTTTCTCCGCTGACTAATTCGTATATAAAAAGTACAATTAGAGATGTTTTACTTTACTGTAGAAATGTTCTCCCACTTTCACTAATAAAGAGGACCGTTTTGCCATGTTTTTTCAGTATAGCTGAGGACAAGGTCATATTCCCTGCAGTAGATGGAGAACTCTCATTTTTCCAGGAGCATGCTGATGAAGAAAGTCAATTTAATCAGTTTCGTTCTCTAATTGAAAATATTCAGAGTGCAGGATTCAATTCTTCTTCAGCTGCTGAATTTTACGGAAAGTTATGTTCCCATGCTGATCATATAATGGAAACCATACACAGGCACTTTGAAAATGAGGAAGTTCAGGTGAGCTTTTCACCTTATCCAGTTACATCTCTCAGGAAGATTTTTGGTGACCAGTATAAGTTATGCCCCAATCTTGGTTCCTGTTCTTTCAGTTAGCTGTGCATCACTTGAAACAAAGTTTCCATGGGAGTAAAATAGGAGATTTTAGGTATTTTCAGACAATTTATGAAAGTGAGCGTAAAGACTGAATTTATTATCCATTATTTATATTCTCCCCATGGTTAGTGTACTTGTCACATATTACTGGAACAACATGTCATCAAATATCCGCTTTCATCCCTGAGATGCTAAGCTCCCTGCACATCTAGGTTCTTCCACTTGCTCGGAAGCATTTCAGCTTCAAAAGGCAGCGGGAACTTTTGTATCAAAGTTTGTGTGTGATGCCTCTGAAATTAATTGAACGTGTCTTGCCTTGGCTGGTCGGGTCACTGGCTGAAGATGAAGCCACAGATTTCCTTAGAAACATGCATTTGGCAGGTTATGTTCGAATTTCTTATAGTTCTTTACCTGGAGACAGCCAATATGGAACAATGTGATAATTTACTTTAATTCTAATAACTTGTAAAATATTTGATTCAGCTCCGGCAGCAGATAGTGCTCTGGTAACGCTTTTTTCTGGTTGGGCTTGCAAAGGACGTCATCAGGGTATATGTTTGTCTTCTAATGCTATTGGTTGCTGTCCTGTGAAAAGGTTCGCTGACATCGAAGAAGATTTTGTTCGACCATTTTGCCCATGCCCATTCTTAGCTCAGATGGTTGAAGATGAAAGGCCAGTCAAGCGGAACATCTCAATACCATGCATAAACATTGAGGCAGATGAGCCTTCACAGATAGTAAATGTTCATAATCTATCTTGTAGAGATCGGACTTGCTGTGTCCCTGGTTTGGGAGTAAGCAGCAATAATCTGGGATTGAGTCCCGTTTCTACGGTTAAGTCTTTGCGTTCCTTGTCCTTCAGCTCATGTGCTCCTTCTCTTAATTCCAGTCTCTTCTGCTGGGAATCAGATAATAGCTCCTCTGATATTGGTTGTGCAGTTCATCCAATTGACACTATATTTAAGTTTCATAAAGCCATACGCAAAGACTTGGAGTATTTGGATATTGAGTCTGGAAAACTAAGCGAGTGGGACAAGACATTCCTCCGGCGGTTCACTGGAAGATTTCGATTGCTTTGGGGTCTATATAGAGCTCATAGTAATGCAGAGGATGAAATTGTTTTTCCTGCATTGGAATCCAAGGAGGCACTTCACAATGTGAGTCACTCCTACATGCTGGACCATAAGCAGGAAGAAAAATTGTTTGAAGATATATCGTCTGCCCTTTCAGACCTTTCATACCTTCATGAAGATCTAGCCGGAAGTAACAGTGAATTTTCTGGCAAGCGTGGTAATGAAAGTTTGAGAAAGTACATTGAGCTCGCTACAAAGCTTCAAGGCATGTGCAAGTCAATAAGAGTCAGCCTAGATCAACATATTTTCAGGGAAGAACTTGAGCTGTGGCCTTTGTTTGGTAAACATTTTTCTGTGGAGGAGCAGGACAAAATTGTTGGCCGCATTATAGGGTCAACAGGTGCTGAAGTGCTACAATCAATGTTACCTTGGGTAACATCTGCACTTACTCAGGATGAGCAGAATAAAATGATGGACACATGGAAGCAGGCCACCAAAAACACAATGTTTAATGAGTGGCTTAATGAATGCTGGAAAGGAACTCAAGAATCACCCTTACAGCCTGAAACATCAGAAACTAAGAGTTCTTGTAAAGGTCTGTTATATGCTATTACAGTTGTGACTTGTATGGCACTGTAGGTACTGTACTTAAATGTTCATTACCAGGGTTGTATCTTGTTTTTCAAGTCAATGTCATCTGTGGATATCACGTTGCATTTCATTTAATTAATGGATTCGTTTCCTATAGGTACTGATTCTCGAGAAAGCATGGACCTGAGTGATCAGATGTTTAAACCTGGCTGGAAAGATATTTTTCTCATGAATCAAAATGAATTGGAGGCAGAGATTAGAAAGGTTTATCGCGACTCAACTCTTGATCCAAGGAGAAAAGCATATCTTGTTCAAAATCTCATGACTAGGTTTGATCCGTGGACAAAATTGCTGCTAAATTTTTCTATCCCTGTCATTAGTACATTTGTTATCTGTATTATTTCTTAAAGTCATGGACTTCGTGGTGATGCTTTATTTTCCTGGTTGAGAGTCCTGCATAACCACTTTTCGTCATTGATTTTAGTCGCTGGATAGCTGCTCAGCAGAAGTCAACTCAAGCAGTACAAGGTGAAACACTGGACGGTGAAGGTATACCAGGATGCTCTCCATCCTTTCGGGATCAAGAGAAACAAATCTTTGGGTGTGAACACTACAAGAGAAACTGTAAACTTCTTGCTGCATGCTGCGGGAAGTTGTTCACATGCAGATTTTGTCATGACAAAGTGAGCGACCACTCAATGGATAGGTAACTTTCTGGTTTTCGGTGCCAAATTTTGGTTTGGGCTCTGTTTGTGAAAGTATTGTTTTAGGATCTTTTTGTTATTTATGTTTTATTTTAGGGCAAAATGCACTTTACCTACCTATAGTTTGGTAGAGTTGCAGATAACCTCCCTTACGTTTATAAATGAGCAAATAACCTACCCATGGGTTTGGACTAAACTGCAACCCTTAACTCCGTTAATAGAAAATGCTAAATGACTTAAGTAGCCCTGTATCTTTTTTATATTTTTTTGGGATAAATTACCTGATCTTCTCTTTAAAACTACTCACCCCCAACTAAAATTCTGCTCAAATATGACCAACTAAAAAAACCGATCAACCATCAGGATCGAATCATCCCATAAATGATCCACCAGAAAAACCGATAAAAACAAACCAAATTGGGGTTGAAATAAAAATACTCACACATACAAATAAAGCAATGTTGGCAACCCAATCATAACAGCCCAAAAGTGAAAAATTAAAACCAAACCATAGTTGCAGATTTGTTATGGAGATCCACACATAAAACCCAGATCAATCCATCTTAGCTCTCTTCTCAATCTCAGCTCTGAAGATGGCAAACTGGTGGTTCTTGAAATCCCACCACTTAGCGAAGATCCAGCTGTCGGTGAATCCAAAATGAGGGAAATTGGAAAACACTTCCAACACCAATCACACAAAGTTTTCGTAATGTTCAATGTCAATTGACACGAAAAAGAGAAATTTCAGTGTCGATTGGGGAAATTACGGTATCAATGATGAACAGTGTTTATGTAACCCCGCCTGAACTATCCCCGTATCTATCACCACAGTGAAGCTTCCCGCCCCCATGTCCTCCGTTGCATATGGAATTTCAACAACAGTCTTTTTATCGCCAACAGTGACTGGAAACTCGCCAGAATTATCAGATCGGAGAAGGCAGTCTGTAGGGTGAACAGGGTAATCCCAGCACCTCCCCTGTGCTGTTCCAACTCGGTTAATACAGCACGTTGAAGTTGTGGCCGTTGATTAAGGCTTTGGTTATGTTGAGGCCTAACAAGGGTCGGGTTTCGGACGCGGTTAGATCCGGCCCGGATGGGATTGTTTCTCTGGGAGGGTGTAAGAGATGGATTTGATGAGAGAGAGGACGGTGAAGTTAGACAGGGAGTAGACGAGATGGGGGAGGAGAGGGTGACAGCATCAGTGACGGGGTCATGGGTGGGATATTGGTTAGGTCGGGCCACGTCGGGGAGAATGAAAGGTTTGAGTTTTATAAAACATGGTGGGGCAATTTGGGAAGAATAAAGTACCATTTTAAGCTTGCACATGCAATTCAGGCGGATACCTAACACGAGCCGTCAATATGGATGGGAAACTTAACGGTAGCAGTTTAATCCAAAACTATGGGTAGGTTATTTGCTCATTTATAAATGTGAGGGAGGTCATCTGCAACTCGACCAAACCATAGTTATGTAAAGTGCATTTTGCCCTTTATTTTAAGGGTAGTTAAGTCATTTTTTATTATTACGGTCTCTTAGTTTTTGTCTATTTAAGCTTTGCTCTGTCATTGTAATTTGTACATCCAATATATGCAATGCCTTGGTTTGTTTCTCTCCCCTTTGGTTTGTATCATGGTATCAGAGCCCAAAACCTTGGGCTTCGGATCTGTTAATCAGCCTTCTCTCTCTCTTCAAGTCTGTCTTGCACATGGCACCCTCTTTGCATCTCTCCCCCTCTGTCTTAATTCTCAGTATACCTCTGCCTCAGAAAACCATCTTCTCCCTCGTTTGCTTCTTCAGAGTTGTGGTATGACGCCAGATCTGCAATCACCGTAGCAGCAGCTGGCACTCTCTTTTTGCATCTTCCTTCTCTTTTCATTGAAACCTCTTTCTGTATCTCAATTGACCTCTATCTACATCGGGAAAATTTCTAGTTGCAATGTCTGTTTCTCTCTGCAATAGTAGCATCTCTCTCTCTCAGATCCTCTGAAGTAATGTAGCAACTCCGGCATCTTTCTCCATTGCAGCTGTTTGTAGTTGTAGCATCAACATCTACCACTTGATCTCTCTCTTCCTCTCCCTCTCGATCTCTTTGTAATCTCTCTTGATATCTTTGCACTATATCTCTCTCAGTCTGCAGTATGCTCTCTCTCCTCTGAAATCCTTTGTGTCTTCAGTTTCTTCTCTATGTTAGAATTTGAGTTTGCGTAAATTGTTGGGTTTTAGTTGTAGTCAGCTATTTGCATTTTATATTTTTTGCCCTTTTAACTCCGTCTGTGACGTTCTTAAAGCCTTATTTTTGGATCTTAGCCGGTCCCAAGCCCGGGTAAAGGAAGAGGGTTGTGTGTTAGGTAGCTAACAGCCAGCACATAAAAAGACCCGTCAGAACGTTATGACATGAACCTTAATCATACAATGAGACATGCTGTATGTTCCGCTTGCGAAGCGTTATATATGCCCCGCCTTCGTGTGCTTCAAAAATGGGCAAAGTACATGTCATCGGGCTACCTCGTGTGGTGATAAGTGAGCAAAAGGGTTCCAAGCGTGCCTAGATGAGCCGGGTGTTAAGCTAGCCTGTGATTATAGGTTCCGCTTAGCAACTTGGAATATAGGGACTTTAACGAGTAAGACTAGGGAGCTAGTTGATACCATGATTAGGAGGAGAATTAGTATAGTTTGCCTTTAGGAGACTAAGTGGGTAGGGGAGAAGGCTAGAGAGATAGAAGACACTGGGTATACACTTTATTATACGGGTAAAGATAGACATAGAAATGGGGTAGGCATCATAGTAGCTAAGCACCTTAAGGACTCGGTAGTCATAGTCATGAGGAAAGGAGATCGGATTATTTTAGTTAAGCTTGTGATTGGAGAGAGCATAGTGAATATTATTAGTGCTTAAGCGCCCCAAGTAGGCTCAGATGATCTCACTAAAGAGCAATTTTGGGAACAGATGGATGATGTGGTTCAAGAGATAACTTGTGGAGAAAAGTTTTTTATCGGAGGAGATTTCAATGGTCATGTGGGAGTGCAGAGGCAAGGGTATGAGAAGGTACATGGTGGATTTGGATTTGGTGACCTAAATGAAGGTGGTAGGAGGATTTTGGATTTTTCAAAGAGTCAAGCGACTGATAGTTGGGAATACTCTCTATAAGAAGCCTGAAGAACATTTAATTACCTTTAAGAGCGGAGTCAATAGAAGCCAGATCGACTACTTCCTTGCTAGAGGCACAGATTGCTTGTTATGTAAGGATTGTAAGGTCATTCCCGGAGAGTGTCTAGTGGCACAACATAGACTTTTGGTGTTAGAAATTGGTCTCAAGGGGAATAATAGACCGAGAAAAGAAACTAGAAGCCCACGAACTAGATGGTGGTTCTTACAAGGAGAGAAACTAGAGGTGTTCAAGGAGCGTATGGGCCAAGAGATGGAGTGGGGAGGAGAAGGTGATAGTGATAGTATGCAGAATACAATGGCTGATGAGATTAGAAGAATATCAAAAGAAGTTCTTGGGGAGTCAAAGGGGAAAGGTCCAAGCTCTAAAGAGACATGGTGGTGGAACGAAGAGGTTCAAACCATGGTAAAAGCCAAGAAGGATTGCTTTAAAAAGTGGCAAAAGGATTGGAATGTGGAAAATTTTCAGAGGTACAAGCAGGCTAATAGGGAAGCTAAAAAGGCCGTTAGTGAGGCTAAGTTGAGAGTCTACGATGATTTTTATGCTAGGCTTGATAGTAAGGATGGAGAGAAGAATATATATTAACTCGCCAAGCTAAGAGAAAGGAAAGGTAAAGACTTCTCTCAAGTTAAGTTTATAAAAGGTGGTGATTCGGAGGTGTTGGTGAAAGGTGAGGAGATGAAGGATAAATGGAAGATGTATTTCGAGAAGTTGTTAAATGAGAAACATGAAGAAAGCTTTGGTGAGGAGGAAGTTGATGTTCCTAGCGAGAAAATAGAATACGAGTTCTATCGGAGGATACAAAAGTTTGAAGTGGCCAAGGCTTTGAAGAGGATGAAATCGGGTAAGGCCTTAGGACCCGATGGTATCCCCATTGAAGTGTGGAGAAGCCTAGGTGACTTGGGGGTGACTTGGTTGACAAAATTGTTAAACAAGATTATTTTATCTAAGAGGATGCCCGACGAATGGAGGAGTACCTTAGTACCTATCTACAAGAATAAATGGGATATTCAAAATTGCAACAACTATAGAGGTATTAAGTTGATGAGTCATACGATGAAGTTGTGGGAAAGAGTTTTTGAGCATCGATTGAGGATGGTGACTACGGTGTCGGAGAAACAGTTTGGGTTCATGCCTGGGAGATCAACTAGAGTGACTAGAGGCTATATTGGTGTGGTCAAAGACATGTATGAAGGTGCAGTCACTGCCATTAGATCACCAACAGGAGAAACGTGTGAATTTCCCATCATAGTAGGATTGCACCATGGGTCAGCGTTGAGCCCGTACCTTTTCACGTTAGTTATGGATGAATTGACTAGGTAGATTCAGGAGGATATACCATGGTGTATGTTGTTTGTAGATGATATTGTCCTTGTAGATGAAACGGCTAGTGGTGTTAATACTAAATTAGAAATTTGGCGGGAAGCATTAGAGTCTAAGGGCTTTCGAATAAGTAGGAGTAAAACTGAGTATATGGTTTGCAAGTTTACTGATACTAGAAGTGTGTATGAGGAAAGAGTGATGATCCAAAATCAGGAGATACCAAAGAGGGACTATTTTAGGTATTTAGGTTCTGTTATTAGTCAAGATGGAGAGATTGCAGATGATGTGACTCATAGGATCCAAGTGGGGTGGCTCAAATGGAGAAGCGCTACTGGTGTACTGTGTGACAAGAGGGTACCAACAAAATTGAAAGGAAAATTTTATAGAACTGCCATTAGACCAGTGATGCTTTACGGGACAGAATGCTGGCCTATTAAGAAGCAGCAAGTGAACAAGATAAGTGTAGCGGAAATGAGAATGTTGAGGTGAATGTGGTAAGACTAGACGAGATAGGATTAGAAATGAAATAATTCGCGAGGTGGTAGGTGTAACACCTATAGAGGAGAAGTTAAGGGAAATAGGCTAAGGTGATTTGGACATGTCTATCGTAGGCCAGCGGATGCAGTAGTTAAGAGAGTGGATATGATAGCTTTGGGTAGAAACGCATAAGGGAGGGGAAGACCCAAATTGACATTAGATGCGGTAGTACGCAAAGATCTGAGTATACTAGGTTTAAGCGATGAAACAACACTTGACAGAGCTCAATGGAGAAAAAGGATTTATGTAGCCGACCCCAATTGATTGGGACATAAGGCTTGGTTTGGTTTGGTATATTTTTTGCCCTTTTGTTCTTTGGTTGCTCAAGTCCGGATATAAAAAAATAAAAAAATAGAACACAATGGAAAAAGGAAAAGCATGGAAAGAAAAGAGGAGAGCGTGGGGGACAAACGGCAAAAGTAGAAGAGATGTTCCTCTCTTTTTGACCAAGATCCTGTCTTCTCTCAGTCTATTGCCACTTCAGCTTGCAGTTTTGGCACTGGTTTGGACGAAGATGCACACTTCGGTTTCGTTACCTTCTTGGCAAACTCTTGCTGCTCTCCGGGTTCGCATCGTGAGTTTGAGCAGGGGTGTGAAAGTATTGTTTTAGGATCTTTTTGTTATTTATGCTTTATGTTAAGGGTAGTTCAGTCATTTTATTATTATGGTTTCTTAGGTTTTGTCTATTTAAGCTTTGCTCTATCATTGTAATTTGTACTTCCGATATATGCAATGCCTTGGTTTGTATCACATTATCACTGTCTAATTGATTTTTTTATTCATGCTTTGCAGGAAAGCAACAACAGAAATGATGTGCATGTGTTGCCTGAAAATTCAGGAAGTAGGACCTATATGCACGACACCTTCATGCAATGGGCTTTCGATGGCGAAGTATTATTGCAATATATGCAAGTTTTTTGATGATGAGAGGTAAATGACTCTATCCTATTAGTTGAAGTTTGACAGAGTTCTTTGTTTTGTTCTTTCTCTCTTATGTGCTATTGGGTGTCGAGCACTTGTAAAATTCTCTTCATTGGTGATTTTGTTTTCTTCTTTACTTGGTTGAGATTGATACAGTTATAAGATTTAATGCCTGAAGCTGCACATTTGTATACAGTCACAAAACAATTCTATGGACATTAATTTGCAGTGATTTTGATCACATATAATCATAACCCACGCCCAATGTCTAACTTAGATAATCCTTGAGAAAAGTCCAATGACTGCTTAGAATTTAGGTAATCCAAAAAGGATTTTCCTAGTTCCCAAGCAGCTATGAAGCATAATACCATCGCGGGATATGCATACGACACAATACGTTGCGAGATGAGAAAGTCTTAGAAAATAGGATATGGGTACAGCTAGTATACGTTCACCAATATGATATTTTTTAGAAATGTGTTATGCATAGTTACCATAATGGTGAGAAAGCATTGTATTCTTCATAGGCAAAAGTGTCATACATGAGTTTACTTGGTTACTTGTTGAAATTCAGTTTTATTGGAACACATATGACACAATAAGGAATTTAAAAAATTATATATATAAAAAAAGATATTGCTTTCAATCTCACAATATCTTCCTTCCAAGAAATTAAGTAAAGTACTGATATCTGTAATTTTCCCTATTCCTAGCAATTTTACTCTAATACTATGCAATAAGTGTCACAATCTTAATTTCATAATAGTTCTGAAACTTGACTTAGAGTATCAAAAAAGTTTCTATTACTTCGAGGGTAAAAATTTTATTTTTTTAATTGTGGATACTTTTAGGAAACGAATTTCCAAAATACAATACAAAATACTACTCCCATATAATATACAAGCAACCTGCTTGGCTGCTTCATAGCTACTCAAGCTTGGCTGCTTCATAGCTACTCAATAGTTGGACTTATCTTAAGGTTTGTTTAACCTACATGAATACATAGGTACTTCCCTCTCTGTGCGCGCGCGCGTATATGCATTTGATAATGGTATGCCTACAATTATCTTCTGTTTATTATGCCTTTCTTGCCTAGAAATTACTTATATGAATGCTGTTAACTGTTAAGTCAGAGTGCAATTTCATACCAGTGATATAAATAAACTGTATGCGATCTTTACTGTGCATCTTGAAAAGGTGTACTTCAATTCCACCTGCCATTATGTGTTTGATTGCATGCTAGAGTTTGAAAGGCTTTTTTCAGCTCCTTTAAGTGTACTTACCGATAATTTTCACTACGGAAAATGTGGCAGGAGTAGTTATTCCATGGACTCTTCCATTCCGTCCAATGCACCCATACCCGAGTCACAATATATGATGATCAGAAGGGTATGGGATGTGTGTACCTAAATCGGACAATTGGATGATCGTCTGATTTTTTAAGATGTTTGGCCAGAAAGAGTTTGTATTTAATAGTAAAGAGAGTTCCTCTCCTGAACATTTATGCTGATAGGTATCTTCTTTTGCCTTAAATCTCATTTAGCTCAAGTATATTCCAAGATAAAGGTAATCTTTGGTTATATTATTATAAGTAATTGCTCAGGACGGTTCCACATATCTGTTACCATCGCTTGCATACACATCTCTAGGTCATTAAAATATTGCAAAAGCCTAATCTGATTTGCTTCAGTGTTGGTTAAGCCTTATTTGGGACATCAATGTGTCTTATTTTTCCCACAGCCAAGCACACACATACACGCACAGAATAACTTGGTCCTTACATATAGTTTATTTGGCTTCTACTATCCCACCTAGCCTCATGAATTTGTCTCTTTTTCTTTTCAGCTAATATAATCATTTTTTGTTTTTTTTCCCTTCCTTCAGGAACGTATATCATTGCCCGTTTTGCAATCTATGCCGGGTTGGGAGGGGTCTTGGTGTTGATTTTTTCCATTGCATGAAATGTAATTGTTGTCTTGCCTTGAAATTAGTGAACCACAAATGTCTGGAGAAAAGCTTAGAAACAAACTGCCCTATCTGCTGTGAGTTCTTGTTCACATCAAGTGCAACAGTTAGGAGTCTGCCCTGTGGCCATTTCATGCATTCAACTTGTTTTCAGGTATCTATTCTTCTCAATCATGTCATTATACTATCAGCCAAGTTCTACTTTTTCATACTGTCCCATCTCTTTCCTCTTAACTTATATGAATTAGTTTCTAGGGAGTCCGCTAATGCATTTGGCTTGTCCTTTTGATCTGTTAGGCATACGCTTGCAGAAACTACGTCTGTCCAATATGCAGCAAAGCTATGGGAGATATGGCGGTAATAGAATTTCTACCTTTTTCTACTTGCTTAATTGATACTTTGGAATTCCATAGCAAATGTACATAGTCTATTTCCTTCTTCGTGTTATTGTTATTATATATACGGAGACGCACACTGAAATTGATGCCCATTTCAAAATGTGTCAAGATTGTGCACCAAAATGGTGTTGAACATGGGGCGAAAATGATGAACACGATGCTTCCATTTTCCCCTCGTTCTTCAAAAAGTTTATGGGCTAGGAAGTTTTGCTTAATCTAATGTTTGGGGCAGTAATTCTAACGGGAAACCTAACCAGACCTCTGGTTCAGAATTTGGGCTCAACCTTGCTCGTTCACCTGGCCTACACAAGAAGCACCCACCGTTGGTGCCTATCCGGTTAGAGTTGACCGGAAAGCACTCTGATGGTTAAGTGGCTGGAGGTGGAGGAGAAAGTACAGAGCGTTTTTGTTCGGAAGATGCGGCATACCTTGTATGGTGCGGGGGCTGCAATCCTAGGGTTCAACCTCGCTTGAGCCTTTTGATCCCCTTAGGGTGTAGTCTTAAGTGTCTCGACTGAGCTCCTTGCCTGCACATGTAGTAACGCTACTAGTGCCTAACCGGACAGTAGTTTGTCCGGTGAGGCACTCCGACGATCAAGTCAATGGAGAAAGGAGATGAAAAGTACATGCAAGAGTTAGGGTTTGGAGTAATAAGTGAGGCATGCCCTTTAGGGCTGAAGGCTGTACGTTTTATAGTGAACTCTTGGCTTGTCCTCCAAGTACTGTCGTGCCTAGCACACGCTGTAACCGCTCAGCTAACGTCACACCTGACGATGGGAATTAAGGCCATTACCTGCACATGATAAATTTTGTCCATCCGCTCCAACCCGTCTCAACATTTATAATTTCTTATTGTCCAGGCTCAAAGCTTGGCTTATCAATCTTACCCAAATAGATCGTTTGGATGCTGGAAGTTGCACATGCTGACATGAGGCTTGCGAGGGTGTTGGCATGGGCATTGTGCTCTCTACCGATCCATTCAATTTCAACTTTGTTAAATTTTTCCATGAGGCTCACAACTTGACTTACATACTTATTCATCCGAGGGTCCTTCGCTTTGTGATCTTCGTTGAGGTGGTTCACAACTAATTGTGAGTCATTGTAAACCAAGACTTCATCAACCTTCATGTGTTTGGTCAGCTTCAGTGTTTTAAATGGTTCACAGCATACCAAGGCGCATTGGTCCCCTGGAGCCTTAGCTCGCCACGCGCCACATCAAAGCGAGACATAATTTATTATAACAAGCGAACTTCTAATATAGACAAATCTTTCAACACAAACAAACACTTTTAAAACTTTCAAATGTCATAAAACACAACCATTTCAATGTTTAAACCAGCAAATACTAAGCAAAACACATCCTCCATAAAAAGATATCATATAGACTTGTCACTTTGGAGACAACAAAATGAACAATGGTAATCAAAACAGAGTGGTATAAGAAGAAAAAAAAAAAGCAGACAAAGAAGAAAAACATAGAAGAAGGGGAAAAAACAGAGCAACAAACAAAAACAGAAAAGAGGAGAGTAGATCGACTTCAGAGGAGGGTTGGCTGCTGCCTTGACTATCAATAAAGAAAATCTGATTTCTAGGGCTAACGTTAAGTTCCTCTTTATGTTGGAGGAAAGTATCTAGTGCATTTAGCCCACCTTAATGCATCATAGATTAATGGTTGAGATTGATTATGGCCTAATCTAAATGAAGATGGCTAAAAAATCCTTGAGGCACGCACCACAAGCGCCTCACCTGTGCCTCAGTGACCTGCGCCCTGCCACGACTTCCTGAGGCTCTAAAGGCACGCCTCGTGTCACCTCGCCATGGTGTGTGTGGCACACGCCATTTAAAACATTGGCCAACTTGTGTCCTATAATAAGCACTTCATATTTGGCCTCATTGTTAGAGGCTGGGAAATTGATGGAGATTGCGCTCTCATGCAAGACCCCTTTCAAAGAACAAGAGCGCCTTCCTACTCCCCCATTGTTAAATGCTCCATCTGTAATCGCCACGCATCGCTTTGGAATATCTTCCAAGTCTTCTTCAGTTTTTCCTGTTGAACACGGTAGGGGCCTGTTTCGCAACAACTTCGCTCGGTCTTGCCTCTACCAAGCATTCGATTGTTATTACCCCTCGTTCCTTCTTCTGTTACTTCACCTTGTTTATTTGGTCTTTCAATGTGTAGCCCCTTGGTCAGCTTGTCAATGAAGTCTACCAGAGCTTGCCCCTTCATGGTAGTTCGGGGCTGGTACTGAATATCAAAACTGCTCAACTCCACAGCCTTTTTAGAGATCCGAGTGGACAAGTCTGCCTTCCAAAGGATAGACTTTAACTGGTACTCGGATGTTACGATGACGGTGTGGGCTTGAAAGTACGGGAGAACTTAACATTACCATATACCATTATGTACCCCTCGCTGTGATAAATGTTGTCTTCTTTTGGTCTGACTCCTCCATGGTTATTTGATGGTACCCCTTGTAGGCATCCGTAAAGCTCAGGCATGCATGTCCGGTTGTGGCGTCTAGGGAATGGGAAGCAATCCTTTGGATAGGCATCATTGAGATTGGTGTAGTCGATGAAAAAAGGCCACTTGCCATTCTTCTTTTTGACCTTGGTCAACCATATAGGTGTAGACACCCAAATTTGATTATCCGTGAATCGTAAGCAAGAGTCTGGATGCATCCTCAGTGATGAAAAATTACTGACGATGTTGTGGAATTTATTTTATTTAACTAATGCTTCGATTAATTTGGATTTACTGTTCCAAAAAGCCACCAATACAAGAACAAGCCTTGTTAACCTTTATTAAGTCCAATAAAATCACCCATAACCCATTTATTTGGCCTAGCCATAAAGCCCAACAAATGAGCCCTATTCTTAGCCCAACAAAGCCCATTTTTGGACCAAAACCGCACCCTATGCACGCAACCACTGACAGACGAACGCAGGAGTATGGGTCTCCCCAATGTACCGTCAAACCTTGCGGACGTAACATTACAACCTTGCGCATGCAAGGTTAGGCCCAGCTTTTTCAGACAAAATTCTGCAACACGAACATGGCTGCCCATGCTCCATTCACTCATCTCCCAACCAATTTCTGGTGAAAAATTGAAGGTGGAAGCTTCTATGGTGCCTATAAAAGATGCCTAAGCCTAAAGTTTGAGACACAACAAGAATACTCAAGAAATCCTTTCTAGAAAAACCTTTGTTCTCATTGTTTTTCCTTTGTAAACCCCTTTCCGAACCCAAAATTCCTTTCCAAAAATTAGCCACGAAAATCTCAAAAATATTAGTCTTAAGCATACCTTCCGAAATTACCCAAAGCCTTGCCTTTAATCCAAGTTTTTTGAAACATTAGTTAAGTAAAGTGCTTTTTCGCGGCGAATGGAGTTTATACTCGTCGAATTCATGATTTTGAGGGGAACATCCGGACGTTGTCAAAAGAAGTTTAGTCTTTGGCTATTTTATCATTTTCAGTGATTATTCTTTCCTTTTTACTGGGCTCATGCATTAGATAAAATATATTTCCTCGTTCCTTCTCCCTTGCTTCTTAAAATCGGCTTAAAAACCATTTTTGTTGTTTAGTAGAGAAAAGAAGTGTTTTAGGTGTCAACGAACCCAAACACAAAAGACTTTATTTATATTATGAGAGAGAGGAATACAATAGGTCGCTAGCCAACGTGGGACAAATAATAATAATGCTAATAACGCCATTCTAACAATTTTGACAAGGCGAGATGGGTGCATTTTTCAAATAAATCCTTCTCATCCCGTAACTTAGCTTGTGAACCAAGATCACTCTGGTTACGACGAACTGGTAGTCTCGAATTTTGTAAGTTGAATTCGATTGCTTGGTTAACCTTAAAATCAAGTGGCGACTCTAATGAAAGCGCTACTCTAGTAATTTCAAGGTTTCTCGCGGAGGTCACGGGTGCCCACATTTGGGTATTGAAATTCTTGGATTGCTTGTGTCACGAGGAGTTGGCCCACTTCTTCAATCACTACGTCGGTATGAGCTAGAGCCGAATGCTTGGGCCTTAGCATGATCGGTGTTCTAGCCGAATCAACATTGAGGTTGTCAAAACATCCAACTCAAAACCAATTGGCAATGAGTGGAGAGGCCACCCAGGCTCATATACTAGCTATGGAGGTTATAATTAATCAATATGGGACACACTCTAACACTCCCCTGCACGGGTGACCCCTGACCAACACGTGGAGAGGTAAACAACGGATCCACAACATTGGGATCATAATGAAACATGGTGCCCTTATGACACAAACAATGGGGAAATAATAAAGAGAGTCTAGTCCAAAATCCTCCCATACCATGTTAAAGCATCCAACTCAAAACCAATTGACAATAGGTGGAGTAGCCTCTAGAATTTATTAACCAGGCTTGGGTGGCTTAGATGAGTAATGTGGGATAATTTAACACTCCTCACGTGCAACCCGGATGCATGTGGAGGTACGAATTGAGAAGACTAGGAGATTTGACTCAGGCAAAGGAGACTTGACCACGTGAGATGAGGCCACCATCATACAACCAAGCCTGACCGAGTATCACATTGTAAGGGCTCGATATGTTGACCACAAATTATATTTTTGGTGTAACTGGTTTGGCTTGAACTGGCAAGGCTATAGTGGGACTTCAGCCGGCTAGAGTAGGCCTGGGGACAGTTTCAACGCCTTAAAAGCTGAATAGTACATCACCTCGGCCGAGCTGCCTTGGTTGACGAGCACCCTTCGGGCAGCGTGTGTAATGATTTGTATGAAAATAACAAGGGCGTCGTTTTATGGCATTTGGAGAGTCCATTGTGAGCTCTTGTCTGTCCATTTACGCTTCGGCGTGTTCCCGACCCAGAGTACCTACATTGCAGCAATGGCTCAGTGTAGTTTGCTGTGAAGTCTTTTTTTTTTGGGTGAATTTTGCTGTGAAGTCTTGCAGCTTTCTCCTTTGGTACCGGACCGTGGATCACATTGATGATCATGTCTTGTTCTATTTCGAGTGGCTTCATTCCGAGGTGTATTTGGGGTCTTACTTAGGTTGATCCACTGGTCGGGGCATTCCTGTGCGACGAGTTGCTCTAGGAAGTCTTGAACGGCTGACAGGCAATTGTTCAGTGGCCTTGCTCATTGTGATAGCACTTTAACTTTTGAGTCCTTTACCCTTCCGTCGGCCATGCCCATCTTTCCTGTGGCCATTCAAAAAACCTCTGGTGACTGATCTGCTTCTGAATCTTGTAGACCGGTTCGGTGAACAATATTGTCTCGGCCTTATACTCGTGAGGCTTTGGCTCCCGTTTTGGCCAGGGCTTGTTATTGCTGTATCCTGCCTTAATGTTTCTAACTCGCTTCCTAAGAGTTGATTTGTTTGCCTCAGCCTAGGGACCACCGTCTGCCTCGAGATCTTTCGCTCAGAAATAACTTCCTCTAGTTAAGGATACTTCTCCACGATCTTTTGTGCTGTCACAAAATGTCTGCAGCGATTGTTGGCCAATACGCAGCAGAATGCACAAGAACATTCTAGAAGCCTCGAGACTCATCCCAAACTCATTTTGATCGGTCAAAACACTTCCCATACAAGTATTTTACTTGCCCACCACTGCAAAGCGCATCTTGAAGATTTTATTCACTTTGCAACGACTTTATTTACTTACCTTAAATCCTAGTTTTTCAATCTATAAATACGGACCTTATCTCTAGGTTTTTCACAAAATCTCTCTCTACTCAGCATTATACATCCACATCTTTCCACACACACAAAAGCCCTAATTTCGCACCCGACAACACAACTCCGAGTTTCATACACGAGACAGGTTTGTGAGCAATCAAAACAGAGAGAGTGTCCAAAACCCTTACCATAGGAGTTCTTCATCGTTCATTGGTTACATACCTTTAATCCACAAGGGCTCGGAAACCAAGCAAAGTTACATACCTCGCAACTGAGGGATCAAGTTGGGGGGATGATCAAATAGCCCCAGTGGGCTAGCCCTTTTGTTTTTTGCTTGTGTTCGGTAACTCTTTCTTTTCTTCTGTTTTTCTGTCGTTCTCTTGCTACTGGTTTAAAAGAGAATAGTAGTTGCCTGATTGTTGTATATGCATAAGCAGTGCCAGCCCTGATAGTCGGGTTGCCCAAGCCCAACCCTTTGCTTGGTTGCCCACTTAATATTAAGTCATATAAAAAAATTAAAAAAAAAATCAAGAGTCAAAGAAATCACAATTCTCAATTGTAGTATCATACTTATTACGAAAATGTAAACTAAAAGGATACAACTATACAAGATAAATGCAAAAAGATATACTTGTTAGAAGTTTTATTTTTATTTTTTTTGAAGAAAATAAGAAGTTGTCTCATATATAAACTATGATTTGTGTGGAAAAAGACAATAAATCATGTTAGCTCGCTCAATGTTTTTCAATTTTCCACCATTGGGGCAATTTTTTAATCAAATGTAAGAACATGTCACTTGTACATTATTGTTGTGTTTGTTAAATACAAAATTTCTAACAAAGGAATTGAGTAATTTGATTTTCATAATTTTATGGATTGAGAGGGAAAAAATTCTAAAAAGTCTAGAAAACAAACAAAAAATGCACACACATTTACACAAACGCACACTTAAATCTTTGGGGCTCACAGACACAACACCATCATTTTGTGCAGTCCTACACATTTTATGAGAGTGTTTGTACATTTGGGGGTGTAATTTGGGTGTAATTTTAGACTTGTTGGGAAAAAAATGGAGCGAGAAATAGAAAAAATAGAGATGAAAAGAAAAAGATTAAGGGACTTGTTTATGAAAAAAGAAAAAAGCAAAAAAGAAAAGAAAGAGGGTAAAATAAAAAAGAAGCAGGAGACGGTGGGAGTCGAACTTGAGTGACTCGACCAAACACCAACATTTAAGAGTAGCCTGAGACTATTAGGCCAACAAAATATTTTGTTGTCTTTTAGGAACTTTTATATATTTATATATAAATTACCTCTTTTTTTTTTTTTTTTTTTTTTTTCCCTGGGTTGCCCAAGCCAAAGGGCTTGTGGGGCTTACCCCAGGGCCGGCCTTGTGCATAAGTGGCCGAATGGTTTAAAATAGCGGCCGCAGTTTGGTATGTCGGCTGCCATTTGGTTTGACATTAGAACCTTCTGGTTTCTTTATTTTTCTATTTTATTTATTGTTTGCTCCCTTCTCAATCCCCGTTAACTGTTTATTTCCTGTCCATATTATCACACTATTTAATGGCTAAAAATCACTTATTTGTGAGATCAATGGAATAAATTGAAATGTTTTATGTCAGACAATAAGAGGCCAACCGCTTGGTTGGGTGAAGAGGGGTCCCGAACACCTTCCCCTTTTTGTACCCTTGGCTCCTAAATGCTGGAATCTCAATCATGGTTTCTTGGTTTCCTACAATCAAGTGGCGACTCTTTCGAACTCATAAGGTGTGCTGCAATGGGCACCTTGATGCTATACGGACAAATGCCATTGGTCATCTTATGTGCAAACTCGCGCTGCAACGGGCGGGTATCCACACCATCATCGTTGATAACGCATTCAACGTCTAGGTGGACCTCCTTACTTGTTGGTTCGTGAGAGTCTTTTGTTTTCCAATGTTGCCCATCCCTCGATTTTTCGTTAGGCTCATCTACCCACTGGTTCCTTGCATTTGCCAAATGATTGACCCGTTGTCCTTTGTGCGGCTCGTCAGCATATCCTTTTGGACGTTTGCCCTTTTCAAGGTAGGGAGTAGTCTCAGGGCTTGGCACTTGGGTAGATCCTGAGCAGTGGTTGGTAGAGTGAGAGCTTGCCACCAAGTAAATTTCGTTGTGGAGGGACTATGCGCCAATTCTGCCGTCCTTCGAGTGCGGGTTAGGGGAGGGGGTTCGTTGTTTGAAGAGAATGACCCTCCCCATCGGGTCTACACAAACCAGACCAAGATGTTCGTGGATGGGACATCAACCCGTTTGGGTAGCAAGTATATCTGTTCCCTGAGTAGCCCTTGTGCGCCGTCGTCCACCTCTGGATCGAGAGGCAGAGTTAGTGAATTCTCTCTTTTTAGGCACTATCCAATTCAAGTTTAGAAAAAACAAGAAAAGAGCTCCACTCAAAAGTAGAATTCTCTCTTTTTCAACTTCCTGGTCTTATTGCGTAAGTGATGAATGAGCATTCATCCTAACTCGTGACAAAAGGAATATCTCGATGGTGAACAGATTTGGAAAGTGAAGGCTGATAGACCTTCAAAAATCATCCTATCAATCCAATGTGCTAACCACAGCCCCTAGACCTTTTGGGTAGGAGGTTAGGCCCTAGTAAGGCCAATTAGTGAGACCCCAGGAACATGAGTCTTCTGTTGCGCACTATCTCTGTCTCACAGTAGTGATGTGTAGACAAATAGTGACCGTAAGCACTTCCCTTGTCTAGTAAGAAGCTGCCCGTAAAAACTTGGCCTAACCACATCCGTAGTAACTGTAATCGTAATCGCTGGTCCCACTACTATATTCGTGGGTTGGGTTGGTGGTGGCTTACGTTGTAAGATAATAAGCCGGGGTTTGTATGATTCTTAGTGGGGACTAGCAACAAAAGTAACTTGAGAATACAAGAAGGCATTCATTGGTGGAACACGGCTATAATGCCTTTTGGGTGTAAAAGCTTCATTGCATTTAGAGCCATCGAAGGAAGAGGGTGGTGCCTTTGACCTTCAAGCCTAGTCATGAAATATCATAATGCTTCGACGTCGGCTCCATACCCTTGGAAATCTTAGGTATTGAATAAACTAAAGAATGATAGATAGAGGAAAGGATATTTTTTTCTTGCTTTTGCAAGAAAAAGAGATTCAAAAGAGAGTCTTGACGGAGCCAAGAAAGCGAAAGCGAAAGTACTTTTCTCGTGTTGTTCCGGGAAAAAAGACATAGGTTCTTTTTCGCCTTTCTTGGTTCGCGTTTTTCGGGTTGGTCACCCCTTTATTCCATCGCCTTAGGAAGGCAATGGCGGGATGCTCTATTCAATCACTGAGTGTCGCACAGTCACTCCCTTGTATGCTGTTGTCACCTTACGCTTTTGGGCTCTTAGTGATAGTGTGCTGAGTGCCTGAGTCCGTTCCCTCCCTCCTTTTCAATTTCCCTTCGGTACCGCTACACTCGGGCCTAATAACTCGTTAGTCCCTTCACTCGCTTGTCAAAACTTCCTTTAGTGTTGTTTTGTCTTTAAAGCTGTCTGTGTTCTGTGTACAACCAAGAGGGGAAGAAAGGAAGCTAGCTAGAAGTCGAAAGGAACTAAATCGACTCTCTAGAAGTCGCAAGGTACCAAAACGACTCTGCAAGTGAGCTCACCTCCTCCAAGTATTGATGTGTCTGGCACCTACGTTAACCGCTTCGGATGACGTCATATGTGACTTACCGAGCGAAGTGGTTCACATGCACGAGCTGCCTTCCGTATTGCGTGGTGAGATCGGGTCTAGCAAATTGCGGCACAGAGAGATATGTGGACCCATTCCGAGCATTTGGTTTGAGTCATTTGTTCGGCCCAATCCACTAATGTAGGGCCTTCACTGTCCGTGGTCCATTGGACCTCCATGGATGGTGGACCGTCTGATTCAGCCCACTACACAATGGTTCTAGGGCAGTAACATGGTGGTGTCAGAAAGTTGTGCTTAATAAACACAGAGAGAGCAGTTCAAAAAAATAATAATAAATAAATCAGTAGAGAGGGCTAAATGGTGTAGTTTGTAGGCAATTGAAACCAGATACTTAAATGGTGTCAGGTTGCCAAGAAATATCCATTGGAATGTTCACCTATTTCATTACGCACCAGGGATGGTTGGAAAACTGGTTCTATTTAGTGATCATCATCAAACTGACTGCAATCTTGTTCTGTCCGTGAGTATATCACCTAAGTGTTTTCTACTTCTAATAGGCCTGAACAAGATCAGAAACCTTCCCAATGTGCCCATAAGAAGTGATCCCTTTTTCTTTCCTCATCAGGGTAATTCTTGGATAATCAGTAGTTTTTTATTAATAAGATTAGAGGGGTGCAGAGTAAGAAAAGGTTACTTCCTATTTCCATTGGTACAAATCTGAAAAGCAAGCAAAACGAGATTACTTCGCTAAATTGATGCGCCAATGAGCTCTTTCCTTGGATTGGGAAGCTCAATTGTTGCTACTCTGCCGGATGAAATAATTTCAATCCCTCTGCCTGGGTGGAACTAAGGGGGGTGGTTAGTGGGGTCAAAATCTTGTTACATGATAACTAGTTAAGCACATAAACCAAACCAAACCAAACTAGGCTTTATGTCCTAATCAATTGGGGTCGGCTACATGAATCCTTTTTCTCCATTGAGCTCTGTCAAGTGCTGCTTCATCGCTTAAACCTGGTATACTCAGATCTTTGCGTACTACCGCATCTAATGTCAATTTGGGTCTTCCCCTCCCTTGTGTGTTTCTACCCAAAACTATCCTATCCACTCTCTTAACTACTGCATCCGCTGACCTACGATAGATATGCCCAAACCACCTTAGCCTATTTTCCCTTAACTTCTCCTCTATAGGTGCTACACCTACCACCTCACGAATTGTTTCATTTCTAATCCTATCTCGTCTAGTCTTACCACACATCCACCTCAACATTCTCATTTCCGCTACACTTATCTTGTTCACTTGCTGCTTCTTAATCGGCCAACATTCTGTCCCGTAAAGCATTGTTGGTCTAATGGCAGTTCTATAAAATTTTCCTTTCAACTTTGTTGGTATCCTCTCGTCACACAGTACACCAGTAGCGCTTCTTTACTTGAGCCACCCCACTTGGATCCTATCAGGTCGCCAGCTACCGCAAAATCCAAAAGCCTCGTACCACCTTCATTTAGGTCACCAAATCCAAATCCACCATGTACCTTCTCATACCCTTGCCTCTGCACTCTCACATGACCATTGAATTTTCCTCCTATAAAAAGTTTCTCTTCACAAGGTATCTCTTGAAATAACATGAACCTAACATAATATATCCAAAAAAAAAACATCCCACGGTGGAGTTTTGTTTGGTCTTTCTACGCGCTCCTTCCCAATAATATAAGGAAAAAGCAACCATATTAATTAGTGCTGCTGATTTTTTCAATCTTTTCATTTAGGTCCACGAAATCCAAATTCACCATGTACCTTCTCATACCCTTGCCTCTGCACTCTCACATGACCATTGAAATCTCCTCCTATAAAAAGCTTATCTCCACAAGGTATCTCTTGAAATAACATGAACTTGACATAATATACTAGAAAAAAAAAAATCCTACGGTGGAGTTTTGTTTGGTCTTTCTAGGCGCTCCTTCCCAATAAAATAAGGAAAATCAACCAGATTAATTAGTGCTGCCGATTTTTTTCAATCTTCATCATGTTGGAAACGTTTTGATGTTCTCTACTTTCTCAGGTGTACTTCGGTATGCTTGATGCTTTGCTGGCTACTGAGGAGCTTCCAGAGGAATACAGGGATCGTGTTCAGGTACTGCGCCTTCCTTCATAGTATTGAGAAGGAATTCTCTCTCTCTCTCTCTCTCTCTCTCTCTCTCTCTCTCTCTCTCTCTGTGCATGTGTTTGTGTGTGTGGATTCTCAGTTCAATTCTGCATCAAGTTGTTCTATTCTGAGGGATAACTTCAATGGTTCTCAATTTCAAATCTGTGTTACCAAATAGATAAATAAAAATCTTACATAATTGAGATGCCTTAGCACTCCTATTTAGTTTATGCGCTGTACCACAATAATGTTGTAGGCTTCGTCAAGCATTGCTTATCTAATTTACTTATTACATGACTTCACAGGATATGCTTTGCAATGACTGTGAACACAAGGGCACAGCACGCTTCCATTGGTTGTATCACAAGTGTGGCTCATGCGGATCGTACAACACCAGAGTGATCAAAAGCGAGTCTATGAATACTTACTGCCCTCCATCCAATCAATGAACGGTGTTCTCCTTTTCTACAGTGTTGGTATTGCAGATGAGAATCACATGTAAATGTTGTACAGTGAAATTTTGCCCCCAATTTTATTGTGGTGCCACAATAAAGTTTACTGTCTCATCTTCAGCTGCCTCCTTCAACCCATCATTGTCTTCGTCTCAGCAATCCAGGTTTTTAACTGGTCATGCCAATCGTTTTCCGTAGTTCGTTCAGGTCATTGCCAACAACCAAAACTGTTGTTTTGGAATGGTCCATCCAAATAGGAATTGAACTCCACGTTCAATGCACGACGACCCTACGAATCTTGGAAAGTAGAATCACAGCAAATGAAAAAACAGTGCGTAATAAACAGAAACAAGAAAGACTCACAGATATATGTGAAAATCTCAACACGAGGAAAACTATGGGAGTTACACCAGTCCACAATAATGATGAATCAATGGAGTATAAGTCTTCTTTTTCAGAAAGTTTGCGCTGCCTCTTGTGTTTAATCTGGAAAACACTTGACCCTAATTACAAACCTACTGTGTATAAATAGATAAGATCCAATGGCCAAAATTGCTTTGCCGAAATACAAAATTTCATTTTCACTGCAATTTGTGCCGTGGGGTCTCCGCCCCTATGCCCTGGCCTAGACTTCCGCTGATGGTTGGTCTACATTTTGAACGTCCTTTGGTCTACATTTTGAACACGTCCTCATAAGGGGACTGGTATGACTACCCTACGTTGTGGCCATTCTCTAGTAGTCAAGGCTTTTTTGTCATAGGTATTTTGAGGAGGGAGGACAATGAAAAACCTCTCTTTTTGTTTGGATACTTTCTCTCTCTACATCTTTGAAACCCAGCTACCCCCCCTTCCCTAGGGTTTCACCACCTTTTGAAACCTCCCCCCCCCCAAATCCGAGATCTTGGAGCTATCCTCCCCCCTTCATCACTTCTTCATCGTCCTCCTTAACTACTCTAATGGGTTTTACCACCGCCGTTTCATTATTTGTTGTGGTTTTTCTCTAGGGATTTCACCGTTGTTTCTTGTCCGCCAAAATTGTCGAGATCAAGTAAAGTTCTGACGAGATTGTTGAATAATTGGTTGAGGTCTAGGGGTTGGTGGTGTTGGACGCCGGTTGCTTGTGGTGGTGGTCAACGGTGGACACTGGACAGTGAGGCATAGTAATGGTGCCAGTGGTTGTGTTGTGGCGGTGTGGATCAGTCTTTATTTGGTTTTTTAATTGCACAATTTTTTATTTCTTTGTTTCTCTTTGTATGCATTTATGGCGAGTAATGTTCCTTGTGTGGAATTTTTCCTACCCTATATGAGTATTTTTTTTACTATACTCAATGAGTTTCTTCACATACCACATGCATAACCTGAAAGTTGAGATCTATCTTAACCAATCAAGGGCTCTGGTTAGGCATTTGTAGCCATTTTTGGGCATTTTTCTGTGTTTCAATGATCAAACAAAAAAAAAAGGGAGGGAGGAGAAATGGGAGGGAATCCCAGTAACAATTTGCTGCACTGCATTTTCGGTTTGTGAATATAATTTTATTTCAATTAGTTCATAAGGTTTTCAATATGAAAAGTTCAACCTAATTAGAAAGGAGAGAGAATCTCAAATTTGTCCTCATTACTTGCTAAATCATCCTCTACAACTACGATGTCTGGCCACCATCACTGTTAATTGTGAAAACAGTTAATCTTAGCTGTTTTAAAAAAATCACATGTGATGTAGAGAATAGAGTAAAGAGTGTGGTGCAATACACACACACAGAGAGAGAGAGAGAGAGAGAGAGAGAGAGAGAGAGAGAGAGAGAGAGAGAGAGAGAGAGAGAGAGAGAGAGAGATTCCCATGCGATGTAATCCCCATTATTTCCAATTTGAAAGTGGAATAGGGTATTTTCGCTGTGAAGCGGGCATTCCGAAAAATCAAGTTAAATCTTGGTGTCTTGTGCTTGATGATCCGCGATCCCTAACAAACCTTTGGCCAAGTAACAACAGTGGTGGTGGTGTCTAGCAGTGGCGGCGGCGGCGGCGGCAACTATGGTGGGACGAAGGGACGTTGTGCTCTAGGATGCATATATCATTTTTGTTTACTGGTTTTTTTGCCCTGTTTTTCTTATCTTTTGTTCGAATCTTTTGGGTCTTTTGCTGTAACTTTTTGGGCTTATGAGCCATGTATCTTGTACCTGGTTTTATCAATATAAATTGAATTTGTTCTTTTCTAAAAATTAAAAAAAAAACAGAGTGAGTAGTAGATAGCAAAACATGAAATGGAAAATAGATGGGTTGGTAGGTGATGATACAAACATGACATCTTGCTGATCAACAGAAGCTACATTTCGTTTCGTTTACTCTTTGGAATGAGGGAACCCATAAACAAAAACGAGCAAAATAGTTAGCTACCATGACCTAGTTACAACAACGGGAAACTTGAAAGGATGACCAAACTATTTTGTGATTGGTTTTTTACTAACTTTACTCGTTCAGTTTTTGGTTAACATAAGATTGATGGAGTTGTATGTGTCAACTTAAATGTGCTTAACATAGACCTGGTGTCTTTGAGCCCTTTGGTTTTTAGTATTTCGCAACTTAAATGTGCTTCTTTTACATTTTGATGCTTTCTGCCAGAAATTTGTATGACTTATTGTAAGAATACTCAAATGGGAAAAAAAAATTTATTGTGAAAAGGTGGGGAGCTTTCTCTGGTAAGCAGGGGCGATGCTAGCATTCTGGCTGGGTTCAAAACATGCACTGAAAAAAAATAAAAATTTAGATATAAATTATTTTTTCTTTAGTATTGTCAACGCTGGGTTACTTGTGCGAGGTTAAATAAATATTTTTGATTAAATTTGAACCAAATTGTTATAGCTCTCAAAAAAAAAAAAAACCAAGAGCCCATTTACGGATAGTGGAGTATTACACATTTAAAAATAGTTTGTTGAATCTTGGTTAGAAGGAATATAGGAAATGCATTTAGTTAAACTTTAGGATTTTTTGGTCCCCGATCGCTTATACCTTCATAAAATCAACTTTTGGCATCACTTTCAACCATGTTTGACTCGAGAACTTCGATTTTATAAACAAATATGGCATTTTACATCACATGAAAGTTTGATGGTTTTTGGAAAGCGTGGGTGAGTGTGTGCGTCACCCTATTTATCAAAAGATGTGAAATAATGAAATAAAATTTGAAAAACGGACTTGTTATGAAAATTTTGATGAAATGTTTGGGATAATGAGATGTTCTTAAACCGTTACCATCATTTGGTAAATTTTTTTATAAAGGCACGCGAGGCCTACGGAACCCGGCAGAGGCACGCGGGGCCTATGGAACCCGGTAGAGGGATTAAATCCATAGTACTAAATAAAAATGATGGTTTTTCTCCAATGAATGAAATAAGAAATGAGGTTTTGGACTATCTTTTAAGTTTTTGTCGAAACTCGATATGTAAACTTGATTATTTTGACTTGTGTGATGAACTTGGGTGGTTGGGTGAAATAAAATGGCTATTTGGGCCATGTTTTGGACACTTAGAAAGGACTTTTGAAAATATGGGTTGTGGGTGGATACTTGGAAATCACTTGGGTACGTTGAAACTTTCTAAATTCTTCCTCCATGACTTGGATACTTAGACTCGCACATGAATAATCATTTGACATATCTTACCCTCATGTGCATGCATCATCATATTCATATGCCTTGTAACGACCCTGATTTTTGGGTATATTAAATTTATTAAAAAGAAATAATAAAGTTTTATAACAATATTCTACCATGTAAAAATAAATTAACCTCCTTGCCAGGTACAATTGTTCACTACTAGGTAGCTAGGGTTATCTCTACTCTTTGGTATGGTCGTCAGCTCTGGCGGTGTCCTCCTTAGCTCCGTAGACCTCCAAACTGTAGTGCTTCTCCTGTTCATCTCCAAAGTTTAGCATAATACGTTCGAGTCGCAAAGCAACATCATAGTATTATACCAGGGTCACACGAAGTGTAACACCGTGAGCGATAAATCACTCAATAGCTACTCTAACCCACCCAACCCTTGTTTAACATACATGTATAACATAAATGATTGAAAAATAGTAATTAAAGGAATAAACAGGAAATAAATCGTAAAGCAGAAATTAAACACATAGCTGATTTCATTACTAGCCATTAACTTACATATTCATCTAAGTTATCACCTAGAGAACTTTCCTCCCAAATAACCACTAAGGATTATGACCAATCCGTGATATACTCCCCCCTTGCTTGCCCTGACTAGGAGCCCCGACGGAAGGTATAAGTTACTTACTTAATCCAACCGTCAGCCTCCTCACTAAGATGAATTTCCCAGGGACTGACTGTACCACTGGGCTATGAGTGACAACTGTCAGCTCCTGTAAGTATATAGCCGCGACTCAGTCTATAATACATCCACATTTTTAACGCCTCAGAATTCAAATGAAGTAATCACAGATTGTCATATCTTAGGGTTTCGAAATCGTAGCAGGTTGCCAAATATTCCTCCAAAACGAAATCACTTGGTTGACTGTCATTCAACAAATCTCGGGGTGACTCCCCATAATCAATTCATCACTTGGCTGACTTCCATTCAACAAATCTCGGGGTGACTCCCCAATAATCGATTCCAATTCACTTTTCCATTAACCTCATCGTCTATGTGATATCCGTGTACGATCACCCAACCCGGGAACCTAGTTGTCCATTCTAACATTCAACACGTTTATGAAAAGTGCACTTAACAATAATAGCAAAGCGATAACGATATCACAAGGGTCACAACCGAATATCTCGATTCACAAGTTCACGAAATTAAAGTAATCAAAAACTAGGGTTCTAAATGTAATAAATTCAAACTACAGGGCCAAAACGTAATTTACTAAACTATTGAGGTCAAAATGTAATTTAAAGAAATTAAGGGTCACCAACATCATTTTAAGTAAGTATAAAAGTAATCAAAGTAATTTCACAGTTCTAAGGTCCTTGGCGAAATCTTACTAACTTTGGGGCCTTTTGTAAATAAAACTTTATATAAGGGAAAAATTGTAATTTTTCCACCACGAAGGGTAAACACGTAAAATACTTTATTTTAGCTAATTATGTCATAACTTGACTCAAAATGATATTCCTTGAATTTTAGCAAGTCCAAACTTTTATAAGAGTAATAAATGTAATAAAGGGCAAAACGGTCATTTTACACTACGAAGGGTATTTTAGAAATTTTGATACACATAAACTTTCACTAATGACATTTAACTGATAAAAGTAGGAACATAAATATCTTTGTAGATTAAGCCAAATACTTTATAAAATTACACTTTTAACCCTTAAGTTTAATACCAAGAACGAGAACAAGATTAAACGTAACATGAACACATTAAATCCCATATAAACACTTGAATAAGTACTAATCATGATTGAGAAGTTAAAACACTTGAACCAAAATGAATCTAGGGTTTAATATGCATGAAAAACATGGTTTAGGGTTAAAACCGTCGAAACTAGGAACACAAGGGGCTAAACTGTAATTACAGAATTTGAACCAAAGTTGGAAGGAACATTCTGTACCGGTAGTCCGGACGGGGATAGGGTGGTCCAGACTATCGTCACAGCAAAAACAGAGCAACTTGAGTTTTGTTCGGGTTTTTTTGAAACCCTTCACCTTGGGCCTTAACTCTTCGACTATAAACTACCCCTAGGCTATTCTAACACATAAAAATTCTTAGGAATGATTGGGTAAGAGTCTCTACCTTTGGTCTGGACGAAAAGCTCGACGGTAAAGTCCGGTGGTATTTCGAGTGGCAATGAAGAACTCCATTGCGAATAGAATCTTTGGGCTGCGATATCGGGTTCAAACCTCGTCCATTTCCAGCGATTCTTGTGTCTAAAACGAAGCTCTCAAAGTTCTCTACAATGTTGATGAAGAAGTCTAAGCCTAAAACGCACTCCAACAATGAGAAAAATGAAGATTTGTAAAGGTTCAGTGAGCTGCTCGGTTTGACTACACCAGAAACTTCGGGCCGCAATAACGTAGTCATTTCTCAACTGTTTTGAGTGATTCTTGAATCTAAAACGAAGGGCTTGAAGTGATCTACAATCTTCGTGAAGGAATCTAAACCCGAAATCCATTTTAATGAGGAGAAAAATAGAGATTTGTGAAAGGTCAGTGAGCTGTAGCCGAAAGAATTTTACTGAACTTTGGATGGCTATAACTCACTCAAAACTCAACCGATTTGGGTGATTCTTATACTAAAATCGAAGTACTTGACGCCCTCTACAACTTTTGTTTCAAAACTTAGCCTAAAAACGACTTTACCTAGGAGAAAATTGGCCATGAAAATGGATGCGTGTTATAGACGAGAATAGGAAAACGTGGTGGTGATCTCTCTCCTCTTTTTCTCTTCTTCTTTTCCCAGAATCTTTCAATCTCTCTTTTTCTCTGCCAAAAATATTAAGGGGAAAGGGGTGATGGGTTTATGTAGGGAAAATGGGGTGGTGGTGGAGTGTTGGTTTGGTGTGATGGAAGAGGTGGAGTGAAGTGTGGTAGGAGGTGGAGTGTGGAAGGTGAGTTAGTGAGTTGGTGAGTAGAGGTGATGGGTGGAGTGTGGGAGTAATTTTTAGCATGGGACGCGACACAACGCAGTACAATTTACTTCGAGTAGTGTTCGAACTGTCCGGGTTTTGGTCTCAGAAAATTACCAAAATATTCGTGCAAACTTGAAAAATCGTGGGCAATGTCACCGTGTGCTCAGAATCGTTTGAAAAAATCTTGAAAGTAGAACACGCATTATGATGCGCTCGCCAGGTGAGCGTATTTGGCTGACTCGGGTTCCACAACTGTAGTGGTTATGCTAGTGTCATCTGTGTAGCTCAAAATCATCCTCCGCATTACGCACATTATTCTGGCTACTCGTTCGGACCCACTGGTGACATGTCGGTTGAAATCATTTTGTGCACCTCGAGCAGTAACTCGTCTAAAGGAAAAATAAATAAATAACTAAATAAATAAATAAGAGACCCTCAAATGGTTAACTAAAGTCAAAATTGGGTAAAAATTAAATTAAGAAAATTAGTATTTACAAATATCATAAATTTTATTTTTTTTGAAAATTTGGGATATTACATACCTAGCATTAGTAGAATAGTTCTCCTACGAGCATGTGTGCTCACCCTATCATTTTCAGATACTCAGCTTTGATTGTGCATGACTTGGATGATGAGCATACATGGCATGGAGTTATTTTATTCATCTTTTATGCATTAAACTTTTCTTTTGGGGAGATGATATTGTAACTCTAATTTTTCTCTATCTTTTGACTATGGATTTGTAATAACTTATGGGATGTATTTTGATTACACCTTTGGGGCAAGGGTGCCCAAACATTTGATAGCCATTGGACTAAGGATGCACTCTAATTTATGGAAATCTTTATTTTTTAACTTATTGTTTGAGATTCCTTTATTTATGCTTTGAAAAAATGAGGGCGTGACAGGCTTCATGCATATTTCACGATAATTCTTACTGCTTTTGGGTTTTGCCAAACAAATTGAGGGTCCTTTGGGACTTGGTGCAATACCTGAACAATCAAGGCCTTAGAGAATGAAGCATATTATACATGTACTAGTGAATGGGTTGTGCGCAAGATTAGGCCCAATAAAGTTAAATTTTATTGTTGGAAGTGCAAAATAAATAAATAAATAAATAAATATATATATATATATATGTATATGTAAAATTATATATCAACATCTCATAAAAAAATTACGTCCCCCATTGAAATATCGTATGAACTACACGTGATTTACATTTACCTATGTATGTGCATTTTTATTTGAAGCTGTAATATTGTTAACTTCTATAATACCCATCCCACTTTGAAACTATTCTAAATTGCTTAATTTGGTTTTTCCTATTATTTATGGCATATAGACCATCTATATCAGTTCTAAACTCCTTCCATCCTTCCCAAAAGTTTTATCACCTCCAAAATTTATTATGCATAGTCGAACTTAAAAATTTGACTTCTAGCACAAAGGATCCGAGCCTTTTATTATTTTTTAAATAATTTTTTGAATTAAAGCAGCTCAATTGGATGATTGTAATTATTTGATCCAATTATCTTCTTCTTCTTCTTCTTCTTCTTCTTCTTTTTGAAAATTTTGGATCCAGAATGATGTATTAGAAAATGCATGATTCTCAAATAAATGTGTGGTTAGAGTCTTGGAACACTCCTACATAGATACTCCATGTGGTGAAGGAGAGGCATGGAGCATTGAATCATTTTTTCAATGGTATGCTTATACTAATAGATCACAATGACTCATAAGATTATTTTGTGGTCCATGAACATTGCTCCTTCATCTCATAAAAGTGTGTGGATCTCATACACTTCTATGAAAGGGAGGAGTATTGCTCCTAAAACATGGATAATGTTTCAAAATAAAAAAAGGCAAAACGTGTTTTTAAAGATGAAAATTATTTGTTCGTTGAATTTACACCAACTTATATTAACCTTATGTTCTTTTTTTTTATTATTCCAGTTCTTTTTTCCCTCTTCAGAGTTTTTTTAACAAAGAAACTATAATCCATAGAATGTTCTCTAGAAGTTATAAGGAAATGTATTGAAAACTAAAACATGAAAAATGAAAGAATATTAAATATGAAGTTTACCAAAACTCCTCTTGACGTGCATCCCTCTTTTGTCCCCGCAATAAATTAATTAGTTAATTTTTTTATATTTCAGTTAGACTTATATAGTGTCATTTAATTATTGTCATGCCAGCCATATACCTTGATACATTGAAACAATAAAAAATACAAATCGTAGATTATTCTTTGTATCTTAGGAATCCAATCGAAATGAGTCAACGAGAGGAAACCGAGTATCAAATTCTCTTCTTTTTTTTCTTTTTTTACTTGAAATAAGAAAAACTACAAAATAAAAAAATTGTCTTTGCACTCAACTTTTTTTATGAATACAACTCTAAATTTTACTATTTGTTAGTGCTTTGTGTCATTTTAAGCATACGTGAAATTTTTTGGAGTACATTAATATGACTATAAGGTGCAAAAGTAACTTTCCAGATTAGATTAATGTAAAGGGTACCCATCCATGAGGAGATTTTGTACCGACCGCTTGTGAGCCTACTTTTGAGTCCTATGAATGATTTGACCATTCATTAATGATTGAATATAAATAAATGATTGATCCAATAAATCGCCGGGTCCAATTAAAAATGGATTAATCTTACAATGACCACCATTGTATGGTATAGAGGGTCAAGTAATTAGAAAAACACGTATCTTGCAAGCACTAAAATCCAGAGAAGATGTGTAAAAGGACAAAAAAATACCCATAATAAAATAACAAATATTATTGTAAAATCGATCCAATAAATAGTCGGGTCCAATTTAAAAGGGATTAGTCTTACAATGACCGCCATTGCATGGTATAGAGGGTTAAGTAATTAGGCAAACATGTACTGTAGCTTGCAAGCACTAAAATCCAAAGAAGATGTCTTGACCTTTGTAAAAGGACAAAAAATACCCATAAGAAGACAACAAATATTATTGTAGCTGGAGGGGTAAAAAGGTAATTTAACCAGGTGCCATGGAACCAAATTCTCGTCCACTCTCTCCCTCTTTATATATTGTATATATAATGGATGGGTTGAAGGAAAAGCGTAGAGCTGGTTAATTTGTTTGCTCACTACATACAATTTTTAGACTAAAAAATAATGTATTAATCAAAATAATTTTTAAATTTTTTTTACACCGTATTAAAGTTCTCAATGAGATCCATTAAACAAGATTCATATTGATTAAAAAATTATTTTTATAAGTATATTATTTTTTAGTTTGAAAATTATACGTAATTTTGTATTGAGCAAATAAATTGGGACGGATGAATTAAAATACTGGATAGTGGATACATTTAAGGACTTCATATCCGAACTTCACTTTAGGACACAGGAGGTGGCCAAAGTTATTGAATGACAAAATGAAAAGTAAAAACTGGTTTCGAAAAAATCATGAAAGCAATCATGTTTCATAAAACTGAACTGATTTTGTACTTTACTGCACTTCAAATTTTTATCTTTGTCTTGTAATATATGAAAAGTGTATCGTTCATAAATTTAAGCACCATAAAATAAATTTTGAATTATATTAATGAAAAAGTGGAGGCAGAAAAAAAAAAGAAAAACATTAACGTTCCTAATCAAAACCATCTTTAGGAAACAAAACCATGATGCCATTCTCAATTAAATCTCATAGTAGAACATAAAACTAGCAAAACAAAAATAAAATTGTCACTGGACAGTCAATACAATTTATTATTATTCCATAATCCATCATAAAACCGTACCAAAAGCAATTGTTATAGTTTTACAACCATATCGAATTAAAGTTAAACTGTCAAAATATTACAATTTTCAATAAAACTTGAAGCTTTCAAAATAATCGATTAATTTTGTTTAGAGCGACTAAGCATACGGAAACCAAGGCTCATTGGCTTTCTCTTCAACAGTGTTGAAATTTGTCTATTTGCACAGTCCTTCAGCTCCGTCTTCATTACCTGGTGATAAATCACCGCAGTACAAGTACCCGTGAGCTTAAAAAGCCCAATAGAAATATCCTACTCTACTTAACCCCATGTATCTAACAGATAAACATGCATTATAAACAAATAACATGAGATAGCAAAAATAACATTATTGATTAATTATTAGCCATTTACCTACGTGTCAGCTAGGATCCTCATCCACGAGATCCATCCTACCCTCCAACCTCTAGCATAAGGCAACTGGTGTAATTCGACTCCCCCTTGCAAAGATCCGGACAGAGAACCTGGGTTAGATACTCGAGTATCACTTCCATGACCCCAAGGCATGATAAACAAGATTCACTAGGAGTGCGGCCCCACAACTCATCCCCGGGTTGCGACGCAAGCACAGTGCTACCCTTATAGCCCGACCATTCTTGAGAGTCAATTACCACCATGTCCTATCTAGGGTTTCGTATTCAAAATGTTCATCTGTCCGGGGCCCACTTCGGTCACCCCCGAATCCACAGCTCGTTAGCTCAACAATATTTCAACGCATTTACATTTCTCATTTAAAAACACAGCTAAAGTTTCTCGAAATTCGTAACCACCCGATGTTCTACTCCCCCATCTACATTACTTGCACAATAATTTACAATACTACAGCTAAGTCACGCAAATCACAAAATGGTAAAAATAATTAACACAACCTAAAATAATAAAAATTAATTTGTCTAATAAATAAACAAGTATGGTTGCATTAATGGTCACGAGATAATCAGGGCACATTCTCTAGTCTGCTTGTGTACCTGGTAATTAAATTAGATCATATTTAATCTAATGTGATACAAAATTTTGCACTACAAGGTTACAATATAAAGTAACCAAAATCTGAGATTTAATTTGTCAAAGACCTAAAATTTTAGGACCCGATAATAATTTATCTAGAGTTTAGGGACCGAACTGTAATTATAAAAAAATAAGGCGTGGGCTGGTCGATTGTCCAAACTGTTCACTTGATTACAAATGGTGTACTCTACCGAGTTTGGATATAGTCACGCGCTCCACCGATCGAAACGTTCGAGTTTTGTCTATACACAATGAAAATTAATGTATAATATATCAAAATGTTCGTTAGGATATGAACTATATTTCTATCACGGAAAAAGTTGGGTTCAGATTGTTTTAGACGGGACCCTGTAGCTCAGAAGGTCAAAACTGCATATACACTGCTCCCCGACGATCGAAACGCTTGGGTTTTATTTCTACTCAACGAAAATCAATGTATTATATATCAAAATGTTCATTATGAAATGAACTACATCTCTATCATGAAAAAAGTTGGGTTCAGATTGTTTTGGACGGGACCCAGTAGCTTGAAAGGCTTAAAACGAATTTACACTATTGTGCAACTAACAAAAAGCTCGGGTTTTGTTTCTACTCAACGAAAATTGACTTATTATATACCGATGGGTTTAGTAGGACGTAACCTACCTTTCTTCTAAAGATTAAGCTAAACCAGAGTAATTTGGAGGGGCCTCGGTCGCGTTGAACGGACCAAACTTCTTCTTCTTCCTTCCTTAGTTTGCTTCTTCTTTTTCTTTCTTCTTTTATTCTCCTACCCAGCCATCTCTCTTGGTGAAGGAAAAAAATAGAAAAGAATAAAGTAGTGGAAGATGATGATGATTAGATATCCCTCTCTCTGCCACAAAAATCTATCTTTCTCTCCTCTCTTTTCTTCTGCCGAAAGATTTGATAAGGGAAGAGTTAAATAAAATGGGGGTTTAGGTTGATAACCCCATGGGTAATGGAATGGTAGGAGTTTGAGTTATTAACCATGGGTTGGAGGAATGTGTTATAAGGGTGTGTTAAGCTCTAATTGGATGAAATAAAGGGATGGCCAAAAATGGCTAAACAAGAGTGATGGATAGATGTGATGAAAATTTGAATTTGATGTGTATGGGTTTTGGGTTTAGTTGGGATGTAATGTAGTTTAGGATTTTTGGTTTGGGTAGCCAAATAGTGTAATTGGATTAGGACCACTAAATCACAAAAAAATAAAATTTAATGAAATACTAAATTTTAGTAATAAAACTATTTCATAAAAAAATATATATAGGGCTAAAATCCAGGTCGTTACAATCTATCCCCCTTAAAACAATTTCTAGCCCGTCAAATTTGAGCCATTGCTCCCCTTTGAGAGGTTTTTCATGTCTTTGTATATTTGAGAATATATAATCATGGATGGATGGAGTTTTAGATCTCAAATTTCTTGTGTGTGTTGAGTGTTGAGAATATAACAAACTAATATCAGTTCTTCGGGTGGAATGTAGGTCTCTTCATATTTAAAACTCACGAATTCAAGAACAAAAAAAAAAGAAAAACGGATCGTAAGTCATGCTTCTTTGATTTTTGCTCACAAGGTTATGTTTGTCTCGATGAGATGAGTCCAACGGCGTATCCCCTTAAATTTTGGTCCGTTTGAAGAGTTGGTTCCTAACTAATTGGACGGTTCTTGATTCATTGGTGGGCTTGGATTTGAAGATGATTCAATCCGTTGGATTTTGCGATTTAAGTCCGCATCTCAAGAGATTGAGGAGGATCCGACGCGGTTTAAATCAATTGGATGGGATGTTGTTGAATTATTTACAAACCATGACTAGATGGTCTTTGGTAGAGATCTAATGGAACATGGATGAACCAGTGACCTTCGATAGGTTTATTTTTTCGGCCTTAGCAGAGTTCAAAGAGCTACACACCAAATATTGGATGAGATTTGCAAAGATATAAATGGGTGCAATCGAATGATTGCTAGAATCAACTAAGGTGATTCATGTTGGAGAAACTAGTGAGCAATGATACATTCTTTCAAGTGTTGCATCTCTTTTTGGTGGGTGCGGATACACTTGATTGGTTAATGAAGTCTTGAATAGAATGACATATCAAAACGGGTCAACGGTGACCAGGTTTTGCGGTTCCAATGTAACCATGGAGATTTAGCGAGATTTGTTCACATCCCATTTATGTCTTGTATCCCGGTTTTGGGGTGTAGGTGCTTATCCGGGATTTTGAACTTCGGTGTCGAAGAAGGAGTTAGCCTCATTGCAGATGGTGTGTGAGATTATTTGGAGGTGTGAGCAGAGGGTAGTTGATTCTCTTGACATGATGCCCGCTAGAGTGGTGAAGCATGGTCTTTGATTTGAAGGCTCCGGACACTCAATGAGGGGATCCACGCTTTAGTAGTTCTATGGCCTTGAGCGCCCATTGCAATTTTGGAGAGCATGGCGCTTTGGGGAGTGGCGCTTATACACCTCGAAGTTTGTTGTTGTGAATTGGAGACCCTTCCCGATGGGGTGGCCTTTTTCGACCGCCTTTCTACGAATGCTTTCCCGCTCCATCATTCTAGGTTTGTAAGTGTACACTCTTTCGGGTTTATGTACTCTGTTTGGTGGTGCATGGATACTCAATTGGTTAGTGACACAGGCGATTGCTAAAGGTAGCTGATTGGAGGTGGCGACATAGGGGTGTTGTAGACAACTTTGCCCACTCAATGTGGAGGGGTGATTTGTTGGGATTCCACCCCGTATGGGGCGGATGTGAGTGATTTCCTATTGTGTTTAGGATTTCCTATTGAGTTTAGGATTTTCTATAGGGTTTAGGATTTGTTATTAGGTATAGGATTTGTATCTCTATAAATAATCTTGTTGTCTCTCTTATTGAGCGTGTGGTAGTACAATGTGAACGGGACATACTGAGAGTGTGAGAGGGGGAGCCGGTTGTAGCCTCCCCTGGCCGGAGTGGGAGCCGGTTATTGCTCCTCGGAGAGATTTTTTCATGTCTTTGTATATTTGAGAATATATATGGATGGATGAAGTTTTTCCTCAGATTTCTTGTGTGTGTTTGAGTGCGTGTGTAATCTAGATTGCACAAGAATTTTTGGTATGTTTTTATATCTTTTTATATATGTAAATATAAATATAAATGATGCGGTGATTTTTTGCTTTCGTTTTCTAACTCTTGTGATTTGTATTTGTGTCCTTTACATAGTCAAAGCTTCACTTTTGATCTCGCTGGGTTCCGTGATTTTTTAGACTTCTATCCGAATAAATGTTTAGTACGTGACATTTATTCTCTGGTTTTTTTTGGGTGCGTAAAATTGGAGAGCCGGTTCACAACTAATGGAAACAACAGATCGAGAAGAGAGGGTTGCAGGTCTGAGTTTTAAGTCTACTCTTTTTGGGTTTTTAACTAATCAATGGATCATGCTTTTGGATTGTGCTTAGGTTTGTTGTTTTGCGTATGTTAATTTGTTTTTTGGTTCCTATATGTTGTGTGTTCCGAGTTCTTATAGAGCCACTGAAGCAAGAGAGCCATTTGATGTACTCAGTGAAGGTTAATAAATATCTATGGCTACTGACAGGTTGTTTTCTGTGCAATGCTGCCTTTCCTTGTCCGAAGGAAAGTACTACTTGACCTCGTGGTTCGGCTCCAAATGTAAAATGTAATCTTAGCCAAAAGGCAAAACCTACCCACATAATGAGTGTGTGGGTGTGTGTGTGTGTGTGTGTGTGTGTGTGTGTGTGTGTGAGAGAGAGAGAGAGAGAGAGAGAGAGAGAGAGAGAGAAAAGGCAAGAATGGGAACAGCCAGGAAAGAAAGTGTAGCTGTTGGTACGTCCTCCAATCCTTTAACACTTGATACCTCCAACCCTCTTCTGATGTTATCCCTTCGTCTTATTCAATACTTACATCTTTATCATCCAATAAAGTTCTCCTTTGTGTTTACTCGAGGCATCATTTACAACCATTAATAATTTACCATCACAATTTTTTTTTTGCAGACAATGAGACAATCTATCAAAATTGGCAACGCGATACTAAGTTTAAATTCAATTAATTCCAATTTTTTTATGTACGAGAGTAAAACCAAAAACTAAACGGATCTAACGAGTTGAATTTCAGAACTATAGTACTACACACAATTACAAAAGTTTGTGTAACATAGATGATGATATTAGTGTTTTGATCTGAAACGTACAAGCTTGAAAAATAAAAATGCACAAAAAGTAAAAATTAAAATTACGGGTAGTAATACATTAATTACTGTAAATTTGAATTAGATATTGGTTAAGTAAGGTTTTACTTCTCAATTGGATAGAGAGAGGCTTACCAAATCATGTGCGTGTGTCTGAGGGCATTGTTGATCTTATTGGCCGTGTTCAGTTGGGAGTTTTGGGACGGTTTTGGCCCTGTTTTAGTTTTGCTTACATCATCATTTCTCTCTATCTCTCTTCACTTATTACACCTGCTCACATCATCAAAACTAAACTAAACTAAACCTACTAACCGAACAAGGCCATTGTGTTTTAAGTTAGAGAAATAGGAACACTACATATCCACAATTTGGTACCTTGAAATTACCCAACCACACACACAAGTCGTGGTTGGGTAATTTTTGGAGCCCACACACTCGTGTGTGATTGGATAATTTTTGGGTACCAAATTCTTGGTACTTAACATTTCTGTTGGAGAAAAGATAGTGGCACTAACACTTTTACCAACTATTGCACAAACTCAATCTCAAGGGTTTGGTAAAGTGATCTTACCTTGGGATTAAGGGGTTTGCTCCCACTTAAGGTAGCAGGCTCTTTGCTAGCAAACTCTTAGGGCCATGGGGGTTATGCCTAGTCATTATCTCCAGGGCCTCAGAATTAGTCGAGGTGCGCGCAAGTCGGCTCACAAGTTATCCAAAAAAAAAAAATGCTAGGGTCACTTAGTAAAAAAATCCAAAACATTTGGCATTTTTAAAGGGAAGGATAAGGAACTTTTATAATTGAACATAAAAAAATATAGTGAAATGCCAATAATTTTTAAAAGTTCTAATTTCGTACAGAAAATTGTCACCAATTTTTAAAAGTTCTAATTTCGTACAGAAAATTAAAAAAAAATCAACTTCAGCCTCCTGGCCGACCACCACCCCATCTCTGACTCACCACTTTCGGTGACCCAAAAAATTAGTGAAATGTCACAAATTAGTAAAATGTCACTAATTTTTAAAAGTTCTGATTTCGTATAAAAATTCCAAAAATCAACAACTAGCGACCACTACCCCACCTCCGGCTGACCACTTTCAGTGGCCAAAAAATTATTAAGAATTCACTAATTTATAAAAGTTCTAATTTCATACAAAAAAATTCAAAAAATCGACCAACTAGACAACTACCAACTTCTCAAACTAGTGAAAGCTTACTAATCATCTTTAAAATTTATGATAATAGATCAAATTCGTAGTTAGTGAAACCTCACTAATCATCATAAAATGCATAATAATGTATCAAAATTCTAAACTAGTGAAACCACATTAACCATGATAGTGCCCGTTTCGTCTACTACATTTATTATCCATTTCTTAATCAAAGTCAACTGTGGTACGTAAAATGAGGAAGTCTTTTATGAAATCTCATTGACCAAAAAGTTAGTGAAATCTCACTGATCTTAAAACTTAACGCCCATGGCATTCAAAATCAAATATCTTTTCCTATAGTACAAAAACTCCATCTTTGCCTTTTTCTATATCACTTTTAAGAGGGTAGAGAAGAGAATTCTTAAAGGCCACCTTTCGTCCTACCCAATCGAGTTCTTACTCTTACTATGTGGTTCATTTTCAGAATGTTACTGAAAGCAAGGTGAGTTTAGGATTGAGACGTTAGCCAAGTTCGCTTTCTAGTTCGTATGGGAGCTAAGGGACATTACGTTATTTATCTATAAAAAAAAGGGACATTACGTTCTTGAGATCCTGGTCGGTTCGTCCTTTTGTTAAATTAATATTTAAATCAATGTTGTTTGATTGCAAAAACCCATTGCCCTTCCCTTTAAAAAGGCAAAATATAGGGCATATATGACTAATTTTTCCAAAAAAATATTACAAAAACTCTCTCACTTGGGATATGTGGGACCCACATATGAGTAATAGGTCCAACATATCCATGAGAGTTTTTACAATTTATTGGTACAAGTGTAAGTGCCTATAGCGAACTTGCATAAGGAAAGGTTTGGTTCTTTTACTTCTTTGCAATGAAAAATAATTGTGTGTGAGCTTGCCAGAGAGAGTTTTTTAATTTCCTCCCTCAGATTAACTTTGGAAAACCAAATTCAATCAAGTGATTGTGTTTTAATGGTTCAATTACCTCAATTAAGATGATTTTCTTTAAAAGTGAAGAAATACAAACCAATATACTTAGGAAATTAAAGAACAAAAAGAAAACAAGAGACTTCGATTAATAAATCAAAGATAGACTTACTTTGAAATTTTCTTCAACTTCAAACAAAAGGTAACAAGAACTTCGAACAACTGATTGTTACAAGAACAATCAAGATATATTTCCTAAACTACTTCCTAATCTACTTCCTAACCTACTTCGAACTGAGTTCGAAATCCTAATTCTACTTGCCAATGAACAAACCAAGCATCATTCTTTGATTGTTGTTTGTTGAAGATTTGTCCGAAAATTTTTCACTCTTCGATTTCTTCTATTTATAGACACTGCTTCGAATTTGAACTTTCCGCTCAGTTTGAACTTGGCTTGCTTCAAAGTCCATCTTTCTCCTTGAAATTGGCAGTTTCTTCCCTCCAACAGATCTGAACTTGAATTTCTTTAATCTTTCTTCAGAGGCTTTAATTTGAATCTGCATGGTTGCTTAACCAACTTAAATGATTAAATGTTAAAGAAATAACTGCCTATACTTTACGTGTCTTGACTGTCAACTACCTCGTTTCATACGTTTACACATGGAATTCATACATTTAGCAATTGAAATAAGGGCTTTGAAGTCAAATTATTATATCAGTTTGACTTGTAACTGCCAATAACTGCTTTTCAAACATGAGAACTAATACGACATCGTATTAATCCATCTTTATTTTAGTAATCCAATGCGTCTTCATTGACACATATTTGCCAACGTTTGACATTATTGATTACGTGTCAATTAATTATTGAATTTGTTAATTTTATATGTAAACATACACCCCACATTAACATCGATATTCAACGAATTTGAATATGGGTTAATGTGCCTTTGCCACTTCAATTTCTCACATAATTCCAATGTAGAAGTTATTGGCGGTTTGCTTTCTCTTCCAATAAGAAATTCATGGGCATTTCTTACACTTCTGAGGAGAAATTTATGGATAATGGGCAGTTAAACCACACGTTCTTCACTTACAAGAATTTGAATCATTTCAAACTCAAATACATCTATAAATATTTCACATTACTAGCTAAAATTCACTGCCAATTGCTTCCTCAAACTTCAAATTTTTACTCAAACTCAGTACAAATGGCTAATGTTTTTGCTACTCAAAACACCTTCGAAAACATGGACCTTGATGGTCACAAACCTCTTGAAACTGAGAATTTGGTTACACCCATTGTGGGTGAAATTCAAAGGGATTGCTCCTATGTAGTGGTTCAAATGGAGGAGCAAGAACCAATTGATCCGTGGAACCATCCTATTCCTCTCACTCCCAAGTCATTCCTATGGGGTTTACCATCTAAAATAGTGTTTGTCAAGAGGAAGATCCTGCTGGTTTTAAAGGCTGGAGCAAATATCGCTCATTGACTATGAGTAGGTATTTGTCTCATTTCATTAGAGATTATCCTAACATAATGCTGCTTGACAACCTCATTACCTCTTGTCTCACTCCTCCATTACTATGAGTAGGTATTTGTTTTTAGTTGAATGAGTCTAAGAAGCATGTCATTTGCAATACTTTTTTCCTTGCACTTCTTCTAATGTTGGAAGCTTAATATTTTCAAGAAGTTTAATAAACTTTTTCTTTAACAGATAATCAAAGATTTCATTTGCCTTAGAAACATCAAATGAATATACTTTACTAGTTGCTTTCTTGTAAGTCCTTGGTGCTATAGAAGAATCATTTCGAACTAAACTTTCGCACACACAATGATCATGTTCAACAATTTCAGCAGCATCAATTTCATAAGTTTGGATAATAATTTTATAGTTTTTAGATTCCTCATGTCGAGACAAACCAAGAAACCACAAAAAATCAACGTAAAACTAACAAATTAAAAAACAATTTGAATAAGGACAAATAAATTTGGTTTTTTTTACCCAAATGACCCCTTAATTTGAGTGTTTTGTTCTAAAACGTTCAAGCACGAAAGAGCCCCCAAAGAATTGTTAAAAATAAATTCTATTTGCTAGGATTTTTCCTAATTCAAATCTCCTAGTAATCAAGTTCAAATGATTAAAGCAACAACTGATCCATGTTGAGTCACAAAACAAAGGTTAGTGATTTTTGGCACTTCCTCTTAATCAATTCATACTTCTTATTCCACTTGATATAAGTTTAGAACAATCAGAGTAAATATTTTGTTATCTTTTACATGAATTAGTACAAATAAAGACGGTAATTGAATAAAAAGGGAGTACGAAAATCAAGTTGCTAAAAATCCAAACTCAAAATTGCTCGGAACGGAAAAACCACTACTATATAGCAAAATCACAGTAATATACACCCCAAATAAATAAAATAGTGAAAATCATACAAAAGTGTAATAAGATGATCATTTCTTGTTCTTCTTGTTCTTCTTATCCTTGGCATTGCGAAACAGAGACCCCAAACCAAAGAGATTAGTCGTCCCCCTATAAATGAAAGGAGGCGGCACATTCAAAACCGGACTAATCCGAACACCATTGATACCATAAACCCCTCCTCCTCCTCCTCCTCCTCCTCCATAATTCTTCCTCACTGGAAGCTGCTTCTGTGATAAAGGAGAAGAAGAAGAAGACGATGACGATGATCTAAACAATTTTGTTTGTTTACTTGGGTTCTGCCTGTGACTATCCTTGGCCTTGGGCACTGACCCAGTTGAGTTGCTTCGGCTAAGTAGTGGAAGTGACCAAAATGAACTCTTCTTATGGCTGCTGTTATCACAATGAAGACTACTGCTCCTCTTGATACCCCAAATGGATTTGGGTTGCGGATTTTTAGTTGATTGTCCAGACGTGGGAATCGGAGGAATAGGTATTCTTGGGTTAGACAGAGAAACTGTTTCTCCAGTAGTAGTACGAACAAACTTTGGTTGAATCTGCTGAGGCCTAATCAGGCCGCCGGAGAATAGGTCATCGGCTGAAGAAGCCTCTATTTCTATACTAGTATTCCAAACGCAGAAATTGAATTCGAAATTTGAATCCGAAATTAGTGAGGGGTCTGATCGAGTTGGATGGGTTTCGTGATTTGAGAAAGGGATTGTTTGATCATCTGGGTTGTGGAGGTCGTGGGAGAATGAGATTCGGGGACTAGTGGTGAGACTCGGGGATTCTGAGCAGAGATCAATTGCCATGGTTATTAGACCAGTAGTGTTTGGTTAGAATTTTGGGGAAGGAATGAGATTCCTAGATGTGATGGGAGGAGACCGGCATGCTATGGGGCGGGGTTTGGGACGAGGATTAAGGTCTGAAAAAATGGTTTTCAAGTCCACATTTTTATTTTTGGTTGAGAATTATGGCTTTGAGTGCGTCAAAAAAGAAAGAGTGGTGGCACAGGGGTGGTTGAATCTCAGGTGGCAAAAGTTGGAGAGATGTAGCTGTTACTTGAAGATTGGAGGATCTCAGTGGAGGAGAGGAAATTTGAGTTTGTTGTTAGGAGGGATATTATATCCAAACCTTATATTGTGCCATTTTATGAACGCTTCTGCTAAATACCCCGCCATACAAAAATTATGTGAGTCAAACACGGAATTGGGGCCCTATAGTGAGTGAGCTCACTACATGTGTGTAGTGAGCTCTTTCAATCGTCCGATCCGAAATCAATGGTTCGGATAAATTGAATTTAAAGTAAATATAAAAATGTTTTTTAAAGTGTAAAACAACCTGGACCGTTGATCTCGGATCAGACGGCCAAGAGAACTCACTACACGCATGTAGTGAGCTCACTCACTACAGGGCCCCCGGATCCAATGCCAAGCAATAAAAAGGAAAAATAGTAATGACGTTCCCTCGGTTTGTTATCGGGTTTGCACAATCTCAAATTCAAATCATTTAATTAAGCACGTCCCAATTTTCAAATCATTTAATTTACTCAAAATAGTTTAGCATTTGCCAAATTTTGTACCAAGAATAGCATTGTTAGAATTTGACACAAGCGTAGAGAGAATTTTGAATTTTGTCAGTTCTTACCAAATTTTTAGATTAGCCATGAAATTTGGCAAATGGTAAATCCATCAAGACCTTTTAATTTTGAAGCCTCTAATGCCACGAAAGTAAGTTATGGTGCCACCCACATACAGTGCATTTGACAATTTTGCCCTAAAAACATTAGACCTTGTATACTTCCAGTTTTTGTGGACAACGGATTTTGCCTCACTTGTATTTTTTTTTTCTTTCTTTTTTTTTTTTTTTTTTTTTTGATGACCATTAGACTCTTCGGGATGGACCTCTCAAATCAGGTTCAGATGTTGTTAGCCCTTCTCTCAACTAAGTTTGCAAGAGAAAGAACCGCGTTAGTGCCTCGTCAGTCGGAGACAACTGGAAGGCACTTTAATGGCTAAATCATTCCCTCAATGACAAGGGAAAGGCGGCAAAGCTGTTAGAGAGAGAAAATGGCATACCTTTTAAGATTTTACCACTGTAATGTTTATGAGAGTTCCTTGCCTTGGAGGGCAAGGTATCATGTGCCCTCCCTGTGATGGGGTGACGTCACCGACATCCGCCGTCGACCACCACCTTCTAACCGAAAGCCATGCATGATTGTTAACACTGAATTTTGCCCCTTCTTGATTATTGAAGTAAATTGATGATGTCAATACACATAAAATAAAGACAGTTGGCGCAAGGCATGTCAAACAAATCCTACTGCAGGAGAATGCACGATTCCCAGTAAAGGCAAAATAGAGCAATATGTATCATATTGCTCCCATGGTGAGTTGTACAACTATTTCTTGCATTTAGCATTATAGAACATCTGCATATACAAAGCCCAAGCATTAGGCATATCACTTTAGGGTGACCATAGCCCATCCCTCCATCAAACAGTCAAGAATCGGCTCTCAGTAAGTCGTTTCTTGGCCAAATGACCAACTTTACCTTCGAATGGCATGATCTCTCTCATTGTAACCATCAGATGCATTCCTTTTAACAGTCCTGAGAGATCGGTCCAAGCCAAGGTAAGAATCGGAGGGCGTTGAACCTTTTGGATTATCACAGGCCTGTGCCAAAACCCGAGAAAAATAGACGACTTGGGATCATAAATCCCTGCACATGTCGAATTTATTCCAAATCTATCCAAACTTCATAATTATTGCCTACGTGATGCCCCAAAGCCTCACATCAAGTTTCATGCGAATCGAAGCTTTTTTGCTATTTTCAAGAGACAGTGTTTTTCCAAAACAGCCAGCAGTTTGATCACGAGTACTGAGACCTGATTTATTCTCATGATTACGAAGCGCTCAATAAAGTTTTAGGTCAATCGGATCTCATCTCGTTATCTGATTGTCTGCATCACTGCAAATTAACCGGAAACCAAACGATTGGTTTACATTTTAACTTTCAGAACATGTTTACATTGAACTTCTTACTACGCGCCCGAACACCACTTGGACGATACCAAACGCGAGCATGCTTGCTTAACAACCAAGGCTTTGTGAGGCACCCCTTTTCAAGCCCATGGGAGGTAGTGGTGCCTCCCAGTGAGGCACCCCTTCCCAATTTCAAACTTCGTCTGGTTCTCCGTTTTCTATTTCTGTTTTTTTTTTTATATTTAAAAAAACACTTTTTTTCTTCAAAAATGAAACGCGAAAAACAATTTTTAAAAAAGTGTTTTTGAAAAACTATTTTCTATTTCTAATAACAATTTCTATTACTAGAGTAGTTTTCGAAAAACAGCTTTCTATGTTCGCAGTTTTTAATTTTTTGTAGTTTGAAAAGGTGATGTGGCAAGTTTTGGTTATCCAATTTTGATTATGCCATTGGGGACATCTACATTAGCAATCTCTTGAATGGGTAACCAAAATGTGATATAGCAACTTTTGGTTATCCAATTTTAGTTAGGCAATTGTGGAAAAAAATTATTGTGGATGCATTAATGCATGAAATCTTGTATGTAAACTATTAGTCATTAGAACTAGCAAAATTAAAAATTTGTGAACACCTTATAAAATCCTGTTGCCACCATTGAGGTAGTTGTAGAAGAACACCTTATAAAAATCTTGTTGCCGCCACTGAGGTAGTTGTAGAAGTAAACATAGGGATTTCCATCTCGGCCGACCTCTCCGATCCAACCCGTCCCCTTCCTGAATGAGTAGGGGATTTGGGGATTTTTTTTGGGGATCGAGTAGGGTGTGGAGACTTTTTTTTTTCAAAAAATTCAAGGATTGGGTAGGGGATGGTATAGTCAGTCCCCTCCCCAATCCCCGCCCCGCCTTGCCCCTCCCCTCCCCACATTCGCATTCACATATATAAGTATGTTATATTAAAAGTTTATAAGTTTATATAGTTATATTATGGCTAATCTTCTAGTCAGGAATCCCTGACTTTGCTTAAAGTTAGGACCTCACATTTTTTTTTATTGAATTTTGATAATCCAAACCGCTCAATGTGTTTAGAATGTGTTTTTAATGGCCCTCTGGAAGAATCATTAAAAAAATGACCGGGAAGGGCTTGATCCGAGCAATTTTTGATAAAACTATACATATGTAATTTTTATCAAAAACTGCTAGATCAAGCCCTTCCCGATAATTTTTTTTTTTTATAATTCCTCGCGGGGACCCTTAAAAAACACATTCTGAACACATTGGACGGGTTGGAACATCAAAATTCAATTAGGAAAAGTGAGGTCCTGACTTTAAGCAAAGTAAGGAATCCCTGACTAGAAGCCCTCCCGGTATATTATATTACAAGTTTATAATATAATTTATTGGTTGATTGTATAAGGAAGGTTTTCTCATTTACTTCTGTTTTATGTACCACTTTTGAGTGAAATTTTAATCTACCTAGAAACCAAACCAAAAAAGAAAATAACAAGAATGGCAGTAACACTTTTGAGTGATTTGGCACATTTTAGTTATCTTTGGAAACCACTTTTGTCATTAGCTTTGAGTTTCAATACAACTTCTTTGGTATTCACTTGAATAGTTTGAGTGAAATTTTGGATCCCTGATTCCCCTGGGGATCCCTGTTTCCCGCATTGGGGCCGGGATGGAGGTTAAAAAAAAAAGTGGAGATTGGGGAAGGGATGGAGATTGATATGGGTTTGGGGATTGGGGATGGAGGTAGTGGTATCCACCCCCTACCCTCCCCATGCCCATCCCTAAGTAAACGTTGTGGTAGATAGGGATGGCCATCTCGGCCGACCCGCCCCAATCCAACTCGTCCCCTCCTCGAATGGCTAGGGGATTCGGGAAATTTTTTGGGGATCGGATAGGGTCTGAGAATTTTTTAAAAAAATATTCAGGGATCGGGTAGGGGATGGTACAGTTAGTCCCCTCCCCTCCCCACATCCTCATTAACACATTACATATACAATATAACAACAAACAGCGTATTATTTTACAAGTTATAACTTATAACTAGGACTGCCACCACATAGTAGTGGTCTTGTATGTCTATTTTGTTGTACTTATATTATTTTGTGTTTTTAATTAACTTGCTAATGTTTTCTTAAACAAAAAAAGTACCTCTTTCATGCATATGCTTGTTGCATGTATGGACATTGCAAGATTTCTGGGTTGTTGAAGCTTGGTTTGGTATGATGCACAGTTGATCTCTTTCAAATGCCCATTTCTACACGAATTTCAACGGCTTTGAGGAAATTTGAGTGAACCATTGAACCACTTTTGTCATTAGATTTGAATTTTAATACAACTTCTTTTGTATTTACTTGAATAATTTGAGTGAACTTTTGAATCCCTGATTTCCCATGGGGATCCCCATTTCCCGCATTGGAGCGGGGATGGAGGTTAAAAAATATCCCCAGTGGAGATTGGGGAAGGGATGAAGATTGATATAAGTTTTGTGATTAGGGATGGAGGTAGTATGCACCCCTACCCTCCCCTGCCCATCCCTAGTGGTAGAGGTGGACATTATTCCTGGTACTGCATTTTCTCATATCGAGGCTTGGTGAAAATTGATTATAGGTTCATTGAGATTCTTATCTTTGATTGCAAAAGTACTAATTTTCCTAGTGATTTTCAATTTCATTTCAAATCTTTCAGTTTTAATGATTAATTGGCAATACTTCAAAAACAAACATTTTCATCAGACAATTGGGCTAGATGCCAAATTTAGTAGCTTAATAGACTCTAAGCCCACTCTACTTATTTTAAATTAGTGCAATCCATTGGTTGAAAATATTTACTGCCTCAGGTCCTCCTATGGACAAAATTGCCCTGGGAATATGTGCACACACCTCTCCGTAAAGCGTGCCCCTCTCTATGTCTCGCGTCACAAGGACCTACCCCTCTCTACGGTTGTCCAACTTGTCCTGCGAGTTTGCAAAAATAATTTTCCCCACTTTTACTTTAGGAAATAGTATTCATAGATAGGCCCCACATGTGCTTTTATTTTTATTTTTATGAGGCCTCAAACCTTTGTGTACATGAGTTTTCCTAAAGTTCATAGTATTGGATAGGGCTGCACCAAAAAACCGGTGAACTGTGAATCCGGTCTGGACCGAACCGATCCGTGCGTTTTGGATTTTAACCGTGGATTAATGGTCCGGACACGGATTGAAAAAATAGTAAACCGTGACTCGCGGTCCGGATACGGATTTTGATTTCAAAACCGTGGATTAACCGATCCGGACCGTGAGATTTTTATTATATATAATTTTTTAATATATATATATATATATATATATATATATATATATATATACACATACATAATTTTACACAAACTTCTACTACAGAGACTAGGGGGTAAACTGTGATCTCTTTCAAAACTTGGATGTGTGTTTTTATTGATGACCCATTAGTGTGAGATTCCAACGAAGACATCTTCTCTAATTAGCTACGAGAGCTCTTTACTTTGATTTTCTATTGTTTCAAGTTGATGTGTTAGTTTCAAAATAGGAATTAGCTGTTACGAACTTCTGTGTTTGTGAACTTGTGGTGTCCTTAGTATTTATAGAATTTGAATAATGTACTTTGGGATACTTCTTGATTTATTTTTATGTCAGATTATGACTACCGTAAATAATAATGTCTTATATAACATGTAATCCGTGGATAAAACCGGAACCGATCCATGACTCGCGGATCGGATTGGAACCGAACCGTGAGACTTTTGGTCCGGACACGGATTGTATTTTCTAAAAACCGTGACTCGCGGATTAGGATTGGATTCATGCCAATCCGATCCGATCCGGACCGTGTACACCCCTAGTATTGGACATTTGGACCCATTTTGCACGGCTTTCGGTCATCCTATAAGCTCTTCATTTTCACTTGTAATTATTTCATCAATCCTAATTTTATAGCCCACTACAAAATTACATGTAATTTTCAAACTAAAAAATTATATACTTACAAAAATATATTTTTTTATCCATATACATATTGTTGGATAGATCTCATTGAAAACTTTAATAAGGTGTAAAAATATCTAAAAATTATATTGTAAATATATATATATTTTTTAGGTTTAAAATTGCACGTAGTTTCATAGTAGACCATCAAATTGGGATGGAGGGAGTACCATTTTAACACCTTCACTATGAATTGATTGACAATAGACTACCATTTGGTTTAGTTAAAGAAACAAGTGTCCCAAATAATTTTTGGCGATTCAACTTTACCCTAATTCTCTCTTAGAAATTGGGTTTGATTTTTGTGATACGAGTTGTCAAGATGCTTTGGCATAATATCTTTATTAAAAAAATTGCATTTGTTAACTTTACATCAATTTTTTGTGGATTATTAGTTCGTCTCGGTGAGAGGATTCTAAAGAATAAAAAATTATTAACTAAATAAATTTTTTGTGAATAAAGACAAAAAATAATTCAATAATCCACAAAAAAAATTAGATTAATTTTTTCTTTAGTGAACTTTTTAAATATTTTTACAATACTTGTTTACTTTTTTGATCCTTCTCGTCGTGACAAACAAATAATCCACAAAAAAATCAACGCAAAACTAACCAATGCAAAAGAAATTTGAATAAAGACGAAAAAAACTATTGGATATATGTTTAGCCAAAGTACCCTGCTTGTGAAACTATACCCACTAAATTTGTTTGATTTTTGCATTTTTAGCCAAAACATCCAGCTTAAGGAACTAAACCATTAAATTTGCTTGATTTGTGCATGAAAGAGAGGCCAAATTGCAACAGACTACCATATATGTCTGCTTTCCTGGCATGATACAGAGTACATATGTATAGATATTTAGTAATCTGTCTTGACGAAAACAATCGAAAAGGAAAAAACTTATGATTTAAATCCTTCTGTTTAATAAAGAGGAAAATAAGACACTTTGTTCAATGTGAACAAAAATTGATTGAAACCAACAAATGCGAAAGAAATTTAACTAAGAGAGACGAAAAAAAATTTACTTTAGGGTAAGAATAATTAACCAAAAGGGGTAAGAAATTTGGGATGGAGGGAGTAATTTTTTCAAACATTTTTGGGTAAAACTTGTAATAAATATTGTAAAAATTATTAGAATCTATTTTTTCAAACACGCATAAAATAGACTTTGAGAAATAATACTAGACTACTATAGATTACCATATATGTTTGCTTTGCTGGCATGATACAAAGTATAGATCAACACATATTTGGAAATCTGTTACTATTATTGGCATGAAACAGATGTCGGATTGTAACAGATTACCATATATGTTTGTTTTGCTGGCATGATATAGAGTACAGATTTAAACATATTTGTAATCTATTGTTGTTATTGGAATGAAATAGATGCTAGACTATACTCCCTCCATCCCGCAAAATTTGACACCTTGGTGCTTTTACTTGTCCCATAACATTTGTCTAATTTGAAAAGTCAATAGGAAAATTTAGTGAACTTCCCATTTTACCCTTTTCTTTTGCACAAGAGACAACACCCAACTCAATTACACAAAAAGTACATTTTTCATTAGATACAATACCAGTACATTACGTCCATTCAAGATTACAATTTGAAATTACTCCAACAAACACAGAAATTGGACTGGCATGTTCCTTTTACAAACTTGAAACTTGACTTCAAAAAATACCATAGTAACTTGCTGATGAACTCCACCAAAATATTTTCATGCTTCACTTCAACTTGACTTCAAAAACACACCATAGTTGACTGAAGAAATTGGCCAAAAAATTTGCAATGCTTTCTAGAACTAACCTGAAAAAGCAAAAGTGAGAAAAATTACCAATTCATAAAACAAAGAAAAGATGAAAAAAAGAAGTCAACAAAAATATAAAAGGAGCAGATTTTCACCATTCAACATTCAACAAACAAAAGATAAAAAAACGTGGAGTACCTTGATTTAAGCTTTGTAGATGAGCAATTGCACTTTCCACAATACCACGTTCACATTCGAGTTGAGAGGCATTGCACCTCGAATCAATTGATTTTTTCCAATGTGGTGCAACTTGTAATTGCTTCCCCATGAACTTTCATCACTTCAATCATACAAGCTTGCAAGGACACGAATACACGATTAAGAGTATTCGTCGACAATGCTTCAAACGATTTCTCTACTGCACAGACAAGCTCATCAACGGTCTTAGGCGCCTCTTGATATTGTAATGATTGAATCGCTCTAAAAAAACCAAGATGTCCGGACTACTTGGAGGTTGATTTGATAAACGGATATCAAAGCCATCTTTGGTTGAAGCTTCAAGAAATTCGACATCGAATGCTTGGATACGTGGTGTGGCGCCTCTTGATATTGTAATGATTGAATCGCTCTAAAAAAACCAAGATGTCCGGACTACTTGGAGGTTGATTTGATAAACGGATATCAAATCCATCTTTGGTTGAAGCTTCACGAAATTCGACATCAAATGCTTGGATATATGGTGTGGCATTGTCTTGTTGAATATATATGGTGTCATGTGCACTAGAACGAGGCCATTTAGAGCAAATCGCAGTCAAAACTTTGTTAATCAAACAAGAGCGAATTATATCTTTGGTTACATCTATAGGCTTTGACTCCAATGTACTCGTTGGGCGATTTTTATTGCCTCGTTTGGGTGGTTGTTTGGATATAAAAGGAAAAATACCAATCTTACCAAAGAATTCTTCATTTTGGTTAGCATCAAATCGAGGCCGAGCAACCACTGCCAATAACATGACCTTCGTGATGAACCTTTTACTTTTGCAAGTGCGGTGAGGGTCTTCTTCTTCTAGAAGTAGATAAAACTTCTTTGATTCTTTTGTCATGTAGAACCATTTTTCATCAATGTGTACGTAGTTGTACATACTCTTGAATTTTGGTTGATTTTCACCATTATTGGGCTCAAGCATTGAAATGCAAAACCGAAGCCTTGCCCTCTTAGCTTGTTCAGATAAAAATGGTTTCAACACATTAGAATGAGGGCGAATGTTACCTTCTTTGATTCACCTCTGAATGGTTGATTTTGAGACTTCCATTTCAACTGCCAATGATCGAATATTTGTTCGGCGGCAAAGATCAACTGTCCTCATTTTTGTGAAGTCGATTTCTACTCATTTGCGACCTCCCGCAGTCATGTTGCTAGAAACATTGACCTTCAATCCATTGGCAATACAAGCGATTCCTCATTGCCAAATTCGTCACACTATTCTGACATTGGTGGAGAACAATTTAGAAACCTCTCGTACATAACTTCTTTTTAATTTTCCATCTGCACTTCGTAGCAACAAAGCGTCAAAAATAGTTTCTCTTTATTGATTGGTGAGATTTCTCGTTGTTCTTGTATGAAGAGAGGCAACTTCATGTGTAGGATTCATATTGATTTTGGAGGAGGAGACTATTTAGAGGATGTTTATGCTTGGAGGGAATACTGTGACTGGAGAGGACGAAATAAGGGAGGGAAAGAGAGAATTGGAAATACAGAGGACACATGGAAAGGAGAAAAGGTGAGAGAGAGACACTTGGAAAAGGAAACATGAAATTTATAGGGGAGTCTGTACATCTTGAGTAAATAAAGTGGCAAACTTTTGGCTCACTTGAATTTTTATTTTGGAAATTTGGAGCCAAAATTTCATAAAGTTGTACTCCATACACTACTTTTAGCACACTTGCAAAAGTATATTTTTTTGAAGTAAGTTCAAAAGTTGAAAGAGGAGTCTATAAGAGACACCTCGTACTTTTAGCACCATACACTACTTCTGCCTTTCTGGTACAATCAGGGAAAAAAGAAATGGGTCAGCAAATTTCAAATCACAAAAGTCTACACAGGGGTTAATATTGGAAATTTTGTGTTTCTATTGTACTCCAAATATTTTCTCTTAAAAGTTTGAATTCCCAAAAGTGTCAAACTTTGCGGGACAAAGTGAGTAATAGATTACCGTATATATCTGCTTTTGCTGGTATGATATAGAGTACAGATCTGCACATCTTTGGTTATCTATTGTTGTTATTAGTATGAAATAGAGGCCAGATTGTAACAGACTATCATACATGTCTGCATTGTTGGCATTGGAGAGGGTAGAATCCAATTATATAGGAAAATACCCAAGCACGTGCGAGCCGCGTGCTTAGCCTGGACACCACGTGAGGGTGGCTCAGTTCAGGGGGACCATAAGAAGGTGCCCCTAGTTATGACCGAATAGGGTAGGCTAAGTGTGCAGCCAAGATAGCACCACGAGATGGTGGCAGCACCATGAGAAGGTGCACGAGGCCAATGCCAAGCTATGTATATGGTCGGCAACAATATATAAGAATAGACAAGTATAATGCCGTGCTAATCGCCTACGTGATAAGGTGGCGAGTCATTCTAGATGGATCTAGAATACTCACTTACGTGATAAGGGTTAAATCCTGAGAGTTAAAGGATTATCATTGAGCTTCCATATTGGACAAGAAGTCCAATATAGATACAAAATCCTTATGAGAAAGGAATTCTGATTGTGTTGCCATGTTGGACGAATCCCATAAGAGAAAGGACTCCTAACTTAAAGAGGATTCCGATAATGGCGAGGATTCCTAACGTGGAAGGAATCCTCGTAGAATAAAGATTGTGTTTCTATATGGAACGAGTCCCGTATAGGAAATGACTCGTAATGTGAATAAGATCTTTGGACAACAAGCACCCCGCATCTATACCCATGAAGAAAGGTACGCTGTAATTCATGTTTACATGCTATACGTGTTTTATGGTTGCCTCATAGCACGTGATACTGACTTAAGCATCGGAGGGCCTTTGCCGATGAGAAGCAAATGTGCTCTAACCGTTTATTGTCTTGTAGTGCTAGGGTTCCGACGAAGAGTGCACATTATTGATCTCATAGAGGCGTGGAAATAGCATACCCGAATTTTTCCCCTCTACAGGCATGATATAGATAATATATTTACGCATATTTGGTAATATGTAGATTTTAATGGAATTAAACATAGGCTAGATTACAACATAATGCTGTATATGTTTACTTTGTAGTACTTTGACAAGATGCCAACTAACACTGAAGCTCAAGGGAGTGCATAATACCTTCTTAATATTGTAACTCGCAAATTCTCAACTTACCTCCTAGCCTCTCAAGTTTTTTAAATTTCAAAAGAAAAGAAAGAGGAAAAAAATAAACGCTCTAGTACATTTATAAGGGTATTTTAGCATTATTCTTTACTTAAATATTGAATGAAAGTGGTTAAATATGAAAAATATCTAATAAGTGTATTTATGCTAATCAATTATCTATATATTTCCTTAAAAAATCAACATATAAGGGTATTTATGCCATCAATTTTTTGTATGTTAGAAAAAATTAACAAATAATATATGTGCTAATCGGGAAAAAAAAATACAGAAAAGACATTTTGTATTAACAGATAAGGTTATCTGTGCAACTAGATCTGAAAAAAATGAAAAATTCATTTTCTGGTGCTAGCCAAACAAGGCCCTTCCCAGAGAGTCAACAGATTACGTTATCTGCGCCATCAGATATGAAAACAAAAAAAAAACAAAAAAATTCATTATTTGTGTTAGCCAAATAAAGCCCTTGCAGGATATTTTTGTTAACTATTGCCCAAATGTCCTGTTGGCATTATTGGAAAAGTTGATATCCTTATTCCATTAATAATCCCTATACTATTATCCTTCTAAATAAAAAAAAACTCCCCATTTTCATTGAGGTACCTTCAACACAATATTTGGCATTAAAGACTATCAGAGAACCCTTTGTAGCACGTTTAATTTACACATTTAGTTCCTGCGAGAAATTGTCCAAACAATACTATTTAGGGCATCTAAAAAAGTCTACTTTTAATTCGTTTTAAGTCCTTCCGAAAATTCTGCCTACAAGAACTAATTGAGATTTTCACTGAACATAATTTTACACATCGACAACACTGGTAAAAATACACAAACAAGTTGAAACTAATGGTAAAAAAGGAATTAAAAAACGTCATCTAAACCATGCTAACAAGTGGCATAAATCCGCTAGATTATTGGTCCAACCAACATGGAAAGTTGAATTCATGTTCCTTTTACAAAGTTGGGACTAAATCACAAGTAACGAATGTCCAAACTTCAGGGGAATTCTGAGTTTGTACAAGTACTGAGTTCAGATTTTGCAAGAGTCTCCAATCAAATTCATCTTTTCTTGTATGGATGCTATTGACAAGCGCACCAATTTTAACAAAGTTTGTCCAAAAATAATGTAGGCGGGCTGCAACAGTTCAAGTAAAATGGTAATCAACTGCTAACTGAACCAATATGTTCATGGTTCGGTAGGCATACGTATATTGTGAATTGTGACTTTAATTACCGTAAATCAATTACATCAAACCTCACTTTGGGATCCATGTAAACATCTGTACATTGTTTGTAAATTGGCCCCCCGTCTGGAGGTGGGTCATGTGGATGAAATCCACGACGAGGACATTGCCTTATGACTGTCATGCCACCTGGAGTAGTTAACCGAAAAATACCATGGTTTCTGCGTGTGCAAAAAATAAAACTAGAAATTACATGAAAGCGCAGAAGCAAAGCTGAGGATAACCAAATTGAGAATGGTCCGTACCTTGAACTATCTTTCGGTGCCATAACAATAGCAATAGCTTCTGGCAACATAATCTGGACAAAGATTACAGTCCTTAAAAGGGAATAAAAAGCATTACACAAATGCTTTGCCTCCATCCCGAAAATCAATAATTTGCTAGCAAAAGTATGTCATTCTAACAGAGGTGACATGCTGTCAAATATAACTACTGGGGACCGAAAAATATCAACTTAACCGTGCAATACAGATGGAACAAAGATGACGATTCACAGGAGTTAATAGTACCTCAATTACAGATCGTGTATGAATTTAAAAACAAAATCACACTTGGTTACAAACTGTAAGAAATAGAGCTCTTTTAACAATTATTCAAGGTAAAACATAAAACTAATGTGGAATGTATCCAATCCAGGATGGGAAAAAAATCACAACTCGATCGCTATATGATTGAAACTAAAATCTCTATATAAGATTAAATATCAGTTTATATAAAGCAAAAAAACTCTTACCCAAAGTGAGTAAAGCAGTGGTAAAATATAACAAGATTACTTGAAGGAAATTGAATGACTTGTAAAGCTACTACAAATATTCGAAATCCAAAACTTGAGTTTCCATGATAACAAATATGTAATAAACTTAAGCAAAAGTTTAAATGGAGGAATAAGAAGGATGGAGGTAGATTAGTTGGTACACAATTCTTTTCTAGTACGTACTACGCAGATTATCAAGCTTTATTTGGATAGAGAGCTTAAATATGATATAAGTACCTACATAGACAAGAAGTAAGGGTACGAACTAACACGCAACAATATGCGAAGATCTTAGTTTTTCAATAAATAAAACATGAAAGCGCAACCTAATTTGAAAAATATATAGATATGTCATATAATATGAAAGTTCTTTTCTTTTCTTTTTTTTCTGAGAATATGATATAGTATGTAAGTTGATAGAAGAGAGAACATTTATTTCTATCATATCAGGGATAGGAATCACCTATTAACATCATGAATACAGCTTTTTATGATTGAAGCAATAATTTTCACTGAAAAGGTATTCAAGAAGTGTGATTTCGTTCCCCAAACTTTTAAGAATTGCATGACATCCCCGTCGTGTCCCAACATGTTCCCAAGAAGCCCCACTAAATTCCACAAAAATGACATCACAAAATAATCAGAAATATAGTTGGGCGTGTTTGACACGTCTGGAGTGTGACCAAAGGAGTCGGACATGCCCAGACTTGTGTTCCAGCCTCATGTATTTAAGTCGCGTGTTTCTTAGATATGTAGTAGAGGGTGCCAGGTGCCAACTTTATACTCCCGTCCACTTTTGTTTGTCCCTCTTGGGAGAACATGCATATTAGGAGACAAAACAAAATATTGCAATTGATATGTTTTTGAATGGTTCTACGCCATTTAAGACTTAATTGAGCACTTTTGATTGGTGCAAAAAGTTTTCAAAACTATCCATGCGAATATATTATTTTATATAATATTTTGATCCACACAAACACACATTCTTCCAAGAATGACAAACAAAAGCAGACAGAGGGAGTAATAGCTAAGGGAGCTCCACATACATGCCGCATAAGAGAAGGTAAAATTGTGTGATAACACTACTCTTTTACTACGTAGTAGATGTACCTTCACACCAAAAAATAGCTTTAGAGGCAGGCTTATAAAATGCAAAACAAGAGAGGAGAAAAAACAAAGGAAGACATACCTGATATGAGTAATGAGTGTGAACATCAATCGATGACATGAAACAAGACTGTGTAGGATGCGTCTGCGATAGCCGATATAAGACCCAATAAATAATCAAACTTTTTAGCTTCATAGTTCATGGGGAAATAAATGCAAAAGAGCATAACAGCCAGTGAACTACACACAAGCATGCAATGGAAGTTCCTATAGAAAACAAAGACAGCAGACACACGTTACCAGTGTCAATCCACACAAATTATCCTTCATCAGAGCAACCATCACTCAGAGAGTGCCCCCTCCACTTTAACCATAGTTACAACTTAATTTCACCTCTGATCCTCTTCTGCAACTTTCTTGTTCCTAATTTCTCCAATTCCAATCCAAGATCTCTAAGCCCAACAAGAAAACAAACCCCTCATCTCCATAGCTAAAAGCTTCCATTTGGGTTTCTGTAATTCTACCCCAATATCTTCCCAACTGAAATTTCTTCATTACTCACCCCCAATTACAAAACAATGTCAATGGATCCAATTCCCGTCATTTGCCAATTGATTAGAAACTTCTGTGAAACGGGTTATTGGAGGGGGGAAGTACCGGACAAAAGATCTTGGTGGTGATAGCTCTACCCAGGATGTCAAATATGCCGTCCCTGGAGCTCTAGACCGATCGAGAAGATAACTTCTCAGCTATACTTTCCTGTAAACTGTCCAATGGTCCTTGTGGTTTTTTTTTTGACAAGTCAATCGCAATCATATCATTTCGTCCCAACAGAATCAACCAAAAATACAAGGAAAGAAGCAAGTTTTGACGAATTTCGATGAGATTCGGCTTTTTGAATTAAGATTCAGCTTTTCAAATTCGAGCTTCCCGGTAGTGAATTGGTTATCAATAATGGCGTGTCATAGAAATGGAGGCTGATTTTGGATCCACACTTGAAAATTGTGTGATCCTTGGGGTTTTCTCTGGGATTCCCTCTGGTTTAACCAAGAATTCGATCTCACAAGAAACAATGGTGATGGGGTTTTGTGGTAACTGTTATTGTGGTGAAGAAGAAAATGATGATGGGTTTTGAGCTAATGATAAAGATGGGAGTTGCAGGGAGGCTGGGAGGGTGAAATTAAGTTGTAACTATCATTAAGGGGTGAGTTCGTAGTGAACCCCACAACCAATTATTAGCCAATAAGGGAGAGGGTAATGTTCACCCTCTTTTAGGGAGGGTGAACAAAATTGCATTCACTCAGAGGAGGGGTTCGTTTCTCTAGATAAGTACAAGTAGATATGTTGAGACAGAGAGAACGCAGATGCAACTTCGATTCACTTTATCAATTAACTGAAGCCCAAAGATATGATTATGCTCTACATACATGCATTTGCAAGTTATTTGAATTAACTTCCTTAGGTTTGTTATATAAACAACTTTCCAAAAAAAACTTCCTCAGTTGTGTCTGTAAAATTCATAATCTAAAAGAATCTCAACAAGAAGTTGGCTAATAGAAAATGCTGTAAAATATCCACGCAGTAGGTAAAGTCTTGGCAGTCATCTTCTTATTCTGAAAAATGCAAAATATGCTTAGAGACATCAGTGAAGCAACACCACCACTCTCACTACAGTATGGACTAAGTACTTTAGGGTGCCACTTTATACTACTGGAAACAAAGGAAACCTATAGGTATAGGGTTTTGGAAGGTTCAACAAAGACAAGGTAGGAATCTAACAGCATTACAGTCGAAGGAATTGTGACTCTTCTCTAGCTACAATAAACCTTACGAAAATAAGCCATGCTAACTGTGACACTTCTTACATCCATGTGCGTCTAAGCGATGAAGTCCACCAACTACTCGACAATGGTGTTTGGAAAGAGAAGGTTGAGTTCAGGGATCAAACACATGCATGGCAATGACACGCCGTGCTGGCAAAAATTGTGTCAAAGTTTCAAAGAAGAGAAAAAATCTTTAGGCTGTGGAAATTAAATTATCAAATTAAGGTAACAATTGGTTTGAACTTCAAAGTGAAAACAAGGGTTATGTGGTTTGGCCATGTTAGAGCCTCATATTGGTTAATTATAACCTTCAAAGCTAGTATATGACCTTGGGCGACCTCTCCACTCATAGCCAATCGGTTTTGAGTTACATGCTTTAACATGGTATCAAAGCTAGGCTTTCGGAGGCTTTTGGACAAGACTATATATTGTTGATGGTTGGTTCCCATTAGTTTGTCGTTGATGGTTGACAATGGTTGTATGTGTGTTGAATCGTTCTTTATCTCTCCACGTGCAAAGCAGGGGTGCACGCCTGGGGGGAGTGTTAGAGTTTGTCCCACATTAGTTAATTATAACCTCCAAAGCTAGTATATGAGCCTAGGCGGCCTTTCCACTCATAGCCGATTGGTTTTGAGTTGGATGCTTTATCAGGCCACATTCTGGAGACTAGTAGACAGTACTAGACATATAAGAGATATTTAAATAGAATTATCTCCATTCCTGTCATTCTTTAAGAGTAACGCACCAAAATGAGTGTCATAGCTGTGTTCGACACATATCACACAAGGATAGACGTCAGATGTGGCTGGACATATGTCAGATACACCAAATGGCATGTCCCAATATCTTAGTATTGTTTTCAATTGGACAAGGATTGCAAATGCTTGTCCACTATCCAGAGACACTGTAGGACACATCTAGGGTGTTTTCAAATTTTGGATAGACATTTCGTAGGCAAAATCATACCAATACAAAATAGTAGGGTCGAAACTTGAAACTGAAAAACAGTACACTACCCAACTCAATCGAAGGCCTGCCCAAGTGACTAATTGGAAAGACCCATGGAGCAGAGTTGATAAAGTAAGCTAAAAAGAAAACGACAAAAAGACAAATTTCGGTTCTTTGACTTCAGTGGATTTTTTTGTTTTATTTTACATGTGGCTTATTTTTCCAACTTTTCAAATTTGTCTACTCCCAACAAACCAGAATAATGAATTTGTTTAGGAGAAGCTGAAAAGCGTTAACCAAAGACAAAAAGATTCACAAACAAAAAAAACAACAAAAAAAAATATATAAATAAAACTCATCGTATGGACTAGTGACAACTTAGATTGCAGGTTCTTAATTCTAAATAAAAGCTAACACATATAGAGGATGAATCAGTGAATAAAGCAGATAGCCGCGTGAGAGACACAACAACTCCACAAACTTGGGACAGAAATTGGGCTACAGAATTGAAGAAAAAAAAAACACAAATGGGAGAAATGTCAGAGATATACTAGAGCCCGGGAAAGGAAATGGGAAAAAACATGATGTCAATTAATGCCACTGTACAAAAGTCTCATAACTTTGCTGGCATAAATATATAAATGGGAGAAAGTTAACTACTAACAGCAGCTGAACGAATATTACGGAGACTATAACAATAAGTTAAGCCCAATGAGTTGCCTTATGGGCAAATCAAATGGTCTTGGAGACAAGAAGCTGCCTTATAGGTGAATCAATTGGCAGCCCAACCAAAAATAATAGATAAAGTAGCAGAAATATAGGACCTTAAAAGAAAGAACAAGCCTTTAGGAAATAAATGAATCAACTCAAAAGAAAATTAACAATGACCAATTAAACTAGACCGGTATACCCCTTATGAATCACCAACAACTGACAATATAGGACGGTAATCACCACATAAAATACTCACGTGAATCCACCCTAGGGGAAACAGAGATTGCTTATCCTGCACTTCAAATATTTCCTCTTCATTTGTTGTCTGACACTGATAAAAAAAAAAAAAAGAAGGTACGTATTGGTACAACAGTTCCGAATAATAAGCAAAACAATTTCTAAGAAGAAGCCATGTCTGCGTCAGATGCGTCACACATGGCATGCACACAGATGTATCCGCTAATTTTTCATTTTTTGTCCTTAATACACTACACATTTCAAAACTTGGGGGACAAACGTATCAACTAATTTACACTTTGTAACTTCAACTAAAACAACTAAGCATTCAAAGATTACAAAAGAATGCAGACTTACGTATAATCCCACCTCTTATAGAATATTTGATTTCAGAAATTCCAAGGACCAAACCTTCAAATGTGTTTATGAATAACGATTTCCAAAATAGAACTTAGAACTTTTTTTGCACACTTATTTTCCATTATCTAACTATTTCGACAGATGGAAAAGATTGGAGGTGATCCGGAAAAATTATTTGGGCATAGTTATATTTATTTTTTGTTACTAAGGGAAAGATTAGAAAATAATCTATAGGGTATGGGAGCAAAATTACCAAAATACCCAAAATTATATATATACAGCAGTAGGAAATTTCATTCCAGTGGGGTCGCTTGACCCAGGGGCCCCTATATGGGACCGGCGGGACCGCCACTGATTATAACTGTACTTGCACTGTAACCGTATACATATTCACATTTTTTTTTTGGGAAATGATTTTCACACACCCCTTTTACAATCCACAATCCCTTTTTGTCTTTATCTTACATGAATTTACAATATTGCCCTTTTTCAATACACCTTTTTCATACATCCAAGGGTAATATTGTAAATTCATGAAGATAGAGACAAAAAAGGGAGTGCGGATTGTAAAATGGGGGTTGTGAAAATCATTTCCCTTTTTTTTTTCATATCTATAACTGCATCTATATTAGCATCTTAAATGTGTTCTTTCTAAATTGCCATGTCAGTGTAGGTGCATCCATGTCACTGTATCTCATCATATCCATGCCCAGTGTTCTAAAAGTAGGCTGCCTAGGTTGACTAGTCCCCGCCTAGGCACTAGGCGGTGGTCCAACGCCTAGATTAGCAAGCCGACTAGTTAGCACCTAGTCTCTGCCTAGGGCGCTAGGTGGCAAATCAGTCGGCGCCTAGGCTCTAGGCGCCTCTTCTCCACCTGACTAGTGCCTAGCGTATTTTAGAACATTGACCATGTCCATATTCATGCTTCATACCTTAACTATAATTTCTGTACCAAAAGAATTATGGCTTACCGAATCTGATGTTGATTCTTGCTTTGGAATAATGAGTGCCGTAACATAAAACCTTCGATTTTTCTGCAGAAAATAAAAATAGAATCAAACATGGTTGGGATCAAGTAGAATAATGACAGGTTCAAAAGCCTTACAAGTGAACCAGCGAGAACACCACAAGTTTCTAAATTTTTGTCCGTATTTGACTTTGCTAGCTTCATAAAGCTATCCATCAATGTTGTTGACTGCAAAGAGACAAGAGGTAGGGTCAGCAAGAGAACTCCAGACGCTATCATATATGAACTAGGTAATGTCCCAAAAAATTAAAATTCAAAACCTTTTTTTGGTGATGAATTAAGCAAAACAGAAATCTGTTTATTTTAAAATTTATGATGGATCCTTATGTCCTTCCACTGTTACACCTGCACTGGTGAATGCTATATAAAAACCAAGGCCCCCCTTTGGCCCAACTTTCCAAGAGCTTTTTGGCAGTCTTTTTTGTTGTTTTCTCTATATTTTTTAGATTCGGGTCAAATTTATAGATCATATCGTTTGTCTCGACAAAGGAAATTTTAAAAGTATAAACATATAGACCAAAGTTGAAAAAAAAATCATAAAAGACAACAAAAAAGACACAAAAAGACAGTCTTATATGAGTTTTTTTCAGCTTAGTTCTATATTTCCATACTTTTCCAATTTCTCTCGTTGAGCTGGACGATTTCATGTAAAAATTATTCACCAATCTAGAAAAAGTTGGGAGAAAACAATAACAAAAAAAAACACCATGACAAAAAGCCGCCAAGAAATTAGGCCAATGGGAGCCTAAACCTTGGCAAGTTTTTGGTGATGACTTGGCAAACTGAAATCAGTTTAGCATAAATTTTCCTGGTGGAGTTAAAGGCTAATTAGACCCTTACATTCAAGATCGAAAATCACCTCACAGGTCGCATTATATTATCAGTCAAGTCTCCAACTCAAGAGCCTTCTAATTAGATGCCAAGGTTAACAATTCGGACCCGCTGAATTCAACCAATAAATGATTCACTACAGTTTTTATATGACTCAGACCTAAATCACCTAAATGCTAACCCATTGAGGAGAAAGTCAAACAGTCCCTATAACTGATACACATGGAATAACATTCAGAACGTCTTTCACCAAAAGAAGCTCAGACAACAAGTCGAGCACAATCAAAACATAAACAGGAACATGAATAGAAACACACATGCCCACATGCACGCACCCAGACACACAGTCACACACACAGAGATTCTCACAATGTGCAATTGCAGTGGAGATTCGGAAGAAACTAAACCACCAGGCAAGGAATTCTCCATGCCATGATCTGCCTCGGTAACTGCGTGTGAAGGAGGAATCAAATCTCGTACATCTGCTAAAACAGGAGGGGGAGAAGGCTGTCTGATAATATCTGTTTGTAGAGGAATTTCTACAGATTCAAATGATATCAAGGAGGCAGGTTCCTCATCACGATTAATCTTCTTATCATCGTTCAATGGAAGAATTGCTTCAATATCTAATCTTGTGTTTTCTGAATCGCTAGAGGCTTTTTCACTTAACACTCCATTTTCTGTAGCTTGGTGCAAGCTGTTTTCCCTTGATACAGTAGTAAATGCATTCACTCATCAGAGCCAGGTCAGAAAATAAGAAAACCAAAGAAACAAAAACAAAATACCACAGAGAACTGACATGCTGCAAACTCAAATTACTGCCGGCAGCTTGGGCAGAGAAACATCATGGTTGAATATGATTCCGTGAACATTAGGATCTTCTTCTTTGCAAAGTTTCATCTTTCCAGACAACTCAAGAATGTACTCGCTATAAACAATTTAGTTTTTCGTGCATAAATCACTCGTCGAGGTTTGAGTGCACAAATATCCATGTTTTTTTTATTGGCATGCACAAATATCAATGTTGATATCAAATTTCAAAAGCAAGATGGATACACTCATCGTTAATTATCTAGTATCTGAATGTTTAAGAGTCTATCGAAAAAATTGTAAATTTCTGTTGAATTTGACTTCTCATACTCACGAAATAAGAGTTCTATGAATCCTCATAGAAGTTATTTTATGAATCTTCGTTTCATTTCTTTGCTTTTGATTAAACAGAATTGGGTGTAGATTAATATACCCCAATTTTTAGTTCACAGAACAATCAGAGGAGATTGGCTTACTCGTCAAACTCTTCCCTTTTACTATCTCTCTCCCAATAATAACCTGGTACTCATTTTGCCATTGATACATGGCCAAACAATGTTTAACGTACCATACAAATATTTTTAACATATGGAATATACTGTATAACCTATAAAAGGATGTAATCGTCAATGCTTTTCCATCTTCTACCATTATTTAGGGTTACACCGATTCTCTTGGTCCAGAAAAGCTGAATGTAGTTCTACAATAACTCTTCAATAAATCTAACCTTGGGATTTCAACCGGAGTAAGGTCTATATTGCTTGGATATTGGACCTACATTCACAAGATAACAAAAGTCAGTCTACTCCCTGAAATAACGAATCAAAACAAAGTCAGTTTATCTGAAGTCAGAAGTACATCATACCCTTTTATCATTACTAGGAGGTTGCCACTGCCCGTAGAGCCCACTTGGACCCAAAATTGAATGTCTCGAACGAGTTTCTTCCTTTGGATAGGGCAGGGTTAGCGATCTACAGCATGCAAACAAGCATGAAGGTAAGCAAGAAGACGATTCTCTCTTCTTTTTTCTTTTTGTTCATTTATTATTTTCTTTTTCTTTTATAATCCTACTTCTATTTTCATATGATTTTGTTTTTTAAGAGGGGGGAGGACGGATAATTAAAACAAACTCACATCATTACATGATCAAAACAAGTTCGATTATTCATTATCACATGCACTTATCCTTGTTCTATAACATTTTAGTCCCGAAAACAAGGCAGGAGACATAGTTGAATGCAAATGATTTTCATCAGAGTGCATTTACAGTTGACACTTGGTTTGTACTCTTTGAGTTCATGCTATAGTCAAATGTCTAAAGACTAAAGCAACACATTTACACAAAAGGACCATAGTCCAATGGAACTTCAAAAAGGAGTGGGGCTTTTAATTGAGAATGTCACGCCCATACAGTCAATTTAGAAGTTTGGTACAACCTCAAAAGTGGCTTTTTTACTATTGCCACTATAGCAAAAACTATGTATCTAGTACTGTACCCAGAAGTAGTTATCAGTCACCAGAAAAAGACATGTCAACCAAATCAAAACGACATTACCAAAAAAAAAATTGCTGGCTGAATCCCAACGTTATCTACACAAACTGTTAGGATTCCAATCTTTGGTTAGTTGTGATCCCAAAAAAACAAAATAAATAAATTCGGTCTAGCAAATTATGATGTGTAAGAAACCAAGAAAAGAAACGATTACTAGGAGTCAGGAGAAGATGGTGGATTCTGAAGTCTAAAATGGGGTCTGCCATACTGAACAGAAGGAGAAAAGGTGAAAAATAGTGGTCTTAGCTCCACAGAAAGATGTAAAAGTCAAATTAATTGTGGTTGTAGATAAATTATTAAACTACTGACTACTGTGCATAATAGGGGTAATAGAGTCATTCCCTCCTGTTCCATTAGGACATAACAACAGTTACTGCTAGTCACATTAGTCTAACTATTTAAACAGATTGCCAGTTGAAACGAACCCCTTTGGAGGATGTCCAAGCACTTACAATCTGCGAAATTGCTCTTCTACAGGCTTGGCATGCACAGATGGCTGGGCCCTTGAACCATACAAATATCCTCGAGCAGCAGGATGCTGTGTCTGTCAGATGGAAATAGCTTATCAAATTACAAACTTTACATTGGTGTAATACAAAATAAACAATGAGCAGCACCTGAAACAGACAATACTTTAGATTTAAACACATGCAAGGCTTGAGAGACTGTAATACAACCCAGTCACATCTAGTAAAAGCTAGAACTTCTAAGCCCAATCAAAGAATCGGAAACAAACAATTTGGAAAAATGATAACTACCCGCCGATATGGTGCATTTGTACCTTTTTTATAACCAAACTTGTCAGGCTTTGCTTTTTGATAGAAGGCCACTCCAATGAGGAATCAAACCGAATGTTTTGAGGAATGTGACTCCAACCATTTGATTGATCCATGTGTCTTCTGTTTAACTCAGCAATCTTCTTTTGCACTTTTGGCTTCAACATCTCCATTTCACTCACGGCACTCAACAATTTCTATAATTAGGAATTCGAAAACCATATTGCACCTGTTAGGTTCGCAATCAGGAAAGGTATTCTAGATTTCTGTAAGCATTATATGTGATCATAATACCTTCTTTAATGCCAACTTATTGCTTTGTGGAGATGCTCTATACTCTCGATGGCATGGTATTGTATCAGAGACCAGACTGAAGAAGAATAATTCAGTTATACATGACACCAAAATAGATATCAAGAATGTTCCAACACTAAAATCCCTCCCCAAAAAAAAAATATCTTTTTGAAAGTCCATCTGGTTTCCCAATCTGGTTATAGAGAACATAACTACAAATAGAAGTCAAAGAGGGAATAAGTAAATGTACTCTTCTTCATTTCTCACCTCGAAAACCGGAGAAGCATGACATATAGATCTATAATGTTGTCCTCTTCTCGGAAGATGTCAGCCTACCACATCATAATCATGGGATCAAATACAACAGGTTTAAAAAGAAAACTTTAACAGCCACCGAGAGAGAGAGAGGTCAAATAATCCAGTTAAGAAATAGAAGGTCAATTCCAATCATAAGCAGAGTTGAAGGATGAAATGAAACCATACAGAATACACCACAACCTCGAGCCAGAGGACAAATATGACTTGTGAAATCAGAGAATAGCCTATGCAACTCATCTACACCAAAAAGATTTGATAAATGCCTTGGTGTCCAAATAAAAAATGTTAACATGACCATGACACTAACAATTGTCATATGACAATATCCTGCTAGCATTCACTATATACCAAGGTTCTGATTACCATGCCCATAGCGGTACCGTTTTCCTAATCAGTACTGTACATACCAGTACCGGTATAATTTCGGGTACCATTTAAACCTTGCGGTTTGAATACTATATATTGATACGTGTACTTATATTTACTCTTAAAAACTCAAAAACCTTAACCCAATGGCAGTATGAATATATATACCAAAAAAAATATTATTCATGATTATGAAGCCCATATATTAAGAAACATACAAAATAATGAATTACTTTAGGGAATGATTTTCGCACCCCCTTTTCTTATAGATGCAATCCTTTTTTGTCTTTTAGAAACAAATTACACATAAAAATTCACTAAAAGCCGAAAAAGGGAGTGCTTTTATAAGAAAAAGGGGGTGTGAAAATCAGTTCCCTTATTTTATTACAAAAGTCTTAAATGTGGAATTACCTTCTAAAAAGACCAAAAAAATTAAATAATAGTATGACCAGTACCATCCCATACTCACCTGGTACCGTCTAGTATTTTACAGTATGGCCAGTACCAGCCAGTATTTCAAACGGAACACAATTTGAGGGCTTGTGTATCGCTTTAGGTAACCCTGGTACTGACCGGTCTGTATGGTACGATTCAAAACCTTGCAATATACTAAACAAGAATTAAGTGAAAGAAAAGCAATTTTGGCATCATATTTTATTTTTTTTCCCGAAGAGTGAAACATCTTCAGACGGGAAATGATATTAGACTATTTTATTTTATTTTCAATTTTGGTCATGGTATAGGGTTATTGCACTACATAAGCTGTAGTAAGGACAATATAATTGTTTGACAATGCCAAAAGTCCGAAGCAACAAAGAAAGAATGATGCTCATATTCACAACTTTCTCTACATTTTTTCAATCTGCCTGTTTAGTAACTAGATGAGAAACCCAATCAGATTGATTCACCAATATCACTATCCAATTAGAGAAATCGGTCCTCTGCTATCTAGTAGACGGTCCAACTACACACTGTAGCTCTCTAAATCAAGGACCGACATGTGTGTGGAGTAGCCGCCTTATAGGCAGAATAGACCTAATAGAAAGATCAGCAACTGATCAGCTTCAAACGGTGAAATAAGTAATGGCAGTACACACTGCAACTTGATTTGATAAATTTTTCTTACTTGGTAACTCCTTTTCTGAAAAGAGATACGTTAGTTCACTTCGCAACCGCCCTTAAATAAGTCTGCAAGAAATGAAATGATAGAGAACCCAAAAGTATCCATCAGGTCAGCTCGGTTTGTATCTATCACAAAACCTAAAAAACATCCTGATAGATTGTACAATTTCTTTAATGAACTTTTATGGCAAGGAGGTTGTTATTGTCATCTTTTTTACTCTTGGACCCTTGGTATACCCTCGTTTAATTCCACAATATTGATTTCCTCTGATTTGCTAGGACTGTTCTTTCTCAATAAGATTAGAAAGTGCCGCCTATTCAAAGGAAAAAGGAACCAAGGAAAAAAATTGAAATATATATATAGGTAAACTTTCTAATAAGGACCTCCCAGATTTAAGAAAAAATGTAATTTTTTCACTTTAAAAATTGTTTTTGGGAGATCCGAACCGTTTAGTTTCGTGAAAAACTGCTTGGATCAAAGCCCTTTCCGGTATTTTTTTAATTTTCTTTTTTTGAAGATTTCCCGTGTGGACTCTTGAAAACACCTTTTCAACACATTGGACGGTTCAGATTGTCAAAAAAATGCTCAGATTATAGGCGTCCGCAAGTCCGGACTAGAAGTGGCCCATATATATATACTTACTTTACTTCCAGTCAGGGCTCCCAGATTTTTAAAAAATCCACACCTCATAGATCCCGATTGAATTTCGACGATCTGAACGAGCCAATGTGTTTAAAAGGTGTTTTTAAGGGTCTCCGTAAGAAATCAACAAAAAAAAAATTACTGGGAAGGGCTTAATTCAAGTAATTTTTCATAAAAACTGTATATGTTCGTTTTTACGTAAAACTACTCAGATCAAGCCCGTCCTGGTATTTTTTTTTGGCAAATTTCTCGTGGGGACCCTTAAAAACACTTTTTAAACACATTGGATGGTTTGCATCGTCGAAATTTGATCCGGAAAATGGAGGTCCGCATTTTAAAAAAATCCGGGAGCCCTGACTGGAAGTGGACTGATATACACTTTATTTTATTTATATATATATATACAGAAATTTTCTAGTCCAAACCCTCCCGAGAATAAGAAAAAAGTGATTTTTTTTGTGTTGCAAATTATTTTTGGAAAATCTGAGCCGCCCAATGTGTTCAGAAGGTGTTTTCAAGAATCTATGAGAGAAATATTCAAAAAAAAAATACCAGGAAGGGCTTGATTGAAGCATTTTTCGCAAAAACTGTAAATATAAAAATTTTGTGAAAACTGCTTGGAGCAAGCCATTCCCGGTATTTTTTTTTTTTTTAAAGATTTCTCATGAGGACCCTTGAAAACACCTTCTGAACACATTGAACGGCTCGGATCGTCAAAAAAAAAATTTTGGATCATGGAGGTCTGGAGTCCGGAGGAGAAGCTTATATATTTATATGTATATATACGCCACAGATCCAATCAAGGATCCCGGATGGGAGGTTTTTCGGTGTTTTGATGCTTTTAAAAATTGTTTTAGGGAAATTCAAGCCGTCCAATGTGTTCTAAAGGTGTTTTCAAGGGTCCACGCGGGAAATCTTCAAAAAAAAATACCGGGGGGCTTGATCCAAACAGTTTTTCGCAAAAATTGTATATTTACAGTTTTACGAAAAACTGCTTGGATGAAGCCCTTTCCGATATTTTTTTTTTTTGAAGATTTCCCGCATGACTACTTGAAAACACCTTTTGAACACATTGGACGGGTCGGATTTTCAAAAAAATATCGGGAAGGTGGAGTCCAGGATTAGATAGTTACATATACACACACACACACACACACACACACACAATAAATATCCAATAAGGGCTCCCTTACTTTCTCTGGTGAGGGACTTTTTTGTTCGGGATCGAATTTCGACGATCCGAACCGTTAGATGTGTTTTTAATGTTCAATGCGACGATTCATCCAAAAAAAATACCCAGAAAGGCTTGATCCGAGCAGTTTTCAATAAAAATGTGTATGTACGTTTTTATCGAAAACTGCTCAGATCAAGCTCTTTTGGGTAATGTTATTAGATGAATCCCCGCATTGGACCTTAAAAACATGTTTTAAACACATCTAACGGTTCAGATTGTCGAAATTTGATCCCGAACAAAAAGTCCTCACCGTAGAAAAGTAAGGGAACTCTTACTAGATATATATATATAGTCCCGATCCAACCCGGGAATCCCGGATCCGGGACTTCACCTTTCCGATATTTTTTTGAAAATCCGAGCCGTCCAATGTGTTCAAAAGGTGTTTTCAAATGTCCACGCGAGAAATCTTCAAAAAAAAAATACCGGGAAAGGCTTAATCCAAGCAGTTTTTCGCAAAATTGTAAATATACAGTTTTTGCGAAAAATTGCTTGGATCAAGCCCTTCCCGGTATTTTTTTTTTAAAGATTTCCCGCATGGACCCTTGAAAACACCTTTTGAACACATTGGACGACTTGAATTTTCCAAAAATAATTTTTAAAAGCATCAAAACACCAAAAAATCTCCAATCCGGTCCCGGATTGGATAATTGGTGTATGTGTGTGTATATATATATATATACAATAATTTTCTAGTCCAGGACTCCCGAAAATAAGAAAAAATGTATTTTTTTTGTTTTGCAAATTGTTTTTGGAAAATCCGAGCTGTCCAATGTTTTTAGAAGGTGTTTTCAAGGGTCCATGCCGAAAATCTTCAAAAACAAATACCGGGAAGGGCTTGATCCAATTTGTTTTTTTTAAAATCAGAAATTTTACGATTTTTGCGGCCGCTGGATCAAGCCCTTTCCCGCATTTTTTTTGAAGATTTTCCATGAGGACCCTTGAAAACACCTTTTGAACACATTGGACGGCTCAAATCGTCAAAAAAAAGATCGGATCATGGAGGTCTAGAGTCCCGGATCCCAGAGGAGAAGCTTACTATATATATACACCACACTTCCCCTCCAAACTCCCTGAACTTAATAAAATGCGAACCTCATTGATACCGATCGAATTTCAATGATCCGAACCATCCAATATGGTTAAAAGGCAATTTTTGTGAAAAACGGCTCAGATCAAGCCCTTCCTGGTATTTTTTTTTATGATTTCACGCGGGGACCCTAAAAAACACCTTTTAAACACATTGGACGGTTTGGATCATCGAAATTCAATCGGGATCAATGAGGTCCGCATTTTTACAAGTTATGGGAGTTTGGAGGGGAAATAGACTGTATATATATATATATATATATATATATATATATATATATATATATATATATATACGAAAATATTCTCCTAAGGGATCCCGCACCAAAATTTGGTGCGGACTTGGCCTTTCCGGATCAAATTTTGACGATCCGAACCGTTCAATGTTTTTAAAATGCATTTTTAAGGGTCAACGCGAGAAATCTTCAAAAAAATAATGCAGGAAGGGCTTGATCGGATCGGTTTTTGTTAAAAACGCTATATATAGCGTTTTTAACAAAAAATCCGGATCAAGCCCTTCCGGTTTTTTTGAAGATTTCTCGGGACCTTGGAAAATGCATTTTGAAAACATTGAACGGTTCGGATCGTCAAAATTTGATCCGAAAAGTTGAAAAATGCCTTGGTCCGCACCAAATTTTGTATGCGGGATCCCTTAGGAGAACGGAACTCTATATATATATATATATATATATGTGGGTCAGGATCCAGTCAGGACTCCCTGACTTTAAAAAAATCCGGACCTCCCCTCTCTCAGCCATTTCCCGGCCAAATGGTCGGGATCCGAAGTGTTGGATGTGTTTAAAATGTGTTTTCAAGGGCATACGCGAAGATTCGGCAAAAAAAATGATCGGGAAGGGCTTCATCCGGCGGTTTTCATACAAACAGTAGGATATATATTTCATGAAAAACTGCTCGAATGAAGCCCTTCCCGGTCTTTTTTTTTGCCGAATCTTCGCGTAGGCCCTTGAAAACACATTTTAAACACATCCAACGGTTCAGATCCCGACCATTTGACCGGGAGAGGGGAGGTCCGTATTTTAACAAAGTCAGGGAGTCCTGACTGGATCCTCTGTGAGTTATTGCAACTTTTTCTAGTGAAATTATCCAACTAAGTTGACAAGGATATCATGTTTATCCATAAAAGAGGGAGCTATCCCCCACATGGTTTGGACCTCCCACCTGCATCGCTAGACATGTGGAGAAAGAAACAAGAGGAGAGAAAAAAGAGGGATATAGGTCCAACTCCTCAAACTAAGGTTTTGAATACCGTACCGGACATGGAACTATTGTTGTAACTAGCGCGATGCATACCGGTACCAATGCAATACCGGGTACCGTGTCAGATTTCCTGTTAAAAAAATTCTTCTAAAACTCCTTACCTATACTTATAAAGTAAACATTCATAACATACTACAACATTTTTGTCCTATATCACAATTATTTTCTACTAGAAATAGCCGTGGATATACCAAAATTTGGTGTGGTGTCTTACACACAAGTCTAGTCTTAAATAGAACTGCATTGATCCTTCGTTTTCTAATACTCCATAGCTTTTCCTCTCACCAATAACCCTTTAAAATTTGTTCTGTTCCCAAAATGCTTTTTAATCTTGGGAAGAGAAAGTAGAAGGCACTTGTATCTTTTGAAAGAGGCGTGAAGACAGTTGTGCTATGCTGCTAGCAGAACCCTCCAACGCTGGCCAGCGATTGCAAACAGAAAGATCTTCACTGATATGTTTTGAGCAGCAACTTTGGTGCCTGTGATCTTCTTCTTCCCTCTATTTCCCCCAGGTTTTTTGTCATTCATATGTAAGTTCGTTCATACACCGGTGATCACCGGAACAGACTGGAACTCGCTGATACCACCAGAACACGCCGGAAATTACCCAAAACAAAGTCAGGACTTTGCCCTGGAATCTCTCAAAAAGGGTATGCACCGGCTGGTATGGAACGGTATTTACAAGCTTGCCACAAACCCTTCCCTGAACCCATGTTTTCTAAGACGCAGACATGTCCCTAGCCGATATCAAACATGTACACGAAGTGACACATGCTATGCCCTGCCCACTTTTTTGATGTTGTCAAACATGTGCCTAACTCTCACAGAAGGTGTGAGTGCCTCAAGGAAAAGTAAATATAAGGAAGCGGCAATATATCGATATTTATGTGATCTCAAAAGAAGGCAAGAATACTCAAATAAATAGTCATAGTAGTATTCAATGAGAGTGTCGCTGGTCAGTTTTCCAGCTAGGTGTATTTTGGTAATTTCAGTTTTCTGTATATGGCCGTAGGGGTCACCCGTGCACATTTTCAGGGTTTGTTAATTTGGTTTATACTTGTGAGTATTTTTAGTAACATATAGGTTTCAGAAATCTAGGGAATTAGTAGCTCCCCTTTTCTTAAAAGTCATAGTTTTAGTTGGTTTAGAAAGTCTCAAGTCTACATAAAAGGATGTTATGCCACAATAATAATGGAGATCAGTATTGAGAAAAATTCAGAGCTTTGAAGCCTCTTGAAGATTGTGTGATGCAATCAAACCCTGGTCTCACGCCCAAGGCTCCTAGAAATGATCCCTAGACCTATCTCCTTCTAGTCTTCTCTTTTTATTCTTATTTTATGTTTACCATCAGCCTTTGTAACACATATACTATGCACAGCACTAGACATCATAAAATAGTACTGGAACATTGCCAAATCACAGTTCCAAAACCCTACTTCTTTGTATCCCTTATAGTACCTACAATCCTACAATTATTCTACATCAATTTGGTATCAACGCTTATGTTCATCCACTATATTGTTACAGAACGGAGATTCTATGGGCCACAATATGTCACATTCCATGTTAGTTTGAAGTTCTGGATTTTGATGAAGCTGTGATCCAAGGGTGTTTTCCAGTTGGCTGTGAAGTTCTGGATTTTGATGAAGCCATGATCTAAGGGTGTTTTTCAGTTGGCTGTGAAGTTCTGGATTTTGAAGAAGCCACAATCCAAGGGTTTTTTTCAGTTAGCTTGCTTCAATTGAAGAGACTAGTTTTTTGAAAGGTATGGATCATTGAAGAGTAAGATTTGCAAAGATGAAACTTGTTGATTTGACAAAAAGATGGTGGCATAGTGATAGCATCGAAGTAGATATAAGAAGACCAAATCACCGCCAATACAAACATGGGAGGAGATGAAAGCAACATTCAAGAGAATTATATTTCTTTAAATCAACATGGAAAGGCACCTAATCAATTTGTCAAATGTGGGCACGGTAGAACTTTGTTTGAACAATATATCCTGAGACTTGAGGAACTTGATATTGGAAGTTGAATTGTGAAAGACCATCGTCCAATATGCGCTCAAGTTAAATCTGATTTGAGGCCTATTGTTGTGGTAGAATCACCACTGCTGCATGCATTACAAGGAGCATCAAACCTGAAGACTCTAATTGTGTCCAGGTGGTTAAGGCATAAGGATGTACATCAAAAGTTGGGTGCAGGTCATTACATGTGGTATTACAACCCAGGTTTCCATGGGGGGGAACTACCTCAAGGGTCGGATACGGGCCTATGATGTGTTGTACAAAGCTAAGTGTCATACCACGGCCACCTAGGTATTGTTGGACTTATGCAAAGAAAATGTTGCATCATAGGGTTGGGTGATTGGCACACCCCAATGTAACCCACATTGGTTAGGAACCCAAGGATGGTTCAGCATACAAGTAAACTCACCAAGACTACAAGTTACATCTAAGGCATACTTTTTTTTTGGCCAAGTGGTTTAGGCCCAAAAATGTACATGGATAGCCAGGTGTGGGTCATCAAGTGGTCCCTCAGCTCTCTTTCAAATAAAGTGTTCTTTTCTTTTCTTTTCAAAACTGGAAACCACGCCTTAACGGAATGTAATCGCTGAGTAAAATTCTTTGGCAAGTGGCAACCATCCACAGTTGACAAGTATTAGGTAAGCCAAGGGTTGCAGCAGGAGTTGAACACAATACAAGACTTGAAAGTAGGGTTGATCTGGCGACCTTATGGGCTACCCTGATGGGCTAATATCAAATCTTTTTCACAATTGCAGTCGCAACAAAATTGAAAGTTTCCATGACTTAACAGTTGTCTACTTCAGTTCCAAAATGCTGATTGAAATAATTAATAGTCGCTCGCATAAATCAGAAAAAGTAAAACAATCACATACATTACAGATAGCCTGATATCCAAATTCAACGACATAAATTTACATACCTGTTTGAGGATATTATCAGCAATCCGATAGTAGTATTTGAGAGCTATGCGATTATTGACGTCCAGCTTCTGAGCACTGGCGGCTATGCTGATTCCTCCTGAAGAAGACGATTTCATCATCTTCTTGCTTTTCTTGTCCGTTTTACTCTGGTTCTCTAGTCAAACACCATTTCTATCGGATCAGAAAATTGAGGTACAGATTTGTCAGGGGTTGGGGAAGCCGCTTCAGTGGCGGCTTAGGTTCACAGTTCAGATTGAGAGAGAGAGGAGACCGTGCAAGCAAATTGGACCAATTCGGGTTTCTGACGAATTCGGAGATTTCAGTGCTACGCACTTTCAAGTTTCACATCCTCCAAATGCTCCTCTCTTTTTTTTTTTTGGGATGAAGAATTAGAAAAATATTATCAAATCAAAAATCACCAACCAATAAATAAATTAGGTATACACAAATACCGTCGGCCCTAAAATCACCAACAAAATTACCAACAAAGAAAAATAATTTAAAAATACAAAAAAGGACAGAAAATAGAAACACCAAAGACATGTCACTCGAGCTGTCACCCACCGTCGCTGCCATCATCAAGAACCGGATCTTAAAATCCCAGATCCAACTTTTCCAAATAATCCTTGGATCTTAAAATCCCATATCCAACTTTTCCAAATAATCCTTGACTCATCAATCAGTTATCCAATTTTATACTGTACTTTGTTAGAGTAAAATTATGAGTAAGATAAATAAGTAATAAAAAAAAGCATAATTATAGATGAAATTAGTTCTTCAAAAATCGTTGGGATTAATTTTCCAAGCCTATCATATTTTCCTTACCTACCTTTCCAATCTTGCTTTCTTTTCATTCTCTTTTTGCAATGTCGCACCTCATATACCACTTACCCAATAATTTGTTGGAGGATAAATTACAGAAGGGCATAAGATAAGAAGGGGAATTATTTTTAGAGAGTTAACCCACATTGATGTGATATTTATGGAGGGGAATAAAAAAATAGTTAGTTTGACTGGGGTATTAAAAAAGGGGGATAAATAGTATTTTGTTTGGATGGAAGATAAAATGGAGGGATAAGGTTTTTTGTAGTTGAAATAAGAGAAAGGGGGTGTTATTTTTTCCTTACACCCAGGGATAACTTTTGGGCAGGGGGAGGGGTGCCCAAAAATTATACCCCTCTATCCCCCACCAAGGATAAGTTTTGGAGTGGTAAAAATTTATTCCCAGCATTTTTGCCCAACCAAACCATGCTAAATGTGTCACATCAAGCCTTATATCCCCTCCAAAAGTTATCTCTCTTTCCTTTAACCCCATCCAATTGGGTCCTAGCTTCTTCTTCTTTTGCTATATGGTAGCAGTTAGAAAGAAATTAGTCAAGGGGGAGTGGGGAAGGTAGGCGAGACTCAAACTTCACACCTCAAGCACAGACAGAGACGCAGAGCCAACTAGGGATGACAACGGGCAGGTTGGGGCGGGTTTTGATGATCCCGACCCTGACCTTAAAATTCCCTAACCCGCCCTTAACCCGACCGGGTAATTTATGGGTACCCTGCCCCTGCCCTTATTTTTTTCACATGTTAGTAAAGTATATTTTAAACTTCAATTAGTGAGCACAAATGATAAAAGTTCACAAAATAATTTTTACAACTTAACCAAAATCTACTATCTAATGTTGTATTTTAGTTGTAAAACTAAAATTATAAGAATAAAAATAAAATTTGATTCATATAAGTGAAAATATAATTTGATATATAAATATAAGAGTATATAAATATAGTTATACATATATATATGTATGTCAGGGCGGGGTGACCATACCTTTGCCCCTACCCTAACCCTGGGGTTTTTTTTCAAAATCACCCCTTACCCCTACCCGTTACCCCAAAAAATAGTAAAAAACCCTACCTTTTCGGGGCGGGGTAAGGCGGGTTCAGAACGAGACGGGTTGAATTGCCATCCCTAGGGCCAAGTGCCCTTGTTACCCACTTGAAGTTATAGCTTACATGGTTCCTTAAATACCCTGAATCGCCCATGTAGACTTTCGAGATATGTGATAGGATGCTGTCAAGTATTATGTTCATTCTCAGAATTATTACATTCCCTTTAATAGGAGAAAAGTGTTATGTAACCAATCAAATAATAAGAGCTAAAAAGTAAATAAACTGCTGGACACAAAATATGTAGAAAGGTTAGTCTTTTGGACTACTCAAATATTATTCAGAGTGATACTCTGTCTTTTCTTTCTCTCTATGCTTATGTATATTTCTTTCTGGCCGATGGCTTTATATAGCCAAAAGGCTATAAACACATCTAACATATTTAAGGCATAGGCACACTACCCTAGAATATCTATATGGTCATCCATACATATTTATAACACTCCCCCTTGGATGACCAAATGCTAAGAGTATGTCTCATTAAAATCTTACCAAGAAAAACCTTAGGTAAAAGAAAAAGAGTACATAGTGAAAAAGTATCTATAGATTACCTCATTAAAACCTTGCTAAGAAAAACCTAGTGGGACAAAACCTTAGACGAAGGAAAATTAGTACAATCGTTTATCTTTTAGCATCAATTACTCCCCCTCAACTTTGCATGATATGCCTTTGAGTCGACGCATCCCAATACCGTTAACTAACTTCTTGAAAGTTGTTGTTGGTAGTGCCTTTGTAAATAAATTTGTCAGATTGTCGCTAGAACGTATCTGTTGAATATCAATATCACCACTTTTCTGAAGATCATGGGTGTAGAAGAATTTTGGTGAAATATGCTTAGTTCTGTCTCCTTTAATATAAGTAGCTTTAATCTGTGTGATACATGTAGCATTGTCTTCATGTAATATGGTTGGATTATCTTTGATAGAAGATAATCCACATTTTTCCCGAATGTGTTGTATCATAGATCTCAACCAAACACACTCACCGCTTGTTTCCATGAATTGCGATAATTTCAGAATGATTAGAAGAAGTAGCAATCAACGTTCGCTTCACAGAACGCCATGAAATAGCAATATCACCACAAGTGAACACATATCCTGTTTGTGACCGAGCTTTGTGTGGATCAGATAAATAACCCGCATCTGCGTATCTGATTAATTGTGATTTCGATCCATTTGAATAGAATAAACCCAAATCAACCGTTCCTCGGAGATAACGAAATATGTGTTTAATTCATTTCCAATGCCGTAGAGTTGGAGCTGAACTATATCGAGACCATAAGTTGACTGAAAAAGCAATATCTGGTCGTGTACAATTTGTCAAGTACATAAGTGCACCGATGACATTCATATATGGTACTTCCGGACCAAGAATTTCCTCTCCCTCTTCTTGGGGACGAAATGGATCTTTGTTCACATCAAGTGATCGAACAACCATAGGAGTACTCAATGGATGTGCTTTTATCCATGTAGAATTGCTTAAGAACCTTTTCTATATATGTCGACTAGTGTACTAGAATACTAGTTGGCAAATGCTTGATATGTAGGCCGAGAGAAAACTTTGTCTTGCCAAGATCTTTCATCTCAAACTCTTTCTTCAAATATTCGGCGGTTTTTATGAGCTCTTCCGGAGTTCCCACATGATTTAAATCATCGACATAAACCGCAATAATTGCAAAACCAGAGTTTGATTTCTTAGTAAAAATGCATGGACAAATAGGATCATTTTCATATCCTTCCTTGAACAAGTAGTCACTAAGGCGTTTGTACCATATATGACCAGATTGTTTCAACCCATATAAAGATTTTTGTAGCTTAAGAGAATAAACATTTTGGGGTTTTGAATTGCATGCTTTAGGCATAATATATCCTTCAGGGACCTTCATGTATATGTTAGCATCTAGTGATCCATACAAGTATGTTGTCACAACGTCCATCAGACGCATGTCTAGACATTCTGTAACTACCAAGCTAATCAAGAATCTGAATGTGATAGCATCTATTATGGGAGAGTATGTCTCCTCATAATCAATTCCAGGTCTCTATAAGAAACCTTGTGCAACAAGTCGTGCTTTATATCGCACAACTTCATTTTTCTCATTGCACTTTCGCACAAACAACCATTTGTATCCCACAGATTGTATTCCTCCAAGGGTTTGAACTACAGGTCCAAATACTTCTCTCTTTGCGAGAGAATTCAACTCTTCTTGAATTGTTCCTTTCTACATTGGCCAATCATTTCTACGTCGACATTCTTCAACAGTTTGTGATTCACTTTCATCATCACTTCTAGTAATGTCAAGAGCAACCTTAAATGAAAACGAATTGTTGACAATGGTTTTATTTTTGTCCAACATTTCTCCCGTACTTGTATAATGTATTGAGATCTCATTATTCTCAGGTACCTATTCCATTTCAGGAAATAACTCTTTGGGAGATTTCTCTTTAGGAGATTCAGAAGTGGGAGGAAATATTGATAAATTCATTCTTTCATTTGCGGGTTTAGCCTCTTCATGAGCTTTTACATTTATTAGCTTGATCCCCTCAGGAGTATCAACTATTTCTGGGACTTCAGTTTGTTTGCCTTGGATTTTCCTCTTCTAGGGAAGTTTATCTTTGGCACTAACAAGTCTCCCACACTTTTGGCGTGCTTTAGATTCATTAGTTGTTGTACTAATAGTTTGTCCTATGGGAATTTCGATCTGTGCTAGGATATTAGCAGCTGGTATATGAGACTTGGTTACTTTATTTGCATTTGTAAATGCATCTGGTAACTGATTTGCAATATTTTGCAAATGAATGATCCTTTGAACTTCTAGTTCACATTGATTAGTACGAGGATCAAGATGAGATAATGCCAAAACATTCCAAGTAATTTCACGTCGAGCTTCTTGCTTCAACCTATCTCCCTCTAATGGTGGCAAAACTGATTCATCAAAATGACAATCCTCAAAACGTGCCTTAAACACATCGTTTGTTAGGGGTTTAAGGAATCTAATAATAGATGGAGAATCAAAACCAACATAAATCCCTAGCCTATGTTGTGGTCCCATTTTAGTACGTTGGGGTGGTGCAATAGGCACATACACATCACAACCAAAAACTCTTAAGTGAGAGATATTCGGTTGTTTACCAAAAACAAGCTATGTGGATGAATATTTATAAGATACAGTTGGCCTAACATGAATTAGAGATAGAAACATGTAAAATAGCATGTCCCCAAGCAGAAACTGACAATTTTATTTTCATAAGCAATGGTCAAGCAATTAACTAAAGTGTTTTAATAAAAGATTCAGTCAAACCATTCTGGGTATGAGTGTGTGCAACAGGATGCTCAATATCAACACCAATTGACATGTAGTAATCATTAAATGTCTGAGATGTGAACTCTCCAGCATTGTCAAGACAAATTGTTTTAATTTGATGATCTGAGAATTGTGCTCTTAATCTAATGATCTGAGCAAGGAATCTAGCAAATGCAACATTTCATGTAGACAGTAAACAGGTATGTGACCATCTAGTTGAGGCATCAACTAGAATCATGAAATTTCGAAATGGTCCACATGGTGGTGGGTGTATCAGCCCACAAATATCTCCTTTTATTCTTTGTAAAAATGATGGTGATTCAACAATCACTTTGGAGATTGATGGTCTAATTATTAGTTTCCCTTGTGAACAGGCATTACATGGATAAATCTTGGGTACTAGAATCTTCTGGTTCTTTAACGGATGCCCTTGTGAATTTTCAACAATACGACGCATCATTATTGAACCTAGATGCCCAAGGCGATCATGTCATAGCATAAAAAGTTTTGAGTTGGAGCACTTCTGGTGCATCACATTATAAGAATCAATTGTTCTAATCGTCGTATAATATAACCCAAAAGATAATGCAGAAATTTTTTCTAATACTAACTTCCAGCTAGACACATTAGAAGTGATATACAAATATTCTTTTCTACCTTCATTTGTGGTTTCAATATGATAACCATTACAACGTATATCCATAAAACTTAACAGATTTCTTTTGGATCTGGTAGAATACAAAGCATTGTCAATATTTAAATTTGTTCCGTTTGCTAGAACAATATTTGCTCTTCCAGAGCCTTCAATTAGGTCTGCAGAACCTAATATTGTATTGACATAAGCTTTTATCTTTGTCAAATGTTTGAAATATTTGTTATCTCGAAGAATAGTATGTGTCGTACCATTGTCTACCAGACAAATATCTTCACCATTTATCTTTGCATTTGATAATGTTCCATTAGTATCCATGCTCCTAAATGGAAAAATACAAATTTTAAGATTTCACAAATAAGTAACTGAAACGTATCTTGAAACTTTTATTCCAAAATTAAATACAACATGACATATCTCTTACAACATTATTGAAGGATAGATTAGTCCTTAGACTATTATTTCAAACATAAGCAAAGATACTTATTTAGTCCAAATGCATGGTAAATCAAATATATCAAAAGATGAAAAGTCAAAAGGTTCAAAAGGGTCAGTTTGATTAACTTGATCAAGGAAATTGGTTTCAACTTCTTTTCCTTTCCCTTTGATGGATGTCTGGTAAAGATCAACCAAATATTTTGGCGTACGACAGGTACGCGACCAATGACATTTCACTCCACATCTGTAACATGAATCTTTTGCATTTTTAAAAGGTTTAGCTTGCAAACCCTTTCCCTTTCCTTAGGATACATCCGACCTATCCCACTTATTCCACTTCCAGAGAAAATCAGTTTTCTTGCTGGGCTTCTTGATGTGTCCACCACGGACTTGGTAGTTATGGCCACCACGCCCCCGTCTACGTCCGCGCCCATGACTTCGGCCACGGCCGCGGCCACCTCCCTGACTGCAGAATGAGACTCTGTTTGCTTCTGGAAACAGTATGGACTCGTGATTTTTCATTAATAATTCATTGTTTTGTTCAACTACCAAGAGATAGGATATCAAATCCAAGTATTTCTCATAGCTATATGTTTGTGATAGATTCATGTCTTTGCGGTGAATTGTGGAATATGTCTTTTCTAACATATCCATTTCAGTAATTTTCTCCCCACAAAGTCTCAAAAGTGAAACAATTCTGAATATGGCAGAATTATACTCGCTAACCGATTTGTAATCTTCAAATTGTAGGTGCATTCAATGATAACGAGCTCTAGGCAAGATGACTATCTTTTGGTGCCTATATCTTTCCTTTAGGTTGTTCCACAAAACTAGTGAGTCCTTGACAGTGAGATACTTGGACTTCAAGTTCTCGTGGAGGTGATGTCAGATGAAGATCATGGCCCTTGCGCGATCCTTTAAGGATGCACAATTACTATTTGTGATCATTTTCCCGATTTCCATTGCATCAAGATGAATCTCTATGTCGAGGATCCATGACAGATAATTTCTTCCCAAAATGTCAAGGGCAGCAAATTCCAATTTCGTATAATTTGACATTATCTATAAAACAAGATACTCTGATTAGGCAAATAATTTCCATTTTAAAAAGAACAATACATAGTCAAGAGATAGACTAATTTTATGCAATAATAAATCTGCAATGAGGCTAATAACCCATTTTTGAAAAAAAAACACATGTTTGTTATTTACTCTTTACAAAGTATGTATAGAGCAGGTAAATATTTATGGGTTCTCCATCTCTTGATGACCTTATCCTAATATTTACATAATAGAGATAGCAAACTACTCAATATAGTAAATACATCTGAGCCTTTTAATGTCGACCCTTTTCAAAGTCTACTATTGCTATAGGAGATCTATCTATACACTTGCTAAAAGAGTATAAAAGTCCTTTGATAATATCTATACTATAACTACTGGTAAGAAGTTAATAGTGGGTCATTGCCCAAGGGAGGAAATTACCAGTGTTCACATGTAGCATTATGACGTGCTTTCCTTTTCTTTCTTTCTTTTTTTGGGTAAAAAGATTTAGGCATAATACTACAGCTACAAATTGAAATACTAGAATAATAGAGAAGTTGTCTTAAATAAATAAATTTGCAAACATGTAATCAACCACTGGGGTTAGCTTATTCGCCAAACTCATGGTTTCCCTTAAGAGGTCCGCGGGTCCGAAGCGGAGTGGTGGATTCAATATTTTGAAGACCCGCCCACCTTGTTGCTAAAATTACTTCAGGTATTAGCCTCCCTTTATATATATGGGAATTTGATAGGTGGAATTCTTCTGGAATTTTCTCCATTTTTATTTTAGAATAGAATACTTCAGGATTCTTAAAATGATATGTACTGTTGGGCACAAAATATGTAGAAAGGTTAGTCTCTGGACTACTCAAATATTATTCAGAGTGATACTCTGTCTTTTCTTCTCTCTATGCTTGTGTATATTCTTTCTGGCCGATCGCCTTATATAGCCAAAAGGCTATAAACACAGCTAACATATTTAAAGCATAGGCACACTACCCTAGAATATCTATATGGTCATCCATACATATTTATAACAAAAAGATCAATAGAATGGGTCTACCTCATTTATATGTCATCTGGCCCTCACCTACACTACTATTCAAAGGTCATTTGCTAAGACTGTCGGAGCACTTCCCATGGATCACTCACTAAGAATATGTCTTGTTAAAATCGTGTCAAGGAAAACTTAGTGGGATAAAACTTAAGTAAATAAAAAAATGCAGTATTTTGTTATCCTTTGAATGTCATCAGATTCGAGTCCTGCAATAAAGACAAGAAAAAGATGCACAAAATATATTTTTATTTGTGTGCCTAATTTGTAACACACAAATTCGAGTCCTGCAATAAAGACAAGAAAAAGATGCACAAAATATATTTTTATTGATTTGAATTGAATGCGAGGGATATAATTATCTAATAAATGTTCTTTCGACAAAGAAAAGAACAAAATCATCTGATTTGATCTCTAGAATTGATGGTACTTGTCATAGGATTGAACCGGTTGGTCGTTCTTACAAATCTTCGAGTTCAAAAGCTTAAAGAATGAAGTTTGATCGAGGGCTTGAGTAGCTTTATCTCGAACAAACGGTGAATTTGAGGACGATCTTCGCTAGCTGACACGCAGACCGTTGTTGTTGTTGTAGATGAATCAGCACGTGACTTGGGTGCTTGTTGATTCTCCACACAAACTTAAGGAACTTGGAGAGAAGCCTCGAGAAATGCTTGAAGAGTGCACTCTAATTTCCTTGGCTAAATCTCTTGGATGATTTGATTTGATGAACTTGCGAAGAAATCGACATGCTATTCTTGGTGCTTGATGATTTTTTGCAAGATATTGAAGAATGCTTGAACTCTTGAAGAGTGCTTCTGAGCTCTGGTTGAATGACAAGCAAATCTCCTCTACTCTTTTCTCTTCTTCATATAAGCCCCTATTTATAGGCTCTAGGAGAAGGGTTTAAGTTTGGAAATATCCATGATTGATTAAATTTGATTACCAATTAGGATAATTTGATTTGATTTGATTTCCAATCAAGAAGATTTAATTTCATTTTATTTCCAATCCAAAGATCTGAATTCATTTCCTAAAAAAAAGGAAGATGTTGACTTCTTCTTCTTCTTTTTTTTTTGGAAATTAAATGAGAAATAATATATTTACTATTTAACTCTCTTTTTAGAGTTTTTTCTGAATGGGCCTGCACGTTTGGGCTAGCTCAATTTCTTGACCCATTTGGCTAATCAATTCAGCCTNCAATGTATTTTTGGTCTTGCACAAATCTCGAAAGGACGAAGCCCATAAATTTGATGGACCCAATGTTTATTTGAAAGTCTTGACTTTTGACTTTTAATTAATCAATATTATTTACTTATCTCAATTAATTGGACAATTAGGCAATGCCAAATTTTTTGTGTCTATAGCCTCATTAAAAATATTGATAATTTAACCCATTGGAATAAAACTTTACCCAAAGGATAAATAGTACAATCTACGTATCAATAAAATGTTGCTTGCTTGTCACGACCTTTACCCATCCCTATAGGCTTAATTATAATAAAGTGCCAGTGAAATCATCACTTCGGCCACAACATAACATTAAACATTCGATAAGCAAATGACCAAAAGGGACTCACAGAATTAAGCAGGGGAACTCAAGCCTATATTAACATTCAAAAACCATAACGAGTCTTTACAACATGATCTCAACTCAAAGGGCCGGTGAAAACATCACCTAGGCCAAAACACGGACATAAAATGTCTTATAAGCAGATGACCACAAGGGACTTAAAAAATTAAGCAGCGGAACTATACCTATATTAATAGTCAAACCAAAACATGTATGTACATCAGGATCTCAAACTTTAGTGCATCCCAGAGCAGTGCTTATGTTACAACTTTTACAACCTGAAACAGATAATTACAAGTCAAAAGTCCAACTTCCTATCTACACCTTCACATTCATAGTCCATCCACAAAAAAAGTTCCACATCACACTCCTACTCATCATCGCCTAAAAGGTGGAAAAAAATATTTACATAAGCTAAAGCTCGTATGAATAATTATTACACAAGCCTCATGCTTCCCATAGACTTAATAAAATCATGCTTTTAAAATAATCCAATTCATTCTTCACATGTTCCAATAGGAATGACAATTCACAATATAATTTATAATGCACATCCCACTCAAGTTCACAACACTTCACCAGGCGTCCCCGGTGTGGATAAGTTAGACATCTATTGCATTATCTCACAGCATACACAACCACATCTTGCTAGCCTTTTAGCACTGTCCCCTAGCAAGCTAGGATGCAAGGGATGCCATTAATAGATAATAAAAGAGTCCAACTTTCATTTCAAGTCCATGGAGTTCAAATTATCGAGCAAATCACTTAAATAAAACATAGCTTTCACTTTTGGTAGCAAACACGTTTAAAACCGCCTAACTTGTGTATTTATCACTCACCTTGATCCACGCTGTCACTCAAACTTCCTAGAGTAAACAAGTAACGTGAACACAAGTTAGATGTCATTTAAGTAATCACAAACTCTAATTGAACTTCTTAAGTGATCTAAGTATCCATGATAACATTTTGAGGTCTAATGATAAAACTAAGTTGATACTTAAGGATCTGAAAACGATGCAACAGGTGAACTCCTTGATACAAAATCTACATCAACACAAACTACACTTCATAAGCTTCGCATCAGTAGGTCATATGTCAAAAACGGAGTTTGGACAAAACTTGTACACCTATTTAAAGAGAGAAGAAAAACAGAATTGTAGAAACTGCATGTGTCCGAATTTTAACTCAAACACTGATTTTACGTAGCCAATTTTAAGGTACAAATCTAATATGGACAAAAAAAAGATACACGAGTCTAGTTTTGAAAAAATCAAATGGTACGCAATTTTGATACCCTTGCTAAAAGTTATGATTGTTTTCTCAAAATGTGTCAGTGCAGTCTGCATAAATCTGAATTGACATTAGCAACTTCCAAAATTTCTATAGAGCTCTATACAAAGAATCTAGGTCGAAATTTTAACCCAGCAAAGACAACACATATATGAACTCTCAATAAAATTTCCAGAAAATTATGAGTTGTGTAACCATGTCAATAAAATCCCCAAAAATCAGTTAGGAACAAGACCTAAAATCTTCAAATTTACAAGAGATGCAAGAACTGAATGAATTCACCCAAAATTCACCAAGAACTCTTTCAAAACTCCACAATCAAGGGTTTTTATGGTGTCTAATCATAAACCCAATAACAAAACATGAATTGAACATGAAAATTGATGAAATCAAGTAGAAGAAAGTATGGAATACCAAATAAAAGCTTCAAGTCTAATAACCCTAGACCTTCTCTTGATTTTCCCCTTCTTTTCTCCTCTTCTTCTTCTTCTTCTTCCTTTTTCTGCTTCTACGTTTATCTCTCTCTCTCTCTCTCTCTCTCTCTCTCTCAAGCGGTGGTATGGATGGGTATAAAGAAGAATGTAGAAAGCTCCGTTGTTTTGTTAGACTTCAAGAAAAATTATCTAGTGTAACCCATACCTATGTTACTCTCCTATTTTATTAGGCTATGGGAATAATTTGGTGTGGTCATGTCCTATGCAACCATGTATCCAAACACTAAATGTCACATATCAACCTAGTTAATATCATAGAACAAGTATACAAATTAGGCACACAATTAATTTAAGCTAATCAACCAAATAAATAATTAAATTTTTAAAAGTGATTGCAAGTCGAGGGTATCACACCCTCCCACACTTTAGAAAGTTTGGTCCCCCAAACTTAATTTACCTTGTACCGGAAAAAGATACGGATACTTCTTTAGCATAGCTTCATCTATTTCCCATGTCGCTTCTCCTCCCCAATGATTAATCCACCACACTTTCACTAAGGGTATCACCTTGTTTCTAAGAACTTTCTCCTTTCGACCAATGATCTTGACCGGTTTTTCCTCGTAGCTCAAATCTTTTTGAAGCTCAATAGGCGTGGATACAAGATACTCTTCACTAGAATTGGGCAAATACCGTCTCAACATGGATACGTGGAAGACATCATGAATATATTACAACTCTCGCGGTAAGGCTAACCGATAACTCACTTCCCCAACCTTCTCCAAATTTTCAAATGGACCCAAATACCTCAGTTGTAGTTTACCTCGCTTTCCAAATCGAATCACGCCCTTCATTAGTGAGGCTTTTAAGAATACATGATCCCCAATTTCAAATTTTAGCGGTCTCCTCTTAGCATCAACATAACTTTTCTATCAACTTTGTGCCGCTTTCAACCTTTCCTGAATTATTCGAATCTTCTCCATGGTATCATCTACAATTTTCGGGCCTTCCATTTTCCTATCTCGTACTTCGGTCCAACAAATCAGTGATCGACACTTTCTACCATATAAAGCTTCATAAGGTGCTCCTCAATATTGGCTTGATAGCTATTATTATACGCGAATTCCACTAATGTTTCTCCCAACTACCTGAGAAATCCAAGGCACAAGCCCGTAACATATCCTTTAGCATTTGAGTCACCCTCTCAGACAGCCCATCGGTCTGTGGATGAAATGTTGTACTAAAATTCAATTCTGTACCCATAGCTTTTTGTAAGCTTCTCTAGAAATGTGAAGTGAACCTTCGATTGCGATATGATATAATGGAAACTGGTGTACCATGGAGTTGAACGGTCTCCTCAATGTACATCTCTGCATATCGATCCATAGAGAACGAAGTGTTGATAGCTAGAAAATGCATAGATTTGGCTAACCTGTCCACAATCACCCATATTGCATTATTCCCCTTTTGGGTTCACGGCAACCCCACAATAAAATCCATAGTGATATGCTCCCATTTCCACTCCGGTGTCAGCAATGGTTGAAGCAATCCCGCTAGCCTCTGGTGCTCTACTTTCACTTGCTGACATCATAAACATTTAGAAACAAACCTCGCCATGTCATTTTTCATCCTCGGCCACCAATACACTTCCTTAAGATCTTGATACATCTTTGTACTTCCTGGATGAATGACAAATTTAGACTTGTGAGCCTCCTCTAGAATTTGCTTCCTAATCTCTCCCACATTTGGCACACATATCTTGTTTCTGAATTTCAAAACATCATTTTCAATTACAAAATCTGGCTTTTGTCCAATCTTCACTTTATTTGCCATGTCCTTAATGAACTCATCGTCCATCTGTCTCTGTTTCACTGTCTCAAATAGTACAGGTTGAATTGCAAAAGCAACCAATATAGCATTTGAATCATGAATAAGTACATCCAACTCCAGCTTTTCAATATCCTTAATCAACTCCGGTTGTGTAGTAAGCAAATAGCACAGTTCACCCGATGATTTTTTACTCTATGCATCCGCAACCACATTAGCTCTCCTCGGATGATATTGAATCGGCAATTCATAGTCTTTCATAAGTTTGAGCTATCTCCTTTGCCTCAAATTTAGTTCCTTCTGAGTAAACATATACTTCAGACTTCTATGATCAATGTAGATCTCACACGATGCTCCATACAGGTAATGTCTCCATAACTTCAAAGCAAAGATCACAACCGCTAGCTCCAAATCATGCGTTGGGTAATTTTTCTCATGTAACTTTAGTTGACGTGAAACATAGGCAATCACCTTCCCATGCTACATTAAAACACAACCCAAACCTCGAACTGATGCACCATTGTATATCACATTGCTCCCCCTCAATGTTGCATGACAAGTCCTTGAGTTGACGCACTCTAATGTTATAAACCAACTTTTTGAATGTTGGTGTTGGCAATACTTTAGTGAATAAATCTAGACTGCCACTTGGCGTACTTACTGGACATCAATACCTTCACGTTTATAGAGTTCATGCGTGTACTTTACTTTAGAAAGATGTATTTAGTTTCATCACCAATGATATAACCTCCCTTGATCTGAGTTATAAATCCAACATTATCTTCAAATAAAACAATATGTCTATCTTTGATTGAAGATAAATCCACTTCTTTTTCAGTTATGTTGAATCATTGGCCTTAACCAAGTGCATTTGCAACTTGCTTTATGATTAGACAAAATGGTTGTCAATATCTATACCACTAAAAGCAATGATATGGTAGTTTTATCATAAGTTAACATATATCGTATTTGTGATCAGGCTTTATATGAGTCAAACAAACAAGTATCAACGTAGCCAATAAATTGTAACTTTGAACTATTTGAGAAGAATAAACCTTGCATGTCATTCCTTGAAATATTGCATCTCGATTTCTACCCACCACCCACAAATAAAATATCAAAACAAAAAGGCATGCACCTTATAGTATTTATCACCGCATCAGAACAAAATTTTGACTGTAAATTGGGCATCAACACACCACTAAAATCAATCAGGAGAATTGCAGGACGCATAGCTATTCAATAGTGTGTGAGTTAGCAATTTAATGGGTCCACCTGCAAAAGAGTGATCTAAGAAAATAAAGTCAAAGACATGGTTTTACAGCTATAGTCAAGAAGCCCAAGTCTTTCATTCCTCTTGTTTCTTCTCCTTCTTATGGACTCGAAACTTCAGGTAATTTTGTTGTAATCATTTGGCATTTCGGAGCTCATTATACTTGTAGCCTTTTGGCCATTTTTCCTTCCTTTTATTTTCTTTTCTTTTTGTCTCTCGGGTACACCCCTCGTAGAATATATATTCGGCTAGTCTTTTTTATATTTCAAGCTGATTTACCCAAAAAAAATGTCATGGGCCTGCTCCCATTTTGTTTTCATTGCGACTATATAAGCCCATCCTCTGTTGCATTGTTGAGGGTAGGGATGGCAATTCTGGCCGATCTGATCCGTCCCCGCTTCATTTGGGTTGGAGTTTCGGGAATTTTTTCGAGGATTTGGAGGGTATTTGTTTTTTAAAAAAATCAAGGACCGGGTTGGAGGCGATTCTACATACCCCCGACTCGTTCCTAAACCCGGTTTTTATTACAATCTAATATATTATTCACATTAATTTAGATCCCTTGAGTTATTACTAATTGCTCGGTGTATATTACCTTATACATAGTAATTGTAGACACCCCAATTTGAGCATAAGAAAATCCACGGCATTACTGATAATGAAAATAGACCGGTAAAGACACTTTGGAGCTTGGAAAAGTGCTTGAAAACCCCCCACTAAAAACCCACCAAACACTCTCAAAAACCAAAAACCAAGAGAGCCCAAAGCTCCTCCTTTGGACGCCCAAAGCAGACTACAGGTTGCAAGTTTCAAAAGAGAATCTTTGGCAGGAATTGATTATGATGGGATTCTCAGCCATTTTTGGCAAGGATTCATTAGGGTGGTTGGAGAACCACTCGATGCGAGTTTCAAAAGAGAATCTTTGGCGGGAATTGATAATGATGGTATTCTCAGCCGTTTTTGGTAGGGATTCATTAGGGTGGTTGGAGAACCACTCGAGAACTCTAAATTAACCCCAAAACTTACCCCTAAGATCCTAAACTGCCCTTTAATCCCTATAAATACCACCATTATGCCTCATTTTGAGGATGATCTTACCTACTCGTAAGAGAGGCCAAAGCTCTGTCAAAATCTCTCCATAGTCAGTCACCCCCTACTCCAAAAATCAACACCAAAGTCTTCTAACACCTTAAGCTCACTCCAAAACTTCTATTCGAGCCAAAATTCAAGTTGCATAGGTTGAAATTCTATTTAAATACCACAAACATGGTCTTTCTCTACCTCAGAAATTCAAGCCCAAACTCACCAACATCCATATCACTCTATTATCCACCATTAAAGTACAAACTCAAGCTCCAAAAGGTAAAAACCATACCAAAAATGTGTTGAATGGTCCCCTCTGAGGGAATCCCTTAAGCTCTTGCTGGATCTTAATACCAATTGAGGGTCTAAAGAGGTGCTACAAAAGAGTTTTTCAACTCAACACCCAAAGCACCCCCCTTTAGGCGCCCAAACCACCTCACTCTCATCTTTTATTTTCTACTCTAAATCAGTTTATTTTGGTTCAAAATCACTACTTACATCTTTTAAGGGTCAAAAAATGGTTTGTTTAGCCTCTATTTATTTTTAAATGGGGCTTAAAGCATGCTAACAAGTTTGATCAACCTCTTAAATAATGAGTTTTAAGCAAACATCAATGAGACCATAGCTTTTTAATAATTTTATGCAGAGAGGCAAGCAAATCAGAATGCAAAAGAAGGTTTTGCTTAGTCACCCAAAGTGTCCCTTTGGGCATCCAAAGCGCCCCCTTTGGGCTCACTTAGCAAGCTCTCTTCTATCCTCTATTTTTGTTTTATATCAATTTGTGGGGGGTGGGGGGTGGGTTTGTAATGCCATATAGCCTCTCTTTTCTAATTAAAATCAATTTTATACCCTCTGTTTAACCTTCAAACAAGTCAAAAATCACATTTCGAAAGTTTAATCCACCTCATGAACATGGTTTTTGGGAAAAATACTTGAAGAACATTGGTTTTTGGGTCATTTTGTACAAAACCAAAGGCAAAACAGAGGTCAACCGGAAACCTAAACCAGAAGCCCAAAGCATAAACCACTAACCTTCCAGCCACCCCCATTGGGTGACCAAAGGGCCAATAGAGGAACAGACTATGTGTTGATTTGAAACATTCTAAAATCATGTTTACTCCTTCATTATTGTTTTTAGATGTTTATCACTATTGTTGTAATTGTTTATCATCATCATCATGCACGTTGTACACGACTCACAAGCATCACTAATACCTGTTTAATGTTTTCAATCCTCATTTACTTGCTCCCCTCCCCTTTTACATGGATAAAGTTTTGAAGCTATATGTTTTTTGGGGGTAAATTAAGCTGTATGTTTTAAAATCCCTTAAACATTTAGTAGAGATCGGTCTCCGAACTGGGTGAGGGGGTGCCTTGCCCTCTCGTAACTTGGCTCCCTATACGGGAAATGAATCCACGTATGTTTTATCGTCTTCCTTGGGAAATCAGTCACGTGCTCCTTCACCGGAACCCTAATGCTACAACAAGAACAAATAGTTAGAGCACCTTTTCCTCTAGTCGGCAAAGGCCCTCCGATGCTTTTGAATAAGCTAAGAACTCAATGTGTATAACGAAGAGTTACCACATAGCTTTCTTCATGGGTTTGATACTTTATTGGGAAAATTATCTAAATGGTCCCTGTAGTTTCACCCGAGTCGCAATTTACTCCCTCTAGTTTCAATTGCACTCTAACGAACCCTGTAGTTTCAATTTTGGTCGAATTAGGTCCAATCGATAACAGACGTTTGCGAATTAGATGGAAAACCCAATTTGGGGGTTTTTTGAGGGGCAAAATTGACTTTTTGACCATCCTTCTTCTTCCCCAATTTAAAACCCTAACCTTAATCCTTTGCTTTGCAAAAAAAATAAAAAAATTAAAGCCTAGGGCTTGTTTTTCTCTTTTTAATTTGCAATTGGTGTTCATCCCTGGCCGAGTCTGGTGTATCTGCATATGGACCAAAAATCTGAGAATTGGTTGAATGAAATCAAAGCTTGGTTCAGATCTCAACTTGGGTGCAAGAAATCAAAGTCCATATGTACAATTGGACTAAAGATGCGGAATAAGATAAAGCGTTCAATCATGTACGGTTGGATCGATCATTGCCCAAGCCGAGTGCATCAATTACAAATTTGAGAGACACTTAGCCAAAAGCAGGACATGGATTCAGATATTGAGTGATGATGTTGAAGAATACATGCGTGTTTCTCTGTTTAAATTTGCAATTTGTTGTCAGAGATGAAGTAAAGAGTGTAGGGTGTTAACAAACCCCAACACGTAATATTCTTATTTATATTATGAGTGATCTCAGTACAAGACTAAATTTGTCGATGTGGGACAAACTAACATAAGCTATTCTAACACTCCCCCTCAAGCTGGAGAATAAATATCAAAAAGTCCCAGCTTGTCGCATAACAACTCTAACCGCGGTTTGAACAATGATTTAATGAACATATCCGCCAACTGAGCACCCATAGACACATACAGAGTAGCTATCACACCACTAGTCAACTTCTCACGCACTAGATGACAATCGACTTCAATATGCTTAGTCCTCTCGTGAAATACTGGATTGGACGCAATGTGAATAGCTGCTCGATTATCACAATACAACGGTATGGGTAACTGCACACTGAACCCTATCTCCTCAAGAAATGATCGAAACCATACAACCTCACATGTAGTGTGTCATTGCTCTATACTCTGCTTCTGCACTAGATCGAGCCACCACTGTTTGCTTCTTACTCTTCCAATTGACAAGATTTCCACCAAAAAAAAAATACAATATCTAGCGATGGAGCTCTGGTCAGACGGTCCTCCTGCCCAATCAGAATCAGTGAATGCCTCGGGTTGTTCACAGGGGGCAGCAACGTTGATGACGAGATGACGTAGGTTTTTGGTTATAGTGGCGTCAGGTTGATTTAGGATTAGGGCTTGGATTAAGGGATTTGGGTTAAAAGAGGCTTTGATACCATGTTGTCAGAGATGAAGTAAAGAGTGTAGGGTGCTAACAAACCCCAACACATAATATTCTTATTTATATTATGAGTGATCTCAGTACAAGACTAAATTAGTCGATGTGGGACAAACTAATATAAGGTATTCTAATAGGACTTACAAAAGAAAATTTGAAATCAAAAATCAGAATGAAACAAAATGTTGGTTACCAAAACAAAACTTGTATTCTCTCTAATGAACAATCTTGTTTTGGTTGTTTTGTATTTGTTTGTCTGCAATTCGAATTTAGAGATCCTCTGAAGTTCCTTGTAAGAACATCGATTCGTTATGTAAAATTCTCGAACAATCCTTTAAGTAGGATTTGCTCGTCTCTGTATTCTCTATTGTGAAGCAGAGGTTGAAAAAGTTTCCATTGTTTGTGAGGATTTGAAGGAGAGAGATAAAGTGTGGAGATCTTGGTGTGAGAGATGAATGTGAGAGTGGGAGAAGATTAAGAAAGCTGTGTCAATTTAGGGTTAGGGATTCAAATTGGGGAAGAAGAAAGAGGGTAAAAAAAAGTCAATTTTGCTCCTCAAAAACCCTAAATTGGGTTTTTTCTGTCTAATTCGCAAACGTTCATTATCGATTAGACCTAATTCAACCAAAATTAAAACTATAGGGTTCGTTGGAGTGCAATTGAAACTAGAGGGACTAAATCGAGACTCAGGTGAAACTACATGGACTATTTCGATAATTTTCCCTACTTTATTTATAGATATTGGTTTACTTGTTGATCAAGGCTTCTCGTAGCCCTATTTTCATTATTGATTTAGGAAACCCTTCGTAATGGGACTTGTCCCATTAGGTATATCAGTACCATATATACAAGATCTCTTCTTGCAATCAGATTATTTCCATATGGGGACTTGTTCCCTTATGTCTATACAATCAGATTACCATAAGGACTCTAACTCTGTATTGCACTCTTATTTTGATATGGAATACTTGTGTTAATCTCTTAAATTACAGGATCTTCCTCTTATCACGAAGGAGGCTAACCAAGATCTTTCTAGAATGCTCTGCTGTCTTATTCTCTTATGGTGGTTTAGCTGAGGTATCCTACTGCTCGGCGAAGCCTTTTCATATCTTTCCATGCAAGTAGCGAGCTACATTGAGCTCAGTACTTGATCTTATCACATGATCCAGTCCTTATATGTGTCCTGACTTAGCTCGATCTGGGCATGCACTGCCTCTATCTGGATCCACTGAGCTAGTCCACTTCACATGGTGTTTCCTTTGTTACATTGGCCTTATTCTTGGCCTATATTGTTCGGTTCAAGTTTAGGGTACCCTTGCGTGGTCCCATAATCTCAATAGACTCATTTACCCTCTCATGTGTGCTCGACTAATCGAAGTTCCGAACCAAGTGTAACTGAGATCAACCTATATATTACTGAGAAGCCAGAGAATCACTTCTAATGGCAAATCTTGGACTGCCTCCAGGAAATTGGAATCAGAGCCTTCTTTGCACATAGAGTTTGAATTACTGGTACTCGCTACCGTAAGTTAGCTTTATTTCTGTTGACTGTTGGTTTCAAGGCCAACAAAAAGCTTCAAACTTAAAGCAGACATCAACGTACAATATCTAAGAGCCTCGATGTACAAAATCTGTTTAAAATTTACCATTTCCTCCTAAATAGTGTTAAAGCCCACACCACATTGGGCTTTACTTTAATCAGAATGATAAATTCACTTGCGCTAACAATTAGGGCAACTCAGGTATTGAAATTTTCAGTGAACTTTTAGCTCACTTAATCAGATTTCCTTTGGGTAGGGTTAATACCAAAACTGTTTTTGTTTATGCCAAAACCATTTTTGTTTGTGCCAAAAATGTAATGCTTAAAAACCTTGTACCATGTGCAAGGTACAAAGCCTCTTGTGCACTACAGTTTTGACACAAACAAAAATGATTTTGGCATTATCATTTCCCTTTTCTTTTTCTTTAACTGAATGCAGGTTGCTCATAAAATAAAATTTAAAAAAGCAATTTGAGTGTGCTCATTGAATTTAGGCAATAATAATACTCTCTCCGTCCCTTTTTAAGTGATCAATATGGAAATACGAGTAATTTTAAACCCCTAAAAAACTTATTTCTTCATATAACTTTTTAATTTGTTTTATACCAAATTAAAGTGCTCATTGAGTACTTTAATTTGGTGCAAAAAAAACATTTTAAAACGATATACAAAAGTACATTTTTAAACGTCCACAAAATACACGCTTCTCAAGTGGATCACTTAAAAAGGGACGGAGGGAGTAATAATAATAATAATAATAATAATAATAATAATAATAATAATAATAATAATAATAATAATAATAATAAAGACTGGTACATTTGGCTTTCAAGAAACAAAAAAAATTCTTGAAATTGAAGATTGTAATATTCCTTCTATGTTGATAAAATAATGGAGAATTTCGGGGTTTTCCAACCAAAAGCACCAAGAATTAGGCTCATCAGACCAACCAAATGAAAATTTCCAGTGAAACCTATCAGAGATGAGATAAGCCTAATGGATTATCTGTATAAGCCTAATGAGATGAGTCTAGTGGAATATCGGCTTCAATGGAAGGCTCGTCGGAAAGTAGAAGACTTGTAAGCAGAACTATGGGATCACAGATTCTGAGCTTACAACTAAAACAAACTAATATGTAACTGCAGCCATCAGACACTTCAAAAGGTGGTTCAAATGGTCACTCTGAACTACCCCTCCTCCTAACCAATTTGTAGGCCATTGCAATGTTATTTATATTTCTTTTAACCACCATTTGGGTTTCGTTTACTCCTCCCACAAGAGCTCTAGATAGGAGCTACAGCTAGCAACTACTTTAGATTGGAGGACGTCAAATGAAACAACAGAATTGTGATTTTTTTTAAAATAAAAAAATACGATACTTGAAAGTGAAGGTCTAGCATTGGACAAGAAAATATATTCTCCTCACAATATTTAAAGGAAAAAAGACAGACAGAGAAACAGCAGCAGTCTCCAAGTATAATCAACTTCTGATGTTATACGATGTCAATCCCACAAATGCAGTAGAGCCTCAGAAGGGTAAGAATCAAAACTTACGAAGGCTGTAATGCTCTATTGTTTTCCTTTCCAGACATATGGTTATCGTGAAAGTAAGCTTCTGTACATTCATATCTACTCTCAACAGTCAGAGTTCTCTTCGTTTATTATGTATGATTACGAATCCTATCTTCCGTGCCGTTATTTCCCACGGCCATGGGTGTCATAGGCCCCACGTTTGTGAGCCCTATCGATCCCTGCTGCACCATATCACAACGTTTTGGGTTGTCTGATTGATCCTCACGACTCATCCACCATATCCTTTCATGGTACAAAGGGAAGAACCTCAACAGAATTGCTGAGTACAAGTAGTAGGGGATCAGTGCCGAGATCACCACAACGAGTATGGATAACCAGAAAGAGGGTGATGGGACAAGGCACTCAACCAAGACTTTGTAAGCAGTGGTGGAAACCCTAGGAGGCATGAAACCATACACCAGTAGAAAAAGAAACCACAGAGCAAGTTCACCCCATACCACAAAATGTTGGATCAAGGTGAAGTACCTAATCACAAGGGCCATCTGGCACGCCACGACGGCAACAACACACGTGTACATTGTGGCCCCCACAATTTGATACCCTGCGACTTTTCCAGTACTGTTGAAGGACTGGGGGTCTAATGCTTTTGTGCAGAAGAAGAAGATGATGGCAGCACTACAAAGCCCATTGAACATCCAGCCTAGAATTCGGAGCCAGCTGAAGAGGATATTCTTCACACCTTCTTGGTAAAGTAAAGGGAACTGCCAAATGGAACATAAATGAGGGAACAAGTAAAAAGGTACAAAATCGAACACCTGTGGAACAATTTGTGTGGAGCCAATAAAAAAATTGTGCCAAACGGTATAAAACTCATTCACGCAACTCTTGGAAGATACCAGAACAAATCACAAGTTTGTACGACTGCAAATAAATTGTTTTCTTATTGGGTTTTTCTGCTGTAAATTTCTTTTTGATTAATTTTAACTTTTGATCTCCTTTTTTGTAGGGGGGGTGTGTAGTCCTAGGCAACTCCAACAGCTAGCTATTGAAGTGAGGGTGTTCTAACGCTTATATACTTCAGTTCATTTTGGTACCTAGGTGAAGTGAGACTTCAATTCACACCCTCCCTCAAGTGCAGTGTGCTAACTTGGTAGCACCTACCAATAGGCCAAAGACGAGCACCCTACCCTACCCATCCCTAGTACCTAGCTCTAGTACCAAGTTACATAGTCTTTGGTACAATCCCAAAAGCTAGCTATTGAAGTGAGGGTGCCCTAACGCTTACATTGAGTTATATACTTCATCTGATTTTGGTACGCATGCAATGTGGGACTTCGCTTTACAGTGTCCTTCAACTTCTGATTTGGATCTATACATTGCTTTGATTGGTGCTAAAACGGTCCATTGTTCCTTCACAAGTAAGAAATAGAAAATTAGAATCATATATCAGTGGACTTCATTTCGGTTTGTCTATTCTCTCCCTTTGTCAGAAGACTCAGAACTTTGCATCTGTTGTTCATATATTTAATGTCTTCCTAGAATGTTGATTTCCTCTTCCAATATTTTGCTGCTTTTGATGCGTGATAGCGATTGTAAACAGTGTGTATTAACATAAAAATGTGTGTGAGTGAATTAGAGTAAATTGACTCGAAAGTTCCACGAATGCTGTGTTATCTGATGTAGTGTTGAAGTCTCTAACATAACTAGAATGCTGTGTTGGTAGTACTGCATTTAGTCTGAATAAAGCCCATGCTCAACAAATACAAATGCAGCGCTGCCATAATGCCTTCTGGGAACGTCTTTCCAGGTCCATAGCTTTCTTGTTTTTTTCTTTTTTTTACCACCATCGCGATACGCATAACTAGAGTTAGCTCTCAATAGTCATCCCTTCTGAAAAACACAGAAGCTCTAGTCAGTTTTCTGCCGTCTTTCAACATTTTGCAAAACTATGTTTTTATCACTTACCAGAACACAAATGATACCAGAAAGAATTATGTAGCCAGATCCTTCTTAGCAGTTTAGCTCAGGAGTCCAGGACTTCTATGAACTCAAGCTGAGCTTTGACACTGTCTTATATATATATAAATATAAATCTGAGCTATGACATTGTCTTATACATTAATATATATATATATATATATATATATATATATATATATAGGTAAAGGATCTAGTCTGGGATCCGGACCTCCGGACCTCTATGATCCGAGCATTTTTTTGACGATCTGAGCCGTCCAATGTGTTCAGAAGCTGTTTTCAAGGGTCTATCTGGTTTTTTTTTTTTTGAATATTTCCTGCGTGGACCTTGGAAAACACCTTTTGAACACATTGGACGACTTGAATTTTCCCAAAATAATTTGCAAAACAAAAATAACACCCCAAATGCTCTAATCTGGGATCCCGGATTAGAACCCCATGGTAAATAAAGTGAGGATAAAAAAAAAAATTCACTTTCCAAACTGAATTTTGACGATCCGAATCATTAAATTTGTTTAATATGTGTTTTTAAGGTCCATAACGAGGATTCGTCCAAAAAAAATACCTGGAAGGGTTTCATTTTTTGAAACACATCTAACGGTTTGGATCATCGAAATGTGGTCGGGAAACATGAGGTCCTCACTTTATTTAAAACGAGGGATCCCTCTTGCAAAAACTACTTGAATCAAGCCCTTCCCAGTTTTTTTTTTTTTTTGAAGATTTCTCGTGTAAACCTTTGAAAACATCTTCTGAACACATTGGACGGCTCGGATCGTCAAAGAAAAATTTGGATCATGGAGGTCCACTTCTTATCCGGACTTTTGATTTCCAGACATTTTATCCAAAAAAAATTTTGACGACCCGATCCGTCCAATGTGTTCAAAAGGTGTTTTCAAGAGTCCTCGTGGAAAATCTTCAAAAAAAAAAATACCGAGAATGGCTTGATCCAAGCAATTTTCGCAAAAACTGTATTTATATAATGGACACCTTCGAAACACATTGGACAGATCGGGTCGTCAATTTTATTTTTTTTTGGATAAAATGTTCGAAACACACCTTCTGAACACATTGGACAGATCGGATTTTCCAAAAAAATTTGCAACACAAAAAAAAACCATTTTTTCTTATTTATTTATATTATATTATATATGTGTGTGTGTGTGTGTGGATTTTCTAGTCCACACTCCCGGATTTAAGGAAAAAATGGGGTTTTTTTGTGTTGCAAATTTTTTTTGGAAAATCTGATCCATCCAATGTGTTCAGAATGTGTTTTCTAGGGTCTACTCGAGAAATCTTCAAAAAAAATGGGAAGGGCTTGATCCAAGTAGTTTTACTTAAAAGCGTATTTATATATTTTTCGCGGCTTAAAACCGCTTGATCAAGCCCTTCCCGATGTTTTTTTTTTTTGAAGATTTTCCGTGAGAGCCCTTGAAAACACCTTCTGAACACATTGGACGGATCAGATCGTCAAAAAAAAATTTGTATATAAAGTTCGAAAATTAAAAATCTGGATTAGAAGCTTAACCTATATATATACACACACACACAGTCCACTTCCCCTCCAAACTCCCTTTAACTTGTTAAGTAACGAACCTCATTGATCCTGATCGAATTTCATATACAGTTTTCGTGAAAACGGCTCGGATCAAGCCCTTCCCGGTATTTTTTTTTTATGATTTCTCGCGACAACCCTAAAAAACACCTTTTAAACACATTGGACAGTTCGGATCATTGAAATTCGATCGGGATCAATGAAGTCCATAACTTAATAAAATCCAGGAGTTTGGAGGGGAAGTGTGGTAAATATATAGGGAGGCCTTCCAAAATGGGATTTCCATTTCCAGACCTCTATGATCCAAATATTTTTTGACGATCCGAGCCGTCCAATATGTTCAAAATGTGTTTTCAATGGTCCATGCGGGAAATCTTCAAAAAAAATACCGGGAAGGGCTTGATCCAAGCAATTTTCACAAAAAATTTATATTTACAATTTTTGCAAAAACTGCTTGGATCAAGCCCTTTCCGGTATTTTTTTCTTTTTGAAGATTTCTCTGTTGGACCCTTGAAAACACCTTCTGAACACATTGGACGGCTTGGATTTTCCAAAAATAATTTGCAACACAAAAAAAATCAATTTTTTCTTGTTTCCGGGAGGAGTGGACTAGAAATTTTATGTATTATTATTATTATTATTATTATTATTATTATTATTATTATTATTATTATTATTATTATTATGTTACATGACTAAGGGTACGAGATGTGTCTAAATATCGGAATCATATGACCCTCGTGTCATGGACAATGGACACCGCAAATAACTTTTGATTAATCTATTTTATTCTCTTAGTCAAATTGGGTTACAAGGTATCATAGGCCATTCCATGTAGGCCTGCCAATGGTCTGGATCAGGAAACACCGAATCCGATCAAGGTACAAATAATACAAATTCGACCCGAAGTCGAATTTGGCAAATCCAAATTCAATCCGGATTTGGAAAACCAGACATCCAAAATCTGAAACTCCGATCTGCTCCGGTTTTGTAGCTGGCTCATAATTACGTAGTAACCACAGCAAATCAAACTTCAGTGTCCAAAACCTAGTATCTCACTTTCAGGTATGACAATTCTCCAACCGGCTTGAGACAGATCAAGAACAAAACCCAAATTAAACTAAGAACTAATAAATAGAGGTGGAATGGCACCATATTTCTCTCCTATCAAAGCATAGAAAAACAGCAACATTTACAACAACAAACAAAAGCATCGCTTCTCATCTCATCCTCTACACAGAATAAAGAATTCAAAAATAAAATTTTCCACACCTCCTTAGTCCCCTAGGTGTTTACTGTCATGAAAAAAGTTATTGGGCCAGCGAGATCTTAAGTTTTTCATGTCTAGCCAAATCTAGCACTAAAGATGAAATTGCGGATCTTAGAGTGGCCAGCAACTTACAGTGGAGCTTGGCGACTTACAATGGCTGTCGGGGAGAATTCCCCAACCGTTGGGAAGAGAGAGAGAGAGAGAGAGAGAGAGAGAGAGAGAATTTAGGGTAAGCCATCAATCTGAGGTGCACTCTGTTTGTATTGACTTGCTAGTGTTTTTTTAAAAGGAAAATGGATAGTATAATATTATGCTCAATGGGACCGGATATTGAGCCGCACGATTGAATTGTAATCTGATCAATTATCAAATATCTCATTATTGGAAACGGAATAATCAGATCAGATTCATTAAACCTCATCCATTGATAGGCCTAATTTTTATACATAATACGAGAGTTCTACCCATTGTTCAGCAATAAACTAGACTAAGAAGTGCTTTCCACGCAATGTTCACCTAAAAACCTGCAACTTATACCCCATGTGCTCACATAAGTGGTGAGTGTCCTACGCAATACTTACTTAGTTTTGGTTGGCCCACCTTCCATGTCTTCTACTCAAGTTTTTCTTATTCCACAGGAAGAACATTATAGAAATATCTATTACTTCAGTAGCAGCTTCAGATATGTTTTATTTCCATGTTCATTAAAGTACCCACCAAGCTATCAGTAGAGGAATGTCAAAAACAGTTGCATAAGCATTTATCATAATCATGGCTTTAAACTTTCTGTGTTTCTCTGTAAGAGAGCAATTGATAAACCATTATAGAGAACAATACATATTGATCATGTATCATAACAGACCTAACAGCCATACCTTGAGACAAAGCTGAGCAGATGCATCCTGGTCAAAAACTCCTAGAGCAACCACAGGAAGTGATGTGAAGACGACATTGTACAGTGACAAAAACCAATCATTGTATGCAGGTTGCCCGGAGAAAGATGCATGTGCCTCGTATAGGAAAACCGTGCCACCAAACGTGACATTCTTATAGAAGAAGTAGCATATCTGCCGAAAGAAGTATATGCGAATTGACTATTAAGATGGCTATAAGATTTTAAGAAGTTTTTAAAATGAAGAAAACCATTTACAAGAGTTTAGGGTTATGGTTTAGGGTACCATCCAGAAATTTAAATCAACAACATTCAAAACAGTCTTTCAAGTTTTGGATTTAAATCTATGCAAACTTATAGAGAAAAAGAAAACATGGACAACTTTGAGATTTAGATATGCAGGAAAAGTCATTACCATTAACGAGATCCTTCTGTAACACCAATGCCCATGCACTAGTAGCAACCGCTCCAAAAATCTGAACTGAGCAATTGCAATATCACTTGACATGACAGCCTGTTATTGGGAAAAGATAGAAGTTCAGAAGAGAGGAGACCAAAGAAAATAAACATCAATTTTTAACACAGGTAATACACTTAGTTGAGCACCTGCATTCCTTCAGCCCCGCTTATTCCAATACCGATATCAGCTTCTTGAAGCATTCCTACATCGTTGGCACCATCACCAATTGCTAATGTTATTTTTCCAGTTCCTTGTTTAACGAGCCTAGTGACCTGTGTTTGGCAGATATCACTTTTTCATGATTAACTGTTGCTCTTTAAACAGAGAAATTATTAAATATTCAAAAAGCAAAAAACAAGAAAGAAATGGAAATGACAGAAATGTTTACCCATGAGGGAACTAAACAACTCACCAGTGCCTTCTGTTTCGGTGATGAACGGCAGCAAATAACAGATGTGCAGCGAACTGCAAGTTCTAGAAAAAGTTTTTCCATGTCATCCTCTAGCACATATACAAGTGATTTACCATCGATGATCAAAGCAAAGCCGTGAGAGTTTCCTTCGGATGCAGTAAGTTGAGCCTTCTTTATCTGGTCGTGAACACTTTTCTTTGAAATCTACCAGACAACACCACCGTGCAAATAAACACCACAAATAGGATATCATAAAATGATAGCTATTTCAGTGGTTAAAAAAGAAAGTTGGTTAATCCAAGTCCAAGACAAGGAACACAATGTTGTTGCTCCTTTGACATTTGCCAAAAGTCGCACCAAGTACGACCTAAATTTTCCCAGGACTAATCTTGCAATTGATAAACAAACACAAACAAGAATTAGAAGAGATATCGCCACTTCCCCATTTGGGAACTTAAAAATCTTACATGGCTATTCCACTTTATATCTATTAGAAGGTTTTTAAGTATTTCTGTAGAGAAAGAAAAGAAACCATTCTAGGTAAGAGTATTATTTTTACGATCAAGCAAGGACACCGAACTAACAGGCATCTTGGTGAATACCTAGAGTCTAGAGACTGTTCTTAAAGCAATTAGGGGTGACAACAATTAATTGCTTCGGTCATATGTAACATCATTAATTGCTTTGGTCATACGTAACAACATCATTTGATTGCATTACCAAGAAGTGTTATGGTTAGTTCATGAAAATTACAAGGACAAGATGAGGGTCACTAAGAAGGGATGCTCCTGTTGCAAGGATAAACTCGGATACTGTTAGTCAATTGAAACATGCCTCTATGAAGAGTGGCATGCAACACTTGATATGTATCAACTCCACCATCATAAAAATAAATTAAAAAAAGAGGTTTCCTTGGCTTAGACACTTTCCTAAGAGGTGTGATAAAAAAAAAAGGAAAAGAGAGAGAAAGGTACTTAAAATTAACTAAGTGGAACTACTTTAGGACGAACACTGTAAGTTGCAGTGAATATAGTCATGCCACCACAATTTATTTTTCAAGCACATCACAAGGCTCTTAAAAATTCAGTCAGCAGTTTTAGATTTAAATGTATTATACCCATTCAAAAGAATATAATATATATATATATATATATATATATATATAGAGAGAGAGAGAGAGAGAGAGAGAGAGACGAATTATCTAGTCCAGGATCCCTATGTCCGGGACTCATAGTTCCGGATCAAATTTTCATGATCCAAACCGTCCAATGTATTTAAAACGTGTTTTCAAGGTTCCCCGCGAGAAATCATCCCAAAAAAATACTAGGAAGGGCTTGATCTAAGCAGTTTTTCATAAAACTGTATATGCAAAGTTTTTGTGAAGAACTACTCTGATCAAGCCCTTGCCGGTATTTTTTTTTTTTTTGACAATTTCTTGCGAGGACCCTTAAAAACACTTTTTAAACACATTGAACGGTTTGGATCATGCAAAAACATGTTTTAAAACCTTCAAAACGTCAAAAAACCTCCAGTCCGGGATCTCAGACTGGATATATGGCGTATATATATACCGAGAGCTTCTAATCCGGAATCCCGGATTAGAGGCTTTTGGGTATTTTTTTGGTGTTGCCAATTGTTTAGGGAAAATCCGATCCGTCCAATGTGTTCAGGAGGTGTTTTCCAAGGTCCATGCGGAAAATCTTCAAAAAAAATATATATCGGGAAGGGCTTGATCCAAGCAGTTTTTCGCAATACTGTAAGGGCTTAATCCAAGCAGTTTTTCACAAAAACTGTATATTTACAGTTTTGCGAAAAACTGCTTGGATCAAGCCTTTTCCAGTATTTTTTTTTTTTGAGATTTCCCGCGTGGACAAACCCTTGTAAACACCTTCTAAACTCATTGGACGGATCGGATCGTCAAAAAAATATCGGGAACAGGGAGGTCCGGAACCGGATCTCGGACTAGAAGTGTGATTTGACGATCCGAAACCTTAAAAAAAAATAAAATAAAATAATAATAATAATAAATGCCTTCTGAACACATTGGACGGTTCGGATCGTCAAAAAAATGCTCATATCACGGAGGTCCGAAGGATAGGAAACGCTCCCATATATACACTTCTAGTCCGGGATCCGGGATTCCAGACCTCCTTGTTTCTGATATTTTTTTGACGATCTGATCTGTCCAATGTGTTCAGAAGGTGTTTTCCAAGGTCCACGCGAGAAATCTCCAAAAAAAAATACTGATTACAGTTTTTGAGAAAAACTGCTTGGATCAAGCCCTTCCTGGTATTTTTTTTTTTTGGAGAGCTATTACAGTTTATGCGAAAAACTGCTTGGATCAAGCCCTTCCCGGTATTTTTTTTAGAGATTTCTTGCGTGAACCCTTGAAAACAACTTCTGAACACATTGGATGGATTGGATTTTCCCTAAACAATTGGCAACAAAAAAAAATACCCAAAAGCCTCTAATCGATTAGAAGCTCTTGGTGTGTGTGTGTGTGTATATATATATATATATATATACAAGATCCCATCAAGACTCCCGGACATAGTTTTACATCCACACCTCTCATCTCCTCGCCATTTGGTCAGGATCTGATCCGTTGGATGTGTATAAAATGTGTTTTTAAGGGTCTATGCAAGGATTTGTATAAAAAAAAAACTCGGAAGGGCTTGATCCGAGCAGTTTTTGATAAAACTGCACATAAATACATATATTGCAGTTTTATCAAAAATTGCTCGGATCAAGCCCCTTCGGATTTTTTTTTTTTTTTTTTTGACGAATCCTCGCGTAGACCCTTAAAAACACTTTGGACGGGTCGGATCATGACCAAGTGGCTAGGAGATGAGAGGTGTGGACGCATATATATATATAGAGTCCCGATCTAGTCCGGGAGTCCCGGATCCGGGACTCCACCTTCCCGATATTTTTTTGACGATCTGAGCCGTCCAATGTGTTCAAAAGGTGTTTTCAAGGGTCCACGCGAGAAATCTTCAAAAAAAAACATACCGGGAAGGGCTTGATCCAAGCAGTTTTCGCAAAAACTTTATATTTACAGTTTTTACGAAAAACTACTTGGATCAAGCCCTTCCCGGTATTTTTTTTTTGAAGATTTCTCACGTGCACTTTGGAAAACACCTTTTGAACACATTGGACGGCTCGGATTTTCCAAAAACAATTTTTAAAAGCATCAAAACACCGAAAAAGGCTTCAATCCGGGATCCTTGACTAGATCGCCGGTGTATATATATATATATATATATATATATATATATATATATATATATATATATATATATATATATATATATATAAAGACACCAAGTAAATTTACCTTGGCAATGGCATCCTTCTCTCCTGCTTTCTCTAGAGATCTAATTTCTGGTGTCTCCAATTTTATTGTTATCTGCTTCATTCCTTGTCTAAGTAAACTGCATGCAAAACTGCAAATTTGACATTTCAGTCAGATATGGCCCTCACTTGATGCAAATAATATCCAAAGTCGCAGTATCTAACTGTACCCAATATTGATGGCTGTCTCCATCTTATCTCCAGTTAAAACCCATATTTTTATCCCTGCTTGGGCAAGCTTGTCAATACACTCAGGAACCTACGGTGCACAGGGAAAAAAACATCAGTTCCAATTACTACTTTGCGAAGGTTCATTCTTAAAATGACTCCTTGGTTAAATTTTCAACCCACCCCATTTTGAAGTTTGTCTTCAACCGCTGTTGCACCAAGAAGAGACAAATCCTTCTCAATCTTCTCCACCACTTCATCAATCAATGCTTCCCTATCTGCACTGACAGAATTCTTTGCCTCTGCAAACTTCCCATTGAACATATCATACTCTTCATCATTGAGTTCACGATAAGCAAGCATTAAGGTCCTCAAGCCTGCTTCAGCATATTCATTTACATGCTCCCCGGTTTCATCTTGAAAACCACTTCCATTTTTGGCAAGCCTTTCAAACATGACACTGCATGGAAAATAATGAAACCAAAATTCTAGAAGAAAAATAACACCGGTACCTTTATCAAACATCCAAAAGTAGAGTAAATAGGAAGGAAGCTATAAATTTACCAACCTGTCAGCACCTTTACAGAGTAATAATATCTTTCCGTCCTCGTCTCTTACTATTACAGACATCCGCTTTCTCGAGCTGTTAAATTCTAAAACATTTAAAAGTTTATACGACCTGCAGAAAAGGAAGTTCTCATGTCACAGACTCACATATAAGCCAACTCAATCTGCTGATTACTTAAGAGTAGATGAGGCAAAATCATCTATACATGTGCAGGCACAAATTCACACAGTGCAACGGAGATGCATGCATCAATGTGTCTGGATACAAAAAGTTGTGTCAGTATGCTGTCACCTGTACTTCGATATGGTTGTCAGGTGCAATTATGTAGCCAAGGTGTTGAATCTATCTAATTTCCATTTGGCGACCCTGGGGGACATGCCAAATATGCACATTCTTTGTATTTTTAGGGTAACAAGAAGTCTTGGGGCAGTTCATGCAGGGTATAGGAGTTAGGAGCATACTTCAAGGTTTCGAATAACAAAATGCTTGCTAGGCGAGTGTCTAATTAATCAAGTGGGCATAAATTCCATAGCCTTATCCGCGAACATGGTTACTAACAGATACAGAAGACTCCATGTAAACTTTCCAAGCAGCGACCAGATATCATCCAGAAACTAAGAAATCACTAATCAGGAGGGAACTTATGGTCCACTTTGGAACTTCTGTAAAAACAAAAATTTGAAATGGAAGAGTTTGCAGCGCATACTTCTTCAATTTCAAGGACCTCACCAGCACCAGCATTTCATTCAATTCAGGTAAAACAATCGGACTTAACTCTTTCTTACAGAAAAACACCAGAACGGAAAGCACAACTTCTGCAGAAGCTAATTGATGAACAGAACATTCATACTCTTCTTGCTGATAAACAAGTAAAAGACCTCGAGCCATGGATATAATCTCTTCAAATGATTTTTCAGATAACTCAATGTGCATGCAAAAGACAAATGAAACACAGATAGAAGCTAAAAAACATGCTGTATAATTTCTAGAGAAACCAACCTTTCAACTTTTTTGCCAGATGCAGGATCCAACTCATGCAATGAGACACCGGTTTGAGTCCGTTCATAGAATTCAAAGCCAAGCTCTCTTGCTGCAATCACAAAAGCCGCCTCATCTGGGGACTCAGCTTCATATGACACCTTCCCTGTGACTTCATCCACTTCAGGTATGGCCGTGTGACAAATTGCTAGTAAACGAAGAAACTTCTGTATGACATCCGAACAGGGTTCATTCACCCAATTCCCATTCATGATTCTTTTATCCTCAAAATTGAAGCCCTTAATGAGTGGTTTTGCATCAGAAGAATCTGTAACACCACGACCATAAGCATTCCCAGCGATAGAGCACTTAACAAACTCCATCGAATTACAAGTTAATGTTCCTGTCTTATCAGAAAGTATTGTATCAACTTGGCCAAGTTCCTCAGTTAAATTTGACGTACGCGCATGAGCCGGTTGGTCAGCTTCTGCATAATACATAAAAACATCTTGATTGATAAAGACACTCTGAAGAACTTTGACGACCTCAATTGAGATATACAAGGAGATCGGGATCAAGTAGGCATATAACATCACAGCTGTCAGAAAGTGATAAATTGTAGCCTCTTGGGCTCTTTTGGGATCAAAGTAAACTGTGGAATTATCGGGTCTTAAATACCATCTTTTCATAGTTCCATTTTCTAGGCCATCCCTAGTTGTAATACCAAAGTAAATCGATCCAATAAAAGCTATCATAAACAAGACACCAAATAAGAAGAAGATGATCTTATCCATTTTCCTCTCAATTTTGCTTCTCTTTGAAGGGGGGTCAGTAGAGTTTCGAATAACCTTTGTATCTTGACCAGTGAAGACGACAGCTCCATATATGTATTCAGTATTGCGGAGTTTGGAATCCCTAAGGAGAAGTTGCTGAGGAGTTAGGGAATACTTTTGCCCTTCAAATTCCATGCTTCCAACAAAAGAGTACAAAATTGCATTTGGGTCTTCGCATCTAACAAGGGCCTTAAAATCACTAAACTTTGAGTCCTCATGTAAAAATGAAGTGACATCCAGTGCTTGTTTTAGTTTCAAATTTGTTTCCCCGTCAAGGTTCATGGTTTCGACATAACATATTGAATCCTCATAATTGGAAGAAAGCAAGAGAAGATCTGCTGGAAAGAACTCGTCCTTCTCCACCTTCACTACATCTCCTACTTTGAGATTCTTCCATTCAGTATGCTCAAAATCTCCACCACCACAATGCACTTTAACCTTTCTACTGTTCACCTCAATATCCTGAAACAAAACTCACGGGATATTTACGGCATTGATGTTATCCTTCAAAGGAACAGTAAGAATACACATCTTTATTGGTTTGCTTAGCAAAACAAACAGTTCCATAAAAATCTCTAGTGATTCAAAGCATCGGCCACTTGGGAAGTTCAATGAAAGCTTCGTATACAAACCAGCAATATGTTGCAATTATTCAAAACAGTTTCATGTGCTCATAATAAGCAAATTAATCTGTTAGTGAGAATATTAGCACCAAAAACAACTAGGTGATTCGAAATTATACCCCTCTAGCCTCCAGCTAAAATGAATTTATGGTGAACACTGAAAACCATCCCAACTTAGGGGCATATAAGACTTATCTCCAAGCCTCCTCCCCAATGAGTCCTCACAATTAACTATCTATCTTAAACCAAAAAAATTCCTATGCCATTGACGCATTGTCCAACCACTTTTGATCACCAATCAAACCAAGAATTTCCCATATTAATTCAAAGGTTAAAATTGTCATAAAAATGCAAAAAAATAAAAATGAAAACAAACTACAACTTGTTTCAACTAAGAATTGATCCTCCTTTATGACAATCACAACTCGTACAGCAACTACAAGCTAGATTAGTAAAAAAAAAAATGTTTATCAAAAGCTAGCAATGAGAGGAATACCTGCTGTTTCCGTCGCCAATCCTCAATACCTTCCTTGACCATGGTGGCCCCAATCACAACAACTAGAGGAATGATAGCACTGACAGCAGTATAAGGAGCAAGTGGAGTGAAGGCCAAGCTGCCTGTGACAAGGAAATAAAAATTGGCCACTCTCCTGAACTGCTCAAACAAGGCCTTTGGGAAGAAACTTGCTGCTGTGTACTTTGTGCTCCTAACGGAATTGGCAGCATAAATGGGAATTGCAGCCTCAAGACCCCCTGGTTCATTACAATAAACCACCCTAGAAAATCCAGGCCCCCCGATCTGTGAATGATTTTCTTTTAAAAATGATGCTCTCCCACATCTGAATGAATAGAGCTTGCTAAGATGCAACTTCTTCCTTGTTCTGCCAGTTTTCATTTCTTTCAATATACCAAAGACTTTTTCAGAGTGAATCTCAAATCCAAATCTTGGAATTGAACGGAGCCAATTGACAAGCAATAAAATTCTACCTTTTCAGCTACAGATGCCAATAACAAATGCAAATCCAATTCGAACCACCCAGAACAAACCACTCCCCAGATCAACAAACCCCCAAGAACATTAATTCACCACAAAACTTTCTCAGAAACCCAGTAAATTAGATTAAGCTAAAAGGGTGGGAGGTAAACTTCAACAAATTAATATTAAAGGAACACAAACTAGAGAGAGATGGGAAAATGAAAATTGCCCAAAGGAGGGGCAGGGAGATGGAGACAAATGAGGAAACGATTACAAGCCCCAGACCCAGCCGGAAAACTTGACGAATATTAGCACAATAAAATACCAAAATCTATTTAGTCACGATACAAAAATACCCAGATACATGCGATCCATCAAGACCCAGGTTATGGAAAAAGCAGAGGAGCAATATTCATACATCGCCTGAATATATTCGGGATTTGTCTCTCTTTCTGCGGGCAGAGAGAAAACTCCCTCTCATATTTGATTCTGATGTTGCGGATGAGCACGGCACAGAGAAATCTCCCACTCTTCTTTTTTGGTTGACTCCCGACATGATATGAAACCACTCGTACAAAATGTAATCTTTGACGAGATATCAAACTGAAATATGAAGGCAAGAATATTATTGGGTTTGCTTCAGCGGCAACGTTTCACACTCGCAGGAGAGTACTGCGATTTTCCTCCGGAAATTTGCAGAATGCCATAGGGATGCGGGCTGTCTTCTTCGTGGGTATTCTCGTCTTCGGATGCTGTACGGAGTTTCCCAGACCAACTCACTCTGCCTGTTCTTGTGCAAAAGGCTAATTTTATTCTCAACAGAGGAATTCTCAACCCACTAAAAGCTGAATATAAAAATTGTTACTACCATTTAATCTATTTTTTTACTTAGACAACCAACAAATTTCCAAAACTTTTCCAATATACCCCTCTCCTTCCGAACATTTAACTATTACCCAAACTACCTCTCCTATCAATTTTCATCTCCTTCCTCTCAAAATTAGTCATCTTCCTCCTATTAGAGCTCAGAAAACCACCACCACCTCCATGACCGCCTCACCTCCCCTTCAGACATTGAAAATCTCCCTTTTTTTTACTACCCCAATCCAGATCTAATTCCTTTTCCGCATCTGAAACCCTTGTTCTTTCTTTGGAAACTCGGATTCCGACGCAGAGATCAACCATCACTTTACAGTGTTTTCAAAGTCCCATCAGACTGGTCCTACTCTATAGACTTGGATTGGAATTTTGGTAACCTCTTCTTCTATCTTTCATCACAATTGCTTTGATTATTCTGAATTTGGTTTTGATTTGATTTGTTTTGTTGTATATGGATCTCGTTTGTGGATTGTTGATTTTTATATGGGTTTAGACACGCCACATAAGTTGAGGCAATGTAAATCCTCCACCTGCATGCGACTGTCGATGATTGTGGGTCTGACAATCCATACGCTCAGGGCTGATACTCGAACCAAACCGTTCGAGTTTTCTCACTTTTTTTTCGTTTGTAAAAGCTCGTTAAGGTTGGTTTGTTACAAAAACAAAGCTTGCACATTTTCTTGAAGCTCCTTAAACCTTCAAACCGAGCTCGAACATGGAATATGCTTCTGTTCGGCTTGTTTGACACATGATGTTAAAAAAATTCAGCCTGATCAAGATCGGTTCGTGATGGCTCGGTTAAAGCTTGTTTGTGTTTGGTTCGTACTCTAACCAGGTCAAGTTTGAGCATACTCTCAAAGCTTGTTACAGTATCGAACCAAGCTTGAACATTCGTTGTCAGAGGAGCCGTTGAAGAGGATTTATGAGGAACACTATGGACCGTTGTTGAGGTATGGAAGGAGATAGCACTTACCATTGCTAACATGTGCAATGTTGGGGTTAAGGTGGAGTAGATGGTCATGGCTTCAGCTACTGCTTGCCATGCTTGATGAACAACATCCCACGCATGGTTACATGCAGCCACTATTGGTTGCCTCTATAGTTAAATAAATAACTAGATGCTTGTGAAGTGCAGTCTCCATGTAGATGACACGCGATCGAACTGTTTAACGCTATGTACTTGCTTAGTTGTGCAATGGATTCTGCCATGAATGAATTAAACTTTTGATACACAATGAATGAATGTTATCAACTAGAAAAAAAAAGATGTATGTTTCACCTTTTGGATGATGTGAATCTCATAATTTCTAGGTTTTGAAGAGTTTGACGCAATTCATTTTGTTTAAATTTTCTAGGGGGCGGATATGTAAACACATTTTGCATACTCTTTTTGACACTCCATCTCAACTATAGAAATGGAGGGCTGAGATTAAAACTTACAAAATCCCTCCCCTTCTCTCTCTCTCTCTCTCTCTCTCTCTCTCTCTCTCTCTCTCTCTCTAAAATATACAGGAATGTAAATGTACAGTGGATTTGCTAGTACCGAGATGGACTGTGATTACCGTCACACTGGCGTGAAGCTATTACCAGAACAAAAACTGCAAATAATGATGAACTAATTATTTTTTTCCTTGCTTCACAAATCAAGCCCTACCATATCGTGTATGCATGTTTGGGGGTTGCGTCTGAAATAAAAAAGATTATCACACTAACAATGATTTCAATTTTCAAATTGTGAATAACACTTCACTGTGTAGACACCCCGATTTTGAACCTAGTGCACACTCGAGCATTCCCAATGATGAGAACGAACCAATCATAACTACCCGGAACTTGTGAACATAGTTTGAATGTGATCAAAATCAACCAAACACCTCCAAATAACCCAAGAAAAACCAAGCCTTATTGAACCAAATGATCACACACAAGCACGCTTGGCGCTCAAGCCCACGGCTTTGGCGCCAACTCAAATCGCCAGAATCTGCAGAGTATCTCATCATGAGATTTCATGCAGAGTGGAGCGTCTAACAATCTCTATACACGTATAATACCCTCCACTACACCTAAAACTACACCTAAGCTACACCTAAACTACAAACCCACTTCCTCTCTCTCTCTCTTTCCTTTCCTCCACCCACTCTATATATACCCCACTACTTTACCCACTATGAGGGGTTCACCGGTCAGTTCGAGCTCTCCCCAATTTCGTCCAATCTCTCTCTCTCTCTCTCTACAAACCCATTTCTCTCCCATGGAAAACCACCTGGAAAATCATCTGTGAACACCAAATTCAACCTGTGTTCAACAATCAACCTTATACTCTACACAATTCAGTCCATAAATTGACCAAAATCTCAACAATCTTTCACTTCCAAACCCACAATCCTGTTCAAGCTTTCACTCAAGTGCAAAAAGGTAGTAAAACAAGCTATTTTTCTTTGTTTTGGTTCATCATCGAGGGTGACCCGTGGAGTTCAATCAAGTTCTTTATACTTGAATTGAACTTACAAAGGTCTAAAAGTTGTTTTAAAACACCGCATCCAAAATTTGCGGTTGTAGCGAGAAATTGGCCTTTCAAGCCTCGGGGCCTTGGCCTTTCAATCGCACCTCTGGACAGCGATTTCTATTTTATTGAATTTTGAACTTTATCTCGGATTTTGATCATCATTTCCACGATTAATTTATGTTCATATAATCTTTAAATAGTTTCTTTTTACCTTAAAACCTCTTGCATGAGCTCAAATTAACTATCTTATGACAATCAAGTTCTAAAATCTTTAAAAATCTCATGTTCAAGTATAGAATAATTGGGTTTGATACTTATTGAATTTTTATACCATGCATTTGTAGTCCTGAGAATCATCCAGAGTCCTTCTTTCTTAATGAAAATCAGAAAATCACTTGATAGCTTGAGCGCTCAAAGCCAACCAATTGAGCGCTCAAGTTGTTCTTGAGCAATTTGCGGATTCTTGGTTGTCTCAATGATGGATCATGATTTATTTAAGTTCAGATATGTGATGGGTTTTATTACTGTGATTATAATCTGGATTCCTTTCTCGCAAATGTTTTCTTTGTTAAAATAAGGTGATTTTCTTCTTTTTATCATTATTTGTAAGATCAATCTAGTTATTGTCATCTGAATTTCTATGAAAAACACTCTTTTAACGTTTGATCTTATAGATAGTGATTAAAGAAGTGATGGATGGGTCAAAAATCACAGTATCCAGAAATGGGTTTGAGCGCTCAATCTATGGTCTTTGAGCGCTCAAACTGATTCTGAGAGATTGAGCACTCAAGCCACAGCCATTGAGCGCTCAACCCTTGTGTTGAAATCCAAATTATAAGTCAGTTTAATAAGTCTCATGTTCATGATTTCTGGAATTGTGGTATAATTTCTGTTCTGGTTAATTTCTGTAAATATTTGTTGTAATTTTTCTTTATTTATTCCCCTTTTCATGTAAATCATGTGCACAATCATCCAAGTTAAATTTGCATTATTCATTATGTTTTATTGTTTACATGGTTCCCATCCCTAATTCCCATTTTCGTGATTAAATTGAACTTCAAAACATTTGCAAAATCCCACAAAATGTTGAGTAGAGACCGGTTCATGGACCGGGCGAGCGGGGTGCCGTAAAACCCTTCCCCTCTCATAACCAAACCCCCGAATCCGAGAAATTTTTGGTTCCGCCATGATCAGTGAAATCTTTTTCAAACGGGCAAACGAGTCATATTTTTACCGGTTTCTCGGGTTCGGACCTCAAATCCGGGTGGCGACTCTAACAAATCACAATCTTTTTTCGATGGCGCTGATGCAAAGACAATTTCGTGGGCCGCCCACAAGTCAAGACTCTGGCTGGGGATTTTTGGTTAATATATATTTTATTTAATTACACTTGTGCAATTTTTATTACACTTGTGTAATTTTTATTGAAATATGTGTTAATCAAAAGTGGGTTTAATTTGAAAAATATTTTGTGAGATTTTGAAAATGTTTGAAGTTTGATTCTTGCATTGCACTTGCATGGTTCTTAGCTTATTTGTGTTTTGGCAATCATCCGGGTTTGCGGTGGCAGAATCCCTTTAAATGCCCAAATGCCCGGCAATCGGCAAGTGATAAATCACATCGTCACTATCGTTTTTAACGGTAGGAGGCGGTTTTTGATTTTGAGCCCGGGGTACCCTCAATGACCAAATCCGGCCTTTGCATATAGATAGCTATAGAACCCCACGTTTAGCAATCCACCTGTACGTTAAGTTTACGTGCTCCATCATGTTAATATGCTACGTGTTACCGCTTTCCTCGCCATGCCATGCTGCATTCATGCATTTGCATTGTATATAGCCATTGTGAGTGTCGAAATTCAGTATAGATGTCCCTTTTGGTTTTCATACTTTTACGGTCAGTAAAAGGTTGCTTTGGCCCGATGATGAGTCGTGCATACTATATGCGCGTTGTTCTTACAAGTTAGTCCTTAGGACGGCCAGACGTGGGAAAATCTGAATCATCAAATTCCTAAACAATGATCTAAACAGGTTTAAGGGACCTTGGCCCGAGAAGGATCAATCGCCCTTAGGCATCTGATCTTAGATCATTGTCGGAATTCGTGTGGACCGGGATTTCCCAAATCCAACCATCCGATATCAAGGACTTATCACTTAAAAGAAAACTTGAGGATCGGGGCAATCTTTCGAAATAGGTTCTCGGTAGTTAATGGAAGGTTGCTTTTGCCCGATGATGAGTCGTGCATACTATATGCGCGTTGTTCTTACAAGTTAGTCCTTAGGACGGCCGGACATGGGAAAATCTGAATCATCAAATTCTTAAACAATGATCTAAACAGGTTTAAGGGACCTTGGCCCGAGAAGGATCAATCGCCCTTAGGCATCTGATCTTAGATCATTGTTGGAATTCGTGTGGACCGGGATTTCCCAAATCCAACCATCCGATATCAAGGACTTATCACTTAAAAGAAAACTTGAGGATTGAAGCAATCTCCCAAAGCTATCTGATTCAGTCCAGGAGACTTAAAATCCATGGAGTTTGAGATACCTTCGGTGTTGATCGTGCCCGAACGGCCGCCCGTGTTTCGGACTAGCCTTGGAATTAGCTGTATCTGGATGACGATACCTCATTGCTTTATCTCGGATGGTCAAGAAAAGTTTAAGGTTACGGTCCCAACATTTTAGGCTTTAGGTTGGTAAAGTTGTACCTACCGAGTAATGACCTACCCGTGGTATTGTTACATTTTCTGTGCAATGATTCCAAGTGAGATCTGGAACCGGTAGTTTAATTCCTAAGATAAGAATAGGACTAACTCCGTGCATCGAGTCTTGACGAGACAGAAGTGAGCATTATTTGTAAATCATTCATTTTAGTACATAGTAAGCACATTGAGTACACATCTGAGTCCGGCTCTTGCTTTATGCTTAGCTTTTGAATCATTGGGCTCGCAAAGAAGAAGAAAGACCTTACCCACGCTTGGACTCGGCCTCCCGGACATAGACTGTCTAGATCCTTATCACCAAAGGCTGAGACTAGTATGGCAGCTGAATAGGAACAGGGTCCCTCAAACGAGTTTGAGCAATTGAGGAAAGAAATGCATGATGAGAGGGTTCGGAATGATACTCGAATTGCCCAACTCATGGCAATTATGGTAAATATCCAAAGCCGACTCCCCACCTCAAGAATAACAACACCCGAGGATGAACCTCGAGATCGAAATTCCCAATAATGAACAAATGAACAACCCCCTGAAAACCCTCAGTTGGCGGAAATGTTAGCTAAGCTACTCAAACTAGAAGAGTCTGTGGCCAAGAGTGAGAAGCGAGCCATTATCGGATTTGACATGGACAAACTGTGCATCTTCCCAGGCGCTAAACTTCCTAAGAAGTTCAAACATGTGGATTTTGAAAAATTTGATGGGACTGGGGATCCGAGAGGACATATTCAAGCGTATGTAAGCTCTCTTTCGTTACAAGAAGTTGATGAGCCTGCTATGGCACAAATGTTTCATGAAACTCTTACAGGGCCCGCACTCCAGTGGCTTTTATCTCTTGACATTTCAAAGAGACAAACTTGGGAGGAAATGGTGGCTGCTTTCATTAAGCAGTATGAATACAATGTTAAAATTTTAAAGTCACTACTTTCGTGAACTTAAAAGCATCAAAATGAAGGAAAAAGAATCATTTGCAGAATTTGTAAAAAGGTGGAGAGCAAAGGCTGCGCAAATGACTGACCGTCCTAGTGACAAGGATCAAATGCGCATTATTACCAAGAACCTTCAGCCAGATTTGGCTCAGTACATGGTAATGGCTCAAGCACATGACTTTGCAACCTACTTTGAGACGGGTTTGTCAATTGAAGAAGCTTTGCAAAATGGGGTATTGAAGAAGGGAGATTTGATCCCTAGGCCCAAGCGCAATTACATTGGAAACACCTCATCTCTCAGATGCAAACCCTAGCTACACAAAAATCTCCTCATCCAAAGACTATGAACCATCAATCCCATAAAACTGAACCAATAAATGCTATCTTGTCCCAATCAACTCAACCAATCCAACCTCCACAGAACCAAAGAACTTGGCGTATCTTCACTCCTCTCCCCTTACCCTTACCGGTTATCTTTGAACGTCTTGTACAACAGGGGAAAATCAAGCCTCTTCAACCAACCCCACCTCCACAAAATCCTCCACCAACCTACAACCCTAATACCTTCTGTATCTTCCACCAAACACCTGGCCATCCTACTGAAAGGTGCCAACGATTGCGCCATGAGATTCAAGATCTCATTGACAGTAAACAGATCCGTGATCCCACTGAAAAGCCTAATGTTGTCACCAACCCCTTGCCAGTTCACAAAAGAAATGCCAATATAGGCCAGATCACCTTCAGCTCCATTCATAAAGCCCAAAAGTATACTTTCTTCGATCCTAGCCAGTTCATTATACCAGAGACAGATCCTAAACCCATTGTGTTTATACCAGAAGAATGCGAAGCATGTTTTCTTGATATACATTTGGATCCCACTATATGGCAAGAATGGGGTGATTTGATCATGGCTATGGAGGCCCGAGAATACGAACAGATGGTAGCCAATAATGTGATAAATGGAGAAGCTTGTCCTCAAAATGAACAGTTTAATGATGAACCCCCACTTGGTGCTTTGATTAATCAGTTTTGGGATCCAATGTTTGAAGATCCACTTGATGGGGTTGCACTCCCTAATCTGTTTGAACCTTTGCTTGTGGTACAAGATCAACAACCTATGGAAGAAGGACAGGGACAGAATTGGCAGGAAGAGAATGTGAGAATGAATGGGATCCTGCACCTAATGAATGGCAGCTTATGGATCCTAATGATCCCTTGGATGGATCCACACTCCCTTTGTTCTTCGATGAGACATATTTCCCAGCGCCACCATTGTGGGAAGGTCGCCCTGATTTCTCCCTAATGAGTGAACATGCCATAAATCGAATGACAGAAGGGATAGAATTCACACCTTATGATTACATAGTTGATGAAAATTTTCCAGTACCTCAAGTGCAAATTCCAGAAAACTGCAATATCATGGTGTTGAATGGAGATTTACCCGATGTTTGGGGACAGCCAACGAAAGAGAATGGCATGACTAATGTATGGGCCAATCAGAATGAAGACGCAGCACTTGCACCACTTTGGGTTGAAAACAACGAAGCTTGGGCGTTTAATGAGGCTGCAATGGAAAATGGGGATGTATGGAGCAAAGCAACTGTAGAGGGGATTACCAAAGGCATGGAAGAGGCCAGCATTTCAAAAGGAAAGCGAAAGGCAGAAGGGGATCTTGTTGATTTCTACACAGATTACACTGATTTATGGGGAGATGACATAGACTCTGTTCTTCATTTGCTTCGAAGCGGCCGATTTTATCAACCACCCCAAATGTCCACCGGAAATACCTCTAACCCACCTCCACAAAACAACCCAGCTCCACAAAACGACTCAGCCACCCCAAATAATCCAAACAACCCTAAAGACCCAATTTCCAATCCTACCGATTTCCAAAACCTTTTCAACCCTTCAACCAACCAATCCCATGCTACATCCACAACCAACGGTCGTTTGCCTGCGTCCCAAAACCTCCACCGGCGGTAGAAGAAAATCCTATCCAGAAACTTGACTTGAGAAAACCCCAACCGCATTAACCATTTGGGGGCTGCTCATGAGCTCCAGCGAGCACCGACAGAAACTCGCTCAAGCACTATCTTGCATGGAGATCGCTCCCGATATTACTCCAGAAGCCATGATGGCTGCCATTATCACCAAACCAACCATCACTACCAAACCTGTCAAGCATGTTGTGACTTTTATCGAAGCTGATTTGCCACTTGAAGGAACTGATCACAACAAGCCTTTACACGTTACCATGAAGTGCATGGGGAAGTGGATCCCAGTCGTGTTGATAGACAACGGTTCAAGGCCAATGTTTGTCCCCTCCCACAGCGGCTTTATGCTTGGGGCTCAAACCTAAGGATTTCCGCGTCGTCCGTCTCACCGTTCGGGCCTATGATAATACCCGTAAGTAATGTGCTTGGAATCGCTGGGGAAATGGAGATTGCGGCGGAAGGATTTAAATCAACAATTGAGTTTCATGTGCTTGAAATCCCAGCCGTTCAACTTGCTGCCGGGCGCCCTTGGATGCATCGACGACATCATGGCTGTTCCATCCACTTTGCATCAAAAGGTTCTGCTTGGGCTAGAAAATGGGACTGTTACTCTTTATGGAGACACAGGCATTCGTCCTCATGCTGAAGATAATGCTCCCTTGCTAGAAATAATGCACGATGAGAATGATGTTCAAATCGGTGGATTTGCTTTCGATACATCCGGTGGTGTGTTCACACTTCGTGTTGACGAGGATTTTTCAATCAGTACCACCGTCCTCGAGATGATGAGGAGGATGTCATATCCGCCGTGCAATCGGTTTTAGGACCCAACTCACCGGGGGTAGCTCGGTTTCCTGCATTCCCTTCTCAGGGTCGTTTTGGGTTAGGCTATGAACCTACACCGAAAAGAAATGCTAAAAGGAAGAACCAATAAGGCGTAAAAGCGATGCTAGTCGCCGATTCGCTTTGTCAAGGCAGGGTCAGAGGCACCTTATTACGGCCATTCAGAGCCGTTTGTAAATGAAATAAGTGGAGAGATGTACCCTGGATTTGAAATCTTTGCTAATGATGCTTGGGATAGCGAAGATGAACATGAAAAGGTCGAGAAATTGGTGAAAACCCTTAAAGCGGATTGGACAGAAGCCTTGGATGGTGGGATCTTGATGTCGATGTTTGATGAGTTCAGTCTAACAGGTAAGGATAAAGAAGAGCCAAAGAAGGATGATGCTTGGGCGAGGCCCTCGAAGATCCCAAAGATGCCGATAGTGGATGCAGCCGAGAATACAAGAATTGCACTTTCACTCCTCATTTGTAAAATTTACTAATGCATTCACTAAATTGGAGTCCGAAATCAATCGGGGTTTGGATTTGATCGTGAGTCGGAGTTTGTGCCTCTTGGCCCTCCACGCCGTCATTTCTATTTTGAATTCGAAATCGATGCCATGTAATCGCACCCTGAGGGCTTTGTTAATGAAATAAGTTCCGAAGTTTGCTTACTTTGTTGTCTCCGAAATAAATTGTGTTGATCCAAATGATGACGAAATAGAATACGAAGAAGAAATTCCCAAAGAACTCAAAAGCGCTAATTGAAAAAGAAAAACGAAAGACACGCCGACCAATAAAAGAAGAAGTTATTTCAATAAAATTGAGAGATGAGGAAAATCCTCGCATGGTTCAAATCGGCCCGCTATCTTCGAGGAGGAACAAGAATTACTCACTAATTTGCTCAAAGAATTCGAAGATGTTTTCGCTTGGTCCCATGCAGATATGCCCGGAATCGATCATGAAATTGTGCAACACCGAATTCCCCTGTATCTCGATGCAAAACCAGTAAAGCAAAAATTGAGAAAAATCAGACCAGATTGGGTGGAAAAGGTTAAGGAGGAGATTACCAAGCAATTCAACGCTGGCTTTTTGATGGTAACTGAATATCCGTAGTGGGTGGCAAACATCGTACCAGTACCTAAGAAGGACGGAAGAATCAGGGTGTGTGTAGATTTCAGAGATTTGAACAAAGCAAGTCCAAAGGATGACTTTCCCTTGCCACATATTGATGTATTGGTGGACAATACGGCAGGCCACGCGCTTCTATCATTTATGGACGGGTTCTCAGGGTATAACCAGATTTTGATGGCGCCAGAAGATCGAGAGAAAACAACCTTCACTACCGAAAGTGGGGAACGCTACGCTATCGTGTTATGCCATTTGGATTGAAGAATGCTGGGTCAACTTACCAGCGAGCAGCCACGACTTTGTTGCATGGCATGATGCACAAGGAAGTTGAAGTATATGTGGATGATATGATTGTGAAAGCAAAAGAAAGAGAAAAACATCTCCCAGCCTTGCGCAAATTCTTTGAAAGAATCCGTAAATACTGAACGCGTCTCAATCCGCAGAAGTGCATGTTTGGAGTCACCGCTGGAAAAATGTTGGGATTTATGATCACCACAAGAGGAATTGAGGTGGATCCATCAAAAATCAAAGCCATTCTTGACATGGAGCCACCCCAGACAGAAAAGGAGGTGCGGAGCTTTCTCGGAAAAATCCAGTTCATCAGTAGATTCATCGCAAAGTTAACATCGACTTGCGAGCCGATGTTTCGTCCACTCAAGAAGGGAGTACCATTCAAATGGGATAGCAAGTGTCAAAAGGCTTTTGAGGCAATTCGGCAATATCTTCAAAATCCCCCAGTATTGATGCCGCCAACACCAGGAAAGCCACTGATTCTGTATTTGTCAGTTACACAGACTGCCATGGGTTGCATGTTGGCACAAGAAGGTGAAGCGGGTGTTGAGAAGGCAGTATATTATCTAAGTAAGAAGATGGTTGGAGCTGAAGAAAGATATACGCCTTTGGAGAAGACCTGTTGGGCTCTTGTATGGGCCTCCAAAAAGTTAAGGCATTATATGTTAGCATATTCGATAGTGTTGATTTCTCGAATGGACCCTCTCAAATATCTGTTTGAAAAACCAGCACTCACCGGGAAGTTAGCACGATGGTTGCTCTTGTTAGCTGAGTTTGAACTCAAATATGTAACACGAAAATCAGTAAAAGGCAGGGCTGTGGCAGAATTTTTGGCAGATCACCCAATTCAAGGGCCAGAAGATACGGAGTTCCAGTTTCCCGATGAACATGTCATGACAATATCAGAGGATGTTTGGAAATTGTACTTTGATGGAGCTGCAAATCAGAGAGGATTTGGAATCAGCATACTGTTGGTTTCCCCTGAAGGACCACACATTCCCCTTTCTTTCAAGTTAAATTTCGAAGTTACCAATAACCAAGCGGAATATGAGGCATGTATTGTTGGAATGGAAGTTGCTCTCGAAATTGGAGTGAAAAAGTTGGAAGTGGTCGGTGATTCGAATTTGGTGGTCTCTCAAGCCAATGGTGATTGGAAGGTGCGGGAAGAGAAGTTAAAGCCATACCACAAAGATCTCGATGACCTAATCCATCAATTTGAGCAAGTAACCTTCACTCATATACCGAGGATGAAAAATCAGTTCGCTGACGCACTCGCGACTTTGGCATCCATGGTAGAATTGCCAATAGGGGTGAGGATGAGACCAATCATGATTGAGCAAAGGGATAGGCCTGCCTATGAGTATGTGATGAATGTTGGAGAAATAAATGATGGTCTGCCCTGGTACTACGATATCTGGAATTTGGTTGAGAAGGGAGACTATCTAGAAGGGACAACCAAGAAGGATCGGATAGCATTACAAAGGTTAGCAACACAGTACATCATCTGCGCAGGAAGGTTATATAAACGGTCATATTGTGGCATGCACAAGTTATGCATCCACGGAAGTGACATTGAGAGGGTAATGGAGGAAATTCATGAAGGAATCTGTGGTCCCCACATGAGCAGATTGATGATGGCAAAGAAGATTTTGAGGCAAGGGTATTTTTGGTTAACCATGGAAACAGATTGCATTCAGTATGTTCGAAGATGTCATAAGTGCCAAGTTCACGCCAACCTCATGCATATTCCGCCGTCTGAACTCCACACAATGGCAACACCCTGGCCTTTCTCAGTATGGGGAATAGATGTGATTGGGAAGATCACGCCACCAACATCAAATGGTCACAAGTTTATATTGGTGGCAATTGATTATTTCACAAAATGGGTAGAGTCAGCCTCTTATGCTACTTTGATGGCAGTGCAGGTGGCGCATTTTATTAAGCAAAACATCATTTATCGATATGGGGTCCCCAATGCTTTCGTGTCGGATAATGGTGTACATTTCAAAGGAAGGGTGATAGAGGTGCTCGAAGAATTCAACATACAAGTGCATAAATCAACGGTGTACAGGCCTCAAACGAATGGAGCAGTGGAAGCAGCAAACAAGTCAATCAAGAATATCCTGGAGAAAACCATTGAGTCGTCTAGAGATTGGCACGAAAAACTGCCCTTAGCATTGTGGGGATACCGTACTTCTATCCGAACTCCAACAGGGGCAACACCTTATTCATTAGTTTATGGGATGGAAGCAGTACTTCCCATTGAGCTCGAGGTAACATCTCTAAGGGTGTTGATAGAGAATGAGATTGATGAAGCTGACTAGTTAAGCGACAGATTCGCAGAGCTAATGTTGTTTGATGAAAGGCGTTTGCGGGCATTGTATCACATCCAGGGATATCAGAGAAGAATTGCTCGTGCGTTCAACAAGAAAGTGAAATCCAGGGATTTGATTGAAGGAGATATGGTGGTGAAAGAGATTCGGGCACCGATATTTGATCCACGGGGAAAATTCAGGCCGAAATGGGCAGGACCATATATCATCAAGACTATCCTTGACGGTGGAGCAGCAGTGATTATTGATTTGGACGGCAACGAGTTTAGCAATCTTGTCAATCTAGATCAACTCAAACGATATTACCCCTGAGAGATGCTCGTTGGGCGGAAAATCGCAAGGGCGAGCCGACTCAAGCAAAATTCAGAGCAAGCCTGCTAGACTGAAAACCCACATTGGGCGGTCTAGGCAAAATATTTGAAAGAGCTCGCTGGATTGAAAACCTGAAAAGGCAGTGCCAGGCAAAATTAAGAGCACAAAAGGAGAGTGTCAATACCCGAGTGGACCTTTGCCTGAACTACGCTATGACCTGATTCCTTGAGAAAGGATACGTAGGCAACCCTATCCTGGGGTTCGGTCTAAATTTCATGAGTTGGTCCATATTTCCGCAAAATCTGAAGAGGGTAGCATGTGGAATCAAATGAACCAAGAGGGGGAAACCCTTCACCGTTCAATCTTATTCAAATTACTTCTTCGATTACAAGTCTTTGAGCTAAAAAACAAAAAAAAACACAAATGCGACACAACCAAACACTAAAACATCACTCATGGATCAACCATTTATTTCGGAGATAGCCTAGCGAGTAGAAAGGAAGTTGTTGCTAATTTCTGCGGCGTCGTGCCTTCATCCGCTCCTCATCCGGTTTACAGAATGTCCATTCAAGTGAATAGATGGGTAGGGATCGAGCCCAAACAACTCAGGCCGCCAAGAAGTAAATGATAACGCCAAGAACGTAATGTTTGAATATAGGAAGGCTGAAAGTGGTGGGCACCATATACTCCACTTCCTGACGAATGCGATATTGGCCTTGAGAATACGCCGTGGAAAGTAATATGCATACCCTTGCAATCCCGCCAAGATTACCCATGTGTCTCCCATGTGATTGGTCACATGTCATGTCCGCAAAGGCAACCAAAGACACCTCCAAGTAATGTGATCCTCCTCCAAAGATCCGAAGAAATCACCCAATCATCTTCATCCGCCATCATGCACAAAAGGCACATCAAGCAAGTACGAGGATCGTAAGTCCAATCACCCGCCGGCTCCCTTAAAAGCCCAACCTTGTCACATAGCCGCATCTGCAATCCCAAAAACCCAATCCAAAGTCAAAACCAAGCCAAACAACCAAAGCTGCCCAAAAAAAAAAAAAAGAAGAAGAAGAAGAAAAGAATGAAACCTGAAGTAAAAGTGGGCTTCCAGCAAACATGTCCGCATTCCCAGCCTTAACCGCATCCAAACCTATAATTGTCTCAGCCAAAACCAGAGGAACTACATCCCTCTGTTGTTTGATCTGAGCAGCAACACCGACAATGGCGGAACTGGGATGACCATCATGTGGGACCAACAAGTACAATGCAAGGAGGCACATGCAAAGTGCAAACATACGCCGGTTTTGAACGGTAAAATCCAACAGATCACCAGTAGGGCTGTAATCTGCAAAGAGTCGAAGGACGTCGAGAGTCTCATTGCGAATCAAGAAACGAGCGGCGCCATTTTCGAGACCAAGCTTCCTACTGAGGATGTTGGCATAATTCATGCGGATAGGTGGAATGATAGGATCCGCAAAAGCATTACCACCAAGATATGCTTGAAATTCTTCAACGGTCGGGCAAAGCTCTTGCATGCCGAAACGGAACACATGGAGCTCTGAGTCCCAACAACGAATAGCGGCGCGCAAGATGTCTTGGCGGATAGGGAAAGTGTGAAGGTGACGAAGTGCATTGAGCCCGAGACCTCGAAAGTTAAACCAATCGATGTTGTCAAGACTGGCAACCCAAGTGTTAATAACGGAAGGGTCAAGGGCAGCCATGAGGAAGTGATGAAAAGTTAGGAGAAAGAGATGTGTGAAGAAGAAAGAAAGTTGATATAAGAATGGTGTGTAGAAGAATGCTTGATTATGCTTGGTATTTATAGGAGACTTGAAGGGAACACTACAAATTTGCCATGCAACATTGGAAATCAAAGATTACATTTTCAAGATGGTCAAAAGCATATTTTCAAAATGTTTTGTTGGAAAAATTTGAAAATGCATTGGAAATGCATAGCATTTATGGGAAAATGGTGAAAAGGACTTGGGAAGGTGATGTTCAAAGTTTGGGAGGTGTTATAACAGAGCAACCAGGCATTTGGGGCAGAGAAAAACATGCGTATGGTCCAAAAAATGCATTGAAATCAACACTAGAAGTTCCGCCGATCAAGATAGACTTTGGCGCCAAGTCTATGAAGTTGAGCGCTCAAACCACCTTGAGCACTCAAGGTAGTGAGCTTGAGCGCTCAAACCACATTGAGCCCAAGGCCTCAGAACAAAGAATAAAGGCAGCTAAAGAAAAGCAAATTGGCATGTTGGAGGTCCAAAACCTATTCTAAGCATTTCTACCCTATATCAACACCCAAACCAAGTCTCAACAAACATTTGTGACTTCACGGAGTGTTCCGTTGACCGAGTTATTAAGCCGATACGTGTTTGGACATGGGATACGGAGTTTCAAAGTTCAAAAGTAGCCATTGGATGTTCAAAACCATTTCGGAGCATTGCAAGCCACATCCGATCATCAAGATACGTGTCAAAGAGTACTTGTGACTTGACGGGATGGTTCTCGAGCCAGTTTTTTCAAGGATACATGGGGTTGGGACCCCGATGACCCGCTCAAGCCATGAAATGGCGGCCGTCACCATGTCAAGAATGAATCTATGGCACCTCCTGCCAGTTTGAGACGGTCGCAGGGGCATTTTCGTCATTTATGACTTGGTCAAGGCGATGGCATGACAATTCATCATGTTTAAACAGGCTTACAGAATATTTTATTTTTAAATAAGCCTTATGAACATTAAATTCTGTTCTAAGGTCATTTTGTGTGGGTGATTATCAATCGTACATACGCATAGATTGTGTCGAGTCGTGAAGAACGTAAATATGTCTCTTGGTTGTACATAAATTCATATGATCATGTTTCGTTCAAATCCACGAGCATGCGAGTTTATTTTTGAAGTCGAGTTTTAAACTTTGCATTTAACGCTTGGGTTCAAGTTTTTGTGAATAAATAGAGTACATTTTACAACAAGTTTGTTCGTTTGTACATAAAAAACAGAAAATAATGCAATAAACAACGAAAGTGCAAGTCATGTATACAATCTGATGTAATCCATAATAAAGTCAATCATCATCAACTACCAGGGCACATGGCGCTTAATAAGAAAATCTACAAGCGGGCACGCAGCCCAATCCACCCCTACCGCCGCACGCAGCCCAATCAAAAAGAAAAGTCTAAAAGCAAAAGTAAAACTCTAACTACTCTATGCCTACTATGTACTAATCCTCAAAGATCCATCGTCTGCCTCGAGCTCTCGGTCTTGCCTCCTCCGGCGCCCGCCTCCGCATCCGCTCCGGTCGGGTAGCGGGGTAGTTGGCGCCACTAATACTATCATCGCCGAGCTCGCTCTCAACTACCCCCTCGGGGACTACCTCTACCCTTCCGCGAAGTCGACCTCAGCGGTCTCTCCACCTCGAGTCTGCGCCGCCGCCAAATTTCGAAGGCCCTAACCGCCTGATCATGTCTCCAGACCGTTCGGCTCCATCATGTGGCCTCTTCCCCGACCACGGTACGCATTGACAAGCAAACAAGAAACGGAGTCAAGATACGGTATAGTCAAGGAATTGAAGGTGCAAATAACATAAATCGCCATCGTACGGCGCAACTCCTAAGAGGGTCCGTGGAGCGGCGTGAGGTGCCGCTGCGTCCCCGGGACGGATAGAGACCTCGTCGGCAAAGAATGAGCATGCATATCGGGACCGCGAAGTCCTGCGCTCTCGCCATATATAACTCGTGCCGCCTCCGTGGAACACCTAAAAGTAAAGTCCATGTCAACATTCATAACGAGAAGCGTGCAAAGTTGATGAATGAAGTGATTCTTTCGGTGCTCGGAGCCGGTGAAAGCGGTCGGTGGCCTTCTGGGATGTCTATATCTCCCGTCTCTCCTCCGCCAGGTGGTAACACGCACCACCACCGGTGCTGCCACCGTCTCCCGAGGTCGAGGGCGGCATCCTCCGCCCCGCTTCGCCACTCCTCCAGCGGCAGCAGAGCACTCTCAATCTTCTCCATCTCCTCCATCTCCATCGCCTCCACTCGGAACGGACGCCCGGATACCTCTTACGATACTCATAGCTCAAGGTTTGGCCGCAGTCTTGACCGAGGTCCGTGATCGCGCCGTGGAAGCGCTCAATCTCTCCGGCCAGATAATGAGACGTCATCGACACCGCGAAGAGGAAGGTGCCCGCACCGTGGGTCCATCCGCCGTATCGACCGGGCGCAAAGATGCCACCGCCAAGGTACGGTAAACCAGCCCGCATCGCACTCCAATAGGACCCTCCCCTCGTGATCTCTACTCCCGCAAGTAGGGGTCGCCGACACCATCCCATACATGCCAACCCGCAAAGAGTGTTCAAATAAGTGTCGCAAGTGCTTAATGATAAACATATTGAGAGTGAGTTGAATACATGTGAGGATTTGATACTTACCGGGAAGCCGGGAGTTGCTGCCGAAAGTGAAACGCGGAAAACCCGGAGGTTCCTACTGCCACCACCAGCGTAGCGGGGCCCTCCCCCCCGACGGTGCTTTCGAGGGATGATGTCTGGATCTGGATGGCGTGTCTCAGGGGGGTGCAACCCCAACACCTCATATGCCCAGAGCTACACGATAAACAACAAATCAGTCAGTCAGAGCAAGTATTTGTGCAAATAATAAAATGCATGTAAAGGAATTTTTGAGCAAGTAATAAAGTTTACCTCCCGGGCGGCTCCATAGTCACGAAATGCGGTCCCTTCCGCGCGAGGCGGCATTCATGAGCAGCGTAGCAGTGCCGCACCACCACCCGGTCATACCTGCGCCCATTGGGCGAAATCTCTCGAGCCTCCGGGTAGGAGAGGTGTACCATTCGCGCTTGTTGGTCTGAAGAAGCCCGAACAAGTACAACAGGTAGCATCTCACTCTCCGTGCTGCATCTGCCTCGTCTGTAGGCTCCCTCAGCCCCCTCGTCTTGAACTGGCCATATGTGGCAGTCTCTCCCTCTCTGTGGGGCACGAAGCCCAGGAACCACCTTAGTGCGGCCTCATCTCGGCCTATCCCTGAGTCGAAAGGGATCGGGTCTCCTCCTACCCTCAGTCCCGTGATCGCTGTGAAGTCAAGTGGCGTCAGCGTCACCTCCCCGAAGCTGAGGTGGAAAGAACTCGTAGAGTCCCTCCACCTCTCCGCCCGATCTTTGTCACCACTTGGTGATCATCTTGTGTGGTACTTCGTAAGGGGTTGGGATGAACATCCCAAACCCACTTTGATCTACCCGAGCCCTCCTGCGCGGAAGTGTCTTGTGCCGGTAAATCTCCCCAACCCCGGAGCCCATGCCTCCGTGAGCCTTCAAGCGTAAGTTTCTCTGCATTGAATCAATAAACAAGTAAATAAGTCAGAATGTCAGTCAATCAATCAACAGTACAGTTAACAATTAAGCAGTAATTCAATTATTCAATGCAATTTAAGGTTTCTAACTATTGAAAGTGAACAAGCGGGCATACCGTCAGGCAATCAGTCGAAAGGTGGACCTCGGGGTCCAGTAACACCTCCTCTCCGAAGTATAACTCCCGGCTGGGAGTATAGTCCTCTGAACCAGATGGCACGAAGAGGTGCACTGGTGGAGCGTAAGTCGTCGCATCAAAGACTGGCCTTGTCCTCTTCCCGGTCTTTGTCTCGCGGCTGGACCACCGATCATCCTGTGACCCGGCGCTCTCTCCTCCTCCTCGGCCTGTGCCTGGCCTCCTCGCGGCCTCCTCGGTCTCGAACTCCTCCCCACAAAGTCCACCATTTTGCCGCATCTCCATCTGCCGCCCCTGCATAGCAGCCCGGCTGCCTCCTCCTGCTCTGATGATGGCCTCCTACGCCAAATCCGGGATCCCAGGCGTCTGCGCGGCCGCCATCACTACCTCTGTGGCGCATGCTCAAATAATCCTCTAGGAAATCCACAGCCATTTTGAACCAATGGACCACCACCTCCCCTCTGAGTCGCTGACTCATCACCAGTCGCCACCGATTTCCCCTCATCTCCCCCGCTAGGCTGCTGACTGAGCCTCATCTCAATCCTCCAACGGGGTGCCCTAGCCCAAGCCACTCCGCTCGTACCCTCCATCCCATCTTCGCCACTGCCACTGTCAGTTCTCCTCTCTTCGACCGTCTCCTCACTATCACTAGAACTATCACTGTCTATCTCGTGGACCTCCGTCATCTCCTCATCCCTCTCCCCACCTCTCTCCCCTATCTCTCCTACCCCTCTTCGACACCGGCCGTGCCATCACCACCACCTAAACCACTACCCCCACCGCAATCTATCACACCATCCCCACCAACATCACCAATCGGCCACCACCGCCCTCTACGACAGTGAGCCACCACCACCCAACATCACCGAAGCACCACCAACATTATCTACCACCACCACCTTGGTGACTAGATCTCCACCACCGCCAGAAATTGCCGGATCGCCACCATCATTACCACCAATCACCTCTGGCCTGTCACCGTCGACTACTTCTTTCTCCTTTTCTTCCCCATCATCACTGCCTTTGACCACTATGTCCCCCTCTGGTTGTGTCTCAGCCTCTATAGGACCCACTTCAATCGCTGGTGTACCCCATTGAGCGCTCGAACCCACTGGTGGTGACACCACTGTTTCACTACCGCCGTCTACCACTGTCGGCGAGGCCACCGGAGGCTGTGAATCGCTGGGATTCTCCATGAAAATTGATCAAAGCTTCAAAATCAAGCCCTAATCGAACTAGAATCGGAACGAAATCGTACGGACGAGCTCTAGAATTTGGGGATTTTCGATTTTGTGAGAAATTTGAGTGAGAAATATCAAAGGTTTTGTTTGGAATCGTGAGAGAGTTGGAAGGATTTGATTTCGGGAAGTTTTTTAGAACGTTATGAGAGTTAATCGGTGTAAATCAGAGTTATAACGGACAGTGAGGATTCTGAACCGTCATCCCCGTTCAGAGGTTCAAGCGCTTAAGTTGAACCCTTTGAGCGCTGGAGGGTCATTATTTAGAATTGAGCGCTTAATGTCTTGGAGTTGAGCGCTCAAGGTGGTTTAAGCGCTCCAAGGGGGAACCCTGAGCGCTCAAGTCCAATCTTGGCAGAGCTCTTGGCTTCTTTTGTAAGCCTTCCAGGGGTATTTTGGGCATTCCTAATGATTTGGTTAGTGTGCCATGGGCGTTTTAACCCCAATTATTCAAATGCGTGTGGGTCCGAGGATCTAATCTCAATCATTGGTCGTACTAGACCGTGCTAATCAAGCGAGACGCGTCGTGGAATCTTTGATGCGCATTAGCGTATGCGTGAAGTATTTTGATTTTGGTCATATTTATCAATTATGTTTTGCAATCTTTATCTCTGAGGGCATTGAGCTCGTTTAATCACCATTTTGAGAGCATTGAGCTCGTTTAAATCACCATTTCGAGAGCATTGAGCTCGTCTAAATCACCATTTTGAGAGCATTGAGCTCGTTTAAATCACCATTTTGAGAGCATTGAGCTCGTCTAAATCACCATTTTGAGAGCATTGAGCTCGTCTAAATCACCATTTTGAGAGCATGGAGCTCGTTTAAATCATCATTTTGAGAGCATTGAGCTCGTTTAAATCACCATTTTGAGAGCATGGAGCTCGTTTAAATCACCATTTTGAAAGCATTGAGCTCATTTAAAGCACCGTTTCGAGAGCATTAAGCTTGTTTAAATTATCATTTTTAGCGACCTTGTGTCCGTTTATGTTGGTTGATTAAAAGTATTTCCAAAGTGCCCTAAGGAACTACGCCGGTCTGATCCCTGCAATAGGGTACATAGGCAGCTCGTGGCAACGACCGATTGATATTTAAAAGGGTTTTTCTTTTGTAACTTGAGATGTATCACTGGGAATAAGTCGGGTTGTCTATGTCTTAGACGACACTCATGTCAAAACAATGGCATCGAGTCCCGTCCAAGAGGGGCAACTGTAGACACCCCGATTTTGAACCTAGTGCACACTCGAGCATTCCCAATGATGAGAATGAACCAATCATAACTACCCGGAACTTGTGAACATAGTTTGAATGTGATCAAAATCAACCAAACACCTCCAAATAACCCAAGAAAAACCAAGCCTTATTGAACCAAACGATGCACCACCAAGCACGCTTGGCCTTTCGAGCCTTAAGCCTTAGACCTGAGCTCTCAATCATAGGAGCACCTTGGCCAAGCCCACGGCTTTGGCCAACTCAACCTGTCCAGAATCTGCGAGTATCTCATCATGAGATTTCATGCGAGTGGAAGCGCCTAACAACCTCTATACACGTATAATACCCTCCACTACACCTAAAACTACACCTAAGCTACACCTAAGCTACAGCTAAACTACAAACCCACTTCCTCTCTCTCTACTGCCTTTCCTCCACCCACTCTATATATACCCTCCACTACCCCTTATTGAGGGGTTCACCAGTTCAGTTCCAGAGCTCTCCCCAATTTCGTCCAATCTCTCTCTCTCTCTCTCTCTACAAACCCATTTCTCTCCCATGGAAAACCACCTGAAAAATCATCTGTGAACACCAAATTCAACCTGTGTTCAACAATCAACCTTATACTCTACACAATCCAGTCCATAAATTGACCAAAATCTCAACAATCTTTCACTTCCAAACCCACAATCCTGTTCAAGCTTTCAGTCAAGTGCAAAAAGGTAGTAAAACAAGCTATTTTTGCTGTTTTGGTTCATCTGAGGGTGACCAGTGAGTTCAATCAAGTTCTTTATACTTGAATTGAACTCACAAAGGTCTAAAAGTTGTTTTAAAACACTGTCAAAATTTGCAGTTGTAGCAGAGATTGAGCGCTCAAGCCTCAGGCCTTGAGCGCTCAATCGCAATTCTGGACAGTTTCTATTTTATTGAATTTTGAACTTTATCTGGGATTTTGATCATCATTTCACAGTTAATTTATGTTCATATAATCTTTAAATAGTTTCTTTTTACCTTAAAACCTCTTGCATGAGCTCAAATTAACTATCTTATGACAATCAAGTTCTAAAATCTTTAAAAAATCTCATGTTCAAGTATAGAACAGTGGCTGTGATACTTATTGAATTTTTATACCATGCATTTGTAGTCCTGAGAATCATCTAGAGTCCTTCTTTCTTAATGAAAATCAGAAAATCACTTGATGGCTTGAGCGCTCAAAGCCAACCAATTGAGCGCTCAAGCTGTTCTTGAGCAATTTGCGGATTCTTGGTTGTCTCAATGATGGATCATGATTTATTTAAGTTCAGATATGTGATGGGTTTTATTACTGTGATTATAATCTGGATTCCTTTCTCGCAAATGTTTTCTTTGTTAAAATAAGGTGATTTTCTTCTTTTTATCATTATTTGTAAGATCAATCTAGTTATTGTCATCTGAATTTCTATGAAAAACACTCTTTTAACGTTTGATCTTATAGATAGTGATTAAAGAAGTGATGGATGGGTCAAAAATCACAGTATCCAGAAATGGGTTTGAGCGCTCAATCTATGGTCTTTGAGCCAAACCGATTCTCGAGATTGGCCTCAAAACCACGACCATTGAAGCCAACCCTTGTGTTGAAATCCAAATTATAAGTCAGTTTAATAAGTCTCATGTTCATGATTTCTGGAATTGTGGTATAATTTACGCTTACGGTTAATTTACGAAATATTTGTTGTAATTTTTCTTTATTTATTCCCCTTTTCATGTAAATCATGTGCACAAGCATCCACGTTAAATTTGCATTATTCATTATGTTTTATTGTTTACATGGTTCCCATCCCTAATTCCCATTTTCGTGATTAAATTGAACTTCAAAACATTTGCAAAATCCCACAAAATGTTGAGTAGAGACCGGTTCATGGACCGGGCGAGCGGGGTGCCGTAAAACCCTTCCCCTCTCGTAACCAAACCCCCAAATCCGAGAAATTTTTGGTTCCGCCATGATCAGTGAAATCTTTTTCAAACGGGCAAACGAGTCATATTTTTACCGGTTTCTCGGGTTCGGACCTCAAATCCGGGTGGCGACTCTAACAAATCACAATCTTTTTCGTGCGCGATGCAACACAATTTCGGTGGGCCGTTCACACACTGTTTAGATTTTAAAACATGAAACTGAACGCATAATTCAGAACTTAAAATTTGAAATAAAACACATAGCTCATGTGAAAAAATATGGATAAATGGAGGTTGCATGTGCGTACACGTTTACAAGGGGCATACTCTAGGCTGATACTATTTTTGGAGCCTATGGTGCGCACTCCCTTCTTTCAAACCCAATCAACATCATGAGACTTCTTCACACACTTCTTGTACTTCCCACTTCGTTCACAAGCAAATCTCATCCTTGGCCTACGACACTTTACAGCTTTCTTAGAGGCCTTGGTCACAGTCATATGACTGTGTGCTTGACTAGTACTTTTTATCCAATCTTTTAAGGCATCATCTGTGGCAAACACCTACGACCATTATAAAATAACAATCAAGTCCATATCTGTGACTTTCACATTTGAAAGGATATAAATATTAACACTCACCTCATACGATGTAAAATACTCCGTATAATCATATAGAGTAGGAGATGGGCCTATGTGGCTATCACGCGTTGAAGCGTCAAATTGAAAAAAGCCAATGTTTGTGTGTGTATATACACATGATCCCACAAAAATACATATTGATCAAAAAACTTCAAGTTTTAACAATTGAAAACATGACAAAAATTCCATTATTAAAAAATGAATTGTGACCTACAATTCGGATATTACAATTTGAATGATCAACAAATAAAGTTTTATAAGTTCAATGATCAAAACATCAAGATTTAACCATTGAAAACATGTCATAATTTCAAATATTAAAAGATGAAATATTTACTACTATTCGGACATAAACAATTAATTTAAATCTTCATATCCAACCGTTCCGTGTTTATATTTTATAAGTTGAAGTAACTTCTTAATTCATATTCTAAAATTTGAATAGGTGTATAAAATTCGGTTTCAAACAAATGAATCAATTGACAGGAATTTAAACCTAGTTTTTTCAAACTTTTTTTTCATGTTTTAAAATTCAAAATAAGGTACGTAGTTCAAACTTTAAAGAATGAAAACCATGTGCAACTTCAACACTGGGAATCTAAATTTCAAATGACGAAAACGCGAAACTTAAATCTGGGTCTTACCTCTTTGCTCGTTTTTTGCTCCCAAACCACCATTTTCTTCCCATCATCTTTCTTGTCGACCTCCATGTAGCTTGTAATTAAAAATTTTACCCCCATTTTCGTTTCTTCCATTTAAAAAAAGGAGCATTGTGGGTCAAATGAAGGTGAAGAACCTTCGATGGAAACCTCCATTCGATTCTCCATTAAGGGAGATGTGAGGAATGAGGAGGGGAGTGAAAGTTCTTAAGGGTTTGAGGTGGGAAATAGAGATGTGGGAGAAGAGAAGATGGGGTTTTTTAGGGCATCTAATAAGAAGAAGAAGAAGAACACGATCCGGGTTCTTGGGTTTCTTTTTTTTTTTTTTCCAGCAGATGATGAGTTGGAGATAAGATGGGTTATAGATTTTTTGTGGTTATCTTTTAATTGCTTTGTGCTATTTGCATCCCACTCATTAAGGACAAAAAAGTCTTTTTATGCAAGGACATTTTTTTTCTACCATTGATTAAATATTAGTGGGTTGAATTGAGCCATTCTTCGGTTGCAAAAAGAATTGGCCTTGTGCAAATTGGCCTTGTGCAAATTGGCCAGTCGTCCTGTTTAGGGTTGGTCATTTCCTCCGACCCGTTCGAATCTGATCCTCGATCTGAACGGATCGGCAATATGGAGATTTGTTTGAAGATTGGAGAGCATATGGGGATTTTTTTTGAAAATGTTTGGGGATTGGGTAGGGGGTGGAGATAGGCATGTCCCTGCCCCGAATCCGCTCAGAGTCCGTTCCCCGATCCATCCCCACCCCGCTCCGCCCCATCCCCGAATCTCCAAATATAGGGGTCTATTCATGAGTTATAAAACTTTTGAGTTCCACTAAATTTTCTGCAAACACAGGTCACACTAAATTTTCTCCAAACATTTTATCGATAATTGACCTTTGTAATACAATAAATATGATTAAATAAGAAATGCATCACTATAATTTGAATACATCACAACTAGGTTGACATCTAGGTTAATCTCTCTTCTATCGATTGACCAAAAAAAACTAGGTTGACATCTACTCAACTATCAATCATATGCATTCCTTAAAATGAACACAAAAAAAAATGCAAAAGAAAAATAATATGTTTCCAATCGAGCTGTTGATTCGTATTCATGAAATCAATTATGTAAAGTTTCTTCTCAATTGAGTTTGCTTTTCATACTTTACTTTATCTTAGTTAAATACTATTTTATGCTATTTTGTTTGTGGTTCCTTTAGTTTTAAAATTAGAAATCCAATTGATACTTGATACAACTTGAATGAAGCTGGCAAACACTTACACTTACACATGAATACCGTGTCGTGTCTTGTCGTGCCAACGAAAAATGTACCGTGTCCGTGCTGGCCTGGCTCGTTCAACACCTCTACATGTAACTTGATTTTAGCATTTGATTAGTAACTGAGATTCTAGATTTCTAGTAATGTATTTTTTAAAAAAAATGATTGGATCCCCGAATCCCCATGGGGATCCCCGTTCCCCATTTGGAGTGGGGAGGGAGGATGAAAATAAAGCCCAATTGGGGATCGGGTAGGGGATGGATATGGAGAAGGGGTTTGGAGATTAGGGGTGGAGATAGTACTCTCCGGCCCCAATCCGTCCCCATGCCCATCATGTAAGGACCCGTATTTTTACATAATTTTTTCGAAATAATGTTGGGTAAATGTGAGGAATTGAATTTTGATTAAGAGAGGTCAATGTGATAGTGGGAGAGTGCATTTGGGTGTGTTTAATATGCATTTGAAAGTTTAGGGGTGAAAGTGTAAGAGGGTGAGACTATATAAGACATTTTATACTTGCATTTTTACAAAAAATCAGCCATATCTCTTCTTCACCAGCCATAGCCCTCTATCTCACTCCTCTCCTCCATTGTTGCTTGCTCCAAGCTCAAGAATTTACCAAAACCTCAAGTCCCCTTCATAAACCCCACCTAAAATCACCTCCTCTACTTGTTTTAAGGCTTGTATTGCACTCATTTCGCACCAAAGGCTCACATTTCGGGTTGGAGCTCCTTGGAGGCTAGGGGTCTCATTTCCTCACTCATTTGAAGCTAAAATCTTGAGGTAGGAAGATAAATTCTACTCCCTCTAGTTGTATCTATGTGATGTATGACATATATCTTGTTCTTGTTACTCAAATTCATCAAATTCATCATTTGCCCTCAAATGGGTTTGTTTGAGCTTGATTTTGTGATCTATGATTTGAGTAGTTGTTTGATGCAATTGATTGTTGATTTACCTTCCCTTGATGTCTATTAGTTGCTCCACATATCCACTTTTGGCCTAAAACTTCATATATGCTATTGGGTTGAAGTTTCATGTTTTGAGAGAAACCCGCAGAAATTCTGGGTTTCCCCAACCGGTCGTGCAAAAACTTCCAACCGGTTGGGCAGTTCTAAAGTGTTCACTTGAATCTGTCCTTGCCCAACCAGTTGGGCAAAAACCACCAACCGGTTGGGAACTTCTGAAATTTTCACACAAATCTGTCTCTGCCCAACCAGTTGGGCTTTTCTGAAAACTTGTATTCGTCTCTGTTTTAGTCCAACCAGTTGGGCAAAAACCTCCAACCGGTTGGGAAACGCTAAAATATCATATTTTCATCTTTGATCCTTCCCTTGAATATTGGACACATCGTACATCCTACTGGGCTAGTGAGCTCAACCTATCAATTTTTCAGGTACACGGCATGGAGCATAAAGTTGGATGCTTGTTGAGTGACATCTACATGGAGCATAAACATGCATGAAGTTATTTTTTCCATCTTGTATTATACTTTTGAAAGATGGTTTTATAACTTCGATAGTTCATCTTTTTGATTATTTGGCAATGTAATAACTTTTAAACCTTGTACTTATGCATTCGGGCTATGGACGCTAGTGGATAGAACTTGTTTATTCGAAACGGTGAGATTGTATTTTGTTGATTTGACTATTCCAAGGGAATTTATGAGATCTTGACTTGTCCTACGTGGATTTTATTTATTTTTGAGTTATTAAATTTGAGGGCGTGACAACTTGGTATCAGAGCTTTAGGTTCGAATACTTAGGAACCGTGGGAAGACTTAGAGTCTTGGGGCTTTAACCGTTGCATAAGTTTTCTTATGAAAATCATATTTTCTCATTCGATGTGTGCTTGTGTGACATTCATGATCATAACATAGGCATATTGTGATGCATGTGAGTCAAGGAACATAGTGTTGAGTTGTTACCCGTGTTGGGTTGGCGTAGAGGTTTTGACCTCATTTGAGATAATGTTGGGCTTAACGATTCTCATTCTTACTTTCTTATTAGAACAATGCCGCCGAGAAGAGTTGCTAGACGGGGTACAACCGCTAGGGGTGGTCGGAACACTAGACGGGGTAGAAACGAGCAGGCTAATGATGAGGGTAGTCAACATGGGGGGAATTCGGGGAATCGAAATGAGAGAAATCGAATGAGTATACCATCATGAGGATGAACAAAGTGAGGGTGAACGAATTTGCTCTCATAGTGGTATACATATCGAAGTTCGATGCTCCCTTAGTCATGTATTGTTTCTCCAGTTTTTAGTTTTAAGGGTGAGTTTACTAAATTATATTTGGTATTTTTGAACTATAAGTTGTCTAATCAACAAGTTATTCTTCTCATATATCAACTAATTTGACAACTTGTAGTTCAAAAATACCTAAAATATCGTAATGGAAACTCACCATAAATATCCCAAAGAAAAGTGATACATAAACACACTTTCAACCACACACACACTCGCATGTGATGGAATCCACCCTTGTGGTAGGGGCAAATTATTGCCGTAAAATGGTGGAAGGGGCAAATTATTGCCGTAAAATGGTGGTAGGGGCAAATTATTGTGTTTTAATGGCGTATTTTTTTGAAATCACAAATCAATGGGGAGAGCAATAATAATTGCCATAATATGGCCTAAGAAATATTGTTATACACAAATACCCTCGAAAGATATTTTGTTGCACCCTTCGTCCACTTTCGTTGCACCTCACATGGAAAATGATTGTACTTCTCAACAAATTCATTGCACCCACACTCCTCAACAAATATAGTTGCAATGTGGTCAAGTCATTGTTTATAGAAAGATTTTCTAACCATTGCACCCTTCATCCACTTTTGTTGAACTTTACATGGAAAACGGCTGCACTTCTCAACAAATTCATTGCACCCACATTAGTCCAAATGTGATTGCAGTGTGTGGTCAAGTCATACTTTCTAGAAAGATTTTCTAACAATTGCACCATTCATCCACTTTTGTTGCACTCTACATGGACAACAGTTGCACTCCTCAACGTTGGTCCAAATTCAAGAAGAGTGTGTGTTCAAGTCACACGTTTTGGGATGATTTTCTAACCATTACACCCTTCATCCACTTTTGTTGCACTTTATATGGACAACAATTGCACTCCTCAACAAATTCATTGCACCTACGTTAGTCCAAATTCAAGAAGGATGTGTGTGTTCAAGTCACACTTTATGGGAAGATTTTCTAACCATTGCACTCTTCATCCACTTTTGTTGCACTCTACATGGACAACGGTTGCATTCTTCAACAAATTCATTGCACTCAAAATCACAAATCAAGGGGGTATTTTGGTCAACATTATTATGGGTAGGTACGTGCAATTAAAATAGTGTGTTTCATGTTAGGAGCAATTTCTAAAAAGTGATTCATGGAATGACAAATATTTGTGCCTACCGCCATATTACGGCAATTCTCCCTAATTCTTACTTGCAAGTCAAAAAGGCGCTCCAAACTATGTGTCACCTTTTTAGCTCCATTCCCAAAAAGCCATATACATTGAATGGTTAGTGGCTCAAACTCGATTTAAAGCATTTCAAACTCAAAACAATGAAGGGCACAATCTTAATAATCAAGGAGGCAATTAGAATGTGTCTCTCAATATACCCTAATATGGGAATCTCGAGATTAACACAACAATTTCATGTATAGTACTCTAACCCAAGTATGCAACATGCTTTACAACTAAATCAGACCCTTATGTAACAATTTTGCTAAACAAACTAACATCTCAAATCTTGCCAAATTCTAGGGGCTAAAATTGTAATAAAACAAAATTTTAGGGGCTTTTTGCTACAAAGTGCAATAAAAATGCACTTATTAAAATCAGAATTGATTGAGGCCATAATTGATGGGTGATTCTATTTGTAACATTTTTTTCTCCATACAACCCATTTTCTTCATCCAACCCACACCTAAAATTTCTCAAACCAATTTACTCCATACAACCCATTAAATACACCTAAACTTCTCAAAATACCCTTCAATCCATTTGTACTTTGAATGTCAAAATACACACCCATTTTTGACAATCACATGTCAATTTATATTGAAGGTTGAATTTTCAAAAATTTACAAGTATAAACTTCAGCATCCAAATGTCGAAATAAGGTAATAATTTCAACATTATCTTGTCGAAACGTATGTTGACAAATTACAAAATTTTACAAGTACATATTTCGATATCAAAACGTAGAAATTATCTATAAATTTCAACATTATATTGTCGAAACAATATATGAAATTTCTCAAGTATCATTTTCAGAATGCAAATGTTGATGTAATGTGTAGAATTCGATATTATGATGATGAAAAAAGTAACTTAAGTCAACAATTTATTACTGAAGTTTGTCTTGCATAATTTCGGTGAAGTGAAAAGTTTCAACATCGAAATGTTGAAAAAGGTTATATATTTTGGGGTATGAATGTCGAAAAAACCCCACAGTTTTCAGATTTGTAAGGGCATTTAGGTCTTTAGCCAACAATGAAAATTGATGACATTTTCCTAAGTTGTTTGGAGAAAAAAAAGGGTTGCAAATAGAATCACCCTAATTGATCAGTATAATTTTTTCATCTCATTGCTGTACTCAACGAGAGAAATAAAAGATATATCGAAGTGAAGTTAAAAGTAAAAAAAAAATTATATAAAAAAGACAAGATCTAAAAGACAGTAAAATTCTATATCATTCATAAAGTAAAAATGTCTTTATCCTGATAAACCAATTATTATAGAATGCTTAAAACTTACTCAAATGTAGTGGTTCAAAAGGTATTCTTGGGTTCAGGGTTGGTACTATGCAGTTCCACTGGGGTCCACTCGGGATCTCGTTATTTAATTTGAATTATTCATTTTGTTGATCTCGTCAATTAGGTAGCCAATGCAAAATTTAGGTTGGTTGGACACCAATAAGTATACAAAAATTGAGCCCCAAAAGTGTTGTGCACCCGGTCCACAACACCAACCTAGACTCGGTACTGTAGGATGTAAAAAGATTCTATATCACTCATTCATCACCCAGAAATAGGGTTGCAAACGAACCGAGCTGTTCGCGAGCAATTCGTGGCTCGGCTCGGTTCAATAAGTAAATGAGCCGAGCTCGAGCTCGATTTTCAGGCTCGTTTAGTTAACGAGTTTGCTAAAGCTCGGCTCGGCTCGGCTTGATTACATAGGCTCTACTCGTTTAAGGAGGCTTGTTAAGTAAATTACCCTAGCTCGGCTCTATAAAGGCTCGGCTAGTTTATAACCAAGCCAAGCTCGAGCTCCATTTTTCGGCTCGTTCACTTAACGAGCTGAGCTCGAACATTACAAAACTTGGCTCGGCTTGTTTGCACCCCTAGCCAGAAAGAAGAGGGAAACAAATGGGAAGTAGCACCGGAAAAGGACCCAAAGAAAAAGTGAAGCAAACGACCAATCCACATCGTAGGCCCCACTCACTCTCTCTTTCTGCAAATTCAACAATGTCTAACACCAAAATTTGAACATTTGTACATAGGTTCTGCCCCAAAGCGATATTGGGGCACCGATGCCCCAAAATTTAAACACATCCATTGCCCAACCCCTCTCTCTCTCCTATACCGAGTAAACCAGTCAAATTTTTTTGAAAACCCCCCAAAAAAAGTTTCGTGGTCCTCTCTCTCCCCTCTCTCTCATCAGTGTACTTCAACTGAAACCCATTTCCTTCACGCCATCTCTTTCACGCCTGAAACCCATCTCCTTCACTGCCTTAACATCTGCTACTACCCTAACTCCTCTCCTCCACGGTAGATCGTTCAGCTATTCCACAACAGATCTTTCATCTTCTCCATGGCAAATCAAAGCCTCTCTCACTTGCTGCAAGCCCTAGTCGAGGTACTCTCTCTCTCTCACACACACACAACCTAAAATCTCAGGAACATCGGTGACCATTCTTCCCTCCCGAATCACACAACTCCAAAAATAGGACAATTGTTTGGAGGGCGGTGCTAAAAACTTCCCAATAGTTATCTTTTCTTTTCTTTTGTTGTTTTTCATAGGCTTTCAAGAGTTAGTATTTTAATACTAACTTGGATGAAATTGCAGGAGCCCTAAAATATTTTTTTTTCTTCCAAAGGTGTTCGTGTAGTCTTGGTGGATAAAGATCAGGTTTGCTCTTAATTCCTACTATTTTCTTTAAGTGGGTTTTACCTCTTT